>JBBDGP010002478.1:0-600000 GCA_037952835.1 Lithobates septentrionalis | reverse complement strand
CACACCTTGCGGATTGCCACTTGCCACGTCACCTGCCACACCTTGTGGATTGTCACTTGCCTGCCACCAGATGCAGATTGTCACTTGCCACGTCACCTGCCACACCTTGCGGATTGCCACGTCACCTGCCACACCTTGTGGATTGTCACTTGCCACGTCACCTGACACACCTTGCGGATTGCCACTTGCCACGTCACCTGCCACACCTTGCGGATTGCCACTTGCCACGTCACCTGCCACACATTGCGGATTGTCACTTGCCACGTCACCTGCCACACATTGCGAATTGTCACTTGCCACGTCACCTGCCACACATTGCGGATTGTCACCTGCCACATATTGCGAATTGTCACTTGCCACGTCGCCTGCCACACCTTGTGGATTGTCACTTGCCACGTCACCTGCCACATCTTGTGGATTGTCACTTGCCTGTTGAGGTGGTGTTTTGGTTGTCTCTTGCTGTGTCCCAGACTCCCACACTGAGTCAGGCAGCAGAGAGATAATGTAATCTCTCTGCTGCCTGCCCAGTGAGGGCGGAAGTTACTGCAGGGATGTAGGGCTGGTGGTGAGAGATGATCTCATCTCTCTGCACTTCTGCCCCTGGCTAACTGATTGGCCAGCTGCCAACACACTGAGCCACCTGGCAGCCCGCCATGTCACCCGCCCACTTTGCCGCCCGCTATGTCACCCGCCCGCGGAGCCGCCTGCTATGTCAGCCGCCCGCTATGTCACCCGCCCGCGGAACCGCCTGCTATGTCAGCCGCCCGCTATGTCACCCGCCCGCGGAGCCGCCTGCTATGTCAGCCGCCCGCTATGTCACCTGCTATGTCAGCCGTCAGCTATGTCGCCCGCGGAGCCGCCCGCTATGTCACCAGCCCGGCCGGCAACAAATTTCTCGGGGTGGCAATTGCCCCGTTGCCCCCCCCTGGATCCGCCCCTGCACACCTGTCTATATAAGGTCCAACAGGTAACAGTGTATGTAGAGCATAAACCAAGCCATGAAGTCCAAGGAATTGTCTGTACACCTCCGAGACAGGATTGTATGGAGGCACAAATCTGGGGAAGGGTACAGAAAAATGTCTGCAGCATTGAAGGTCCAATGAGCACAGTGGCCTCCATCATCTGTAAATTGAAGAAGTTTGGAACCACCAGGACTCTTCCTAGAGCGGGCCACCCAGCCAAACTGAGCGATCGGGGGAGAAGGGCCCTAGTCAGGGAGGTGACCAAGAACCCGATGGTTACTCTGACAGAGCTCCAGCGTTTCTCTGTCGAGAAAGGAGAACTTTCCAGAAGAACAGCCATCTCTGCAGCACTCCACCAATCAGGCCTTTATGGTAGATTGGCCAGACGGAAAACACTCCTCAGTAAAAGGCACATGACAGCCCGCTTGGGTTTTGCCAAAAGGCACCTGAAGGACTCTCAGATCACGAGAAACCAAATTCTCTGGTCTGATGAAACAAAGATTGAACTCTTTGGCCTGAATGGCAAGCATCATATCTGGAGAAAACCAGGCACCACTCATTACCTGGCCAATACCATCCCTTCAGTGAAGCATGGTGGTGGCAGCATCATGCTGCGGGGGAATTTTTCAGCACCAGGAACTAGGAGACTAGTCAGGATTGAGGGAAAGCTGAATGCAGCAATGCACAGAGACATCTTTTATGAAATCCTGCTCCAGAGCGCTCTGGACCTGAGACGTGCGGCGAAGACTCAACTTTCAACAGAACAATGAGCCTAAGCACACAACGCTCCCCATCCAACCTGCTGAAGCTTAAGAAGTCCTGCAAAGAAGAATGGGAGAAACTGCCCAAAAATAGGTGTGCCAAGCTTGTAGTATCATACTCAAAAGACTTGAGGCTGTAATTTGTGCCAAAAGTGCTTCAACAAAGTATTGAGCAAAGGCTGTGAATACTTATGTACAGTGCCTTGCGAAAGTATTCGGCCCCCTTGAACTTTTCAACCTTTTGCCACATTTCAGGCTTCAAACATAAAGATATAAAAATTTTTTTTTTGTGAAGAATCACCAACAAGTGGGACACAATTGTGAAGTGGAACGAAATCTATTGGATTGTTGAAACTTTTTTAACTAATAAAAAAAATGAAAAGTGGGGCGTGCAAAATTATTCGGCCCCCTTGCGTTAATACTTTGTAGAGCCACCTTTTGCTGCGATTACAGCTGCAAGTCGCTTGGGGTATGTCTCTATCAGTTTTGCACATCGAGAGACTGAAATTCTTGCCCATTCTTCCTTGCAAAACAGCTCGAGCTCAGTGAGGTTGGATGGAGAGCGTTTGTGAACAGCAGTTTTCAGCTCTTTCCACAGATTCTCGATTGGATTCAGGTCTGGACTTTGACTTGGCCATTCTAACACCTGGATACGTTTATTTGTGAACCATTCCTTTGTAGATTTTGCTGTATGTTTGGGATCATTGTCTTGTTGGAAGATAAATCTCCGTCCCAGTTTCAGGTCTTTTGCAGACTCCAACAGGTTTTCATCCAGAATGGTCCTGTATTTGGCTGCATCCATCTTCCCCTCAATTTTAACCATCTTCCCTGTCCCTGCTGAAGAAAAGCAGGCCCAAACCATGATGCTGCCACCACCATGTTTCACAGTGGGGAGGGTGTGTTGAGTGTGATGAGTTGTGTTGCTTTTACGCCAAACATATCGTTTTGCACTGTGGCCAAAAAGTTCGATTTTGGTTTCATCGGACCAGAGCACCTTCTTCCACATCTTTGGTGTGTCTCCCAGGTGGCTTGTGGCAAACTTTAGACGAGACTTTTTATGGATATCTTTGAGAAATGGCTTTCTTCTTGCCACTCTTCCATAAAGGGCAGATTTGTGCAGTGTACGACTGATTGTTGTCCTATGGACAGACTCTCCCACCTCAGCTGTAGTTCTCTGCAGTTCATCCAGAGTGATCATGGGCCTCTTGGCTGCATCTCTGATCAGTCTTCTCCTTGTCTGAGCTGAAAGTTTAGAGGGACAGCCAGGTCTTGGTAGATTTGCAGTGGTCTGATACTCCTTCCATTTCAAAATGATCGCTTGCACAATGCTCCTTGGGATGTTTAAAGCTTGGGAAATCTTTTTGTATCCAAATCCGGCTTTAAACTTCTCCACAACAGTATTACGGACCTGCCTGGTGTGTTCCTTGGTCTTCATGATGCTCTCTGCGCTTTCAACAGAACCCTGAGACTATCACAGAGCAGGTGCATTTATACAGAGACTTGATTACACGCAGGTGGATTCTATTTATCACCATCAGTCATTTAGGACAACATTGGATCATTCAGAGATCCTCGCTGAACTTCTGGAGTGAGTTTGCTGCACTGAAAGTAAAGGGGCCGAATAATTTTGCACGCACCACTTTTCAGTTTTTTATTTGCTAAAAAAGTTTAAAATATCCAATAGATTTCATTCCACTTCACAATTGTGTCCCACTTGTTGGTGATTCTTCACAAAAAATTAAAATTTTATATCTTTATGTTTGAAGCCTGAAATGTGGCAAAAGGTTGAAAAGTTCAAGGGGGCCGAATACTTTTGCAAGACACTGTACATGGGATTTATGTACAAACTTCTTTCACGTTGTCATTATGGGGTATTGTTTGTAGAATTTTAAAGGAAAATAATGAATTGAATCCATTTTGGAATAAAGCTGTAACATAACAAAATGTGGAAAAAGTGAAGCGCTGTTAATATTCTCAGGATGCACTGTAAACAGGCCAGTTAACGTTAACCGTCATTGAAAAAAATAAATAAAAATCAGCAAACAGGATATTTGAATTGTGACAGGTCCTCTTTAGAAAAAAAAAACAATGTGTTTACTATTAAATTTTCAGTTGTGCTTTATCTGTTCCCCAGAGAACACATTTATCGGCTAGATGCACTGTAACCACACAAAAACAAGAAAACAGCTAACCAACGTTCAGGAACCCCCAAACCAGAGAGTTCAAAAGATGAGAAAAATAAATTGTTTGTGCAGTATGTTCTAGAACTCTCATATTGGCCACAAGACAACACCATTATTATTAATAATATGGTGATTAATATTATTATAACTGAACTCTGGGCAAATGGTTAAATCAGCATTTCTCAAGGGGGTGCTGTCTGGGTCTGTTAGGGGTGCTGTGCTACACTTGGTATTTTGGCACATCATTACACATTTCTACTACACAGGCAGGCACGGTTGGGCTGTGGTAGGTTGGGACTCATTATGGGAGGGGGGCGACTGAGGACTTTGATGTGAAGGGGATGGACTGAGGACTCTGATGTGAAGTGGATGGACTGAGGACTCTGATGTGAAGCGGATGGACTGAGGACTCTGATGTGAAGTGGATGGACTGAGGACTCTGATGTGAAGTGGGGACTGAGGACTCTGATGTGAAGTGGATGGACTGAGGACTCTGATGTGAAGTGGGGACTGAGGACTCTGATGTGAAGTGGGGACTGAGGACTCTGATGTAAAGGGGGGACTGAGGACTCTGATGTGAAGGGGGGACTGAGGACTCTGATGTGAAGTGGGTACTGAGGACTCTGATGTGAAGGGGATGGACTGAGGACTCTTATGTGAAAGGGGACTGAGGACTCTGATGTGAAAGAGAGGATGAGGACTCTGATGTGAAGGAGGGCTGAGGACTCTGATGTGAAGGGGGGACTGAGGAAACTGATGTGAAGGGGGACTGAGGACTCTGATGTGAAGGGGGCTGAGGACTCTGATGTGAAGTGGATGGACTGAGGACTCTGATATGAAGGGGATGGACTGGGGACTCTGATGTAAAGTGGATGGACTGAGGACACTGATGTGAAGGGGGGACTGAGGACTCTGATGTGAAGGGGGGACTGAGAACTCTAATGTGAAGGGGGGGCTGAGGGCTCTGATGTGAAGGAGGGACTGAGGACTCTGATGTGAAGGAGGGGCTGAGGACTCTGATGTGAAGGGGGGCTGAGGACTCTCATGTGAAAGAGGCTGAGGACTCTGATGTGAAGGGGGGGCTGAGGACTCTGATGTGAAGGGGGGCTGAGGACTCTGATGTGAAGGGGGCTGAGGACTCTGATGTGACAGATAGTGGGCCATAGGGACTGAGGACTTTGATGTAAAAGGGGGGACTGAGGATGGGACTGAGAACTCTAATGTGAAGGGGGGTGATGAGGACTCTGATGTGAAGAGGGGGGGGGCTGAGGACTCTGAGGTGAAGGAGTGGCTGAGGACTCTGATGTGAAGGAGGGGCTGAGGACTCTGATGTGAAGGGGGGCTGAGGACTCCCATGTGAAGGGGGCTGAGGACTCTGACGTGAAGGGGGCTGAGGGCTCTGATGTGAAGGAGGGACTGAGGACTCTGATGTGAAGGAGGGACTGAGGACTCTGATGTGAAGGAGGGGCTGAGGACTCTGATGTGAAGGGGGGCTGAGGACTCTCATGTGAAGGGGGCTGAGGACTCTGATGTGAAGGGGGGGCTGAGGACTCTGATGTGAAGGGGGGCTGAGGACTCTGATGTGAAGGGGGCTGAGGACTCTGATGTGACAGATAGTGGGCCATAGGGACTGAGGGGGGACTGAGGATGGGACTGAGAACTCGAATGTGAAGGGGGGGGGTGATGAGGACTCTGATGTGCAGGAGGGGCTGAGGACTGTGATGTGAAGGAGGGGCTAAGGACTCTCATGTGAAGGGGGCTGAGGACTCTGATGTGAAGGGGGGGGCTGAGGACTCTGATGTGAAGGGGGGCTGAGGACTCTGATGTGAAGGGGGCTGAGGACTCTGATGTGAAGGGGGGCTGAGGACTCTGATGTGACAGATAGTGGGCCATAGGGACTGAGGACTTTGATGCAAAAGGGGGGACTGAGGATGGGACTGAAAACTCTAATGTGAAGGGGGGTGATAAGGACTCTTATGTGAAGGAGGGACTGAGGACTCTAAAGTGAAGGAGGGGCTGAGGACTCTGATGTGAAGGAGGGCTGAGGACTCTGATGTGAAGGGGGGACTGAGGAAACTGATGTGAAGGGGGGACTGAGGACTCTGATGTGAAGGGGGCTGAGCACTCTGATGTGAAGTGGATGGACTGAGGACTCTGATGTGAAGGGGATGGACTGGGGACTCTGATGTGAAGTGGATGGACTGAGGACACTGATGTGAAGGGGGGACTGAGGACTCTGATGTGAAGGGGGGACTGAAAACTCTAATGTGAAGGGGGGGGGGGGCTGAGGGCTCTGATGTGAAGGAGGAACTGAGGACTCTGATGTGAAGGAGGGGCTGAGGACTCTGATGTGAAGGGGGGCTGAGGACTCTCATGTGAAGGGGGCTGAGGACTCTGATGTGAAGGGGGGGCTGAGGACTCTGATGTGAAGGGGGGCGGAGGACTCTGATGTGAAGGGGGCTGAGGACTCTGATGTGAAGGGGGGACTGAAAACTCTAATGTGAAGGGGGGGCTGAGGGCTCTGATGTGAAGGGGGACTGAAAACTCTAATGTGAAGGGGGGATGAGGGCTCTGATGTGAAGGAGGAACTGAGGACTCTGATGTGAAGGAGGGGCTGAGGACTCTGATGTGAAGGGGGGCTGAGGACTCTCATGTGAAGGGGGCTGAGGACTCTGATGTGAAGGGGGGCTGAGGACTCTGATGTTAAGGGGAGCTGAGGACTCTGATGTGAAGGGGGCTGAGGACTCTGATGTGACAGATAGTGGGCCATAGGGACTGAGGACTTTGATGTAAAAGGGGGGACTGAGGATGGGACTGAGAACTCTAATGTGAAGGGGGGAGGGTGATGAGGACTCTGATGTGAAGGGGGGGCTGAGGACTCTGATGTGAAGGAGGGGCTGAGGACTCTGATGTGAAGGAGGCTGAGGACTCTCATGTGAAGGGGGTTGAGGACTCTGATGTGAAGGGGGGCTGAGGACTCTGATGTGAAGGGGGGCTGAGGACTCTGATGTGACAGATAGTGGGCCATAGGGACTGAGGACTTTGATGTAAAAGGGGGGACTGAGGATGGGACTGAGAACTCTAATGTGAAGGGAGGGTGATGAGGACTCTGATGTGAAGGGGGACTGAGGACTCTGAAGTGGGGGGGGGGCAAGGGCTCTAATGTAAAGGGGAGGGCTGAGGACTCTGATGTGAAGTGGATGGACTGAGGACTCTGATGTGAAGTGGATGGACTGAGGACACTGATGTGAAGGGGGGACTGAGGAGTCTGATGTGAAGGGGGCTGAGGACTCTGATGTGAAGGGGATGGACTGAGGACTCTGATGTGAAGGGGATGGACTGAGGACACTGATGTGAAGGGGGGACTGAGGACTCTGGTGTGAAGGGGGCTGAGGACTCTGATGTGAAGGGGGGACTGAGAACACTAATGTGAAGGGGGTGAGGGCTCTGATGTGAAGGTGGAACTGAGAACTCCGATGTGAAGGAGGGGCTGAGGACTCTGATGTGAAGGAGGGCTGAAGGGGGGCTGAGGACTCTGATGTGAAGGGGGCTGAGGACTCTGATGTAAAGGGGTCTGAGGACTCTGATGTGAAGGGGGTTGAGGGCTCTGATGTGAAGGGGGCGCTGAGGACTCTGATGTGAAGGGGGGCTGAGGACTCTGATGTGAAGGGGGCGCTGAGGACTCTGATGTGAAGGGGGGCTGAGGACTCTGATGTGAAGGGGGGCTGAGGACTCTGATGTGAAGGGGGGCTGAGGACTCTGATGGGAAGGGGGGACTGAGAACTGATGTGAAGGGGGGCTGAGGACTCTGATGTGAAGGGGATGGACTGAGGACTCTGATGTGAAGCGGATGGACTGAGGACTCTGATGTGAAGGGGATGGACTGAAAACTCTAATGTGAAGGGGGGGGGCTGAGGGCTCTGATGTGAAGGGGGACTGAAAACTCTAATGTGAGGGGGGGTGGGGGCTCTGATGTGAAGGAGGAACTGAGGACTCTGATGTGAAGGAGGGGCTGAGGACTCTGATGTGAAGGGGGGCTGAGGACTCTCATGTGAAGGGGGCTGAGAACTCTGATGTTAAGGGGAGCTGAGGACTCTGATGTGAAGGGGGCTGAGGACTCTGATGTGACAGATAGTGGGCCATAGGGACTGAGGACTTTGATGTAAAAGGGGGGACTGAGGATGGGACTGAGAACTCTAATGTGAAGGGGGGGGGGTGATGAGGACTCTGATGTGAAGGGGGGGCTGAGGACTCTGATGTGAAGGAGGGGCTGAGGACTCTGATGTGAAGGAGGCTGAGGACTCTCATGTGAAGGGGGTTGAGGACTCTGATGTGAAGGGGGGCTGAGGACTCTGATGTGAAGGGGGGCTGAGGACTCTGATGTGACAGATAGTGGGCCATAGGGACTGAGGACTTTGATGTAAAAGGGGGGACTGAGGATGGGACTGAGAACTCTAATGTGAAGGGAGGGTGATGAGGACTCTGATGTGAAGGGGGACTGAGGACTCTGAAGTGGGGGGGGGGGCAAGGGCTCTAATGTAAAGGGGAGGGCTGAGGACTCTGATGTGAAGTGGATGGACTGAGGACTCTGATGTGAAGTGGATGGACTGAGGACTCTGATGTGAAGGGGATGGACTGAGGACACTGATGTGAAGGGGGGACTGAGGACTCTGGTGTGAAGGGGGCTGAGGACTCTGATGTGAAGGGGGGACTGAGAACACTAATGTGAAGGGGGTGAGGGCTCTGATGTGAAGGTGGAACTGAGAACTCCGATGTGAAGGAGGGGCTGAGGACTCTGATGTGAAGGAGGGCTGAAGGGGGGCTGAGGACTCTGATGTGAAGGGGGCTGAGGACTCTGATGTAAAGGGGTCTGAGGACTCTGATGTGAAGGGGGTTGAGGGCTCTGATGTGAAGGGGGCGCTGAGGACTCTGATGTGAAGGGGGGCTGAGGACTCTGATGTGAAGGGGGCGCTGAGGACTCTGATGTGAAGGGGGGCTGAGGACTCTGATGTGAAGGGGGGCTGAGGACTCTGATGTGAAGGGGGGCTGAGGACTCTGATGGGAAGGGGGGACTGAGAACTGATGTGAAGGGGGGCTGAGGACTCTGATGTGAAGGGGATGGACTGAGGACTCTGATGTGAAGCGGATGGACTGAGGACTCTGATGTGAAGGGGATGGACTGAAAACTCTAATGTGAAGGGGGGGGGGGCTGAGGGCTCTGATGTGAAGGGGGACTGAAAACTCTAATGTGAGGGGGGGTGGGGGCTCTGATGTGAAGGAGGAACTGAGGACTCTGATGTGAAGGAGGGGCTGAGGACTCTGATGTGAAGGGGGGCTGAGGACTCTCATGTGAAGGGGGCTGAGGACTCTGATGTGAAGGGGGGGCTGAGGACTCTGATGTTAAGGGGAGCTGAGGACTCTGATGTGAAGGGGGCTGAGGACTCTGATGTGACAGATAGTGGGCCATAGGGACTGAGGACTTTGATGTAAAAGGGGGGACTGAGGATGGGACTGAGAACTCTAATGTGAAGGGGGGGGTGATGAGGACTCTGATGTGAAGGGGGGGCTGAGGACTCTGATGTGAAGGAGGGGCTGAGGACTCTGATGTGAAGGAGGCTGAGGACTCTCATGTGAAGGGGGTTGAGGACTCTGATGTGAAGGGGGGCTGAGGACTCTGATGTGAAGGGGGGCTGAGGACTCTGATGTGACAGATAGTGGGCCATAGGGACTGAGGACTTTGATGTAAAAGGGGGGACTGAGGATGGGACTGAGAACTCTAATGTGAAGGGAGGGTGATGAGGACTCTGATGTGAAGGGGGACTGAGGACTCTGAAGTGGGGGGGGGGCAAGGGCTCTAATGTAAAGGGGAGGGCTGAGGACTCTGATGTGAAGTGGATGGACTGAGGACTCTGATGTGAAGTGGATGGACTGAGGACACTGATGTGAAGGGGGGACTGAGGACTCTGATGTGAAGGGGGCTGAGGACTCTGATGTGAAGGGGATGGACTGAGGACTCTGATGTGAAGGGGATGGACTGAGGACACTGATGTGAAGGGGGACTGAGGACTCTGGTGTGAAGGGGGCTGAGGACTCTGATGTGAAGGGGGGACTGAGAACACTAATGTGAAGGGGGTGAGGGCTCTGATGTGAAGGTGGAACTGAGAACTCCGATGTGAAGGAGGGGCTGAGGACTCTGATGTGAAGGAGGGCTGAAGGGGGGCTGAGGACTCTGATGTGAAGGGGGCTGAGGACTCTGATGTAAAGGGGTCTGAGGACTCTGATGTGAAGGGGGCTGAGGACTCTGATGTGAAGGGGGCGCTGAGGACTCTGATGTGAAGGGGGGCTGAGGACTCTGATGTGAAGGGGGCGCTGAGGACTCTGATGTGAAGGGGGGCTGAGGACTCTGATGTGAAGGGGGGCTGAGGACTCTGATGTGAAGGGGGGCTGAGGACTCTGATGGGAAGGGGGGACTGAGAACTGATGTGAAGGGGGGCTGAGGACTCTGATGTGAAGGGGATGGACTGAGGACTCTGATGTGAAGCGGATGGACTGAGGACTCTGATGTGAAGGGGATGGACTGAGGACTCTGATGTGAAGGGGATGGACTGAGGACTTTGATGTGAAGGGGATGGACTGAGGACTCTGATGTAAAGGGGATGGACTGTGGACTCTGATGTGAAGTGGGGACTGAGGACTCTGATGTGAAGGGGATGGACTGAGGACTCTTATGTGAAAGGGGACTGAGGACTCTGATGTGAAAGAGAGGATGAGGACTCTGATGTGAAGGAGGGCTGAGGACTCTGATGTGAAGGGGGGACTGAGGAAACTGATGTGAAGGGGGGACTGAGGACTCTGATGTGAAGGGGGCTGAGGACTCTGATGTGAAGTGGATGGACTGAGGACTCTGATATGAAGGGGATGGACTGGGGACTGTGATGTGAAGTGGATGGACTGAGGACACTGATGTGAAGGGGGGACTGAGGACTCTGATGTGAAGGGGGGACTGAGAACTCTAATGTGAAGGGGGGGCTGAGGGCTCTGATGTGAAGGAGGGACTGAGGACTCTGATGTGAAGGAGGGGCTGAGGACTCTGATGTGAAGGGGGCTGAGGACTCTCATGTGAAGGGGGGGCTGAGGACTCTGATGTGAAGGGGGGGCTGAGGACTCTGATGTGAAGGGGGGGCTGAGGACTCTGATGTGAAGGGGGTTGAGGACTCTGATGTGACAGATAGTGGGCCATAGGGACTGAGGACTTTGATGTAAAAGGGGGACTGAGGATGGGACTGTGAACTCTAATGTGAAGGGGGGGGGTGATGAGGACTCTGATGTGAAGAGGGGGGGCTGAGGACTCTGATGTGAAGGAGGGGCTGAGGACTCTGATGTGAAGAGGGGGGGGGGGGCTGAGGACTCTGATGTGAAGGAGGGGCTGAGGACTCTGATGTGAAGGAGGCTGAGGACTCTCATGTGAAGGGGGCTGAGGACTCTGATGTGAAGGGGGGGCTGAGGACTCTGATGTGAAGGGGGGCGGAGGACTCTGATGTGAAGGGGGCTGAGGACTCTGATGTGAAGAGGGGGGGCTGAGGACTCTGATGTGAAGGAGGGGCTGAGGACTCTGATGTGAAGAGGGGGGGGGCTAAGGACTCTGATGTGAAGGAGGGGCTGAGGACTCTGATGTGAAGGAGGCTGAGGACTCTCATGTGAAGGGGGCTGAGGACTCTGATGTGAAGGGGGGGCTGAGGACTCTGATGTGAAGGGGGGCGGAGGACTCTGATGTGAAGGGGGCTGAGGACTCTGATGTGAAGGGGGGACTGAAAACTCTAATGTGAAGGGGGGGGGAGCTGAGGGCTCTGATGTGAAGGGGGACTGAAAACTCTAATGTGAAGGGGGGGGCTGAGGGCTCTGATGTGAAGGAGGAACTGAGGACTCTGATGTGAAGGAGGGGCTGAGGACTCTGATGTGAAGGGGGGCTGAGGACTCTCATGTGAAGGGGGCTGAGGACTCTGATGTGAAGGGGGGCTGAGGACTCTGATGTGAAGGGGGGACTGAAAACTCTAATGTGAAGGGGGGGCTGAGGGCTCTGATGTGAAGGAGGAACTGAGGACTCTGATGTGAAGGAGGGGCTGAGGACTCTGATGTGAAGGGGGGCTGAGGACTCTGATGTGAAGGGGGGGCTGAGGACTCTGATGTTAAGGGGGGCTGAGGACTCTGATGTGAAGGGGGCTGAGGACTCTGATGTGACAGATAGTGGGCCATAGGGACTGAGGTCTGTAAAAGGGGGGACTGAGGATGGGACTGAGAACTCTAATGTGAAGGGGGGTGATGAGGACTCTGATGTGAAGGGGGGAGCTGAGGACTCTGATGTGAAGGAGGGGCTGAGGACTCTGATGTGAAGGAGCCTGAGGACTCTCATGTGAAGGGGGCTGAGGACTCTGATGTGAAGGGGGGCTGAGGACTCTGATGTGAAGGGGGGCTGAGGACTCTGATGTGACAGATAGTGGGCCATAGGGACTGAGGACTTTGATGTAAAAGGGGGGACTGAGGATGGGACTGAGAACTCTAATGTGAAGGGAGGGTGATGAGGACTCTGATGTGAAGGGGGACTGAGGACTCTGAAGTGGGGGGGGGCAAGGGCTCTAATGTAAAGGGGGGAGCTGAGGACTCTGATGTGAAGTGGATGGACTGAGGACTCTGATGTGAAGTGGATGGACTGAGGACACTGATGTGAAGGGAGGACTGAGGACTCTGATGTGAAGGGGGCTGAGGACTCTGATGTGAAGGGGATGGACTGAGGACTCTGATGTGAAGTGGATGGACTGAGGACTCTGATGTGAAGGGGATGGACTGAGGACACTGATGTGAAGGGGGGACTGAGGACTCTGGTGTGAAGGGGGCTGAGGACTCTGATGTGAAGGGGGGACTGAGAACTCTAATGTGAAGGGGAGGGGGCTGAGGTCTCTGATGTGAAGGTGGAACTGAGAACTCCGATGTGAAGGAGGGGCTGAGGACTCTGATGTGAAGGGGGGCTGAAGGGGGGCTGAGGACTCTGATGTGAAGGGGCTGAGGACTCTGATGTGAAGGGGGACTGAGGACTCTCATGTGAAGGGGGCTGAGGACTCTGATGTGAAGGGGGGCTGAGGACTCTGATGTGAAGGGGGGGCTGAGGACTCTGGTGTGAAGGGGGCTGAGGACTCTGATGTGAAGGGGGGACTGAGAACACTAATGTGAAGGGGGAATGAGGGCTCTGATGTGAAGGTGGAACTGAGAACTCCAATGTGAAGGAGGGGCTGAGGACTCTGATGTGAAGGATGGGCTGAGGACTCTGATGTGAAGGGGGGCTGAAGGGGGGCTGAGGACTCTGATGTGAAGGGGGCTGAGGACTCTGATGTGAAGGGGGCTGAGGACTCTGATGTGAAGGGGGCTGAGGACTCTGATGTGAAGGGGGCTGAGGACTCTGATGTGAAGGGGGCTGAGGACTCTGATGTGAAGGGGGGCTGAGGACTCTGATGTGAAGGGGGGGCTGAGGACTCTGATGTGAAGGGGGGCTGAGGACTCTGATGTGAAGGGGGCTGAGGACTCTGATGTGAAGGGGGGCTGAGGACTCTGATGTGAAGGGGGGGCTGAAAACTCTAATGTGAAGGGGGGGCTGAGGGCTCTGATGTGAAGGAGGAACTGAGGACTCTGATGTGAAGGAGGGGCTGAGGACTCTGATGTGAAGGGGGGCTGAGGACTCTGATGTGAAGGGGGGGCTGAGGACTCTGATGTTAAGGGGGGCTGAGGACTCTGATGTGAAGGGGGCTGAGGACTCTGATGTGACAGATAGTGGGCCATAGGGACTGAGGTCTGTAAAAGGGGGGACTGAGGATGGGACTGAGAACTCTAATGTGAAGGGGGGTGATGAGGACTCTGATGTGAAGGGGGGAGCTGAGGACTCTGATGTGAAGGAGGGGCTGAGGACTCTGATGTGAAGGAGCCTGAGGACTCTCATGTGAAGGGGGCTGAGGACTCTGATGTGAAGGGGGGCTGAGGACTCTGATGTGAAGGGGGGCTGAGGACTCTGATGTGACAGATAGTGGGCCATAGGGACTGAGGACTTTGATGTAAAAGGGGGGACTGAGGATGGGACTGAGAACTCTAATGTGAAGGGAGGGTGATGAGGACTCTGATGTGAAGGGGGACTGAGGACTCTGAAGTGGGGGGGGGCAAGGGCTCTAATGTAAAGGGGGGAGCTGAGGACTCTGATGTGAAGTGGATGGACTGAGGACTCTGATGTGAAGTGGATGGACTGAGGACACTGATGTGAAGGGAGGACTGAGGACTCTGATGTGAAGGGGGCTGAGGACTCTGATGTGAAGGGGATGGACTGAGGACTCTGATGTGAAGTGGATGGACTGAGGACTCTGATGTGAAGGGGATGGACTGAGGACACTGATGTGAAGGGGGGACTGAGGACTCTGGTGTGAAGGGGGCTGAGGACTCTGATGTGAAGGGGGGACTGAGAACTCTAATGTGAAGGGGAGGGGGCTGAGGTCTCTGATGTGAAGGTGGAACTGAGAACTCCGATGTGAAGGAGGGGCTGAGGACTCTGATGTGAAGGGGGGCTGAAGGGGGGCTGAGGACTCTGATGTGAAGGGGCTGAGGACTCTGATGTGAAGGGGGACTGAGGACTCTCATGTGAAGGGGGCTGAGGACTCTGATGTGAAGGGGGGCTGAGGACTCTGATGTGAAGGGGGGGCTGAGGACTCTGGTGTGAAGGGGGCTGAGGACTCTGATGTGAAGGGGGGACTGAGAACACTAATGTGAAGGGGGAATGAGGGCTCTGATGTGAAGGTGGAACTGAGAACTCCAATGTGAAGGAGGGGCTGAGGACTCTGATGTGAAGGATGGGCTGAGGACTCTGATGTGAAGGGGGGCTGAAGGGGGGCTGAGGACTCTGATGTGAAGGGGGCTGAGGACTCTGATGTGAAGGGGGCTGAGGACTCTGATGTGAAGGGGGCTGAGGACTCTGATGTGAAGGGGGCTGAGGACTCTGATGTGAAGGGGGCTGAGGACTCTGATGTGAAGGGGGGCTGAGGACTCTGATGTGAAGGGGGGGCTGAGGACTCTGATGTGAAGGGGGGCTGAGGACTCTGATGTGAAGGGGGGCTGAGGACTCTGATGTGAAGAGGGGCTGAGGACTCTGATGTGAAGGGGGGACTGAGGACTGATGTGAAGGGGGGCTGAGGACTCTGATGTGAAGGGGATGGACTGAGGACTCTGATGTGAAGCGGATGGACTGAGGACTCTGATGTGAAGGGGATGGACTGAGGACTCTGATGTGAAGGGGATGGACTGAGGACTCTGATGTGAAGGGGATGGACTGAGGACTCTGATGTGAAGGGGATGGACTGAGGACTCTGATGTAAAGGGGATGGACTGTGGACTCTGATGTGAAGTGGGGACTGAGGACTCTGATGTGAAGGGGGGACTGAGGACTCTGATGTGAAGTGGGTACTGAGGACTCTGATGTGAAGGGGATGGACTGAGGACTCTTATGTGAAAGGGGACTGAGGACCCTGATGTGAAAGAGAGGATGAGGACTCTGATGTGAAGGAGGGCTGAGGACTCTGATGTGAAGGGGGGACTGAGGAAACTGATGTGAAGGGGGGACTGAGGACTCCGATGTGAAGGGGGCTGAGGACTCTGATGTGAAGTGGATGGACTGAGGACTCTGATGTGAAGGGGATGGACTGAGGACTCTGATGTGAAGGGGATGGACTTGGGACTCTGACGTGAAGTGGATGGACTGAGGACTCTGATGTGAAGGGGGGACTGAAAACTCTAATGTGAAGGGAGGGGGGGGCTGAGGGCTCTGATGTGAAGGAGGAACTGAGGACTCTGATGTGAAGGAGGGGCTGAGGACTCTCATGTGAAGGGGGGCTGAGGACTCTCATGTGAAGGGGGCTGAGGATTCTCATGTGAAGGGGGCTGAGGACTCTCATGTGAAGGGGGGGCTGAGGACTCTGATGTGAAGGGGGGCTGAGGACTCTGATGTGAAGGGGGCTGAGGACTCTGATGTGAAGGGGGGACTGAAAACTCTAATGTGAAGGGGGGGGGCTGAGGGCTCTGATGTGAAGGAGGAACGGAGGACTCTGATGTGAAGGGGGGGCTGAGGACTCTGATGTGAAGGGGGGGCTGAGGACTCTGATGTGAAGGGGGGCTGAGGACTCTGATGTGAAGAGGGGCTGAGGACTCTGATGTGAAGGGGGGACTGAGGACTGATGTGAAGGGGGGCTGAGGACTCTGATGTGAAGGGGATGGACTGAGGACTCTGATGTGAAGCGGATGGACTGAGGACTCTGATGTGAAGGGGATGGACTGAGGACTCTGATGTGAAGGGGATGGACTGAGGACTCTGATGTGAAGGGGATGGACTGAGGACTCTGATGTAAAGGGGATGGACTGTGGACTCTGATCTGAAGTGGGGACTGAGGACTCTGATGTGAAGGGGGGACTGAGGACTCTGATGTGAAGTGGGTACTGAGGACTCTGATGTGAAGGGGATGGACTGAGGACTCTTATGTGAAAGGGGACTGAGGACCCTGATGTGAAAGAGAGGATGAGGACTCTGGTGTGAAGGAGGGCTGAGGACTCTGATGTGAAGGGGGGCCTAGGAAACTGATGTGAAGGGGGGACTGAGGACTCCGATGTGAAGGGGGCTGAGGACTCTGATGTGAAGTGGATGGACTGAGGACTCTGATGTGAAGGGGATGGACTGAGGACTCTGATGTGAAGGGGATGGACTTGGGACTCTGACGTGAAGTGGATGGACTGAGGACTCTGATGTGAAGGGGGGACTGAAAACTCTAATGTGAAGGGAGGGGGGGGCTGAGGGCTCTGATGTGAAGGAGGAACTGAGGACTCTGATGTGAAGGAGGGGCTGAGGACTCTCATGTGAAGGGGGGCTGAGGACTCTCATGTGAAGGGGGCTGAGGATTCTCATGTGAAGGGGGCTGAGGACTCTCATGTGAAGGGGGGGCTGAGGACTCTGATGTGAAGGGGGGCTGAGGACTCTGATGTGAAGGGGGCTGAGGACTCTGATGTGAAGGGGGGACTGAAAACTCTAATGTGAAGGGGGGGGCTGAGGGCTCTGATGTGAAGGAGGAACGGAGGACTCTGATGTGAAGGAGGGGCTGAGGACTCTGATGTGAAGGGGGGGCTGAGGACTCTGATGTGAAGGAGGGGCTGAGGACTCTGATGTGAAGGAGGCTGAGGACTCTCATGTGAAGGGGGCTGAGGACTCTGATGTGAAGGGGGGCTGAGGACTCTGATGTGAAGGGGGGCTGAGGACTCTGATGTGAAGGGGGGCTGAGGACTCTGATGTGACAGATAGTGGGCCATAGGGACTGAGGACTGTGATGTAAAAGGGGGGACTGAGGATGGGACTGAGAACTCTAATGTGAAGGGAGGGTGATGAGGACTCTGATGTGAAGGGGGACTGAGGACTCTGAAGTGGGGGGGGGGGGCAAGGGCTCTAATGTAAAGGGGAGGGCTGAGGACTCTGATGTGAAGTGGATGGACTGAGGACTCTGATGTGAAGTGGATGGACTGAGGACTCTGATGTGAAGTGGATGGACTGAGGACACTGATGTGAAGTGGATGGACTGAGGACTCTGATGTGAAGTGGATGGACTGAGGACTCTGATGTGAAGTGGATGGACTGAGGACTCTGATGTGAAGTGGATGGACTGAGGACTCTGATGTGAAGTGGATGGACTGAGGACTCTGATGTGAAGTGGATGGACTGAGGACTCTGATGTGAAGTGGATGGACTGAGGACACTGATGTGAAGGGGGGACTGAGGACTCTAATGTGAAGGGGGAATAGAAAATGACAAAGACAAGCAGGTATTTTCTGTACTTGCTGAAAATATTCTTAGCCTGAAAAATGAAAACGAATGTAGTCACCAGATCTAAGCCCTGGGATCCTTCAATATATTACATTTTGTTTTTTGGGTGAAGATATCCTTTAAAGAATACAGCAGGGGTCATCTCTCCACCATACTGCTACTGATTTGACAATGAAGGAGCAGCAACAACCTGATAGGTCATCAACTTTGCTCTCTCTCGCTCATATGTGCACTGCAAAGGGTCTTGATTGGCTTCTAGCACTGCTCCTCCCTCTTGTAGTCTGAGCTCTGCTGTGCAGGGGATGGTAGAGGCAGATATCAAGAAAGATTCAGGTACCTTTGTTAGTTGCACAATTAGTGTTCATTGTTCTTTAACCGCTTTCCTAGCACCGTATGTATATATACAGCCTGGTATGGAAGTGGTTGAGGCTACAACCATGATCCAGGTATGATTTTTTTACCCCAATGATTCTCTTTCAGATTAAAGTAACCTGAGCGGCTAAGCAGCCGCTGGATTACTTTTACAGGTGGTGGTGGGGGAACCAGCCCCCTCCCGCTGCCGATGTGACCGGGGACCTCTTGCTCCGGCAGCACAGTGAGAGAAACTGATGTTGTTCCTCCCCCTGTATGATGTCAGAAACCGGAAACGACGAGGATTTTGTCACTTCTGGTTCAGACTCTTTATTTACCGGCCAAGTGAAGCAGCCGATCAGACCCGTTAGTGGAGGCCAGAGTAGAGATCTGTGGTCCGGGGTCTAATAGACCCCAGATCTTGCCATAAAAACGACCTGTCACAGTTTACATTCCTTGTGAATCCAGGAATAAAAGCGATCAAAAAAAAAAAAAAAAAAAAAAAGAAACGGTATAAAAAAGTAAAGTACAATAAATAATGAAATGTAAAAAAAGTTTAAAAGCGCCCCAACCCCCCCCCCCCCCCGCGTTCGTGCACGAAGGCGAACACATGCGTTGGTCCTGTGCACATAAAACGGCGATCGCCACCACACGTGTGAGGGATTGGCGCGAATGTCCGAGTGAGAGCAATAATTCTAGCGCTAGACCTCCTCTGTAACTGGTAACTGGTAACCTGTAAAGGCTTTTAAAAGCGTCACCTAAGGATAATTTAATGTTCCATAGTTTGTCACCATTCCACGGGTGTTCGTAAATTTTAAAGCGTGACATGTTTGGTATCTATTAAATTTGGCGCAATATCGTCCTTTTTATTTTGCGCCAAAAAAATTGATATTATATTGTGCTTGTGGTCACTAAAATTCATTAAAGTGTACCTTTTCCAAAAAAAATTGCGTTTGAAAAGACGCTGCACGAATATTGTATGACATAAAAAAAATTGCAACACCCATTATTGTATTCTCTAGGGCAGTGATGGCAAACCTTGGCACCCCAGATGTTTTGGAACTACATTTCCCATGATGCTCTACTACACTGTAGAGTGGATAAGCATCATGGGAAATGTAGTTCCAAAACATCTGGGGTGCCAAAGTTCGCCATCACTGCTCTAGGGCCTCTGCTTCTAAAATATATATAATGCTTGGGGATTCTAAATAATTTTTTTTAGCAAAAAAAAAAAATGATACTTTTTGCATGTAGGAGAGAAATGTCAGAATTGGGCTGGTAGGTTATTGGTTAAGGAACAGCAACTGAATAAACGTGTTTTTATATCTGCTTGTGGTTCATTTTTTACCCAGCAGTGACCTTAGAAAAGAGGGGGAGATGTCTGTAATGATTTACTTGTTCAGATTGGACCAGATGTATAAAATGGCAACTTTTTTTTTTTTTTTATTGTCACAAAGTACTGGAGATAAGAACTGTCTGTTTTGCCTAAAGCAACCAATCAGTGACTTCCTTTCATTTTCCAGCTGTTAAAGTGTAGATTTTAATCCATTTGGTTGTGAGCTAGCGCTGTTCCTTTTTTTTTTTTTTTTACAATGTGGTTGCTTAGCAACCAGCTATACACAATGTAAAAAAAAAAAAAACACTAAACGCAAATCGCGGCAAAAACGCGGTACTTGCGTTTTGTATGCGGGTCCGTTGAATTCTATTACATGCAAAACGCTGCATTTTGCATGAAAAAAGTCCCCGACCCTTTTTCAAAAACGCAGAGGCACAAAAATGCATTGATGTGAACATGTTCCATAGGAACCCATGTTAAAAAATTTCCCTGCATTTCTGCAAAATGCATCAAAATAACGCATTCGTGTGAATCGAGCCTTAGTCCGTAGGGTTCAATATTGAGTTGGTCCACCCTTTGCAGCTATAACAGCTTCAACTTTTCTGGGAAAGCTGTCCATAAGGACTCTGTGCAGGCCAGCTAACTTCCTTCACCCCAAACTCGCTCATCCATGTCTTTATGGACCTTGCTTTGTGCACTGGTGCGCAGTCATGTTGAAACAGGAAGGGGCCATCCCCAAACTGTTCCCACAAAGTTGGGAGCATGAAATTGTCCAAAATGTCTTGGTATGCTGATGCCTTAAGAGTTCCCTTCACTGGAACTAAGAGGCCAAGCCCAACCCCTAAAAATAACCCCACACCATAATCCCCCCTCCACTAAATGATTTGGACCAGTAAAGACATGGATGATGGGGTGGAGGAACTTGACTGGCCTGCACAGAGTCCTGACCTCAACCTGATAGAACACCTTTGTAATGAATTAGAGCAGAGACTGCGAGCCAGGCCTTCTAGTCCAACATCAGTGCCTGACCTTGTCGTAGAAAGATGGCTGTAAGCTATGCACACAGCCATATCTCTTGTGCTAATAAGCACCCATTTCCGTCCTATGATATAAATGCATCTTACGTTTTGATCATATGTCTCCCCTCTGGTTCCCCATTCCCCAGTAAAAAGACATCAACACATTCTTATGTTCTCATCTCAGCATCTCTGCCTCCCTCAGCCGTGAGACTGCTTTTTATTAACGCAAAAGCTTTCACAAACAGGAAGTGATGGTTCCAACAGCCAATCACTTCTTACATGGCAAGTGACATCACAGGAAATGACAAACAGTAAAGGGTAGGGCACTCACAGGAGGGAAAGGGGGAGGAAGTGCACACGCCCCGTCTTAGTCAGCATGGAGCCCACCCAATACTGTTCAAAGTAAACAGTATCTAGCAAGCTCATTCTACTGGTTCTTACAGGCTTGAGAAGATCTGCGGGGACATTGCTACTGCTGTTGCCAATGTACGGTACGAGTACACCGACAAGGCAGATATCAATGTCCTCTTATAAAAACAGATATGTATCCAAAAATGGATAGCGTAGTCCGCAAGAGAGAGAGATGTAATAGGTTTCTCTCGTTATGCGGACTTCACTTCTCTAATGTGCATAGTCATTTGAAGACAAGAAGCCCAGCGCATTGCACTTGGTACCTACAAACCAACAAACATCCACAGACACAGAGAACACGTCTCAAATCCCATGAGAAGGTTTTCATACTGATTGTTTTTACCACTGGTCTTGATTCAACCCAAGTGCGCTCTGCTAGAGCGCTCCTCGATTAAATCAAACACTGGGAGACTTATGACAATACATTAAAATACATCTTCATAAAATTTTCCACAACAATCTCACAAATGCACTTCTGGAAGAATAGTCAATATTCCCATAGACACACTCCTAAACCTTGTGGACAGCCTTGACGCTGTTATAACTAAATATTGAACCCTATGGACTACAGCTGGTATGCCATTAAAATTCATGTGCGTGTAACGGCAGGTGTCCCAATACTTTTGGTGACATAGTGCATATACATTAACGCTTTAGGCAAAAGTTCTGATTTCTGGGTTGTTAAATGTATATAGCAACAAGAATGTGGATCAACTGGCAATCACTGATTAGAATGATGCGCCCAGTAAAACCTAACTTGAAAGAATCATTCGTACCGGCAACAGGAATACATTCTATTCTGACATCTTTCCTGCTAGGCATAGCCCTTTGTTATTCTTTGAGAAAGAGCTGTGCCTAGCTAGAAACATGTCAGAAGAGAACTTGTTCCTGGTGGCTAGTGTAATAAAGGAGGAATAATATTTAGTATCTCAGTGTGTGGCATTCCTGTTGACGGTTCAATTGATTCTTTCAAGTTTGCAATCCTGGTGCAATTGATTGCTTTGGTGGAGGCGAGCCAAGCTAGCACCTGAGATGTGATTGTGGAGCCTGATCTCGCCTGGAATGGCATATCACTTACCAATCTGAAGGGTTTAGAAAAAGCAAAAGAAACAGCTCTGGCTGTAATACTGACCTCTGGGCTGGAGCTGTCCCCCACAATACCTCTTTTCTGCCACAAGATGTCCTCAGTCTCCTGAGTTGAATGACAACCAGTGTCATCCGATGCAAAAGACTGAAGACATACTGTGAGTGTAAAACATCATGGACCTGCTCCCTGAGGGTCCATCCGTTATTTACAGGAACAGCAGAGAACAGTGCTAATGCCATCACATCATCGGGAATTGCCCACTACCGGGAGTAGATCTGAAGAGGCATACAATCCTGCGCATTACTGGCCTGAAGACATCTGTATAAATAAGTAGAAATTATACAAAGTATAAAATACACATGGGGTTGGGGTGGGGCTCAAGAGTCCATAAGTGGGCTTTAAAAAAGATGAATGATCCTGTAAATGAAACATTCCATTGTGTTAGGGGGCTTTAGAACATCTTTCCTGACCAGCAAAGGTCAGAAGAAATAGGGGAAATGTGCCGCTAAACTTTGATCCAAGGTAGTATTCATTTTCTTTAGCTTGCACATTAGTCATTACATGCACCTTAAAGTGGCTTCCCAAAAAAAAAGTATGCTCCTCGCAATAGAGAACCTTGAATACTTACCACTCTGGCGAGCAGCAAGCCCCAACTCCACTGTCCTTAAAGTGGAGTTCCACCCACTTTTACAACTCTTCAGCATCCCTCACTTAACTGTGCACTGTAAACGAATTGGATATTTTTTAATTTTTTTTCTCAGCACCTACTGTATATCTGCTGTATTCATTTTTCATTTCCTCCTCCCTGGCCGTGGCCCATTGCATCATTTCCTGTTTGCAGTGCCTTCTGGGAAGGGGCAGCAACTTCCTCTGACACTGCCGTTGCTATGGAAACCTGACCTGAACCCTATTACACTGCTTGTGCTGCACTGAGCATGTGCGGGATCTGCAAGGATGAGATCCAGGAAGAAATACAGTCTGGCTTCAGAAGCCCACTCTTAAGATGGCCACGGCCTGCTGTAAGTTTGTAAAATAACAAACTACTGCTATAAACTAACAAAACAGACCTTAGTTTACAGACTAACTTTACTAGAATACATTAAGCTTGTGTATTATAGGGGTATTTTTATTTAAAAAGTATAATTTCGGCCGGAACACCACTTTAACCACTAAGTCACCGCCCACCGTCATATGACGGCGGGACGAGGCTTCTGTTGTTTTGGGCGGGTGTCATATGACGTCCTCGCCCTCCCGAGCCACTAGGGGGCACACATGTGCCCGCTGCGTCGCTCAGGGCCCGGTGCGCGTGCCCGGCGGCCGCGATGTCCGCCGGGCACCCGCGATTGCCGGGTAACAGAGCAGGACTGTGGATCTGTGCATGTAAACACAGATCCACGTCCTGTCAGAGAGGAGAGGAGACCGATGGCGTGTCCCTTGTACATAGGGACACCGATCGGTCACCTCCCCCAGTCAGTCCCCTCCCCCCACAGTTAGAATCACCTCCTTAGGTCATACATTAACCCCTCGATCGCCCCCTAGTGTTAACCCCTTCCCTGCCAGTCACATTTACACAGTAATCAATGCAATTTTATAGCATTGATCGCTGTATAAATGTGAATGGTCCCAAAAATGTGTCAAAAGTGTCCGATGTGTCCGCCGCAATATCGCAGTCACAATAAAAATCGCAGATCGCCGCCATTACTAGTAAAAAATAAATAAATAATAAAAATGCTATAAATCTATCCACTATTTTGTAGACGCTATAACTTTTGCGCAAACCAATCAATATACGCTTACCAAAAATATGTAGAAGAATACATAATGGCCTAAACTGAGGAAAAAATTTGTTTAAAAAAAAAAAAAAATTGGATATTTATTATAGCAAAAAGTAAAAAATATTGTGTTTTTTTCAAAATTGTCCCTCTTCTTTTGTTTATAGCGCAAAAAGTAAAAACCGCAGAGGTGATCAAATACCACCAAAAGAAAGCTCTATTTGTGGGGAAAAAATGATAAAAATGTCATTAGGGTACAGTGTAACATGACCGCGCAATTGTCATTCAAAATGCAACAGCGCTGAAAACTGAAAAATGGCTTGGGCAGGAAGGGGGTGAAAGTGCCCTGTATTGAGGTGGTTAAGCACCTCCAATAACACCACCTTCAGCAACGTTTAAACCAGGCATGCTTTTGGGTGTATTGCTTGGCTTCTTACCTGCTGTCCTCAGTGGTTCCTCCCATCAACCAACACATCACTACGGTACCATCTACTGATGTTAAAGGCCGGTGGTAGAAACCATTGAGCACAGCAGGGGACCAGGCATTTGGCACTTTAAGAAGTGTCAAACGCTGAAGATTTTTCTGGAGACTGTTTTGCCTGAAGACACTGCAGTTCGGTCTTGTTGCCTACTGAAGACCATGCTCTGGATTTTTTTTTTGGAGGGAGCAACAGAGTTAAATTAAGACTTCTCAATTTTAACAATTAAAACAAAATATTCTGATATTTACAGAAGCCTGGCAATGACAGGTACCTCTGAACTGTCATTCGGAGTTTACTTAAACAATCGCACCCCCTAAACTATAATCAGAATTCCCCTGGAGGTACAGCTGTTCACACTCTGCTAACAGATATTGAGGTTTTGGTGTGGTTGCTTTGCAGAAAAACAAAAAAAAAAAAAAAAGTACCCAGATGTGTATTATGTATTGAGCGATGCACCGTTGAATATTACATAAAAAGAGAACTGTATTTTTAGGCTGCCTGTGGTTCTAACAGCCTCGTCCAGTCATTTCTAACAGGAAGCGAGTTGGCGTGTGCGTAAAGTGACAATTTGCCTCTCATTACAATGATACTTCAGTGGTTGCTGAGTGTCAGGGGGGGACCTGGAACACAGTGTTGCCTTGTTTTGGAGCCTTGTGAAGCTTACCCAAAATAGCCAAGGTGGCTGAGCAGGAAATAAATCAGCATTTTATATGCATTTCAGTTCAGTTCAGTTCCTGGCAAGATGGCCATAAACCTCAGATGATTGTCCAACATGCAGGCACAGGCTGGCCAAGTCCAAGCATAAACATGGATGCTGAAATCACTTGAACATGTATGTTTATGTATATCTATGTGGTGACTGGATTGGAAGCAGCAAAAAATCATCTCAGGTACTGGTTTATCTATGGAAAAATAACAGTAATAGAATTAAAAAAAAAAAACTTAACTGAATGCTTCTCCCTCGGAGAGTGGTCAGCTGGGGGTGGCTGTGTGATAGAAATGAGCCCATCTTCCAATTGGACCAGATGGGGTGATATGTATTTTATGCCTATGGCAAGAGTTGTATTAGTTGGGATTTTCTGCAAAAGACCTGAGACTGGGATGGAGGTTCACCTTCCAGCAGGACAACGACCCAAAAACATACAGCCAGAGCTACAATGGAATGGTTTAAATCAAAGCATATTCATGTGTTTGAATGGCTCAGTCAAAGTCCAGACCTAAATCCAATTGAGAATCTGTGGCAAGACTTGAAAATTGCTGTTCACAGATGCTCTCCATTAGGGATGAGCTTCGTGTTCGAGTCGAACCCATGTTCGACTCGAACATCGGCTGTTCGACCGTCCGTCGAATTGCGAACGTTATGGGCCGTTCGCGCCAAATTCGTGTGGCGCGTCACGGCCCATAATTCACTGCGGCATCGCAGTGCATTGCTGGCTGATGATTGGCCAAGCATGCACTATGACCCGCATGCTTGGCCAATCACAGCGCCGTCAGTAGAGAGAGCTGTAATTGGCCAAAGCCAGGGTGGCTTTGGCCAATTATGGCTCAGGGGATTTAGTACACGCCCCACACTATATAAGGCCGCCTGCACGGCGGCCCTGTGTAGTGTGTTCCGGTGTGCTGAGAGATAGAGAGAGAGACAGACAGTGTCATTTGATTTGAGTTAGATAGATTAGGCAGAACAGTCAGTCAGTTAGCTGCACTTACAGTGTATTTTGTATATATATGCATCCCAGGTGTTGCATATATATATATACACTGTATTCAGTTTAGCTAGATCCGTTCCTGTTATCTTCTATCTAGACTATTTACATTTGGTGCAGTGCGTCCTGCTCACAGTGTTCAGCTAGATCCGTTCCTGCTATTTACATTTAGTGCAGTGCGTCCTGCTCACAGTGTTCAGCTAGATCTGTTCCTGCTATTTACATTTAGTGCAGTCAGTGTGTCCTGCTCACAGTGTTCAGCTAGATCCGTTCCTGCTATTTACATTTAGTGCAGTGCGTCCTGCTCACAGTGTTCAGCTAGATCCGTTCCTGCTATTTACATTTAGTGCAGTAAGTGCGTCCTGCTCACAGTGTTCAGCTAGATCCGTTCCTGCTATTTACATTTAGTGCAGTGCGTCCTGCTCACAGTGTTCAGCTAGATCCGTTCCTGCTATTTACATTTAGTGCAGTCAGTGCGTCCTGCTCACAGTGTTCAGCTAGATCCGTTCCTGCTATTTACATTTAGTGCAGTGCGTCCTGCTCACAGTGTTCAGCTAGATCTGTTCCTGCTATTTACATTTAGTGCAGTGCGTCCTGCTCACAGTGTTCAGCTAGATCTGTTCCTGCTATTTACATTTAGTGCAGTGCGTCCTGCTCACAGTGTTCAGCTAGATCCGTTCCAGCTATTTACATTTAGTGCAGTCAGTGCGTCCTGCTCACAGTGTTCAGCTAGATCCGTTCCTGCTATTTACATTTAGTGCAGTGCATCCTGCTCACAGTGTTCAGCTAGATCCGTTCCTGCTATTTACATTTAGTGCAGTGCGTCCTGCTCACAGTGTTCAGCTAGATCCGTTCCTGCTATTTACATTTAGTGCAGTCAGTGCGTCCTGCTCACAGTGTTCAGCTAGATCCGTTCCTGCTATTTACATTTAGTGCAGTGCGTCCTGCTCACAGTGTTCAGCTAGATCTGTTCCTGCTATTTACATTTAGTGCAGTGCGTCCTGCTCACAGTGTTCAGCTAGATCTGTTCCTGCTATTTACATTTAGTGCAGTGAGTCCTGCTCACAGTGTTCAGCTAGATCCGTTCCTGCTATTTACATTTAGTGCAGTCAGTGCGTCCTGCTCACAGTGTTCAGCTAGATCCGTTCCTGCTATTTACATTTAGTGCAGTGCGTCCTGCTCACAGTGTTCAGCTAGATCTGTTCCTGCTATTTACATTTAGTGCAGTGCGTCCTGCTCACAGTGTTCAGCTAGATCTGTTCCTGCTATTTACATTTAGTGCAGTGCGTCCTGCTCACAGTGTTCAGCTAGATCCGTTCCTGCTATTTACATTTAGTGCAGTCAGTGCGTCCTGCTCACAGTGTTCAGCTAGATCCGTTCCTGCTATTTACATTTAGTGCAGTGCGTCCTGCTCACAGTGTTCAGCTAGATCTGTTCCTGCTATTTACATTTAGTGCAGTCAGTGCGTCCTGCTCACAGTGTTCAGCTAGATCCGTTCCTGCTATTTACATTTAGTGCAGTGCGTCCTGCTCACAGTGTTCAGCTAGATCCGTTCCTGTTATCTTCCTACTGACAGGCAGGCTTGTCTGGTTACAGTATATAAAGCTACCTGAAGAAAATTACAGGTGTTCTATCCCAGCTTAGTGCAGCTACAGGCCATTAGTATGTCTGGAAGGCCAAGAAGGAGAGGCAGACAGTCACAAGCCAATAAGAGAGGGCAAGCAGGCTCTGTGTCTAGTGCTGGTCGTGGAGACGGTGCATCCTCATCAGCACGTGGCCATGGGACACGCTTGGCCTTTTTTTCGGCAGCTGGCCGTGTTGAGCCGCAACATGCGGAAGACTTGGTCGAGTGGATGACCAAGCCGTCCTCATCCTCCTCATCCTCTCTCACCCATGCCCAGGGTGCTTTGTCTGGCAAAGCAGCGGCCTCTTCCCTCAGCTCAATGTCATCAGTGACTCCTTCCCTAGCTCCACCATGTCCTCCTGAGGATTCCCTCGAACTGTTTGACCACAGTGTTGGGTACATGCTCCAGGAGGATGCCCAGCGTTTGGAAGGCTCTGATGATGATACTGAGCTCGATGAAGGCAGTAACATGAGCACGGACAGAGGGGGTGCCCAAGAAGGACAGCAATCTGGCAGTCATGCTCCCCCTGCTGCAGCATACTGCCAGGTTTGCTCCAGTGATGAGGAGGGAGGGGATGATGAGGTCACTGACTCAACGTGGGTGCCTGATAGGAGAGAGGAGGAGGAGGAGGAGGAGGAGGAGGCGGCACATCACCAACGAGGCAGGATGCCCTCCAGGGGCCAGCCTAAGGGCAGCACATTGACTGCATCACACCCCAAAGCTCCACATGTGCAGGGCGCTGCAGTCTCTGCGCGTTATTCAAAAAGTTCTTTGGTGTGGGCCTTTTTTGAGACAAGTGCATCAGATCGCACCGCTGCTATTTGCAACATATGTCTCAAGCGTATCTCGCGTGGCCAAAACATCTCCCGCTTGGGTACCACATGCTTGACCAGACATATGTTGACCTGCCATGCAGTTCGTTGGCAAGCATATCTAAAAGACCCACACCAAAGAACAAAGAGGATCTCTCCTTGCTCCTCATCAGCTGAGATTTCCAACCCCACTAGACCTTCAGTCCTCTCTGAGACCTGCAGTGAGAGGAATGAAGGTGTAGAATTAGGTGTGTCACAGCCAAGTACTTGTGGGCAATCTGCTTTTGGTACACCGACGTCAGATTGTACCAGGCAAATTTCCCTGCCCCAGCTGCTGCACCGCTGAAAGAAGTTTGCTCCCAGCCATCCACATGCCCAGCGGTTGAATGCTAGCTTGGCAAAATTGCTAGCACTTCAACTGCTGCCTTTTCAGTTGGTAGACTCTGCCCCCTTCCGTGAGTTTGTGGAATGTGCGGTTCCTCAGTGGCAGGTACCCAAACGCCACTTTTTCTCACGGAAGGCAATTCCGGCTCTCTACCGGCATGTGGAAGGCAATGTCCATGCCTCGCTGGACAGGGCGGTCAGCGGTAAGGTGCATATTACCGCTGACTCATGGTCCAGCAGGCATGGACAGGGACGTTACCTTAGTTTCACGGCGCATTGGGTGACTCTGCTGGCAGCTGGGAAGGATGCAGGACAAGGTGCAGTAGTGTTGGAGGTTGTTCCGCCACCACGCCTCCAAAATGCTGATTGTGACACACCTCTCTCCTCCACCCCCTCCTCTTCTTCTTCCTCCATGGCCTCTTCCTCGGAACCAGCGGTGCTCCGTAGGCGTTCAAGGGGCTACGCAAGTACGCAGGCCAAAAGATGCCATGCGGTGCTTGAGCTGGTGTGCTTGGGGGACAGGAGCCACACTGGGGCAGAGGTTCTGTCAGCTCTGCAGGGGCAGGTACAGAGGTGGTTGACGCCACGCCAACTTAAGGCAGGAATGGTGGTTTGCGACAATGGCACCAACCTCCTCTCTGCCCTCCGACAGGGACAACTGACCCATGTGCCCTGTTTGGCTCACGTCCTTAACTTGGTGGTGCAGCGGTTCTTGGGCAGGTACCCGGGCTTACAGGATGTCCTGAGGCAGGCCAGGAAAGTCTGTGTGCATTTCCGCCGGTCATATAATGCCAGTGCTCGGCTGACGGACCTCCAAAAGGAGTTTAACCTGCCCAAGAACCGCCTAATCTGTGACATGCCCACCAGGTGGAACTCAACGTTGGCCATGCTGCAGCGGCTGCACACGCAGCAGAGGGCCATCAATGAGTCCCTGTGCGACTATGGCACCAGGACAGGGTCAGGGGAGCTTGGTTTTTTTTCCCCACGCCAGTGGGCCATGATCAGGGATGCATGCACTGTCCTGTCACCATTCGAGGAGGCCACGAGGATGGTGAGCACTGACAGTGCATGCATCAGTGACACTGTCCCCCTTGTCCACCTGTTGGAGCACACGCTGCGTGGAATAATGGACAGGGCACTTGAGGCAGAACAGAGGCAGGAAGAGGAGGACTTCCTTAGCTCTCAAGGCCCCCTTTATCCAGACAGTGTTCCTGCGTGCCCGCCGATCACACAGCAAGAGGAGGAGGAGGAGGAGGAGGAGGAGGAGGAAGACTGTGTCAGTATGGAGGTGGAGCCTGGCACTCAGTATCAGCAGTCTTTAAGGGATCAGTCCCAAGGAACACATGGACTTGTACGTGGCTGGGAGGAGGTGGCTGCGGACGTTGTTGTCCTTAGTGACCCAGAGGACTCCGGACCGAATGCCTCAGCAAACCTACGCTGCATGGCCTCCCTGATCCTGCAAAGCCTGCGTAAGGATCCTCGTATTCGTGGTATCAAGGAGAAGGACCAATACTGGCTGGCAACCCTCCTTGATCCACGTTACAAGGGTAAGGTTGCGGACCTTATCTTGCCATCGCAGAGGGAGCAGAGGATGAAACATCTTCGGGAGGCCTTGCAGAAAGGTCTGTGCAACGCGTTCCCAGAGACTGGGAGGTTACAAACTCCTGTTTCTGGACAACGTGTTGCTGAGGCTTCGGTCAGTCAAAGAAGGAGCGGTGGAGAAGGTGGCCGTCTGACCGATGCGTTCAGACAATTTTTTGGTCCGCAGCCCCAAGGTATGATCGGTTCCAGCAACCATCGCCAGCGTCTGTTTTACATGGTGCAGGAATACCTAGGGGCAAGATCAGACTTGGACACCTTTCCCACCGAAAATCCTCTGGGTTACTGGGTCTTGAGGATGGATCACTGGCCAGAGCTTGCACAGTATGCAATTGAGCTACTGGCCTGCCCTGCATCCAGCGTTCTTTCGGAACGCACATTCAGTGCTGCTGGAGGCGTGGTAACTGATCACAGGGTGCGTCTGTCCACCGACTCGGTCGATCGGCTGACCTTCATAAAAATGAATCAGTCTTGGATCACCACCAGCTACCAAGCACCTGATGCTGATGTAACCGAATAATTTTTTTTGAAATCTCAGATCCCTTCAAAGACTGCCTATGCTGATGCTGAGTGACTATCCCTGAGTAATTATCCTCTTCCTCCTCAATCATCACGCTGATAGCTTGTAAGAACATTTTTGGTTCTGGGCGCCACCACCAGTGCCCAAGGCACAATTTTTCAGCCCCTGTTTAACAGGGGCGTGTAATTACAATTTTTGATGCAATACTTTGCAGCAGGGCTCGTTCCTGCATTCCAACTAGAGTGTCTGTGAGGGGTTGCAGTGTTGTGGCACCAGCACCAGTGCCTAAGGCCCAATTTTTCTGCCCCTGTCTAACAGGGGCGTGTAATTACAATTATTGATGCAATACTTTGCAGCAGGGCTCGTTCCTGCATTCCAACTAGAGTGTCTGTGAGGGGTTGCAGTGTTGTGGCACCAGCACCAGTGCCTAAGGCCCAATTTTTCTGCCCCTGTCTAACAGGGGCGTGTCATTACAATTTTTGATGCAATACTTTGCAGCAGGGCTCGTTCCTGCGTTCCAACTAGAGTGTCTGTGAGGGGTTGCAGTGTTGTGGCACCAGCACCAGTGCCTAAGGCCTAATTTTTCAGCTCCTGTTCAACAGGGGCATGTAATTACAATTCTTGATCTAATATTTCACAGCAGGGCCCTGTGAGGGCTTACAGTGTTGTGGCCACAGCAACACCTAAGGCCCAAATTTCTGCTGAGTATATAGGGCAGGACCCTACTTTCAAACATCTAACTTACAAACGACTCCTACTTGCAAACGGAAGGAGACAACAGGAAGTGAGATGAAATCTACCCCTAGGAAGGGAAATTCTCTCCTGTAAGAGTTAATATGGGAAAACAATTTCTCCTTTCCACTGATGCTTTCCAATCCTTGTTCCACAAAAAAACCCAAATTTTCAAAAAACATTTTTCATTGGGACAAAAAAGTGAGGTGAAATCTTCTGAAGAGGAGGAAAGACAGCAAAACAAATGTCACAGGGGTGATAACCCTTCCCTATGTTTTCCAAAAAGCTTAAAAAAGATTTTTTGGCTGGAGCTAAACACGTTAAAAATGTACCCGTTCAAAATTACAAAGAGATTCTACTTAACAACAAACCTACAGTCCCTGTCTTGTTTGCACCGCCTGTATACTGCTGTTCAGAGTATATAGGACCTGGTGGCCCCACACCTTTCCTTATTTTAATTTGGGTGCGGGGTTCCCCTTAATATCCATACAAGACCCAAAGGGCCTGGTAATGGACTGGGGGGTACCCATGCTGTTTGTCTCACTGATTTTCATCCATATTGCCATGACCCGACATTACATTAAACCCGCAAGCAGTTTTAAATGAGATTTTTTCCTTTAAAAATGACATTTGGTGCAGGGACTGTTCTAAACATGGGAAACACGCGTCACTTTACAGGCATACTATAGACACCCCCCAGGTACGATATTTAAAGGAATATTTCACTTTTTTTTTTTTTACTTTAAGCATCATTAAAATCACTGCTCCCGAAAAAACGGCCGTTTTTAAAAGTTTTTTTTGCATTGATACATGTCCCCTGGGGTAGGACCCGGGTCCCCAAACCCTTTTTCGGACAATACCATGCAAATTAGCCTTTAAAATGAGCACTTTTGATTTCGAACGTTCGAGTCCCATAGACGTCAATGGGGTTCTAACGTTCGTGCCAACTTTCGGTCCGTTCGCGGGTTCTGGTGCGAACCGAACCGGGGGGTGTTCGGCTCATCCCTACTCTCCATCCAATCTGACAGAGCTTGAGCTATTTTGCAAAGAAGAATGGGCAAAAATGTCCCTCTCTAGATGTGCAAAGTTGGTAGGGACACCCCCAGAAAAATTTGCAGCTGTAATTGCAGTGAAAGTTGGTTCTACAAAGTATTGACTCAGGGGGGCTGAATGCAAATGCACACCACATTTTTCACATATTTGTAAAAAAATTTGGAAAACCATTTATCATTTTCCTTCCACTTCACAATTATGTGCCACTTTGTGTTGGTCTATCACATAAAATCCCAATAAGATACATTTACGTTTTTGGTATTAACATGACAAAATGTGGAAAATTTCAAGGGGTGTGAATACTTTTTCAAGGCACTGTATAGGCTGTGCTCACTGACTATTTGAGGATTAGTCCAGTACCCCAACTGTGTGATACAATGATGAATTGATTCTTATCTTTTAAAATTTTTCTTGCAAAAGATCCAAATTATCAGTAGTGTACAAGTCCATATCAGGGTTCACATTACACAAGACCCAATTCCAAAAATTGGCATGGCTAATACAGACCCTGGAACAATATATATATATAGAGAAAGGAAACGTGGACTTTGTAGCACCACTGATAAAAAACTAATTTTATTGTAACATTTTCACATAAGGATTATAAAAAAGATCATATAAAAACATCACTGTAGTAGCCTACAGTTGCACCCACTCTCCAATGAAAGCCGCTTTACGGCCATAGAACCATGATAACACTCAACATGGCAAATTAATATTAAAGTGGAAGTAAACCCGCCTATCAGTTTCAGCCAAGGAAGCCGCCATCTTGGCCTCTGTTTAATCTACAACTGCCATGATGGTGCACATGTGATCAGTTATGACACCAGCCATTGGATGATTTGACAGTTTGGTTGAGAGCACAACCAATGGGAGTGTTACATTTCTGGCACATGCCGAAAATTAAACTGTTTTATGGATGGGTCTACGTTAATATATATCACAAAAAGCTCTCCATGTTTCGTGGGATCGCTTCCTCAGGAGCTTAAAGTACATTTTTCTAGGTAGAATAAAGAGACACCAAGTAAATATACAATATACAGTATCTTACAAAAGTGAGTACACCCCTCACGTTTTTGTAAATATTTTATTCTATCTTTTCATGTGACAACACTGAAGAAATGACACTTTGCTACAATGTAAAGTAGTGAGTGTACAGCTTGTATAACAGTGTAAATTTGCTGTCCCTTCAAAATAACTCAACACACAGCCATTAATGTCTAAACCGCTGGCAACAAAAGTGAGTACACCCCTAAGTGAAAATGTCCAAATTGGGCCCAGCAGCCCTTTTCCCTCCCCGGTGTCATGTGACTCGTTAGTGTTACAAGGTCTCAGGTGTGAATGGGGAGCAGGTGTGTTAAATTTGGTGTTATCACTCTCACTCTCTCATACTGGTCACTGGAAGTTCAACATGGCACCTCATGGCAAAGAACTTTCTGAGGATCTGAGAAAAAGAATTCTTGCTCTACATAAAGATGGCCTAGGCTATAAGAAGATTGCCAAGGCCCTGAAACTGAGCTGCAGCACGGTGGCCAAGACCATACAGCAGTTTAACAGGACCGGTTCCACTCAGAACAGGCCTCTCCATGGTCGACCAAAGAAGTTGAGTGCACGTGCTCAGCGTCATATCCAGAGGTTGTGTTTGGGAAATAGATGTATAGAAATAAGAAAATTAAAGATTACTGCGCCAAGCCAACCAACAAAATTGAAATGAAAAAAGTAAAGCAGCTGTCAAAAATTGTGAGATACACACAAATACAGATAATAGGATTCAAAGTGACAGCGCTATAAATAAACAAATGAAAAAAAAACAAAAAAAGGACTAACCCTAGCAGTGAAAATAAGTGAACTACAACACAAAAAACCATGTGAAAATTTGATCAACAGTCCATAAAAAACATCAGTGTAGGTTCCTGTGAAATGCACCTCTTGAAAACAGTGCACCTCCACCACATAGAATGCATGCTTACCAAAAGGCAAGCTTTAGTAAGCCTGCGGCTAATTTACCCAGCCAGGGCCTCTATCCGGGGAGATGTTGGAAATCCACAGGAAGGGCAACTGGAATAGGACACCAAAATGACCGGGGAGACTCGATCATCAACCGCCAGGACGGTGGATCAGACGTTACCCAGAAATGCACGAAGACTCTCCATAGTGTAAAACGTAACAAAGGTTTATTTAAAACTAATAAAATTGCACTTACAAGAAAGTGGAGATAACGATCATAGAGAAACAGCCGGCCAGCTTGCGAATACCTGTCACTAGATAGGCACGATGACGTCAGCACGTCAACCTTCCTACGCGCCTTTCGTCATATACTGACGTCGTCTTGGGGAACAGACGACACACTGAGTCATTGCGCTAATAGTGTGGAAGTAATAGAGCAATACACTGAGAGTAGAAAAACTTTATTAGAAAAAACACACATCATGTCTCGAAATTTAGAAGGCACAGAGAAGTTTAAAAAAATATATAAAAAAATATATAAAAAAAGAGAACAAAATTAATCAGGCTATAAAAAAATGTTAAAGCGCACGGAACGGAAAAAAGTATTAAAAAATAAAAATAAAAATGGAGAACAGCTCTCCCGGAAATGGACAACAATTCGTACCTTAGGGTATACAGGAAATGGTCCATCCGTGCCTCTAGTGGTGAGAACATGAAACATATTATAGTGTATTATATGCACAGTAATTAGATCAGTTCTCACCTGAAAATAGTAGAGGCAAAAAATATTATACCCTTTAGTTAGATGGATAGATGATCCATATACAAGCCCTTCCTAGACAAAAGCTCTTCACCAATACTACTGATTTGTCCCAGAGAGATACTAGATGCTGATAACAATCCTTCAGGTCAACTCACATCTAGGCAATCTAAATAAGGAACAGGACAGTTACTACAATATGTACATCCAGGACTGCAAAACAGCCAGCACATCTAATACGAGTACAGTAAATCCTTGGATTGCAAGTAACGCGGTTTACGAGCGTTTCGTAAATACAAGCTATTTAAAAAAAAAAAATCCTGACTCAATTTGCGAGCGTTGTCTCGCAAGACGAGCAGGATTCAAGCCACTGGGGTATGCAGAATCGCATTTGGCCAGAGTTTCGGGGGCTTTTTAGTAACCACGTGGTGTTGGTGCTGTCCCTGCTATTTATGTCTAATTTTTGCCTTACATATAATAGCGGTAGATATAGTGGTAGTGTTACTTCCCCCTCTTTTCTCTCTGCAGTTTTGGTGACCCAACACATTTACTGTGTTGACTTTATGCCTTTTTTAAATGTTTTCTGTTACTCGGTATGTCCCCACATGAGTTCACAGCTCAACCTATGCATGCATTGTCCTTGGGGTTACTGTATTGCAGATACAGCTTTGTTATCTTGTTCTTAATATATTGCTGATATATCATAACTAATATATATTGTATATTTACTTGGTCTCTTTATTCTACCTAGAAAAATGTTCTGAAGAAGCGATCCCGAAAAACATGTAGAGATTTCTGTGATATATATTAATATTCATTTGCCGCGTTGAGTGTTATCACAGTTCTATGGCCCTGTACCTTCAACACAAGCGGCTTTCATTGGAGATGTCAAGTGTGCAACTGTAGGCTACTATAGTGATGTTTTTATATGATCTTTTTTATAATCCTTATGTGAAAATGTTACAATAAAATTTGTTTTTTATCAGTGGTGCTACAAAGTCCATGTTTCCTTTCTCTCTCTATATATATTGTTCTATAAATTAGGACATGGCACTGAATTGTAGGATAAGAAGATTTCGCGCAATATTAGATAAAATAAAGTGAATGAGAAAACGTATATAATAACTGTGTCTCATAAATGTGCAAATCACATAATAAAGTGAATAGTGGCGATGGAAATGTAGATGGTAAGCTAGTGGCTGTTAAGGGATGCGAATCTCAATAGTGTGGCATCTAGCTAGGAACATTATCCATAATCAGTATATGTAACATAAAATGTGCAAATCGCATGTAAAGTGCACAGTGTGAATGGTGCTACTAGTAGTGAGCTAGTTACTGCCAGGGATGTTGATCACTATGCCTGACGTCTAGCTGGGTGTATTAGCCATAAATAGTCGAGTGAAAAGAAAACAAATCACAACAAGATCATAAAGAAAAATACACATAAAATTGAATCTGAAAATAAATATAGAAGATATAAATAGCATGTGCAATACTGCAATATTGGTGTAAGTATATTAAAACTTTCACACTTAAAACATCATTCAGTGTTCATAAAGTGTGCAAAACCGGATGTCAAATCAAAAGCACTCTATGGGGCATGAGAACACCAGAACGAAAAGAGGAAGGAGGGCAGGAAAGAGACTCCAAAAGAAGAAAAACAGAGTAGTCGGAGAAAACGTGGTAAACATAAGCGGTAAACCTATTTCAACAGAAGAGCTAGCAGTACTAGACAAAGGTTTAAAGCATGCACCTACCAGAAACCTCAACAAGTTCAACACATATATAGGGATACAGAAATATATTAGAAAAATTAACATTAAAAAATATGTGATGAATAATCCGTGGAAACCAGAAAATGTGAGAACAGAAATTCCATCAAGAGGAGCATACAGCACACTACGCAATGCTTCACTATTCAATCCACAAATACCCCAAAATCAAAATGTGGAAGTCTTCAAAAATCTAGTGCTACAAGATATAGAAGCCCTAAAACCCAAGAAGGCTACAGACCCTATACATATCCAAAAGGGGATTAAAAGCCTGATAGAAAGGAAGGATATTATAATGAGGCCAGCGGATAAGGGAGGTGCAATAGTTCTACAATCAAAAGAACAATATCTTACAGAACTTAATAGACAATTACAAGATGAAACCACATATACTAGATTGCCAAGGAACCCGACCACCAAGTACAAAAAAGAATTAGAAACTCTAGTGAATCTTGGGATGAAGAAAAACATACTTAACTCAAAAGAGACTAAATATCTAATACCAGAAACCTGCAGAATACCAATCATTTATACAGTCCCCAAAATCCACAAAGACAAAGAAAATCCACCGGGAAGACCAATAGTCAATGGTATTGACTCTCTAACGTCTAGAATGGGTCAATACATTGACTATTTCATGCAACCAGCGGTCCAGCAGACCGAAGCGTATCTAAAAGATACTAAGCATATATTGCAACTCCTAAACACAGTGCCAGCGCTAGAGGGTAGAACACTACTGGCAACAGCAGACGTCACATCGTTATACACTATAGTCCAACATCAGGATGCAATCTCAGCAGGCAAATGGCTACTGAGGAAACATAGCACCCTATTATGTAAACAGAGAAAATACCTGATCAAATGCCTAGATTTTTGTCTCAAATGCAACTACTTCTGGCATGACCAGACCTACTACAAACAACTAGTAGGAATAGCCATGGGTGCCAAGTTTGCACCAGGAGTGGCAAATGCATTTATGGCACAGTGGGATTTATATCTTCTATATTTATTTTCAGATTCAATTTTATGTGTATTTTTCTTTATGATCTTGTTGTGATTTGTTTTCTTTTCACTCGACTATTTATGGCTAATACACCCAGCTAGACGTCAGGCATAGTGATCAACATCCCTGGCAGTAACTAGCTCACTACTAGTAGCACCATTCACACTGTGCACTTTACATGCGATTTGCACATTTTATGTTACATATACTGATTATGGATAATGTTCCTAGCTAGATGCCACACTATTGAGATTCGCATCCCTTAACAGCCACTAGCTTACCATCTACATTTCCATCGCCACTATTCACTTTATTATGTGATTTGCACATTTATGAGACACAGTTATTATATACGTTTTCTCATTCACTTTATTTTATCTAATATTGCGCGAAATCTTCTTATCCTACATTTCTATTAAGTGTTGTGTGTAAACACCTCAATTTCGCTGCAATATTATCGGTCACCTTAAATGTTCATCTTGTGACACCTTGTCACTCACCTAGTTATTTTCACACCTGACCAGCGCAAGGGACACCAATCACATGGCACTGAATTACCTTTAGTATACACCCACAGTACCATCCTGTGTTGGTGTATTTATCGTCCAATAATACAGACCCTGCATCATAAAAAATGAAGGCGTGGGTTACTGCAGTGATACAAGCTACATGTTGCTTCCAATAGCCTAATGCCGCGCACACACGATCGGAAATCCAGCCAGCAAAAGACCGATGAGAGCTTTCGGTCGGAAAATGCGACCGTGTATGCTCCATCGGACTTTTGCTTGGCGAATTCCAGCCAACAAAAGACTGAGAGCATGTTCTCAATTTTTCGGTCGGAAAAAGTTCTGATCGTCAGTAGCAATTCCGAAGTGCAAAATTCCTATGCATGCTCGGAAACAATTCGACGCATGCTTGGAAGCATTGAACTTCATTTTCTCGGCTCGTCGTAGTTTTGTACGTCACCGCGTTCTTGACGGTCGAAAGTTCAGTGAACTTTTGTGTGACTGTGTGTATGCAAGCCAAGCTTGAGCAGGATTCCGTCAGAAAAACCATCCAAGATTTTTCTGACGGAAAATCCGCTCGTGTGTACGTGGCATAAGGTTCACATTTTTTCCAGCAAAGGTGTCTTATCTACCATAGACATTCTGGACAAAGGCTCACAACAGGAATACCGGCAGAGGGGAAGGGTACAACATGGGTACCGTTTATTACTGCATATCCTCCATCTTTAACACCACTTTATCTATAAAAACATGTTTGAACTAGTTCTGTAAACTCTACAGAACGCTCTGGTGATGCCATTATCCTCTTTCAAGTAAACGAAAGGGCCACAACACTGCAAAAAAATTTGACATGGCCTGAATATAGATGAACTCTCTCTTCTGTTCAATAATGTAAAACAACTCTTGGGCACATACAGGAACTTAAACCCATAGTCATCTCTCATCAGCCAATTTAGATATTTTGTAGCCAGGACATTAAGTCTGGCGCCATTCTTACCAGGATGGTTCCCACTGACCAAGAGTTCTCTGCGGAGCGGAAAGGGTCTAAGTTTGTCTCCTCTAAGCAAGGGCTAGCTTTTGGAGAGCTCATTTCCCTCTCCTGGCATTCCCTCGGGCTCTTTTCTACTGTAGCCTCAGGAGTCATTGCTGCTTCCTCTGACTAGAGCGCCTGCTCTCCCAAATTATGACAACTGTTCGCAGGTGGCAGCACTTTCTTCCCTTCTATATGACCAGTTTAAAAAGGCTACTCTCCACATCGGGCTCAATGGTTGCAAAGGGGCAGCTCTGTGGCCGAAAAGTCAAGGTCACTTGTGTTTCTTACAAAAGGGGTGTTCATCCTTACCTGGGGATGCCAACTCTGAAGCTGGGTCCTCAGTTCCCACTGACTGGGTGATTATTATTGAGCCTGGTCAGCCTGGCATGGAGAAGGCTGGATCGATCTAAATACTGAACAAGGCAGAGGCCTATATACCAGAACTAGCAAGGAGGCCTAACCCCCTTTTACAAACTACTTGGACTCTATGATACTCAGCTGCTCACTTTATTTAATAGTAGCACAAGCAGGGCCATAAATAAATGCGATAGGGTCACATAGCCAAAACATAAAGGGATCCCATTTTACTCACTACTCTATCACAAAATCAATACCTCGAGTGATTTAGAATATTAATTGTTTTTATAGGAATTGCACAGACATCCCCAAATATACAATATACATCAATTACATTCAAATGTGTTTTTCAAAAGCTCTTGCTACTTGCATAAATCTGTATAGCCAGAAAGCATTGGGTCCCATAGCAGTCAAATGGTGTCCCATGACTATGGTTGTGCCCTTGGCTGCAGGAGGCAACAATGGAACTTAAGTGAGCAGTGCACCTCAGTTAGATGGTGCTTTATAACATGTTTATTGGTCATCTCACACTTCACAGGCACAGACTTACAGCAATTGGAAGCTTGGGTACACCCTCTTCTCTCCCAGCCACTGGGGCATCCTTTTGGATATTAAACATCAGTATGTATGAGTGTTACTGCTTAGATGTACAATGTTGTAACTGTGTGGTGCATATTGGATTTCTAGAGATAGGCAGCTGCTCTCACAGGGTGCAGCAATCTTTATCTCTAGTCTTCTGCAATGAGAAGTGAAATTTAGGTTAACATTGGAATGCTATTAAAGAAATTAAAGTACCGGTAATACTTTTTTTTTTTTAATCAGATAATCTTTAAAACATTTTTCTTTTTCTTTTCACAACACATACAGACAATTTAACTTAACAAAACTTTTGTCTCCATTTATCTTAATATTTAAACTTTTCATTAATAAATATCTGTCAACAATCGTGGACCCCATACACCCTAAAAAAAACCCCTATCCCTTAAGACATCTTAAATTAAATTACATACAGCAATTAATTATTAAATAAATTCCCCAGGATACACCATATATTTATGACTCTCTAAGTGTCTAATGCCCTGTACACACAACCGGTTTTGCCATCGGAATAAACTCCGAAGGTTTCCCCGACGGAACTCCGACGGAATTCCTTTCAAACGGTCTTGCCTGCACACGGTCAAACCAAAGTCCAAACAAAGTCCCACCATCCAGAACGAGGTGACGTACAACACATACGACAGGACTAGACAAAGGAAGTGCAATAGCCAGTAGCCAATAGCTTCCGTCTCGTACTTGCTTCAGAGCATGCGTTGTTTTTGGTCCGTCAGAACAGCATACAGAGGAGCGGTTTTCCCGATAGGAATTGGTTCCGTTGGAAATATTTAGAACATGTTCCCTTTCTAGGTCCGTCAAAATTACAAAAAAAAAAGTCCGATGAGGCATACACACGATCGGAATAGACGATGAAAAGCTTCCGTTGGACTTTTTCTGTCGGACATTTCTCTCGTGAGTACACGGCTTAAGAGATTCTCCTAATACTTCCCTCAGTTCCGATTGATATTAAGTGATTATTAAAATCTCCAAGTGTAATCTATCCTTTTATACCCCATACATTCTATCCATTCATTTTCATGAACTTTAATCCGTAAACTGCTAGTGTACAGCACTTATTGTCTACTGCCTATCATAACACAATATCTCACCCATTTCCTTAAAAAAGAAAAACACACCAAAACCCCCTATGTGCCTCATCCTAGCAACCTATCTCTAACTAAATGTGATGGAGCCAAACCTTGAATGTTAAACCAATTGCCCCATAGTTTTGTAAATATATCTGGGCATCCCCTATGTTGATAAATTATGTATTCTCTTTGTAAAACTTTGTTAACTGATTTTTACCCATAGAGAGTAGGTTAGGGGAGCCATCGAGATCCATTTCTGTGCTATCAACGTTCTTGCTGTGAACAGCAAACAAAGCATCACCATATAAATCTGAAGACTCTCCATCCAGCCACCCTAATACAAATATCTTGGATTCCATCAGAAAGTAATACTTTTAAAAACTTGTTATGCACCCTGACTTTGCCTAATGTTTAAATTGGGAAGCTACACTTGGGATTTAACTTCTTCGTCTTTTGCAATAACTTTGTAAAACAATAATTTCACAGGCGAGCATATGCTTTCATTTCATTCTCCTTCATTACCAACTACCCCTGGGACCCCTCTGAAGAGCCTAGGCCCATACTGATTTTCTGAAAGTCAGAGCATAGGCATCCCCTTTCCCTTAACACTTTTCTCATGACAATGTTCAGGCCTTTTCAAAGGTCAGAGGTGGAGAGCACTCAAGTTCCTCTGCCTTAAACTCATCCAACCATGTCTTTATGGAACTTGCTTTGTTCACAAGGTACACATTTAAGTTGGAGTAGAAAAAGACCTTCCATAAATTGTTCCTACAAGATTGGAAGCATTTGTCTAAATTACTTTTGTATGCTGTAGCATTAACAATACCCTTCAATAGAGATGCCTAAACTCAGTCATTTGGAGGGGTGTCCACATTCTCCTGGTTACCTTTCCCATGACAATATGTCCTTCAGTAGGTCATAAGTAGGAATTTGAGCTCTCTATGTCAAAAGAACATTTGGGAGGTCAGGTACTGGTGTTGGATGAGAAGTCCTGGCTCGCAATCAGTGTTCCAGCTCATCCCGAAGGTATTCAGTAGGGTTGAGGTCAGGGCTCTGTGTAGCCAATCGAGGATTATTTTTCATTACTATTTAATTTTATCTTTTTAGCTTTGGGTTTGTGAGTGCTGCACTTGCTATTTCTGTTGTGCCGGGTATCTAGGCATACCGTCAGCAGCTAATATATGCATAGATTCACCTGAGCGCAGATATTTCACTTCTACTTTTTATTTGTAGGACTGTCCACATGCTTCCGGCCATATGGCTAGGTTTGATGGTCAGGGGTCCACAAGCCTTTGGCCATATAATGTATACAGTACATAAAAAGTGCTTAACATTTGCTCTCTGTTGAGCACAGCCCAGAGCAAAGCATAAACCATCTATATGACTTACCTATGGATATCACAAACCCTTTGCAAAGTTTTGTACAGTTACTTAATGTTTATGTAGATGCAAAATAATTTTTTAGTTTTGGATAGAGTAAAGAAGGGTTAGACCTTGTGTCAAATTACCATTTGTGTCCCCTTTCACACTTATACGACTTGTCCCGCGATTTTGTTCTGCAAAATCGCATGACAAGTCATTCTCCATGATTTTCAATGACTACCATTCATATTGGCACGACTTTAAGTCGTGCCGGCTTTAAAGTAGTCCCTGCACTACTTTGGTCCAACTTCCATGCCAGTTGATGTCCATAGACCTCAATGTTAAGCCCTCAAGTAGCATGCAAATCGTACCTGAATAATATAGACACGATTTCAGTACTACTTTGTAAGCACAAGCTGTAAGCACAAGCAGCTTTTTGACAATTGTCCCACCCAATCCTTTCAGCATAGTAAAGTTGTGGCAAAGTCGTACAAAAGTAGTACTGATCCCAAATCACTGCAAAATCGTGGTAAAATCGCAGCCGCGAAACCGTGGTAAAATCGGGCGGCTTTGAAGTCGCACAAGTGTGAAAGGGGCCTTACCCTCTGTTTCTTGGCTACTATTGACAGAAAGTGATGGAAAACCAAAAATTTAGAGCTGCCATCAGACAGCAGGTGAGGATAACTTCTCTAGTAGGGACAACTGTACCTATGATAGCTCTCTTTCATTGGAATTCCGGGTATTTTGGAGAGATTTTCTCTCATTCTCTGTTTTATCTACAGGACAGGAAGCAAAGGGAAATCTCCACAATGTGAAATAATTTGGACATTACATATACTTTAAGGTTCTGTATCGGTGGGGGTTTTGTTCACATCAGAACTACTTCTTTCCCCATACAAGTCTATGGGAATGCAAAAGCAGCACGAAGCAAGTCAAATGCAGCTCAGAAGGAGGTCAAATGCAAGTCAAATGTACTGTAAGTGTCAATCTGAAGACAATCCTCCTGAAGACGTCATCTTCTGAAGAAACATGTCAGATGTGGCCTATATGTGACATCATCACGCCATCCGTTTGTCGGGATATTGGCGTTTGGAGACCGCCTGCTTGAAATCAGCTTTAATGTTTCTAAAGCGACATTGTAACAGAGAATATGTAAGTGTATTTCTAGCATTAAAGAGACATTGTTTTAAACATATTGTGCTATGAGGTTTGTCTCTTTGCTTTGCATTCCGCTACTGGTTGAGTTCAGAGCGATTTTGTCCATTTTAATATTATGGTCCTTATTGTTTATGGTAAGAGGCTAATTTAATTACTTAGCATGGAGTGATATCACGGTGGTGACAAGCGCTGGAAGCACTTTTATGGATTGAACACTATATTTATATCTATCGAGTCTTACATGGTCCTTGCTCTAGGATAGGGAGGTCACTGCTCACATCTGCACTTGGATACGGGATCATATACCTCCTATCATGTTGGAGTTTCCACATGGATTATGAACTTTTTTAGATTGTTTTTGCACTTTATGAATTGGGATGGTATCTATTTATTAATTTATTTAAATTTTTATGCATACAGTACTATGTTGGTGGATTTTATTATTATTGTGATTTATTGATTTAGTGCCTCATTTTTGCATTCAAAAGCACAATACATTTGACCATTGACAACCCAAAGCTTGACACAGATCTAAATTCTAACCAGACCCCAGCGGCAGCAGTGCCAAGGTAATTCTTGCTGGAAATGTGGTATCTCAGTACAGTCCCCATAAAAAAACAGACAGCTTGTGCCGATACAATGCAATTTTTGAAAGAAAAAAAATTATTTAATTTATTATAATTTTTGCAGCATATTGCAGATGACATGACAAAAAATCACTACTACCATACCCTCTAAGGAGCTCACAATCTAGTGTTCCTACCAAAGCTCCACACAGACAGGCCAATTGGTATGGAAACCAGTTAATCCACCAGTATAGACAGAAACGTAGGAAGGACATACAAACTCCAGGGTGGAAAAAAAAAAACCATGACAGGTCCTTCTTTCAAAGAAGAGCATTGTGCTTATCAAAGAACTTTAGGCGTGCTTACCCCTTCACCAGAGAACTCACATAGTTATAAGAGCTGTAACCACACAAACTGCAACAACTAACCAACTTTCAGGAACCCCCGTAACAGAGGATGTGAGAGATGAGCAAAGTGTAACATTTATATACATATATACATTATAATGTATCAGTGGCGGCTGGTGCTCAAAATTTTTTGGGGGTGCAAACAAACTGAAAAATACTGAACCCCCCCCCCATCAATTGCAGCCTCACTGTGCCCATCAATTGCAGCCACTGTGCCCATCAATTGCGGCCATTGTGCCCATCCAACATAGCCACTGTGCCCATCTTATGCAACCACTGTGCCCATCATATGCAGCCATTGTGCCCATCATATGCAGCCACTTGTTCCCATCATATGCAGCTACTGTGCCCATCATATGCAGCCACTTGTTCCCATCATATGCAGCCATTGTGCCCATCATATGCAGCCACTTGATCCCATCATATGCAGCTACTGTGCCCATCATATGCAGCCACTTGTTCCCATCATATGCAGCCACTGTGCCCATCATATGCAGCCACTTGTGCCCATCATATGCAGCCACTTGTGCCCATCAAATGCAGCCACTTGTGCCCATCATATGCAGCCACTTGTGCCCATCAAATGCAGCCACTTGTGCCCATCAATTGCCGCCACTGTGCCCATCAATTGTTCCCACTCTGCCCCATCAAACGCAGCCACTGTGCCCATCAATTGTTCCCACTCTGCCCCATCAAACGCAGCCACTGTGCCATATCAAATGCTGCCAGTGTGCCGCCCGCCGTCTGCACTGACAGCGCCTCAATGTCTTCTACCGTCCTCTCTTCCCGTCCTCTGCTATGATTGGACGCTTGGCGTCCAATCACAGCACCTGTTGTTTCAGCCAATCAGGTGACGGGTAACAGATCCGAGCACCTGATTGGCGGAGAAGCAGTTTAGTGTTAGGAAAGCGAATATTCATTCGCTTTTCTAACACAGCTGAGTGACCTGCGAGCGCCCAGCATGGCACTCGCAGGTCACCTTTTTTTATGTCTATTAAAACCTATGGCTCTAATCGGGTGCTTCAAAACCATACCCCGCTGCTGTAATTCAGGCGCCCTGCGCCCGAAAAGGGGCCAGGCGCCTGAATAGGGGGTGGCAGCGGTGGCAATGCATGAATCTATCTATTGGTGCTGGGGGGTTGCCTGGAGAGAGGGGGCAGCGCCCGTGCGCCCTTATGGACACACCGCCACTGTAATGTATACGTATATACATTTATGACTATGGCCAGCAAATAATAAAATATATTATTAAAGTTAATAAAAAGGTTAAAAAAAACTGCTTAATTTTATTGTGAAATCATCAAATCAAATATTTTAGGGACAAAAAGCAGGAGTTGGGCTTTAAAGAGTATCATTAACCAAACATTTTTCTTTTTTTTAGTTTTGGATAGAGTTGGGAAGTGTAAGAACTATCATGTTTGTACACTATAATACCAAAAGTATTGTGACACCTGCCTTTACACGCACATGAACTTGAATGGCACCCCAGTCTTATTCCGTAGGGTTCAGTATTGAGTTGGCCCACCCTTTGCAGCTATAACAGCTTCAACTCTTCTGGGAAGGCTGTCCACAAGGTTTAGGAGTGTGTCTATGGGAATATTTGACCATTCTTCCAGAAGAGCATTTGTGAGGTCAGGCACTGATGTTGGGCGAGAAATCCTATCTTGCCGTCTCCGCTCTAATTCATCCCAAAGGTGTTCTATGGGGTTGAGGTCAGGACTCTGTGCAGGTCAGTCAAGTTCCTCCATCCCAAACTCGCTCATCCATGTCTTTATGGACCTTGCTTTGTGCACTGGTGCGTAGTCATTTTTGAACAGGAAGGGGCCATCCCCAAACTGTTCTCACAAAGTTGGGAGCATAAAATTGACATTGAAGCCGTTATAGCTGCAAAGGGTGGGCCAACTCAATATTGAACCCTACGGACTAAGACTGGGATACCATTAAAGTATTCATGTGTGTGTAAAGGCAGGCGTCTCAATACTTTTGGTAATATTATATATATATATATATATATATATATATATATATATATATATATATATATATATATACATACAGTTGTGCTCATAAGTTTACATACCCTGGCAGAATTTATGATTACTTGGCCATTTTTCAGGAAATATGAACGATAACACAAAAACTTTTCTTTCACTCATGGTTAGTGTTTGGCTGATGCCATTTATTATCAATCAATTGTGTTTACTCTTTTCTCTTTTTAAATAGTAATGGCAACAGAAACTACCCAAATGACCCTGATCAAAAGTTTACATACCCCAGTTCTTAATACCGTGTATTGCCCCCTTTAACATCAATGACAGCTTGAAGTCTTTTGTGGTATTTGTGGATGAGGCTCTTTATCTTCTCAGATGGTAAAGCTGCCCATTCCTCTTGGCCAAAAGCCTCCAGTTCCTGTAAATTCTTGGGCTATCTTGCATGAACTGCATGTTTGAGATCTTCCCATTGAGTGGCTCAATGATATTGAGGTCAGGAGACTGAGATGGCCACTCCAGAACCTTCATTTTATTCTGCTGTAGCCAATGACAGGTCGACTTGGCCTTGTGTTTTGGATCATTGTCATGTTGGAATGTCCAAGTACGTTCCATGGGCAGCTTCCTGGCCGATGAATGCAAATGTTCCTCCAGTACTTTTTGATAACATACTGCATTCATCTTGCCATCAATTTTGACCAAATTTCCTGTGCCTTTGTAGCTCACACATCCCCAAAACATCAGCGATCCACCTCCGTGTTTCACAGTAGGAATGGTGTACCTTTCATCATAGGCCTCGCTGACTCCTCTCCAAATGTAACGTTTATGGTTGTGGCCAAAAAGCTCAATTTTAGTCTCATCACTCCAAATGACTTTGTGCCAGAAGGTTTGAGGCTTCTCTCTGTGCTGTTTGGGCATATTGTAAGCGGGATAATTTGTGGCATTTGCGTAGTAATGGCTTTCTTCTGGCGACTCAACCAAACAGATTGGGAGACAGACCTGACACAGAGAAATAATTCAAAATTGGTAAAATGGCAATGTAGGCCACAGAAATATAAAAGGATGTAAAACTATGTGCATGAATCAACATGTCATGCCGTAGCAGACATGTGGGTTCACCACTAAGGGCACAACACACCACGATACTTTAGAGTAAAGAATGCAGCAGAGCAACACCATAGTTGCAGGAGTAGTAAAGACAAGGGGATGCGGGGTCCAAGGAGTACTCACCTGGGTTTGTCATTTGGGACACACCACGCCACTCTAAAGTATCGTGGTGTGTTATGCCCTCAGTGATGAACCCACATGTCTGCTACGGCATGACATGTTGATTCATGCACATAGTTTTACATCTTTTTATATTTCTGTGGCCTACATTGACATTTTACCGATTTTGTATTATTTCTCTGTGCCAGATCTGTCTCCCAATCTGTTTGGTCGATCCTTGTGAGCTTTGGTGTGTTTATTGGAGACAGGAATGCTGCATGCTAAAACCATACATATTGTACTTTGATTGCTCTGTCATGGGGATCCATGCATCAGTTTTGTGAGGCTCTCCTACATAGCCCCACATGTTGATCCCAGTGCTCCCATATTGTGTGATTGAGCAGTTTCAGAGATGAAAGCCCCTCCTACATGTGAATCCTGATGTGTACTATACTTTAGAAAAGACACAAACTTTGTGAGTACCATTTATTTCCATTGCCTGTCATCATATGCCATGCTATTTTAACTACTGTGTTTTTATACTTATATACTCACCCGTGTATCATGTATTATTTTTGTTTTTTATTTTTTTGTTGTTATTAGAAAAAACAGCTTGCTTCAATTCATCCCCTGAAGAAGGAATTAAGTATTTACACCTATATTCCGAAACATGTTGGGATTATTGTGATTACACACTCCACCTGATTTTGTTTTGAGATCACCTATGTGTTGCAAAATCTAGCTGCTGCTTATTGATTGAATCTGATTTAACCACTTCAATACAGGGCATTTATACACCCTTCCTGCCCAGATCAATTTTTAGCTTTCAGCGCTCTCACACTTTGAATGACAATTACTGTCATGCTACACTGTAACCAAACAAAATTTTTATCATTTTTTTCTCACAAACAAAGCTTTTTCTTGGTGATATTTAATCACCGCTAGTATTTTTTGCAATATAAGCGAAAAAAGAGAGAACATTTTGAAAAAAAAAAAACACTTTTTTTTTAGTTTCTATTGTAAAATTTTGCATTTTTCTTCATAAATTTGGGTCAAAATGTATACTGCTACATATCTTTAGTAAAAATAACCCAAATTAGTGTATATTATTTGGTCTCTGTGAAAGTTATAGAGTCTACAAGCTATGGTGCAAATCATTGAAAATTGATTACACCTGATGTACTGAAGGCCTATCTCATTTCTTGAGACCCTAAGGCTCGGTTCACACTGGGGCGACTTGGGATCCGACTTGTACGTCCTCAAGTCGCCCCAAGTCGCCCCAGAAATAGTTTCGATGGGAGTGAACGCTAGCGTCTTAATAGACGGTACTGAAGTCGCTCCGACTTCAGAGCGTACTCCCTGTACTACTTTGATCCGACTTGGTAGGCGACCTGTACCATAGAAATCAATGGAAGTCGCCTCCAAGTCGGATCTCTCTGTAAAGTCAAGCGACTTTGCAGGGAAAACCCCTCCCTCCCCCCTCCCTCCCAGAGAGCTGATTGCCCCGTGATTGGCCACAGGCGAAGTCGCCTGTCATGGAGGCGACTTCAAGTCGCCTTGTAATTTGCTGAAGTCGCGCTGAAGTCGCGTTGAAGTCGCGGTACAAAGTCGCGCTGAAGTCGTGTTGCCCCAGTGTGAACTGACCCTAACAAGCGAGGAAAGTACAAATACCCCCCAAATGACCCCTTTTTGGAAAGCAGACATTCCAAGGTATTTAGTAAGAGGCATGGTAAGTTCTTTGAAGTTGTAATATTTTTCCCACAATTCTTGGGAAAATTAAGAAAATTTTTTTTTTTACACAAAATTGTCATAATAACAAGTTATTTCTCTCACACAGCACATGCGTACTTACAATGACACCTCAAAATACATTCTGCTACTCCTCCTGAGTATGGAGATACCACTTGTGTGAGACTTTTACACAGCCTGACCACATACAGAGGCCCAATATCCAAGTAGCACCGTCAGGCGTTCTAGGAGCATAAATTACACATATAATTTCCTGGCAACCTATCACAATTTTGAAGGCCCAGGAGCACCAAGACAATGGAATGCCCACAAAATGACCCCATTTTGGAAAGCTAAAACCCCAATGTATAATCTATGAGGCATAATGAGTCTTTTGAACGGATAATTTTTTTCCAGAAGTTTTTGGAAAATGTGGGAGAAAAATGAAAACGCATTTATTTTTTACACAAAGTTGTCCATTTATAAAATATTTCCAACACACAGCATGTACATAGCAAAAATGACACCCCAAAATACATTCTGCTACTACTCCTGAGTATGACGAAAACCACATGTGTGAGACTTTTACATAGCCTGGCCACATACAGAGGCCCAACATCCAAGTAGCACCTCTAGGTGTTCTAGGAGCATATATTCCGGCCAACCTATCACATTGTTGAAGGCCCTTCATATTTCTAACACATAGCATGTACTGTACATACCGATTACAAACCAAAATAAATTCTGCTGAGCAAAGGGTAAAGAAAAGATTACTTGCGGTTTTAGTAGTGCAGAGGAGAGCATCGGTCCAGACAGTAGGCAGGAACGTGGACAGCGACAGCAAAACAGGCAGCAGGCAGGAATACTGTCCATAGTCAGTACAGGTAAAGATGTTGTCAGCACAGCCAAAGCATTGGTCCAGGTAGCAGGCAGGGATGTGGTCCGCAGCAGCAAAAGGATCGTCCATGCAGCAGGTAGGAATGCTGTCCATAGTTAGTACAGGCAGCAGGCAGAGATATGGTCAGCACAGCCAAAGTATTTGTCCAGGGAGCAGGCAGGACCATCGAGCTTAGGGTATCGGTCAGGAAAGAATGGGGACAGGGGTAGAAGCTTCTCCCACCCAAATCTCTTCGAAGTCTCCGGACAACCAGACCCTGTTCTGGAAACACATATAACCAAAAACTGTTTTTCTCAACTCAGAACACTATTTTGGAGCCCCTCACATATGTGAGACCCCTGTGTAACAGGGTGAAAGATCAGTCCAAGGGGCAGGCAAAAACATGGTCAACAGGCCGAGGTCAGTGCAGGTAAAAGGCAGAAATAGACGGTAGGCAGAGGCATAGTCAATAGTCCAGGGTGAGTTCACGTGAAAGGCAGAAACATGGCGGATAAACAATGCAGACAGCAGGCAGAGGCATAGTCGATAAACAGGCCAGGATCAGTTCACATGGAAGGCAATGATATGGTTGGTTGAGGCACCAGGGAAATATTCAGGACAGGAATTGAAAACGGGGAAATATGAGCAAATAGTTTACAAGTGTGTGATAGTGTCTGAAGCATTCTCAGATGCAAAGGCCAGGTTGGGAGGGACATTGGTGACAATGGAAACTGGTGTCTTTCCTAACTCCTCTTTTGGTGCACACCCAACACTTTTTTTAGCGTCGTCTATATCAATTTATGCACTATTTATCTTTTATATTTGTATTTCCTATTTTGGTGCTGTTCAATTATTCACATATGTACAATAGGCACGTTATTCTTTAGCACTACACTTTGTTAATTTTTGTCTGGTTTACTATAATTTATCAGAGTCTAGGTGATTTCGGGGGTGGGGGGCACTGTGATTTATCATTGAAATGCAGGAAGCGCATTATAATTTCATATTGGGACCTGGACATGACAGATGAAAAAATTGGCATGTGGTGGATAGGGTTGGTCGATTAATATTTATGCACTTCATTTTTTTTGTAAGCCCCATGTTGAGCGTTAGGCCTAAAAACAATTTAAGCTCCTCCACTGTTAGGGGTCTCCATTCAAAAGGGCGGGCATAGCTTGAGCTGGGGTTGTTTTCAATGAATTGTTGGGCAAAAGGATTGGTTTGGTCCACGATGCCTTGAACTAATTTGTCAAGGAAAAATAAATTAAATTTTTTTTTTGAAAAACCTTCAGTGTTGACTTTCACACCTGGCTGTGCTGTGAAAGGGGGGGTCGTGGCTGACCCTGTGCTAGAAGGCAGCCACAATGGGTTTGCCAAGGCATCTGGAAGCTGGGTTTGGGCCTTAATTCTTTGGCGTGCAATTCCCACACTTGTACTGGGCCTTTCCTCCTGGGGTCTAGCAGCACTTTTTGGATGGACTACTTCCTCCTCTGATTCGGATCCCGATGTGCTGTCTTATTGGTTATTTCCCTCCATATTCTTTGAGCACCTGAATTGTGCACAATGGACCACCTGGTAAGCGGGGGTAAAAAGAAAATGGGGGGCCAGCAAAGATCCACTTTAACATTGAAACCCTGTGTTCTGTCCCATTTACGTGTATTTTTTCTGTTTTGTATTAATCGCTTCAATACCGGATACTTTTATTCCCCTTCCTGCCCAGGCCAATTTTCAGCTTTCGGTGCTGCCACACTTTGAATGACAACTGCATGGTCATGCAACACTGTACCCATATTTTTATGATTTTTTCATACAATTAGAGCTTTCTATTATGCCCTGTACACACGGTTGGATTTTCCGCCGGAAAATGTGCGATCAGAGCGTGTTGTCGGAAATTCCGACCATGTGTGGGCTCCATCGGACTTTTTCCATCGGATTTTCCGAGACACAAAGTTTGAGGGCAGGATATAAAATTTTCCGACAACAAAATCCGATCGCGTCAATTCCGACCGTGTGTGGCCAATTCCGACGCACAAAGTGCCACGCATGCTCAGAAGAAATTCCGAGACGGGACAGCTCGGTCTGGTAAAATTAGCGTTCGGAATGGATATAGAGCACTTTCGTCAGGCTGCAATGTTTCAAATAGTTTAATACAGCGCACTCTCTCTTTATAATGCTAGAAGAATGAAGTAGTTTTGCTGCTCATATTCTCACACAGACTTCTCACAAACTTCTTTCTTTATTATTTATCGTGATTTCCTCAATATATTTTGATTTGTCACATCTGACAAAAAAGATATATGTTTTTTTTTTTTGGTTTGTATTGTTTTCAAGCCTGATCGTGTTGCTAATTTTTTTAATTTTTTTATTTTACATCCAGAATATTTTTGTGTGTGTTTTGTGTGTCAAGTTACCACAACACCATTATTATCTTGTATTATTTAATAATCTCTTGTTAATTTCACATTGTATTTTTGAAATGTACCTAAATCCTCACAAACAAACTGTCCTTTTTGAAGGAAAACACACAAAGGCAAGTATAATTGAAACAAAAAAGAGGGAGGCAATGCTGGAGAAACAGCTGAAATTGGTGAAGCCTTTGGCCCCCAGGGCAGACATCAATTATTTTACAGCAAAATTGGTGGCCTGAGGAGTCCATATCTAAGGGAGTGCAGTCTGGTCCAGAATTGCAAGAGATCCTGAACAGCAGCAGATGACATCTGTGTCCCCAGGCTGTGGTCATACAAGAGCCTGCATCTTTTGTCAGACCAGACTGAACCCAGGCCATCACTCTCTGGTCTTCCTTCCACGCTTCCTTCCACGCTGTGGCTCTGGTGGTGGAGTTGTGGCAGGAGGAGGAGGAGGATGGTCCAACTCACACAGGTGGGTTTTGTGTGTGATTTCACCCCTCACCCCCTTAGTTTAGACTTTATAAAGAAGGTCCTCACACAGGAGGCGTTGGTCCTCCTGCATGCCCTGCAGTTTGGTGGCAGCCATGCAGGCAAAGGCCTCTTCAGGAGTGGGGGTGGCTCTGAGGGACGCAGAAGCCTCCTGTATCAGCCTGAGCGCTGAATCCTGCACGTTACTCCCCTTCCTGGGTCTTATGTTTGGAAGGCGGAGGGGAGGAACCTGCGATTCGGTCAGGCTCCTACCGGGCCCGGCCTTCTCCTGGCTGCCACTTAGCCCCGCCTCCTCCTGGCTGCCACATTTCACAGCCTCCTCCTGGCTGAGGTCTTCCTGTGTATGAAAAAGGGACATAGTTTTAGTTTGTTCTTTATCAATCACACACAATTTTAATCTCATGACTGTTGCCAATTGAATGTTATCAAATATAACTGATTATCATTCTGAGCCGAGCATTTTTAATTCTTGTCCCAATTATTTTTGCCCACTACTGTCTATTGATATGTAAAACACTTTATTAAATCAGAAATTAGTGATTAATAATAACATCTAGTAAACATCATTTATTGCTTGTCCAGAAATCTGTAGAAGAATGTTATACCTGGCTCCAGCTGGGCTCCTCCACTTCTTCCTGGCTGGAAGTCTCAGGTTGGACATCGGAAGCCTCAGCTGGGGTGGAAGGAAGAGTGGAAGGAAGGGTTGAGAGGGATTCCCTGACATCAGTGTGGTCTGACAGAAATCGCAGTCTCTGATAGTACCACAGCCTGGGGACATAAATGTCATCTGCTGCAGCTCCGGACCTCTGGGAATCCTGGACCTTCTTGCGCTGCCTAAGATAAGTGCTCCTCAGGCTACCAATTATTTTAAATAGGGGATGGTTGCTGTGGGGACCACCGGCTTCACCAACTCCAGCAGTTTCTCCAGCGCTGTCTGCCTCTTTTGTTTATGATTATAATGTGGATGTTTCACCTGCTACAGACAGGGCAGCTCCCTGTATTTGTCAATGAACAGGGGGAGGAAGTTGTGGTCATTGAAGCCATCCATTTTATCTGCAATACACAAGACAAACCCTAATATCAGGCTAAAGTCTCCTAATCTTGTCCCAATACAGGCCTCAATCTATAAGCAGTATAGGCCCAATTTTAAATCTTACCTTTGTTATCACGATCGGCGCCTCTGATACTCCTTCCTCCACTCACAGATCGTACGTAAGACGCAAGCGTGTTACGCTTTATATACACTGCGCATGCGTGAAACTCCACTCGCCCTTGACGTTCTTTCTAGCCTATTCCCCGCCCCTTCTCGTTCGGCGCAGTGGGGGAAGAGCACATGGCGGAGACACAGCAGGTGTCAGATAATTACACCAACGAGGAGGAGGAAAGCCCGGAGCCTGAAACGTCTGGATCCAGAAAGAGACGATTTAAGGCCTCAAATATGTCCTTTGGGGAGATCTTGGAGATGGCGGACATCCTGAAGAGGGCCGACTATGACGGGAAGAATGGACCTTACCCCAACCCCAATGTCAGAAAGGTCAAGATCATGGCGAAAGTGGTCAAGAGTCTGCACCGGAATTTTGGGGTACGACGATCCAAGGATCAGCTCAGGAAGCGGTGGTCAGACCTGAAATTAAGGGAGCACGAGCAGTACAGAAGGATCAGGAGAGTGCTGCAAAAAAGTAAGTAGTTGTGCTGTGTTCCTATTCTTTCTTTTTCTTACGTTCGTGCTGCTCCATGTGCTTTTCTTTACTGTTGTACAGTTTAAAATGGCAACTTTCATGTTCGTTCGTATGAAACATTGTTCGTTCGGCCTAGAAAACACCATTGTTTTGGTCATATGCATTGGAATACATTTTTTCGGCCCTACTTCTATTCAAATAATTTTGGTGTCTAGATGTGTTTGTAACTAGAATGGAATGCAAACTAGATTCTGTGTAAGGAGAGGACACTCAGCAGCTGTTTACACATCTGGACGCTGGAGCACTAGTGTGGGACACAAGAACACCCTTTTTATTAGGGAGTCCCACACAGGTGTTCCATTGTATACTATAGGGGTGTCTCCATCTGTGAAGCTTGTACAAAACAGGTAAGTATTCAAGCTTGACAAAGGGAAAAAATATTTCTTCATCTTGGAACTCTGCCAAAACAGACAATTGTACCCCACTTCCAAGCAATGTTTCATATTCCTATTTCTGCCATCAAATATCTGTGTGCTAAGTATACCTATTTTTTTTTTTACATAGGGGAGAAAAGACTCGGAGGACACCACTCACCCGTGGAGACCAGAGACCTCCCACCTCATGAAGAAGGTGAAATCCCCCAAAGACAAGCAGAGCAGGAGGAGGAGGAAGGAGACATGGTGGAAATAGTCACCACAACAGGTGAGTGTCTGCAACCACAGGCTCAGGTAAGAGATGGATCCCGGCATATTTATAATACATGGTATGTTTTTGTTTCTATATTTTTAGGTGATCGTGATGTTGTGGATCCAGATCATTTCACCAGTGAAAGTGCACAGATCCTGATCGGGGAGATCATGGGGTGTAATAGGGACTTGGAAAACATCCAGAAAAACATCAATGTTGTTCAAAAAAAAATGAAGAACATCATTGATGTTTTAGGGTGAGTTTGAAACACCTCCAAATCCCTTCCCTCTTTTGTGCTTTTTGTAATGTCAAAATTTCTCTTATTTTTGGACATATTCGAGAAAAGCCAAATTTTGAAGATGCACACAGTGTGTCAACATGTGCTATCTGCCATCACGGGAGATCAATGGACGCGTTTTGGGGGTGCAACCCCATCCTCAATAATAAAGTAGCTGAGAGGAAGGGGTTGCACCCCCAAAACACGTCCCTTGATCCCCTGTGATGGCAGCTAGCACATGTTGACATTCGGCAATTTGTGTGCATCTTCAAAATTTGGCTTTTCCAGGGATGACTTCACCCCATCTGAATGCAATATCAAACACAGTTTATAAATACTCATGTCTGATATTGCCTTCAATTTCTACAAAAGTTGAACTTTGTAAGTTCCAGATTTGTGTATTTATTTTTCTCTACTTTTAGTAATGTGACCAAACAAATTGTGATACAACAAACATGTTGGTTTGTTTTAAAAACCTTTGATAAATGCACATGTGATTGTGCTGGTATTAAAAAGATTGATAATCAAGAATGTGTGGATTATTGTTTCAATGCTCCAAAACTTTTGTTGTGCTAAAATTGGTGTTTTTAGTGACAATGGGGGTTATTTCTTAGGGGCAAATCCACTTTGCACTACAAGTGCAGTTTCAGTGCAGTCTCAAGTACACTTGTAGTGCAAAGTGTCTTTGCCTTTAGTAAATAACACCCAACAGTGCTTGTAATGTTACACAATCACGCCATTTTCAGTACTCCCCACATTTATGTCAGGGTCAGCTAAAAGAAACACAAGCAGTAAATGTCACCAAAGATTTTAGTAGTTAAAATGATTTTTTTATTTTAAAAATGTTATACACATTGTCTGGCATATTGATGGCCTCCCTACCCGCAAAGTATTAAAGGTATCTAAGAAGGACCTCACGTGCACTCAGCGGGGGGCAAGCCAGGATAGCCACTTTCAAGCGCTGTCAGGGTTGGTTCATTATGAATTCTGGCTTCAGGCCCAACTGAGCCAGCATAGTTGGCAGAATTTCGCCTTAAAAAGTTGTGTAGAACACAGCACGCCAGGATGATGTGATTCATTTTATACTCCGCCATGTGTATGGGTGTAAGAAATAGGCGGAACCAGCTGGCCATGATTCCAAACGTGTTCTCCACCACTCTTCCTCATAGGGAATGGCCGCATAAGATGGTCCCCCAGCGCAAACGCTTCATCTGCAACGAAGACGAATGGGAGTCCTTCCACATTGTCTTCTGGAGGTGGCAGGTTCAAGCTGCCATTCTGGAGACGCCTGTAGAACTCCGTCTGGGCGATGACTCCACCATCTGACATCCGGCCATTCTTCCCCACGTCCACATACAGGAACTCGTAAGTAGCCGACACCACTGCCAACATCACAATACTATTGAACCCCTTGTAGTTGTAATAGTATGACCCCGAGTTGGGTGGTGGGACGATGTGGACGTGTTTCCCATCAATTGCCCCTCCGCAGTTAGGAAAGTTCCACCGCTGGGCAAAGTGGGAGGCCACAGTCTGCCATTCCTGTGTGTTGGAAGAAAACTGTGTCAATGTCTGAGTCAAACAAGAAACATAAATGAATCATTTTTCACATAAACATGGAAAGCAGATTAGACATAAACATTCTTGGGCAACATCAGTATTACATTTATTTTAGGGAGTTTTTAAAGACAAAGGTATAAGGTCCACCTTTCAGATTGCTCCCCCCCCTCTCATGGGCCATTTCTAACATTTTAGGGGGGGGGGAGATGTTTTGGACAGGTAACCCTCTCCACTTCATTGAGAGATGAATGCCTAAATAATGTGCATTACTTTGGCCAGCTGCTCCTTAATTTACACTATTGGCAGACCACTGGACAGGTAAGAAGTATCATAATACAAAGAGATAAATACACACTGTACACATTTTAGCACATTTTTACATTCTGCTATTACCTTTCAAGATAATAATAGGTTACAAAAACTTTAAACAGTACCATTTGAAAGTATTCAGGCAGGCCCTTGCAGTATATGCTTTGGGGAATTCATCCATAAATATGACCACAAAAGAGGTGGGTATAGTATATATGGGTTTTGCAAAGTCAGCAGATACAGGATTGTTATCAGCTGAGTTAGCAGTTGGGGAGAGGGAGGGTTCCAAATGATTTGGGGACACCAAAAAAAGCCTCTGGCACTCTGCCTGAATTTAAAGCACAAATCACAATTACCCACATTTTAGGGGGTGTTTGGGGTACAGCACTACTATGGAGCTGACAAAATACATTGTTAAGTGACTACATGAGGTGAATATAGGGTCAGGAGACCATGCTGGGGAGGTAAGTGAAGGCAAATATGCATGAAGGACAAAAAAAAACCCAGCATGCATGAGGACAAAGGGGACATTCACAGCATATTACAATCATGGTAATTAGGGAATGAGGAAAGAAATACAATATATTAACAAACATTATATACAATAAAATGTGATGTTAAAGGATAAAAATCTTACTTTAATATAGTCCTTCTGACTTTGATGATGGCAGAACAGGTCTCTGCGATAATGATCCCCAGAGCCTGGGGGGAGATGCCTGTCGAGAACTTGAGGTCCTGCAGGCTTCTCCCCGTCGCCAAGTACCGCAGGGTGGCAACGAGCCTCTGCTCCGGAGTGATGGCTTGCCTCATGCAGGTATCCTGCCTGCTGATATAGGGGGTCAGCAAAGCCAACAAACGGTGAAATACGGGGTCCGTCATCCGGAGAAAGTTCCTGAAATCATCAGGATTATTCTCACGGATCTCACGGAGCAAAGGCATATGACAGAACTGGTCACGCTGGAGCAACCAATTCTTGGTCCATGAACTCCTCCCCACCCTGTTCATGGACTGGACTTGTGTCAAGGTCAGGACCCCAACACCAAGCCCCCGCACAGCACGAACTCTACGAGGAGTACGCATACGAAACATGGCTAGAAAACGGTCGGCTGCTCAGAACGAAGTAACAGAACGCACTGAAGAACAGCAAGGCCTGTGAAGAGCTACCTGAAAATCAGTAACGAACGAACAAGAACACAATGATAAATCAATGCAAACTCACTGCACGCACTGAAGAGCAGATACAAACCCACAAGCACAAACTGAACCGCAGAAAACAATCTGAAAGCCACAAGTCTGAAAAAGCGCGAATCGTCTCTCACCAAACTTTTATTAACACAAGATTAGCAAAAGGAGCCCAAAGGGTGCCGCGCTTGGTTCGGACCTGCCCTTTTCTAGTCTCGTCGTACGTGGTCGTCTTAGGACCGCGTTCTTGGCGATCGGAAATTCCGACAACTTTGTGCGACCGTGTGTATGCAAAACAAGTTTGAGCCAACATCCGTCGGAAAAAATTTTGAAGATTTTGTTGTCAGAATGTCCGATCAATGTCCGATCGTGTGTACGGGGCATAAGTGGTATTTAATCACCACTGGGTTTTTATTTTATTTTTTTTCGAAATAAACTAAAAATGACCGAAAACGTTGAAAAAAAAAAGAATGCATTTTTCTTTGTTTCTGTTATAAAACTTTGCAAATCAATAACCGTTCCTTATAAATTTAGGCCAAAATGTATTCTGCTACATTTCTTTGGTGAAAATAACCCAAATCAGTATATATTATTTAGTCTGTGTGAAAGTTATAGAGTCCACAAACTATGATATATATCTGAAAATCGATCAATCCTGATGTACTGACGGCCTATCTCATTTCTTGAGGCATGAAAACACCAGGACAGTACAAATATCCCCCAAATTACCCCTTTTTGGAAAGTTGACCGTCTGAGATATTTAGTAAGAGGCATGGTGAGATTTTGGAAGATGCAATTTTTTGTCACAATTTTTTTGGAAAATGAAGAAAGTAAAAATATATTTTTTTTTCACATTTTTTTCCCCCCATACTAACACCAGTGCAGTACAGCGTTATCATATAATGGGTGTGTTGGTGATCAGGGACACTGACTGGTAACAAAGAAAATAATAATAATATTTTATTATTTTATTTTTTTTATCTTTTATTACATTTTTATCTTTTTTTTTTTTTTTTTACAATTTTTTAACACACTGTGACCAGAGCAATACAGTGTTACCATAGTAACATTGTACTACTCTGGAGCAATTGATCAGAAATGTATTTTTATTTCTTTACACATCATGATTGCTTATACTAGTGAATTTCGTTTCGTTAAGCAACCATTTTTACTGAATGAAACTGATTAACTCAGTGTGTTTTGTTGTGATTAGCTGTGATTGGCCACAGCTAATCACATGGTACAAATGGGCTGTGATTGGCCCTGTCTGTACCATGTGATCACTGTGAACAATCACAGCTAGCAACACAATTTTACACAATGCCATAAAAGGAAGCAACCCATTGTTTACAGTTGTCATGTGATCTGCTGTGATTGGTCACAGCGATAAATGGTACCGGCAGCAGGCAGGTACACTGATCAGTCATCGGCTGTGTCTGGTGGACATAGCCGGGGACAGATCTCGAAGGAGCATGGCCAATGAGGCCCATGGGGCCACCTCCTGATGGGGTACATTTAGGAGATTAAGCTCAGAGGATTTCTAAGCCCCTGAGCCATGCTGGGGCTCAGAACAGGCGATCACTGGCATTCAGGTCAGCGGAACTGGGGGGCGGGGGGGGGGGGGTGTCCTGTGTAAGTTCATCTTACAGATTTTTCTGTAAAGGTGAACTTACCCTTTCAGTGATCTTTTTCATCTTTCCATCTATTAAATCTTCTGCTCTTGTTGTTTTAACTTTGGATAGTAAAACATTGTTTTTCTGCCAGTAAATCCCTTATACAGCCCACTTCCTGTTTCTTGTCTGGTCATTAGCCTAGGCTTATGAAATTATGCACAGCTCTCTCTCTCTTGCTCTCCTGAGAGTTTGCCAGGAAGGAAGGGGGTGAGTCATAAGAGGGCCAATGAGAGCTGCAGAGCTGGAGGTGTGCCTCTGGTGTGTCTGTGTAAATCCAGGAAGTGAACAGGCAGCAGCTTCAGCTGCCCACAGTTAAAATGGCTGCAGCCAGTCTCAGTGGAGGGAGATTTCTGTAGCATATTTGGCAAGTACAGAATCACAGTATATATAATATAATATGCAAAGTGGTTGGAGGGAAGCTTCAGAATGGCAAAGATGTTTTTATTACAAATTATGTGAGCAGACTGCAGTTTCTCTTTAAGAAGGAATTTCCCCTTCATGTTGGAGAGATTCTCTCTTTCTCTGCCTGTTGTGTCTCCAGGACAGGAAGTGAAGAGAAATCTCTTTATTAGATAAAGGCAGTTACAAAAAATAACTGACAGATGTTTAAACCATTCTCTCATCCATCCACAACTTACAAAGTTTTTGACCTTTAGATATACTGAATGGTATACTAAACAGACAATTTACACAACTTTAGTGTTTCATGTTGACTGTGTGATTGTGGCTTGAAGTTCCTGGGTAAAGGTCACTCTTCACCGCAGTCAGACACCGGTAATTGTTATGACATTCTTGTAGGCTGCAAAACCATTGTTTCATGCCCATTAAAGTGGAACTAGCAACATATATACTGTATATTTTCATGTAAAGTGCATGCATGCTGAGTAATGTGTAAGTGTAATGCCGCGTACACACAAAAACTTGGATGTTTTTTCCGACAGAATTCCGCTCAAGCTTGCCTGGCATACACACGGTCACACAAAAGTTCTCTGAACCTTCGACCGCCAAGAACGCGGTGACGTACAACACTACGACGGGCCGAGAAAATGACGTTCAATGCTTCTGAGCATGCGTAGAATTGTTTCCGAGCATGCGTAGGAATTTTGCTCGTCGGAATTTGTACAGACGATCACATTTTCCGATAGGAACACTTTTCCGACCGAAAAATCGAGAATCTGCTCTCAATCTTTTGCTGGCGGGAATTCCTCCAGCAAAAGTGCGATGGAGCATACACACGGTCGCATTTTCCGACCAAAAGCTCTCATTGGTCTTTTGCTGGCCCAATTTCCGATTGGTGTACGCGGCATAACACTTCCTTGGTATTTATTAGCACTCACAGGGACCACAGATACTGTACCTTAAATTTCTCTCTAAAAGGACGGCTCCATCTTTGTTCAGGCATCATGCAGCTTCACCATCTACATCCTGGCCTCAGATGCTGGCTCAAAGATGACACAGTCATGTAAATACTGGTGCCTGTGCAGCTCTTGGCTGTGTTTACAAATGATACAGACAAGCCCCTGCTGAGGCCTCTCACCTTGTGACCTGCTACAAAGTTTTTGATTATGGATGGGCCCTGTGCGGTTTGTTCGGCGGTGGACATATAAACAGATCCCCTATTTAATAGGAGAAGAGTGGGATGAATGTGACTTTTGTGACATCCGTGTCCATTCAGTGTTAAACTCCTTAAAAAAAAGATGTAAAAGGGACATCTACACTGATAATCAGGGCACTGATTATCAGTGTCCTGATTATCAATGTAGTCCCAACAGTGCTGCCAAGCTGTGCCCATCAGTGCCTCCTCATCAATGTCACCTATCAGTGCCGCCTACTAGTGCCCATCAGTACTGCCTATCAGTGCCGCCTATCAGTGCCCATCAATGCCGCTCATTAGTGCCCATTAGTGCCACCTATCAGTGCAGCCTCATCAATGCCCACCAGTGCCACCTCATCAGTGCCCATCAGTACTGCCTATCAGTGCTCATCAGTGCCCGCCTATCAGTGCCTATCAGTTCCACCTATCAGTGCAGTCTCATCAGTGCCACCTCATCAGTGCCGTGTATCAGTGCCCATCAGTACTGCTTATCAGTGCCCAGCAGTGCCACCTATCAGTGCCCATCAGTGCCACCTATCAGTGCAGCCTCATCAGTGCCCACCAGTGCCACCTCATCAGTGCCCATCGGTACTGCCTATCAGTGCTCATCAGTGCCACCTATCAGTGCCCATCAGTGCCTCCTATCAGTGCAGCCTCATCAGTGCCCACCAGTGCCACCTCATCAGTGCCTATCAGTGTAGCCCAGCCATTCTCAACCAGGGTTCCTCCAGAGTTTGTTAGAGGTTCCTTGACCTGTGGCTGATTCACCTCCCATTTGATCCCAGGGCAAAATCCTCTTGGCAGAGCCAGCTGCATTATTATTATTATTATACAAGATTTATATAGCGCCAACAGTTTACGCAGCGCTTTACAATGTATAAGGGGGACAACACAATTATAGTACAACACAAAAGGTACAGGAGGGCCCTGCTCGTAGAGCTTACATTCTAAAGGGAGGGGGTGGTGGTACAAAAGGTAATAGCTGCAAAGAATGATTTGATGGGGGTGGGTCAGGGACAGTTATGTGGGTGTGGGATAGGCTTCCCTGAATAAATGAGTTTTCAGGGATCTCCTAAAGGTGGACAGGGTAGGGGCTGATCGGATATACTGGGGCAGGGAATTCCAGAGGATGGGAGAGGCTCTGGAGAAGTCCTGAAGGCGAGCATGGGAGGAGGTAACAAGGGAGCTAGAGAGCAGGAGGTCCTGGGAGGAGCGGAGGGGGCGATTTGGGCGATATCTGCAGATGAGGTTGGTGATGTAGATGGGGGCGATGTTGTGAATGGCCTTATATGTTATGGTTAGCATTTAGAATTTTACACGGTGGGGAAGGGGAAGCCAGTGAAGGGATTGGCAGAGAGGAGCAGCAGTCACGGATCGATTGGTGAGGTGTATTAGTTTAGCAGCAGCATTCATAATAGACTGAAGGGGGGATAGCCTGCTTAAGGGTCGGCCATTAAGAAGAGAGTTGCAGTAGTCGAGGCGGAAAATAATCAAGGAGTGAAGAAGTTGCTTTGTGGTGTCATTAGTCAGGAAGGGGTGAATTCTGGAGATGTTGCGGAGGTTAAGGCGGCAGGATTTAGCCAGTGATTGGATATGGGGGCTGAAGGAGAGGTCAGAGTCAAAGATTACACCCAGGACCCTGGCATGTGTGGAGGGACCAATGGGTGTGTTGTTGATATTAATGGAGAAGTCACAGGAGGGGGACCGTGAAGGAGGAAATATAACAAGCTCAGTTTTAGAAAGATTAAGTTTGAGGAAGTGGTGTGACATCCATACCGATATGTCATCAGTAAGTTTGAGATCCGTGAGGAGATAGTGGGGGTGAGTTGGGGAGTGGAGAGATAGATCTGTGTGTCATCGGCATAGAGGTGGTATTGGAAGCCATGGGAGGTTATCAACTGACCCAGGGAAGAGGTATAGAGTGAGAAAAGGTGAGGCCCAAGGACGGAGCCTTGGGGTACCCCAACAGAAAGAGGAAGGGGAGCGGAGGAGATGGAGTTGTGACACTGAAAGTGCGCTGAGATAGGTAGGAGGAGAACCAGGATAATGCAGAATCACGGAGGCCAAGGGAGTGTAATTTGCTGAGGAGGAGCAGGTGGTCAACTGTGTCAAAGGCAGCAGAGAGGTCTAAAAGTATGAGTATGGAGTAATGGCCATTGGTTTTGGCAGTTATTAGGTCATTGGTGAGTTTTAGTAGGGCAGTTTCAGTAGAATGTTGTGGGCGGAAGCCAGCTGCATGACACCAATGATCTCTTTAGCTGTCTGTAAGAATGGCATTCGGACCAACACTGTAAGTGGGGCATTCTTGCCGCAGGCCACCAATGTACGGGCATTTTTCTCACTGACTGCCAATGATTTGTTTCTATCAGGGGTTCCCCAACACTTGAAAATTATTTTAAGGGTTCTTCTAGGGTGAAAAGCTTGAAAAAGACTGGTGTAGCCTATCAGTGCAGCCTCAACAGTGAACACCAGTGCCACCTCATCAGTGCCCATCATTGTAGCCTATCAGTGCCCATCAATGCCCATCAGTGCAGCCTCATCAGCGCCCATCAGTGAAAGAGGAAAAATGACCTGTTTGCACAATTTTATAACAAATAAAACACATTTTTTTTACTAAATATTCAGTCTTTATCCATTCATTTAACAAAAATTTGAAAACCCAGTGGTGATTAACTACCACCAAAAAGAAAGCTCTATTTGTGTGAAAAAAATTATAAAAATGTAGTTTGAATACAGTGCTGCATGACCGCGCAATGGTCATTCAGAGTGTGACAGCACTGAAAGCTGAAAATTGGCCTTGGCAGGAAGGGGGTAAAAGAGCCCGTTAGGCAAGTGGTTAAAAACTGGAGCTTTCCAGACCCATGATGTATGGACAGTTAGATGCATGTTTACATCAGAGTAACTCCGATCTGTCACGTTTAGGTTTAACAAAAAATGTAAAAGGACGCAGAACTTTTCCAGTTCTTTCTAGACCTGGACAGATGTGCAGGTAAGTGCCTGTAAATGTCCATTTACATCGACCTGCCCATAGACTTAAGCCAGCCATAGATGGTGTGAATTCCTTTCCTGCAACTATGGGTTGCAGGAAAGAAATTCGCACAATTCCCACATCAGCACAGACAGTGCTGACAGGGGAATCCCTCCTGCCCAGCAATTGTCTTCTCCTGGCCGGGGACGGCCACTAGCAAAATCACAAGTGAATCCAGCAGGCTGGTTGTACCCAAGTTGATCGATCAATCAACTTGTTACCAGTGTTGCCAACCCCCCCTGAAGAGAAATTTACTTGCAGGACGCCACAATTTACAAACGGCACCAATTTTTTTACTGGCAAATTTTCTGAGGGAGCCACATTTTTTGCTGGCTGCGAAAAAGTACCTAAAATTACAGTTTTCAGTGCTAAACAGTGCAAATATTAATATTTGAACTATAAACACATATCTAGTCCTATTAGCAATGTGTTTAAGTTAAACAAAAGTCAAAAACCATATTTCTCGATTGACTTGAAGGTCGGGTTACTATAACCCAGCCAGTACAGAGGTCCCCCTTACATCAGCGTCTGCAGGATTCCCCCTTACAGTGAATAGGAACTCTTATGTAAAGGGGAACGCTGCAGATCATGATCTAAGGTGGAATGGTAGTGTCCTCCTCACCCCCCTCACAGTAGCTTTCTCCTCTGTCCACCTTCATATTACCTCTCCACAACAGTGTGTCCTCCTCCTGCGCCCCTTTCACCTCTCCACAGGGCAGTACATCAGTGTCCTCTCTCTCTCTGTCCCTGCACAGCTTCACCCCCCCAGTAATGTCCTGCTCTGCCCCCTTTTTGCTATCCCCCCACACACAGTCAGTGACATTTGCCTCCCCTCTCCTCAGCTCCTCCTCTGCCACCACAACACCACCAAAAGTGAGTGGACTGGCTTCTATTCAAAAATGGCACCAGGCGGCGCCATTACGTTACTGCACATGCGCCGCCTGGCCGAGCGTGTATGAGCTTTCCTGAGCCTAGCCGGCTTCGGAAATGCTAATGCGCAGTTGCATCTTTTTTACAGGCTGCAGTCCCCGTAACGGACACTTACGGGCAACCCGTAATGGGCTTAAATTTACGGGCTGTTGGCAACACTGCTTGGTTCATACAGCCTGCCCATTAACCACTTGCTGACTGCCCTCCGTCGTTTGGCGGCAGCAGAATGGCTCCGTTGCATGAACCACCGTAACTGTACAGCAGACGCTTTGAGGGATATGGGGGCTCACGCGCGCCCTGCTCGTCACTTAGGAGCCAAAGCACGTGCACGGCAGCCACGATGTCCGCCAGGCACTGGCGATCGCTCCTGACAGAGCCAGAATGGGGATTTGTGAGTGTAAACACACAAATCCCCGTTCTGTCAGGGGTGAGGAGACAGATCTGTTGTTCCTAATGCTTAGGAACAATGATCTGTCTCCTCCCCCAGTCAGTCCCATCCACCCACAGTTAGAACACACACTGAGGGAATACAGTTAACTCCTTGATCGCCCCCTAGTGTTAACCCCTTCCCTGTCAGTGACATTTATATAGTAATCAGTGGCTATTTTTAGCTCTGATCGCTGTATACATGTCAATGGTCCCAAAAAAGTGTCAAAAGTGTCCGATCTGTCCATCGCAATTTCGCAGTCCTCATAAAAATCACTGATCGCCACCATTACTAGTAAAAAGAAAAAATAATAAAAATGCCATAAATCTATCACCTATGTTTTTTACCAAAAATATGTAGAAGAATACATATTGGCCTAAACTGATGACAATTTTTTTTTTTTTTTAATTTGGGATATTTATTATAGCAAAAAGTAAAAAATATTGTGTTTTTTTAAAAATTTTGTTTATAGCGCAAAAAATAAAAACCACAGAGGTGATCAAAAACCACCAAAAGAAAGCTCTATTTGTGGGAAAAAAAGGACATTAATTTTGTTGGGTACAACGTTGCACGACCGCACAATTGTCAGTTAAAGTGACGGAGTGCCGTATCGCAAAAAATGGCCTGGTCAGGAAGGGGGTAAATTCTTCCAGGGGTGAAGTGGTTAATGGTTCAAATATCGCCCGTTTCCTGCTGAACCGGCCAAGATTCAAACTGTCTTTGGCCAGCCTTGCAATGAGCCTCTGATCAGGTCCGGCTGAAAAATTGACAGGCAGACTTGATCAGACTGCCCATGTCAAAGGAGCCAAAATGTTGCAGTATAAGCACTGGGGGGAAAACAGAAGACTGAGCAAATGCTACCTTCTGTCTGCAGCAGACGGATTTCATCACCTAAGAAAAGGAAAAGACAAAAGATGGAGTTTTTTAGCTGTAAAAATGATACTATTGGGGCTCATTTAAACTTGTGTTGTTCAGTGAAAAGTGATCTGCAGTGGAACACTTTTCACAGAGCCCCACAGACACGGTTGACAGACATTCAGGAGGCGATACTGCTACCTCCTGAGTGCCTGTCTGTTTGTTTTTCACAGCCAACTGGGCTCTTAAAGTGGTTGCAAAGCCTAAACATTTTTTACCTTAATGCATTCCTTGTATTAAGGTAAAAAATGTTTTTAGGTGTCAGCATCCCTCCCCCCCTTTTACTAACCTGAGCCCTCATTCGATCCAGCACCATGCACGTCTGCAGCTCTTCTCTCTCCTCACTTCAGGGTCTCTCTGGCTTTGCTGGAGCATCAGGAGCCATTGCATCCCAGCGCTGTCAAAATCAGTGATGGGAGAGCACGGGATTGGACTGAGTCCCGCTGCCTGTGTCAATAGACACAGCAGTGGGGCTCAGGTGCGAGCACGTACAAGTGTCTCCATTGGAAGCGGCATCCCATGGGGTCACTGGACAAAGGGGAGGGGCCAGGAGCATCGGCGGGGGACCCGAAAAGATCAGGTTTGCGGCCACTCAGGTAAGTATAGACATTTTTGTTATTTAAAAGAAAAAACAATACCTTTACAATCACATTAAATGAAAATACCGCGCCACAAGCCTTGGGCTTGGCTCACGGTCGCAGCACCAATCACTTGGATGGGTTGTGTTCGGCGGCAGTATTGTGAAAGGGAGGATAAATTTTGCCAAAAACATCATGGCCGCAGCACCCCATCTGGCTGCCTTTGCAGTTTAAGGGGAGTGGTTGGGGGGGCAGTAAAATGCGGATCAACCACCTATCTTTACTGCCCCTCCCAACCACTAGTGTAATTTAAGCCTTGCTGTTTATTGTGATGGATCAGGAAGATTTTCATGCAGACGTGTAAAGTTACTTTAAGATGACAAACTGGGAAGTAGATGATCATCACAGCTGTAAAGACCTTGTTGACAGTTTGTACAGATGGCTGACTTATCACATGTCATGTGATGCTGGCAGATCTTCAAAACTGAACTCCAGGTTAAACAAATATTGTCTAAATATAAGTCATGTGTATTCTTCCTGATGTAGCAATATGGACTACAATTGCAAAGTGTGGTGATTCCCCATCATTTCTATGTACTGTATCAGTGCCGGCCCAAGACATTGTGCTGCCTGGTACCAAGAATGAAATGCTGCCCCCCCCCCCAAAAAAAAAATCACGCCCACCAAAATGGCCCCACATCCATTATTTTATATCAGGGTAACTGCGCTGCGCCTGCGCAGTACAGGGTGGACTGTATCCGATGGAGGACCTTTCTCGGCCGATCCTCCCAGTGGGATCCGCAGCGGAGAGGGCGGAACGGGCTGGCTGGTGGGCGGCAATTTGCCACCCCCCTGATTGTGCCGCCTGGAACCATGGCTCCATCGGGTCCCATGGTAGGGCCGGCCCTGTACTGTATTGTCCCTCTAGTGCCCAGCGTCACTAACTGACATCATCTGTGAGCCAAAACAAAAGGATTGTGAGATTGGTAGTTCCTCAGAATGGTAATTGCCCTGCATGACCATACACCCAGACTACATATCCCAGGGATCTTTGCTACCATCAGAAAGTTTGCTGGGAAGCTATAAAAGAGGCCAGAGACCTGCCCTACGCTCTCTTCCTCCTGGGCCTCGTGTGTGACGGACCTCTCTGTGCAGGGAGAGTGAGGTCGCGGCATACCGCGTGGTGTACAACATTCCAACCCGGCCAAGAAGGGCCTAGCACTGCTTGCTGTACATTGGACATCTATCCAGCACCACCTCGGCAGTCCGACAACCCGCTCTTCGTATCAGACATTCGCCGCAAAGGGATCTGCTACAAGAACGCCTCTCCGGGAGCTGCTGTTCGGAAGGCATTGAATCAGCCTGATCGTTGTTAAGAGAGCAATTGGCCACCGTTGCAAACCTTTCTTTGTTGCTTCACTGGGACACTGTGTACAGACAGTTTTACCCTGGGGAAACACTTTACTGCACTTCTATTTGAACAATGTACATATAGACCTGTTGCATGAACCGTTCTAAGAAATACCATTTGCCTTGTCACTGCACCTTATTGGATATAGTTAATGAGCTCCGACTGCCGGCGAAGACCATCAGACCTGCAACTGGGACATTGCTGTCATTACTTCTTAAAGGGCCCTCATACTATTCTTGTTTGATTGATCCCTCATTAGGATTAAAAGTTAAATAGGCCTGGCCTGGGTTTCCCCTTTAGAAGTCTTGCCAGAATTAATGCCTAACACTTGCTTATCCTTTCAGGTCATGTTCAAGTGGTATTCCATTGTACATATGTGTATATAATATACTGTTATAGCCAAATTATCTTAACTTGTAATATAGAGGTAGAGGGATTCTTCTGCTGAGTCAGGACTGTTATCCAAAGCTCAGTGGATCTAATACCCCCTCTTTGCAACAAGATCTTCTTTAAGTTATTCCAGTAAACATTAATAGAATATAAACTCACTGATTTGTTTGACCTATTACTTTATGGTGGTGCAAAGATGTCTGAACCCAGAGTGTCAGGTCGGTTGGAATGTTAACAGGGTCATGGTGGTGCAGATGAGCAGGTAAATACAAGCAGTCCTCAAGGGGGTCATGCTACACTTGAATCTTGGGGTGCTTTATGTATTTCTTCCAGATCTGTGCAGTAATCCAGTGTGAGATTTCTCTCTGTGCAGGAGCTTCCTGTAATAAAGACCGGTCACTGCTGCACTTTCTCCTTGTGCAGGGTGACTGGTCTTGTCTCCGCCTCCTCCTGTAGTTTTCTGCAGGCAGCCTTTCATGGGCAGAGCCTGTTTGGCCCCTCCCACACTCTGCTTTCTGCACAGGCTACATACAGCACACTGATGATGTCACTTCTACTTTCACAAGGTAATCTCTGGGTTTACAAAGGCATTTGGTGCACTGGATTTACACTGGTCAGCCATAACTTTATAATCACTGACAAGTAAATTTAAAAACATTGATTATTTTGTTACAATGTCACCTGGAGGTGGGTGGGATATATTAGGCAGCAAGTAAACATGTTGTCAATGAAATTGATGTGTTGAAAGCATAGTTTCTCAGTACAGACCCCCTCTTCACCAAGTATAGACCCAGCCTCCCTCAGTACAGACCCCCCCCCCCAGTCCAGAACCCCCTACACTAAGTACAGACCCCCTCCCTCAGTTCAGACCCCCTTCATTGAGTACAGACCCCATCTCCCTCAGTACACACACCCCTCACCACTTGTGCTAGTTTTGAGGTGGGGGGGTCCATTATGTGCTGGGGGCGGGGCACTTTGGGAGGGGAGAGGGCTTGTGCCAGTATGGAGATGGGGGGTCAGATATGTCCTGGGGGGTGTGCTTTGGGAGGCAAGAGGGCTTGTGCTCTTATGGAGGGTTAGATTTTAAATCCAAACCCCACTTCTAGTATAGGTCCTCTCCCCTTCCAAAGTACCCCCCCAGCAAATATCCTCTTTACCACCCCCCCAGAATAAATCCTCCATCTTTTTAACTTGTCCCCCCCTTTCTGGTCACTCTGTCCCACTCCTCTGCAATGCCCAGGGGTGACCACACATTAAGACAGCCCTGATGAATAGGACTGCATAGCTGCAGACCAGTCAGGGTGCCCATGCTTATCCGTATCCACAGCCAAAAGTGCCTACAATGAGCACGTGAGCATCAGAACTGGACCACGGAGCAATGGAAGGCGGTCTGGACTGATGAATCCTGTTTTCTTTTACATCATGTGGATGGCCGCGTGCATGTGTGTCCCTTATCTGGAGAAGAGATGGCACCAGAATGCAGTATGGGAAGAAGGCAAGCTGGTGGAGGCAGTGTGATATATGGGTTCTGTCATTCATGTGGATGTTACTTGACACTAGGGATGGGCCGAACGGACACCACGAAAGTTTGGACCCAAATAATGAACCACATTAAAGTCAATGGGACCCGAACGTCAAAAATCAAAAGTGCCCCTATTTGGAAGGCTTATATGCAAGTAATTTGTACATACAATGGTTATAGGGGTCTGGGTCCTGCCCTGGGGGACATCGATAAATCAATAAAAGAAAAGTTTGTTAAAAACGTCATTTTTAAATGAGCATTGATTTTTTTATTTTTAAAGTGAAAGCCTACAAATGAAAAATTCCTTCCAATATAGTGCCTGGGGGGTCCCCTTAGTCTACCTGTAAAGTGGCAGATCTGTACCCTGTCTTGAATCTGCTGCAGCAATAATTGCATTTATAAAGCCCAAAAAATAACATTTTCCTGCAAGTTGCCTTTATTTTGCTCAGCAACAGCTGGGGAGTCAGTGTGTATGATGAGGCCACAATGTAGTGCACTGGGAACAAGTTTAGAGATTTTTGGATACATTCTGGTGTTCTGGTGTCACTTTGACTTTGGATAGAAGTAACGGGTGCGTAAAAATTGGTCTCTGAGTGTCTGTGGCGCCTTCCCACCGTGTGTCCTTCTTTCTGTCCCTGCACAGCTTCACCCCCCCCAGTAATGTCCTCCTCTGCCCCCTTTTTGCTATCCCCCCACACACAGTCAGTGACATTTGCCCCCCCCCTCTCCTCAGCTCCTCCTCTGCCGCCGCAACACCCCCAAAAGCGAGTGGACTGGCTTCTATTCAAAAATGGCACCAGGCGGCGCCATTACGTTACTGCACATGCGCCGCCTGGCCGAGCGTGTACAAGCTTTCCTGAGCCTAGCCGGCTTCGGAAATGCTAATGCGCAGTTGCATCTTTTTTACAGGCAGCAGTCCCCGTAACGGACACTTACGGGCAACCCGTAATGGGCTTAAATTTACGGGCTGTTGCCAACACTGCTTGGTTCATTCAGCCTGCCCATTAACCACTTGCCGACTGCCCTCCGTCGTTTGGCGGCAGCAGAATGGCTCCGTTGCATGAACCACCGTAACTGTACAGCAGACGCTTTAAGGGATATGGGGGCGCACGCGCGCCCTGCTCGTCACTTAGGAGCCAAAGCACGTGCACGGCAGCCACGATGTCCGCCAGGCACTGGCGATCGCTCCTGACAGAGCCAGAATGGGGATTTGTGTGTGTAAACACACAAATCCCCGTTCTGTCAGGGGTGAGGAGACAGATCTGTTGTTCTTAATGCTTAGGAACAATGATCTGTCTCCTCCACCAGTCAGTCCCAACCCCCCACAGTTAGAACACACACTGAGGGAATACATTTAACCCCTTGATCGCCCCCTAGTGTTAACCCCTTCCCTGTCAGTGACATTTATATAGTAACCAGTGGCTATTTTTAGCTCTGATCGCTGTATACATGTCAATGGTCCCAAAAAAGTGTCAAAAGTGTCCGATCTGTCCATCGCAATTTCGCAGTCCTGATAAAAATCACTGATCGCCGCCAATACTAGTAAAAAAAAAAAATAATAATAAAAATGCCATAAATCTATCACCTATGTTCTTTACCAAAAATATGTAGAAGAATACATATTGGCCTAAACTGATGACGTTTTTTTTTTTTTTTTTTTAATTTGGTATATTTATTATAGCAAAAAGTAAAAAATATTGTGTTTTTTTCAAAATTGGCGCTCTTCTTTTGTTTATAGCGCAAAAAATAAAAACCACAGAGGTGATCAACAACCACCAAAAGAAAGCTCTATTTGTGGGGAAAAAAAGGACATTAATTTTGTTTGGGTACAATGTCGCACGACGGCAAAATTGTCAGTTAAAGTGACGCAGTGCCGTGTCACAAAAAAAGGCCTGGTCAGGAAGGGGGTAAATTCTTCCAGGGGTGAAGTGGTTAATGGTTCAAATATCGCCTGTTTCCTGCTGAACCAGCCAAGATTCGAACTGTCTTTGGCCGGCCTTGCATTGAGCCTCTGATCAGGTCTGAAAAATTGACAGGCAGACTTGATCAGACTGCCCATGTCAAAGGAGCCAAAATGTTGCAGTATAAGCACTGGGGGGAAAACAGAAGACTGAGCAAATGCTACCTTCTGTCTGCAGCAGACGGATTTCATCACCTAAGAAAAGGAAAAGACAAAAGATGGAGTTTTTTAGCTGTAAAAATGATACTATTGGGGCTCATTTAAACTTGTGTTATTCAGTGAAAAGTGATCTGCAGTGGAACACTTTTCACAGAGCCCCACAGACACGGTTGACAGACATTCAGGAGGTGATACTGCTACCTCCTGAGTGCCTGTCTGTTTGTTTTTGACAGCCAACTGGGCTCTTAAAGTGGTTGCAAAGCCTAAACATTTTTTACCTTAATGCATTCCTTGTCAGCATCCCTCCCCCCCTTTTACTTACCTGAGCCCTCATTCGATCCAGCACCATGCACGTCTGCAGCTCTTCTCTCCCCTCACTTCAGGGTCTTGCTGGCTTTGCTGGGGCATCAGGAGCCATTGGATCCCAGCGCTGTCAAAATCAGTGATGGGAGAGCACGGGGTTGGGCTGAGTCCCGCTGCCTGTGTCAATGGACACAGCAGTGGGGCTCAGGTGTGAGCACATACAAGTGTCTCCATTGGAAGCGGCATCCCATGGGGTCACTGGACAAAGGGGAGGGGCCAGGAGCACAGGCGGGGGACCCGAAAAGATGAGGTTTGCGGCCACTCAGGTAAGTATAGACATTTTTTGTTATTTAAAAAAACAAACAATACCTTTACAATCACTTTAAATGAGAATACCGCGCCACAAGCCTTGTGCTTGGCTCATGGTTGCAGCACCAATCACTTGGATGGGTTGTGTTCGGCGGCAGTACTGTGAAAGGGAGGATACATTTTGCCAAAAACATCATGGCCGCAGCACCCCATCTGGCTGCATTACTTAAGGGGAGTGGTTAGGGGGCAGTAAAATGCGGATCAACCACCTATCTTTACTGCCCCTCCCAACCACAAGTGTAATTTAAGCCTTGCTGTTTATTGTGATAGATCAGGAAGATTTTCATGCAGACCTGTAAAGTTACTTTAGGATGACAAACTGGGAAGTAGATGATCATCACAGCTGTAAAGACCTTGTTGACAGTTTGTACAGATGGTTGACTTGTCATGTGATGCTGGCGGATCTTCAAAGCTGAACTCCAGGCTAAACAAATATTGTCTAAATATAAGAGTCATGTGTATTCTTCCTGATGTAGCAATATGGACTACAATTGCAAAGTGTGGCGATTCCCTATCATTTCTATGTACTGTAGTGTCCATCTAGAGCAGTGGTTCTCAACTCCGGTCCTCAGGACCCACTAACAGGCCCGAATTTAAGTATTACCTTGGAGAGATGCAGACTAGAATACTGCAATCACTGAGCAGAAAATAATATCACCTGTGATGTATTTTAGTTATCTTGCAAACCTGGCCTGTTAGTGGACCCTGAGGACAGGAGTTGAGAACCACTGATCTAGAGCCCAGCATTACTAACCGACATCATCTCTGTGAGCCAAACCAAAGGGATTGTGAGATTGGTAGTTCCTCAGAATGGCAATTGCCCTGCATGACTATACACCCAGACTACATATCCCAGGGATCTTTGCTACCATCAGAAATTTTGCTGGGAAGAGCTATAAAAGAGGCCAGAGACCTGCCCCACGCTCTCTTCCTCCTGGGCCTCGTGTGTGACGGACCTCTCTGTGCAGGGAGAGTGAGGTCGCGGCATACCGCGTGGTGTACAACATTCCAACCCGGCCGAGAAGGGCCTAGCACTGCTTGCTGTACATTGGATATCTATCCAGCACCACCTCGGCAGTCCGACAACCCGCTCTTCGTATCAGACATTTGTCGCAAAGGGCTACAAGAACGCCTCTCTGGGAGCTGCTGTTCGGAAGGCATTGAATCAGCCTGGTCGTTGTTAAGAGAGCAACTGCCCACGGTTGCAAACCTTTCTTTGTTTCTTCACTGGGACACTGTGTATAGACAGTTTTACCCTGAGGAAACACTTTATTGGACTTCTATTAGAACAATGTACATATAGACCTGTTGCATAAACCGTTCTAAGAAATACCATTTGCCTTGTCACTGCACCTTATTGGATATAGTTAATGAGCTCCGACTGCCGGCGAAGACCATCAGGCCTGCAACTGGGACATTGCTGTCATTACTTCTTAAAGGGCCCTCATACTATTCTTGTTTGATTGATCCCTTATTAGGATTAAAAGTTAAATAGGCCTGGCCTGGGTTTCCCCTTTAGAAGTCCTGCCAGAATTAATGCCTAACACTTGCTATCCTTTCAGGTCATGTTCAAGTGGTATTCCATTGTACATATGTGTATATAATATACTGTTATAGCCAAATTATCTTAACTTGTATTATAGAGGTAGAGGGATTCTTCTGCTGAGTCAGGACTGTTATCCAAAGCTCAGTGGATCTAATACCCCCTCTTTGCAACAAGATCTTCTTTGAGTTATTCCAGTAAACATTAATAGAATATAAACTCACTGATTTGTTTGACCTATTACTTTATGGTGGTGCAAAGATGTCTGAACCCAGAGTGTCAGGTCGATTGGAATGTTAACAGGGTCATGGTGGTGCAGATGAGCAGGTAAATACAAGCAGTCCTCAAGGGGGTCATGCTACACTTGAATCTTGGGGTGCTTTGTGTATTTCTTCCAGATCTGTGCAGTAATCCAGTGTGAGATTTCTCTCTGTGCAGGAGCTTCCTGTAATAAAGACCGGTCACTGCTGCTCTTTCTCCTTGTGCAGGGTGACTGGTCTTGTCTCCGCCTCCTCCTGTAGTTTTCTGCAGGCAGCCTTTCATGGGCAGAGCCTGTTTGGGCCCTCCCACACTCTGCTTTCTGCACAGGCTACATACAGCACACTGATGATGTCACTTCTACTTTCACAAGGTAATCTCTGGGTTTACAAAGGCATTTGGTGCACTGGATTTACACTGGTCAGCCATAACTTTATATTTACTGACAAGTAAATTGAAAAACATTGATTATTTTGTTACAATGTCACCTGGGGGTGGGTGGGATATATTAGGCAGCAAGTAAACATGTTGTCAATGAAACTGACGTGTTGAAAGCATAAACATCAGCTTTGCAGTTTGTTGCCTATGGCAGGGCCTAGTTGCCTGGTGCGGTAAAACATTATGTCAACCCCCCTCCACCAAGTATAGTCCCCTCTCAGTACAGACTCCCCTCTCCGCTAGGAATATACCCCCCTCTCTTGGTACAGACCCCCTCCCATAGTACAGACCCCCCTCCCTCAGAATAGACTTCCCTCTCTCAGTACAGACCCCCTCTCCACTAAGTATAGACCCAGCCTCCCTCAGTACAGACCCCCCCCAGTCCAGAACCCCCTACACTAAGTACAGACCCCCCCTCCCTCAGTCCAGACCCCCTTCATTGAGTACAGACCCCATCTCCCTCAGTACACACACCCCTCACCACTTGTGCTAGTTGGGAGGTGGGGGGGTCCATTATGTGCTGGGGCGGGGCACTTTGGGAGGGGAGAGGGCTTGTGCCAGTATGGAGATGGGGGTCAGATATGTCCTGGGGGGTGTGCTTTGGGAGGCAAGAGGGTTTGTGCTCTTATGGAGGGTTAGATTTTAAATCCAAACCCCACTTCTAGTATAGGTCCTCTCCCCTTCCAAAGTACCCCCCCAGCACAAATCCAAACCCCACTTCTAGTATAGGTCCTCTCCCCTTCCAAAGTACCCCCCAGCACATATCCTCTTTACCACCCCCCCCATAATAAATCCTCCATCTTTTTTAACTTGCCCCCCCCCCCTTTCTGGTCACCCTGTCCCACTCCTCTGCAATGCCCAGGGGTGACCACACATTAAGACAGCCCTGATGAATAGGACTGAATAGCTGCAGACCAGTCAGGGTGCCCATGCTTATCCGTATCCACAGCCAAAAGTGCCTACAATGAGCACGTGAGCATCAGAACTGGACCACGAAGCAATGGAAGGCGGTCTAGACTGATGAATCCTGTTTTCTTTTACATCATGTGGATGGCCGCGTGCATGTGTGTCCCTTATCTGGAGAAGAGATGGCACCAGAATGCAGTATGGGAAGAAGGCAAGCTGGTGGAGGCAGTGTGATATATGGGTTCTGCCATTCATGTGGATGTTACTTGACACTAGGGATGGGCCGAACGGACACCACAAAAGTTTGGACCCAAATAACGAACCCCATAAAAAAGTCAATGGGACCCGAACGTCAAAAATCAAAAGTGCCCCTATTTGGAAGGCTTATATGCAAGTAATTTGTACATACAATGGTTATAGGGGTCTGGGTCCTGCCCTGGGGGACATTGATAAATCAATAAAAGAAAAGTTTGTTAAAAACATCATTTTTAAATTAGCAGTGATTTTTTTATTTTTAAAGTGAAAGCCTACAAATGAAAAATTACTTCCAATATAGTGCCTGAGGGGTCCCCTTAGTCTACCTGTAAAGTGGCAGATCTGTACCATGTCTTGAGTCTGCTGCAGCAATAATTGCATTTATAAAGCCCAAAAAATAACATTTTCCTGCAAGTTGCCTTTATTTTGCTCAGCAACAGCTGGGGAGTCAGTGTGTAGGATGAGGTCACAATGTAGTGCACTGGGAACAAGATTAGAGATTTTAGGATACATTCTGGTGTTCTGGTGTCACTTTGACTTTGGATAGAAGTAATGGGTGCGTAAAAAATTGGTCTCTGGGTGTGTGTGGCGCCTTCCCACCGTAACCCTATAGAGGTAATCTTGATGAAAGCAAGAATTGGCCTTGCTGTAAAAAATTGCAATGATATGCACCTGACAAACAGGTGCAGAAAAATTGGTCTCCTCGATCATCATCATTACCACTGGAGACAACTTGGTAATACACTGCGGCTGGGGGAACACGAATGCCAATTTGTCTACCAGTGTTCTCCCCTCTCTCTAGGCTCATGTTCCTGTCATCTTCAACCTCAGAACCAACATCTGAATCCAGTAATGGCTGGGACACATCAAGGAGCAAGTGGCTGACACTGTGGTCAAATAACTCAGCTGACTCCTCTATGGCTGATGTTGGGGCTATGGCAGGAATAGATGTGGACAAGCAGGCAGGTTTATCCACTCTGGCAACTGCAGGGGACTGCACACTTGTCTCTGCTTGCATGACAGAGGATGAGGAGGATGAGGAAGGTTTAGTAAGCCAGTCCACCACCTCCTCTGCATGCTGTGGCTGGATAGCACGGGCAAACTCACTAAACAGAGGAAATGATGCCCTGCCTGAGGACTGACCACCACGTCCACCTTTGCCTCTGGACACATTTGTTGCTGGCCCGCTTACAGTGCCAAGGGAATGTCTGTCTCTCCTTGTTGTTCTCCCAGACATTATTGGGAGGGAGGGGGCGGTGCTTATAAGCAAATGTAAAGAAGTGGAAATCTGTACGTAGATGCACTTTAATCAATGTAAAGAGGTTTGGTGCACTTTATTTGAGTACTCACACTACACAGACACACTCCACGGATACACTATAATATACTGCAATATATTGCGCCAAACATACAGTGACGCACAGAACTATATAGCGTTAAACTGGCAGTAACGCACACAGAACTATATGGCGTTAAACTGGCAGTAACGCACAGAAAACTTTATGGCGTTAAACTGGCAGTAACGGACACAAAAGTAAATGGCGTTAAACTGGCAGTAATGCAATCAAATAGACGGTGTTCAACCGTCACTACACTGATGCTATCTGAACTGTCCCTACTCTAGCTATACACTAATGTAAAGATTACTAACACGGTCTGACTACACTACAGTGAAACTATCTGAGCTGTCCCTACTCTAACTGCACACTATGAAAAGCTGAATGATGGTCCTCCTCACTACACTCACACTATTCCTAGACTGACACTAAACTAATATTCTACACTGACAAGCAAAATAGCACAGTATAGCACACTAACTAACTAATAGCACTGAACAGAGCCCTGTTCTATCTCTTTCAAACGCCAAAATCACACTAAAAATGGCAGCCATTGAAAGAACACTTTTATACTGTGGGGCGGGAATGAGTCATGATTGGATCACAGCTTGCAATGCACTGTTCAGGGCCGCAATGCATTGCGGTCGGTACGGGGGGGCAGAACAAACAGTCGAACGACCCGTTTTTTCGGATGTTCGCCGGACGCCCGAACAGTGAAAGTTCGGCCCGAACTTATGCTTGGGCCGAACCGTTCGCCCATCCCTACTTGACACGTTCCACCTACCTAAACATTGTTGGTGACCAAGTACACCCCTTCATGGACTTGGTATTCCCTGATGGCAGTGGACTCTTTTTGCGGGATAATGATCCCTGCCAAACTGCAAAAATGGTTCAAGAATGTCTTGAGGAACCCTTATTCTGTAGTGATGTGATTTCTCTGCAATAAAAGTTTAGCACTACAATTGAAGATTCATGGTGTGCTGGCGAAAATGTGTATTTATTTGTGATCCAGTGTCCAGCTGGTAATCGCTACAGCACCCGCTACATCCAGGAATGTGTGTGATGGGAATATAAACAAATAAAAAATGGGAAAAAAAATATACTGCGCTGTGAAACCGCAGCCTAGCAGCCAACACAGCTGTAGACAAAAAGCATAAATGTGAATGAGTAAATAAGTGCAGCGCTAATGTTGCAAAACCAATAGAAATTACAAATTAAATTATGATATTAAACATAGACACAAGGAAGTGACAGGACTACAAACATTATGAAATGTGAATCCAGGAAGAAAAAAATGAAAATTAATGCAGTGTGCTAGTGTGGTGACTACACCGCAAACAGAGTCCAAAACGTAAAATTGCAAATGAAGTCCAAATAGATATATGATATATCAGAAGCACCACCACCATAGATCAGAGGAGGAGGATTTACGAATTACAGACCCACCACCCACAGGGGATGAAGGTGGAGTGGGATATTAACTCCTTTATAAACAGAGCTTAACAGTCATTTTGTGTATCCCATGAACTTAGGTTACCAGGAACGTTTTTTCATAATATTTTTAATTACATTTTGCATTTTTATTTGCATTCTATGTATTTTCGCAGATTTTATATATAGTTACAACTTTTACTGACGCATTGCACTGGTTGGATATTATATCCTTCCACTGTTCTACAATTGTCAGTTAAAGTTTTTTAAAAGTTTTTTAATTCTTGGACCAGGATCCATTAAGATTGTTAGTGTTGACCCCACTCTATGCTGCAGCCACTATTAGGTACATTTATTCTTAATAGAATACACTGCTCCCATAGTTCGGTCTTTTTTTAACACCTAATGAGGTTTTGAAACTTCCGTCCGTCTGCTCTTTATAGGGCGGACTGACTGTTTATGAAAGAGTCACACATTCCCTAATCTAATCCACTCTGAGAATAAGACAGAGGAGATATACTGTATATACTATTAGAGGAGATATACTGTATATACTATTATGCCCCGTACACACGGTCAGACATTGATCGGACATTCCGACAACAAAATCCTAGGATTTTTTCCGACGGATGTTGTCTCAAACTTGTCTTGCATACACACGGTCACACAAAGTTGTCGGAAAATCCGATCATTCTGAACGCGGTGACGTAAGACACGTACGTCGGGACTATAAACGGGGCAGTAGCCAATAGCTTTCATCTCTTTATTTATTCTGAGCATGCGTGGCACTTTGTGCGTCAGATTTGTGTACACACGATCTAAAATTCCGACAACAAAATCTTATAGATTGCTCTCAAACTTTGTGTGTCGGAAAATCCGATGGAAAATGTGTGATGGAGCCCACACACGGTCGGAATTTCCGACAACAAGGTCCTATCACACATTTTCCGTCGGAAAATCCGACCGTGTGTACGGGGCATTAGAGGAAATATACTGTATATACAATTAGAAGAGATATACTGTATATACTATTAGAAGATATATACTATTAAAGGGTGAATCTGGTAAATATCATCAGACTCAGAGATCAATTTTTTTTATTTAAAAAACAAACAATGTCTTCCGTCAAAAAAAAAAAATGTCATTTTAAGAACGTTCGTTCGATTTTCTAATCGTTAGTGGGGTCAAATCGACGTTCCTTATCAAGCATGGTGACGGGAACATTTGGAAATAATAGAGAACTTCTTGGTGAAAGGAATTTTCAGACAGTGTATGTGGTTTTCGTTTGGAAATTACATTAGTTTTAAAAACAGAATGTTAAAAACAAGTTAAAATTTAAACATTCTTTCATTCAGCGAATGTACAAAGATTTTTCGTCTGAATATTCTCGTCTGAAAATTGATCGGTGTGGCCAGCATAAGGCTCGGTACACACCTATGCAGTTTGCTTTTGATCTGTTTCTGCAGTGCTTTTTGCTGTGCGTCTTGATTTTTGCACATGTGATTTTGCTGCGATTTGCGTTTTTGCATTTTTTTGGACAATTTGTTGTTGGGCAGATTAAAAAACACAAATTGCTGCAAAAACGCTTTACATGCTTTTTAGCAGCTTCTCCATTGAAGTATATTGAACCAAAAAAGCACTGTTTTGCGTTAAAAAAAAAAAAAGTCCCTGACCCTTTCCAAATACGCAGCGGTTAAAAAAAGCATATATGTGAACGTGTCCCATAGGAAACCATGTAAATGAACTGTAGTGCGTTTCTGCAAAAAGCACCAAAATCACATAGGTGTGAACCAGGTCTAAGACGTTAATAACATAATGGGGTTAAAAAAAAATAAAATTAGCTCTTTAGATAATCACTACTGTAAGGGGTTCATTTTGTTACTGTAGAACTGTGAAAGTAATATTTACAGTAACGATTATTTGCTCTTTTTGTGCTACAAAGGGCTCATTTTAGTTTTTTTTAACCCCATTATATTACTGGCCGATTAATCGATTATGAAAATAGTAATCGATTAATTTCATAATCGATTAGTTGTCGATTAATCGATTAGTTGTTTCAGCCCTAATCATGATATTAGGCCTCGGTTTCATGACGAGGTTTTGTTGCCTCGTAAAGTGGACGTTACATGATCAGGCCTCATTTTCATAATGAGGCTTGTTTTACTAAACGGACATTATGAAACCAAGCCTCGTTTTCAGAGCGAGGCTTGGTCGCCGGATGAACAATTGCATCGCTTTTTGCCATGTACCATATATACTCGAGTATAAGCCGAGTTTTTCAGCACATTTTTTTTTGCTGAAAGTGCCCCCCCTCGGCTTATACTCGAGTCAAGCACTTTTCTGGTGCAAAGAATGACATTTTTCGAACCGACTTTGGGGCCCTGTATCTCAGGGCCACTTGGTGCTAGGGCTGGGGTTCTTAGCACCAAGTGACCCCGAGATACGGGGCCCCAAAATCGTTCAACTGTCCGTTCGTGTCCATCTGCAGCAATGTCATTTCGGGACCCTTTGGGTCCAGAGACCCCAAATTTTGCCACTAAACGATATACTGCTCAAACATGCCATGGGAATATGTGAAATTACACCCCAAAATACATTCTGTTGCTTCTCCTGAGTACGGGGATACCACATGTGTGAGACTTTTTGGGAGCCTAGCCGCGTACGGGACCCCGAAAACCAAGCACCGCCTTCAGGCTTTTTAAGGGCATACATTTTTAATTTCACTCTTCACTGCCTATCACAGTTTCGGAGGCCATGGAATGCCCAGGTGGCACAACCCCCCCCCCCAAAATGACCCTATTTTTGAAAGTAGACACCCCAAGCTATTTGCTGAGAGGTATAGTGAGTATTTTGCAGACCTCGCTTTTTGTCACAAAGTTTTGAAAATTGAAAAAAGAAAAAAACATTTTTTTTCTTGTCTTTCTTCATTTTCAAAAACAAATGAGAGCTGCAAAATACTCACCATGCCTCTCAGCAAATAGCTTGGGGTGTCTACTTTCCAAAATGGGGTCATTTGGGGGGGGGTTTGTGCTATCTTGGCATTTTATGGCCTTCGAAACTGTGATAGGTAGTGAGGAGTGAATCAAAAGTTTACGCCCTTAGAAATCCTGAAGGCGGTGATTGGTTTTTGGGGCCCCGTATGCAGCTAGGCTCCCAAAAACATGTGGTATCCCCGTACTCAGGAGAAGCAGCAGAATGTATTTTGGGGTGCAATTCCACATATGCCCATGGCATGTTTGAGCAATATATCATTTAGTGACAACTTTGTGCAAAAAAAAAAAAGTTTGTCATTTTCCTGCAACTTGTGGCAAAATATAAAATATTCCATGGACTCAACATGCCTCTCAGCAAATAGCTTGGGGTGTCTACGTTCCAAAATGGGGTCATTTAGGGGGAAGGTTGTGCCATCTTTGCATTTTATGGCCTTCAAAACTGTGATAGGTAGTGAGGAGTGAAATCAAAAATTTACGCCCTTAGAAATCCTGAAGGCGGTGCTTGGTTTCGAGGCCCCGTACACGCCTAGGCTTCCAAAAAGTCCCACACATGTGGTATCCCCGTACTCAGGAGAAGCAGCAGAATGTATTTTGGGGTGTAATTCCACATATGCCCATTGCATGTTTGAGCATTATATCATTTAGTGACACCTTTGTACAAAAAAAAAAAATTGTCACTTTCCCGCAACTTGTGTCAAAATATAAAATATTCCATGGACTCAACATGCCTCTCAGCAAATAGCTTGGGGTGTTTACTTTCCAAAATGCGTTCATTTGGGGGGGTTTGTGCCATCTTGGCATTTTATGGCCTTCAAAACTGTGATAGGTAGTGAGGAGTGAAATCAAAAATTTACGCTCTTAGAAATCCTGAAAGCGGTGCTTGGTTTTCGGGGCCCCGTACGCGGCTAGGCTCCCAAAAAGTGCCACACATGTGGTATCCCCATACTCAGGAGAAGCAGCTAAATGTATTTTGGGGTGCAATTCCACATATGCCCATGGCCTGTGTGAGCAATATATCATTTAGTGACAACTTTGTGCAAAAAAAAAAAAAAAAATTATCACTTTCCCGCAACTTTTGTCAAAATATAAAATATTCCATGGACTCAACATGCCTCTCAGCAAATAGCTTGGGGTGTTTACTTTCCAAAATGCATTCATTTGGGGGGGTTTTGTGCCATCTTGGCATTTTATGACCTTCAAAACTGTGATAGGTAGTGAGGAGTGAAATCAAAAATTTACGCCCCTTAGAAATCCTGAAGGTGGTGCTTGGTTTTCGGGGCCCTGTACGCGGCTAGGCTCCCAAAAAGTCCCACACATGTGGTATCCCCGTACTCAGGAGAAGCAGCTAAATGCATTTTGGGGTGCAATTCCACATATGCCCATGGTCTGTGTGAGCAATATATCATTTGGTAACAACTTTTTGTAATTTTTTTTTTTTTGTCATTATTCAATCACTTGGGACAAAAAAAATAATATTCAATGGGCTCAACATGCCTCTCAGCAATTTCCTTGGGGTGTCTACTTTCCAAAATGGGGTCATTTTGGGGGGGGGGGGGTTGTACTGCCTTGCCATTTTAGCACCTCAAGAAATGACATAGGCAGTCATAAACTAAAAGCTGTGTAAATTCCAGAAAATGTACCCTAGTTTGTAGACACTATAACTTTTGCGCAAACCAATAAATATACGCTTATTGACATTTTTTTACCAAAGACATGTGGCCTAAATGTATGACTAAAATTGAGTTTATTGGATTTTTTTTATAACAAAAAGTAGAAAATATCATTTTTTTTCTAAATTTTCAGTCTTTTTCCGTTTATAGCGCAAAAAATAAAAATGGCAGAGGTGATCAAATACCATCAAAAGAAAGCTCTATTTGTGGGAAGAAAAGGACGCAAATTTCGTTTGGGTACAGCATTGCATGTCAATTAGCAGTTAAAGCAACGCAGTGCCAAATTGTAAAAAGTGCTCTGGTCAGGAAGGGGGTAAATCCTTCCGGGGCTGAAGTGGATAAAGGATCTGCTACTGACAGATTGGTGCCAGATACCACAGTGTACCCTCAGAGGTCTAGTGCAGTCCATGGCAGGATGGCTCAGGGCTATTTTGGTGGCAAAGGGGGGAACTACTCGATATTAGGTGGGTGGTCATAAAGTTATGCCTAATCAATGTTTATCTTCTGTGGCTATCGAAGAATATATAATTACAAAAGTACAAACCGGGGAGTAGAAAATTGTCTCTGCTGTGAAGACCTGGATGACACTTTGTACAGATGGTTAACACACTGCGTGTTGTGTAAGTGATGCTGGCAGGTCTATATAAAATGAAATCACGCAGCTGTAGCTTTGATTTTTTTTTTTCTTTATTTCACACACAGAATTTGCATCTTTAGACTGTCTAGCACATCTAGCAGTATGCAAAGAAACTATGTACCAATGTTTGTGAAGATTTTAAAAAACAGGATATTATTGTAGACAAATTGGTGTAGCCTAAACCATGTTGACATTGCTATCTTTCCTCACCATTTCTTACCGATCTCTACCCCTACACTAATACTGGTGTAGTGCACCCCCCTAAGGAGCCGCAAGAATACTGGGATCCCCCACCCTGCCCAGCCAGGCACACCAAATTTTCTCAGGCACACTTGAGTCAGAGAACAGTCCGTGACTTTGTTTTTTTTTTGTTATTTATTGAGGGTAATAGCTTGTATAGGGATGGGAAGTTATGGGATGCCCATTTGACTTTGGCAACCAACTTCAGGTACAATTCTTCCTATATATAGTCTTTATATACAGCTCAACTTCTTCCTCCAGCACTCGCTTGCTTACAGAACCCAGCTGGAACACTGTGAATTACAGTGGCGGCCCATCCACACAGGGCGCACGAGCGCCGCCCCCCTTATCCATGCATCTGGCTCCCTAATCTACATGTGGGGCACTGGACGCATGGATTCCAATGGGGTTTTTTTTTTTTGAAGCACCTGATTAGACCCAGAGGCTCTAATAGGCTTCAAACTGGGAGCCCACCCAGTTGTATGACAATAGCAAATGAATTCTCGCTATTGTCACACTGATTCTTCCCCCGGCCAATCAGGAAACAGGTCCTGAGACCCATCACCTGAATAGGCGAATGGAGATGTGATCCGATTGGCCGCCTAGGAGAAGGAGGAGAAGCACGGCGCACAAAGTAGATGCATGGGGAAGCAGGTGAAGCCGCTGCCCGCCGGACTGCTGCCCGACCTAGATAGGGGGGTGGTGTGAGGCGCCAGCCACAACTGGTGAATTATTCAACAGTCACATTATCCAAAGGATGAAACAATAGCCTATTACAGGCAGGAACCAGCGTCCCATTGGTTGTGTAGCAAATTACAGTGTTCAGCATGTATCACTCCCGTGGTTACTGATCCCAGCACCACCTCTTTAGGCTATGCCAACCCACCTGGCTGCAGCTGCCCCTTTCACTAGCCCTCCAGGCTAATCCTTCCCCACAGTCCTCCCAGACTGACACTCACCAGCCCACCCGGCTGACTCTCAGGAGATCTCCCAGACTTGCTGATCTGCTCCCGCTGTCCTCTTTCCTTGCTCCCGTGCCTCCAGGAAGGGCTTCCTCCGTGTGTTTTGAGGGATTCTTCCAGCACCTGAGCCCCAGTCCTGAGGTCACCCCTTCCCAGACTAGAGGGTGCTCTGCAAGAGCCTCCGACAGACTCCTCAGCACTCCATCTAAATCTGACTGCCCTGCTGGCATGACCCTGCTGGCATTACCCATGCCTATTTATGAGGTAAGTCTGCCCCTTGCCAGCCCATTTGCTGGGGATTGGCTGAGGACCTTATACATATTCCTACCAGCCCCTCCTAGCTTCTGCCCATCTAAAACATTCTCTAATGTTCCAGAAAACAGGGGGAGGCACCAGAAGAGCTGTCACGATGTGTCATCCATCCTACCATCTGAACCCTGACCAAGATTTAGCAGCCCAGGCTTGGCCCTGAGCCAAAAGAATACATTTTCCTACATTAACAACCTATTTACATCTAGCACACAAGAGGATGCTACACAGCAATTGGCCACCTTCCTCGGCTGTACAGTTAAAACGCGGGGCCACAGTCCATGACGTTGTATCTGCCGTAGCCACCCTGGCATATGTTTCTCACATAGAGAAGAACTGAGAGTTTTTTTCTTCTATAGGCTGCAAGTTATTGTGTAATCACAAAACTATTAAAGATGAACTCCAGACAGGTATAAAGGCACGCATTAAAGCGGTTGTATACCCGCTGTCATTTTTTTTTTTTTTTTACACCTGCAAGGGAAAAGGCATAATGAGCTAGTATGCACCGCATACTAGCTCATTATGAGATACATACCTTAGAACGAGGCGCCGGCATCTCACCTGGTCCACGCCGAGGGAGCCGACATCTCCCCTCGGCGTGTCTTCCGGGTATCGCGGCTCCGGCGCTGTGAGTGGCCGGAGCCGCGATGTCGTCACTCCCGCGCATGCGCGCGGGAGACTTCTGCCCGGCAAGCTCCGGAGTTTGCCGGGCTGTCAGCCGAGAGTCCCCTGTGCGCATGCGCCGCTGCAGTTAGCGGCTCATTGCGAGGGGAATATCTCCTAAACCTTACAGGTTTAGGAGATATTTTTTTTACCTACAGGTAAGCCTTATTATAGGCTTACCTGTAGGTAAAAGTTACAAATATAGGTATACAACCGCTTTAATGAGAACCTGCATTTATTAACACACCCTTTAACCACTTCCATACCGGGCACTTTCACCTCCTTCCTGACCAGACTTTTCAGCTTTCAGCGCTGTTGCACTTTGATTGACAATTGCATGGTCATGCAATGCTGTACCCAAACTACATTTTCATCATTTTTTGAGACAGATAGAACTTTCTTTTGGTGGTATTTAATCATTACTGACTTTTTAATTTTTTGCTAAACAAATTAGAAAAGACTGAAACAATTCCTTAGGCCCCTTATGTCCATCCTGCTGCCCATGGGCTGCATGTAGTCCTTTGGAACCTTTTGTGTGGCCATATTACAAAAGGGGGGGGGGGGGGGTCATTCACTTTTTTCTAGCTTTCGGCACCTGCTTATAAGCAGACCACTTTTCCTGAGCACAACTTTTTTGAATGTTGTTTCGCTTGCTGTTTTGACTGGTTGGTTACATTGTCTTTGATCTCAAAGGATGTGTGATTATATCTGCTGCAAACAAGGTACATTAGGTCAATGCTTTATTTTTTAGTTTGTGTCGCTTATTAATTTGCTCCAAACATTCTTTTTTCTGACATGCTAAAGGACAGTCATGTCAGTCACACCTAATAGATCCGCGGTCCGATCTGCAAGTGCTGCCATGGCAACAGTTAAACAGCACGAAGGCACATAGAGTAAATCTTAAAGTATCTGTCAACCCAATCACTCAAATCTCTTACAAGCCTTAACACATCAGAGTAATTTCGAAACTTGTTTACAATCTTGCTAAATCTGCATCTTTTCCTCGAAGTATACCTGCTAATCCTGCCATAAAGGTCTTTTTTAGAAACTTCCTGTTGTCGGGTTACAATTGTCTCCCAGGTGTCACTGATGGAGACTTTAAGTGGCCATGCTGACACTTTTACGGTATTCATAGGATCCATGTTGGATCTTCCAGGATTTCCAAAACTCAAAGGACCTCCGATACTCACAGAACACATGCCAAGGTCTTCCAGGATATTTAACACTCCTAGAACCTCGAGTACCCACAGAATCCATGGTGGGGTCTTCCAGGATTTCCAATACTCTTAGGACCTCCAGTACTCACAGAATCCATGTTGGGTCTTTCAGGGTTTCCAGGATCCTTAGGATCTTCTTTGCCTCCAGGACTTCTAGAGCTCCCAGTAACGGTGCTGGATTTGTCCGCTAACCAAAAAGGGTATTTAGGCTCCAGCCTTTGTAGTGGCTAGTGCTGTGTATTATCACCAACTGCTTTAGAGCTAAAGAGCTATAATACTTGCTTGCCAGTTGCTTTCTTGTTGCGGAGCTGGATTAGCCTGGCTACTTTTTTGCTTGCTGCCTGCCTAGACCTCTGCTCGGACCTGACTACTTTCTCGCCTGTCTCGACACCTGCCTGGACCTGGCTAGAGTCTTGCCTGAAGGAAAGTTACTTATCTCCACAACAAAGTCTTTCTGCTCAAGCTCCATCTTAGTGGGTTGATCCTGAGGGCCATGACCTGGGACTACTAGGTTTCCTGGTCCCTCTCCACCATCAAGAACTCTGGTGAAGACTAGGGATAAGCTAAGCTTCAGGCCAAACTAGTTTGGCCAAAATTCACGGGATACTGTTAAATGATAGCAGACCACTGGCCAAATCAGCTGCAGCAAAAGAATTCTCCTCACCGGAAGTAGACATAGCCGAAACCAGGAAGTCTGTGGTGGTGGACACTCAGACTGGGACACACCCTGGACACACCCGAGAATCACGTCGGTTGCTAGTTTCGGTGTACCCCCCTCTGTCAAATCCTGACAGGCAACCAGCAAGCCATTGTTTATATCTGTGCACCGACACCCATCATTAACAGTTAATCCAGAATATCCCTCAGCCCAAGGATGGCCTGGTCAACTACTGATGGGGAATGCAATATTGACACTTAATAGATCTTTACTTTTTGTCAGGGCTGGGCTTAGCCCTTCCTTCTCAAAGCTGGCCGCTCAGCTGTTGGCTAATTGCCAGCTCCTATCTCTCCACAGTGACTCACCTGTTGATGATATCCTGCTTGTCAGTCTTGCCTACTTAAGCCGTCCAGCCCAGATGATCTCTGCTTTTCGCCTTGGTCACATCTCTAGAGACGCTCTCCTGTGTTCCTGTTAAAGACTTACTTGGCTGTCATTCCTTCTGGCTCCAGATCCTGCTTGCTGTTCTACTACGCTCATCTCTGGCTCCCTGATGTTTTGGCTTGTCTGACTATCCGCTCCGGTTCCGAACTCTGGCTATGTTTTGACTACGTTTACTGTGTTTACCTTTTTTTATTATTATTAAACAAGTGAGCTTTAACTGTACTTCTGTCTCAGTCTGATTCATGGTTTCTGACACTTTTTTGTATTTGTTTTATGTTATTTCTATCATCCAATAGTATGGCAGTGGTGTACAGTAGATGTAGACAATCTGAATATTGTGCCGGCAGCTTCTGTACAACAAAGGATTTCCACCATAATTTATGATTATGATAGAGATAAGTGAATCTAGTACTGTGATAGTCAAGTCTGGATACAAATTAGTTCCAATGACAAACTTTACAAAACCAATGTGGTTCGGAAGCTGTAACAACCCCCCCCCCCTTTATCGGGGTATAACATTGTTGTGGGCTTGCACCACATCTGTCAGCAGCTGGTTCTGGTTTTTCATTGGAATAAACATGTTTCTGGACTTGAATATCAGGGTGTGGTGCTTTAATTCTAGATTGTTTCTTTCTTTCTTATTTCTTTTTGTATTCTCTTCTCACCCCTGTGTGGGTGGTTTTGTCGCATTTGATCTCATGGGTGATGAGTTACGGTACTTTATCTTACCTTATTTTCAAAACGTCCATCCCTCTGCTTCCTCTTTTCATGAGAAAATAATCAAACCTGAAAAACGATTAGACAGTCACACACTGTGCTTACTAACCACATTTTTATTGTACTGCATTAAGCTTTCTACATAGTGTGCAGATTATCTACAGGGGTAGATAATAATGCAGCTCAAAGGAAGGATCAGTTGTATGTGGCACAAGATGATTTAAAGTGACTTTTCGGGCACCCGGTGTTCTTAAATTTTGTTGTTGCCAGTTATGTCATTATTCCAATTAGTATTGTGGCTTGGGTTTGCTTTAGTGCAAGACCTATTCGGACAGTATAGATCATGGGTGTTCAACCTGTGGCCCTCCAGCTGTTGTTGAACTATAATTCCCTAATTCCCAGGTATAACAAACACTACAAAGATTGTATAAACAGTGTATATATATATATATATATATATATATATATATATATATATACAGTGGGGACGGAAAGTATTCAGACCCCCTTAAATTTTTCACTCCTTGTTATATTGCAGCAATTTGCTAAAATCATTTAAGTTCATTTTTTTCCCTCATTAATATACACACAGCACCCCATATTGACAGAAAAACACAGAGTTGTTGACATTTTTGCAGATTTATTAAAAAAGAAAAACTGAAATATCACATGGTCCTAAGTATTCAGACCCTTTGCTGTGACACACATATATTTAAGGTGCTGTCCATTTCTTCTGATCATCCTTGAGATGGTTCTACACCTTCCTTTGACTCCAGCTGTGTTTGATTATACTGATTGGACTTGATTAGGAAAGCCACACACCTGTCTATACAAGACCTTACAGCTCACAGTGCATTTAAGAGCAAATGAGAATCATGAGGTCAAAGGAACTGCCTGAAGAGCTCAGAGACAGAATTATGGCAAGGCACAGATCTGGCCAAGGTTACAAAAAATTTCTTCTGCACTTAATGCCGCTTACACACGAGCGGACTTTACGGCGGACTTTGCCCGGCGGATTTTTCGACGTACTTTACGACGGACTTTCTGAATGAATGGACTTGCCTACACACAATCCACCAAAGTCCGTCGAATTCGTACGTGATGACGTACGACCGGACTAAAACAAGGAAGTTCATAGCCAGTAGCCAATAGCTGCCCTAGCGTGGCTTTTTAGTCCGTCGAACTAGCATACAGACGGCGGACTTTTCGACCGGACTCGATTTCAACGGATAAATTTTAAACAAGTTTCAAATCTAAGTCCGTCCAACTTTTGAGAAAACAAAGTCCGCTGGAGCCCACACACATCGAATTGTCCGACGAAATCCAGTCCGCCGGGCAAAGTCCGCCGTAAAGTCCGCTCGTGTGTACGCGGCATAAGGGTCCTAAGAGCACAGTGGCCTCCATAATCCTTAAATAAAAGACGCTTGGAATGACCAGAACCCTTCCTAGAGCTGGCCGTCCGGCCAAACTGAGCTATCGGGGGAGAAGAGCCTTGGTGACAGAGGTAAAGAAGAACCCAAAGATCACTGTGGCTGAGCTTCAGAGATGCAGTCGGGAGATGGGAGAAAGTTGTAGAAAGTCAACCATCACTGCAGCCCTCCACCAGTTGGGGCTGTATGGCATTGTGGCCCAACGGAAGCCTCTCCTCAGTGCAAGACACATGAAAGCCCGCATGGAGTTTGCTAAAAAATACCTGAAGGACTCCAAGATGGTGAGAAATAAGATTCTCTGGTCTGATGAGACCAAGATAGAACTTTTTGGCCTTAATTCTAAGCGGTATGTGTGGAGAAAACCAGGCACTGCTCATCACCTGTTCAATACAGTCCCAACAGTGAAGCATGGTGGTGGCAGCATCATGATGTGGGGGTGTTTTTGAGCTGCAGGGACTGGACGACTGGTTGCAATCGAGGGAAAGACGAATGTGGGCAAGTACGGGGATATCCTGGATGAAAACCTTCTCCAGAGTGCTCAGGACCTCAGACTGGGCTGAAGGTTTACCTTCCAACAAGACAATGACCCTAAGCACACAGCTAAAATAAAGAAGGAGTGGCTTCACAACAACTCCGTGAATGTTCTTGAATGGCCTAGCCAGAGCCTTGACTTAAACCCAATTGAGCATCTCTGGAGAGACCTAAAAATGGCTGTCCACCAATGTTTACCATCCAACCTGACAGAACTGGAGAGGATCTGCAAGGAGGAATGGCAGAGGACCCCCAAATCCAGGTGTGAAAAACTTGTTGCATCTTTCCCAAAAAGACTCATGGCTGTATTAGATCAAAAGGGTGCTTCTACTAAATACTGAGCAAAGGGTCTGAATACTTAGGACCATGTGATATTTCAGTTTTTCTTTTTTAATAAATCTGCAAAAATGTCAACAATTCTGTGTTTTTCTGTCAATATGGGGTGCTGTGTGTACATTAATGAGGAAAAAAATTAACTTAAATGATTTTAGCAAATTGCTGCAATATAACAAAGAGTGAAAAATTTAAGGGGATCTGAATACTTTCCGTCCCCACTGTATATGCAGCTCTATATTACTAATACTAACCAAACTGCTAAAAAGAAAAAATGTAAAATTCATAATATACAAATATTGTGCAAATAAAAAAATATATAACACACACAAAAAAAATAATCTCAAATGTTACGCTACGCTATGTCAGCAATATAAATGCCATCTTATAAAAAAGTCCATACATAGGGTGTAATCAATTATTGTGCAAGCATAAGTCCATATGTTATACAAAAATGGAACAGATCCTCCAAACTGTGGATACACCCAATTGCAGAGTGAAAGTGTCCAAATAAAGTTGGAAAAAAAGCAAAGTGTGTCTCGCAATTGAGAAGAAACCCCATACATATCCACCACATGTGCAAAATGAGCGCCAAAGCCGCTTACCAAAAGGACACGACCCTCTGATTAGGAGCGGTTATAATATGCATGGGACTGATCATGGGGCTCCTTTTGGCAGCTGTCAGATTCTCAATAGGATGGACGCCAAAGTTTAGCTCTGAATCTCAGAGATAAAACTCCTGTTGCAAGGAATGCTTGTAATTCGCCTTCTATAATATGAATTTTACAATATTTTGGTATCAGTTTGGTTAGTATTAGGAATATAGCGCTGCCTATATATATATATTTATTTATTTATTTCAGTTACTTATATAGCGCCGTCAATTTACGCAGCGCTTTACATATCTATTGCACATTCACATCAGTCCCTACCCTCAAGGAGCTTACAATCTAAGGTCCCTAACTCACATTCATACATATACTAGGGACAATTTAGACAGGATCCAATTAACTGACCAGCATGTCTTTGGAGTGTGGGAGGAAACCGGAGTACCTGGAGGAGTGTGTACAGTATATATACATATATATATATATATATATATATATATATATATATATATATATATATATATATATTTACTGTACACACTATATTACCATATTGCGCCGCTGTACCTAAACAAAAAATAGAGCTTTCTTTTGGTGGTATTTGATCACTTCTGTGGTTTTTATTTTTTGCGCTATAAACAAAAAAATTGAGACAATTTTGTAAAAAAAAAACAAAAAAAAAACACAATATTTTTTACTTTTTGCTATAATAAATATCCCAAAAATATCCCCCCAAAAGAAAAAAAACGCAATAAGTGTATATTAATTTGTTTGCGCAAACGTTATAGCGTCTATGAGCTTTATAGCTTTATGAGAAGAGATGAAACCTCTTCTGGTTCCTGGAAAAAAAAAAAACAAGTATACTTACCTGCTTTGGAATTGCACAGAGAGGCCCCGAACCTTCTCTTCTCGGGTCCCCAGCTGGCGCTCCTGGCTCCTCCTCTCTGTCCAGTGCCCCCACGGGAAGCTGCTTCCTATGGGGGCACTTGTGTGTGCTCGCTCCCGAGCCTCGCTGCCACGTCCATTGACACAGACAACAGCAAAGAGAAAAGAGAAAGGAACTTTGTGTGAGGCATGTCACTGAATGGATACCTTATTCAAATCATTTATAACATTATTTATTAATAACAAATCATGTTGTAAAGAGTGTCAATCTGTAATACAGGACACAATGTATTATGATACACGTATTAATATATATAGTTATTATACAAAATAAAAAATACAACATAATTAGCATTACAGTTACATAAAAACACTCATCCATTCATAAAAATTCAATGAACATGATCAATTTCTCATGGTGAGCAGGACTTGTCTAGGCATCAGTTCGATGTATACTCTCTCGACGCACGTTTCATGGCTCATGCCAATTATCAGGAGTAAAATGCTCTGAAATTAAATCAGTAACATCTATAAATATAGGATATACTTTAAGCGGAGAACAATCTCTCAAAATAAAGGTGTGTGACTTACAATACGGCCCAGTGGTGGCACCCAACCTATGTCCAAGGGAAGACAGACATCAGAAGAGGTGGCCACCTTGGGTATTTACAAGGAGGGGATGCAAAAAAGGGGCCGGACCTGCAACCTTTGCTGCTGAAGTAGTTTACAGCTTGTGTGGGGAGGGTGGCCTTTTTGCCGTGGTACTAGAGGACCTTGTCCGGGCAGTGTCCTCAGTCAGCAACACAATGCGTGATAGGTTATGGCCAGAGATGGAATACAGCCAAAGTTGGCTACACAAAATTCCAAAATGACTGCATTACAACATTGTTTTATATTGTAAGTCATCTTAATGCTGGTAAAGCTGTGTAAGTACCTTGCTTTGACTTGGTATCAGTATCTTGCAGTCCACTATATAGTCTGTACAACAGAGCTCAGAAATGGGGAAGGAGAAACAGTGCAAGGAGCCAATCATTTGTGGGGAATGCTGAGGGGAGGAGAGAGCTCATCTGTCTGCTAATTCTATTTTCACTGTCTAGTCCAGTAGGAAAGAAGAGATCAGGTCTCTTCCCTGTTGCATAGGGCTGTGCTATGTGGCACAGCTGTGTAACACTTAGAAACGGATAGACAGAAATACAAACCCTTTGGCAGGGTAAAACAGTTTTCATTGAAATTCATCTGGGTATTTAGCTGTTGACCTGGATTTCAGCTTTAAAGTTTTAACCTCCACCTCAAACTTTTCTAACTGGCGTCGGCTGTCTAGTTGACTCTGTAGCAGAATTTATGGAGAAGGATTGCCAGCAAGAGGAACCAAAAAAAGTGTCTCTCACAGCACAAAGAGCCACAAAAATAGCTGAGAGGATGTTGATAAGGATGTTAAAGCGTAATCAGCCCGCCATCAACAAACCACAAAGAGGCAAGGGATTTCTGATTTGAAAATCAGCCTATTTGTGGGAAAAAAAGCTTTTTTTTTAATTCTTCTACGTTGCAGAACCCCAAAAGGTCATCACCCCACTTACTCAGCACATAAATTGTTGTTCTGAGGTCCTGAATGACAGTTAGTCGTTACCCCTACTCCTTTCATGGGAGACCATATTAGTGTCATCGGACAAACCATATTGAGACTCACAAAACTACGATAGGTCACAAAGCAGTGATGGTCAACCTACTTGATATAAGGGACCTCAAATGCAGCCCCTGACGCCACTAAAGGGCTGCACAAACTATTCAGTGAATGTAATGCTACAGAAAGCTGTCAGAGATTGCAAACATGCATCAGGAGATTGTCAAAGACTTCTGTCATGCTATAGGAGATGGTCAGAGACTACTGTCACACTATAGGAGATGGTCAAAGACTTTAGGCATGCTACAGGGGATAGTCAAAGACTTTAGGCATGCTACAGGGGATGGTCAAAGACTTTAGGCATGCTACAGGGGATGGTCAGAGATTACAGGCATTCTACAGGAGATGCTCAGAGACTACGAGCATTCTACAGGATATGGTCAGATACCTCAGTCATGCAACAGGAGATGGCCAGAGACTACGAGCATTCTACAGGAGATGGTCAGAGACTTCAGTCATTCTACAGAAAATGGTCAAAGACTTCAGAGATGATACAGGAGATGATCAGAAACTATGAGTATTCTACAGGAGATGGTCAGAGACTAAGGGCATGCTACAGGAGATGGTCAGAGACTACTGGCATTCTACAGGTGATAGTCAGAGAATATGGGCATTTTAGAGGAGATGGTCAGAGACTACAGGAGATGGTCAAAGACTTCAGACATGCTACAGGAGATGGTCAGAGACTACGGGCATTCTAAAGGAGATGGTCAAAGACTTCAGACATGCTACAGGAGATGGTCAGAGACTTTAGGCATACTACAGAAGATTGTCAGAGACTACAAGGATTTTACAGGAGATAGTCAGAGACCACAGGCATTCCACAGGAGATGGTTAGAGAATTCGGGCATTCTACAGGAGATGGTCAGAGACTATGAGTATTCTACAAGAGATGGTCAGAGACTATGAGCATTTTACAGGAGATGGTCACAGACTACAGACATTCTACAGGGGATGGCCAGAGACTTCAGGCATGCTGAAAGAGATGGTCAGAGACTACGAGCATTCAACAGGAGATGGTCAAATACTTCATGCATGCTATAGTAGATGGTCAGAGACTTCGGGCGTTCTACAGGAGATGTCCAAGACTTTAGACATGCTACAGGAGATGTCCAAGACTTTAGACATGCTACAGGAGATGTCCAAGACTTTAGACATGCTACAGGAGATGGTCAGAGACTATGGGAATTCTACAGGAGATGGTCAGAGACTACGGGCATTCTACAGGAGGTTATCAGAGACTACAGGCATGCAACAGGAGATGGACAGAGGCTGTGAACATGCTATAGAAGTCAAAATTGCCCGGTCACCAGCTGTAAAAAAAAGAAAGGTGGAAGTGCATACTAGGAAGTCCCCCAGTTCTCTGTGTATCAGAAAATCTTCAGCTTTGCCTCCTCTCAAGCCACGCCCCTTTAACGCATGTAGACTATCTATATCTATATATATATATATATATATATATATATATATAAAAATATAATCAGAAGGGCGAGGTGCACTACAGTCTCAGATGGCCGTGCTTAGCAATCAAGCCCTCCCACAGGCTTCGACATAGAAAAAATCCAAAAACAAGGGACTGCTGCACAAACCGTATTTATTTTGAAATCTTCAAAAGGACATCACCACGACATCCATAAAATCAGGCATACATTATAAACGTTTTCGGGCTATTGTAGATAACGCCCTTCATCAGAAGATCATGCCTATCTAATGAATATACATATAGCAATATATTTACTCAATGAACAATCAATTAACGAGCTAATCATCTGGAATCAATCAAATAATCATTTATGTTTAACCGAATCTGTTATCACATACACATACAATTATCATCAGATGTGAATACAATTTTTTACAATTTCACACTTCATGGGATATGGACACAGAAATCCTGAAATTAAAACGGAAAAAGAAAAAAAGAAAAAGAAAATATTAAAATGTCACATCTATAAAAGGTATTTATTTTTATATGTGCAGATTTGACCCTTATTATATGATCTACAGTGGATACCTATATCTTGCATGTTAAACTATGCACCCTCTCTATACCTCAACAGCCACTTTTGTTTTTGAATTGTAAATTAACAATAGACAAAGGTAGTGACCTGGTATTGTTCATTTTAGATCTGGAAGAATAAAATGCCTTCAAACGAACCTGTCTATAAAAACGGTAAAGGTCCTGTCTTAATGTAAATGTATCCATTCTAGCTTTAGGACAAAAGTTAAGCCCCTTATTCAATACCTGCAATTCTATTTCACTCATTACAATAGAAGAAATGTTATGTACCGCACAAGTAGTGTAGTCCATTATAGGTACTGTAGAAGTGCTCAAGTCCTTTGTCAGTTCCGTCCCCTGCTCGCACCAGCTCTTGTGGTGACGCCGTCGGTTTTTCCTCCCTCCTCTCCTACACAGACGTTTGTAGGACCCCGTTGTAAAAAAGGGCCTTTGGAGGCACCTGTAGAGGATCCAGTGGAAGCAACAGATGAATTGGATGTAGATAATTGCTGGTCCCGTCGTGAATTTCTTTGATATGCACAACCTGTTGAGGTATAGAGAGGGTGCATAGTTTAACATGCAAGATATAGGTATCCACTGTAGATCATATAATAAGGGTCAAATCTGCACATATAAAAATATATACCTTTTATAGATGTGACATTTTAATATTTTATTTTTCATTTTTTTATTTTTCCATTTTAATTTCAGGATTTCTGTGTCCATATTCCATGAAGTGTGAAATCTTCTTTCTACCTGTGACGTTGATTCCTAAATTGTAAAAAATTGTATTCACATCTGATGATAATTGTATGTGTATGTGATAACAGATTCGGTTAAACATAAATGATTATTTGATTGATTCCAGATGATTAGCTCGTTAATTGATTGTTCATTGAGTATATATATTGCTATATGTATATTCATTAGATAGGCATGATCTTCTGATGAAGGGCGTTATCTACAATAGCCCGAAAACGTTTATTATGTATGCCTGATTTTATGGATGACGTGGTGATGTCATTTTGAAGATTTCAAAATAAATACGGTTTGTGCAGCAATCCCTTGTTTTTGGATATATATATATATATATATATATATATATATATATATATATATATATATATATATGGTAGACTCTGCCCCCTTTCATGAATTTGTGGAATGTGCTGTACCTCAGTGGCAGGTTCCAAAACGCCATTTCTTTTCACGGAAGGCCATTCCGGCTCTGTACCGGCATGTGGAAGGCAATGTTTTGGCCATGTTAGACAGGGCGGTCAGCAGTAAGGTGCATATTACAGCTGACTCATGGTCTAGCCGGCATTGGCAGGGATGTTTCCTTTCCTTCACGGTGCACTGGGTAACTCTGCTGGCAGCTGGGAAGGATGCAGGTCAGGGTTCAGTATTGTTGGAGCTTGTTCCACCACCACGCCTCCAAAATGCTAGTGGTGATTCTGCCACAGCTCTCTCCTCCACCCCCACTTCTTCTTCTTACTCTATGGCCTCTTCTGCAGATTTGTCCTCTGAACCAGTGGTGCTCTGTAAGCATTCAAGGGCCTACGCAAGCAAAAAGATGCCATGTGGTGCTTGAGTTGGTCTGCTTAGAGGACAGGAGCCACACTGGGGCAGAGATTCTGTCAGCTCTGCAGGGGCAGGTTCAGAGGTGGTTGACGTCATGCCAGCTTCAGCCTGGAATGGTTGTATGCGACAATGGCACCAACCTTCTCTCCGCCCTCCGACAGGGACACTTGACCCATGTCCCATGTTTGGCACACGTCCTGAATTTGGTGGTGCAGCAGTTCTTGAGCAGGTACCCAGGCTTACAGGATCTCCTGAGGCAGGCCAGAAGAGTCTGTGGTCTTTTCTGCTGGTCATACAATGTCAGTGCTCGGCTGGCTGACATTCAAAGGGAATGCAACCTGCCCACCAACCGCCTTATTTGTGACAGTCCCACCAGGTGGAACTCAGCGTTGGCAATGCTGCAGCGGCTGCACTCGCAGCAGAGGGCCATCAATGAGTACCTGTGTGAGTATGGCACCAGGACAGGGTCAGGGGAGTTTGGCTTTTTTTCGCCACGCCAGTGGCTACTGCTCAAGAATACATGCACTGTCCTGTCACCATTTGAGGAGTCCATGAGGATGGTGAGCAGCGACAATGCATGCATCAGTGATACTGTCCCTCTTGTCTTCCTGTTGGAGCACACGCTTCATTGAATAATGGACAGGGCACTTGAGTCAGGACAGCGGGAGGAAGAGGAGGACTTCCTTACCTCTCAAGGCCCCCTTTATCCAGATAGTATTCTTGCGGGCCCACCAAACCCACAGGAAGAAGAGGAGGAGGATTGTGTCAGCATGAACATGGAGGATAACACTCAGCAGCAGTCTTCAAGGGATGGTTTTCAGTCCCCAGAAACCCAAGGAGTTGTAGGTGGCTGGGAGGGGGTTGTGACGGATCATGTGATCCTTAGTGACCCAGAGGACTCAGAATCGAATGCCTCTGCAAACTTACACTGCATGGCCTCCCTGATTCTGCAAAGCCTGCGAAAGGACCCTAGGATTTGTAGTATCAAAGAGAGGGACCATTACTGGCTGGCAACCCTTCTTGATCCACGTTTCAAGGGGAAGGTTGCAGAACTCATCCTACCTTCGCAGAGGGAGCAGAGGATGAAACATTTTCAGGAGGCCTTGAAGAAAGGTTTGTGCAATGCGTTTCCAGACCCTGGGAGGTTACAATTTCCTGGTGCTGGACAACGTGTTGCTGAGGCTTCGTTCAGTCAGAGGAAGAGCGGTGGAGAAGGTGGCCGGCTGACCTATGCCTTTAGACAATTTATCAGTCCTCAGCGCCAAGGTCTGATCGGTTCAAGCAACCATCGCCAACATCTGCATTACATGGTGCAGGAATATCTAGGGGCAAGAGCAGACTTGGAGACCTTTCCAACAGACCATCCACTGGGTTACTGGGTCTTGAGAATGGACCACTGGCCAGAACTTGCTCAGTATGCAATTGAGCTACTGGCCTGTCCTGCGTTCTTTCTGAACGTACATTCGGTGCTGCTGGAGGGTTTGTAATGGATCATAGAGTGCGTCTGTCCTAAGACTACGTTGATAGGCTCACATTCATAAAAATTAATCAGTCTTGGATCAGCAGCAGCTATCAAGCAACTGATGCTGATGTAACTGATTGATTTTTCTGTGGATGTGGGATCCCTTGAAGACTGCCTATGCTCAATGACTATCCTATTCCTCCTCAATCCTGATGATGCTAGCTTCCAACAATATTTTTGGTTTAGGGCACCACCACCACTGCCTAAGGCCCAATTTTTTCTGCCCCTGTTTAACAGGGGCATGTAATTACAATTTTTGATCAAATATTTCACAGCAGGGCCCCGTTCCTGCGCCCAACAAAAGTAACTGTGAGGGGTTACAGTGTTGTGGCACCACCACCCAAGGCCAAATTTTTCTGCCCCTGTTTAACACAGACATGTAATTACATTTTTGAAATAACATTTAACAGCAGGGCCTGTTCCTGCGCCCCAACAAGAGTAACTGTGAGGGGTTACAGTGTTCTGGCACCACCAACACCTAAGGCTCAATTTTCTTCAGAGTATATAGGGCAGGCCGTATAGTATATATACTTCTGTTCAGAGTACATAGTGTCTGGGGCCCCCCACGCCATCTTTTTTTCAATTTGGGTGCGGGGTTCCCTTAATAACCATACCAGACCCAAAGAGCCTGGTAATGGGCTGGGGGAGAACCCATGCCGTTTTTCTCAATGATTTTCATCTATACTGCCGGGACCCGACAATACATTACAGCCGCAAGCAGTGTTAAATGACTTTTTTCATTTTAGAAATGTCATTTTGCTGTGGTATTGTTCTAAACATTGGAAAACTGCGCCACTTTACAGGCATACTATAGACACCCCCCAGGCACGATATTTAAAGGAATATTTCAGTTTTATTGTTTCACTTTAAGCATTATTAAAATCACTGCTCCTGAAAAAACGTCCGGTTTTAAAACTTTTTTTTGCATTGATACATGTCCCCTGGGGCAGGACCCAGGTCCCCAAACACTTTTTAAGGCAATAACTTTCATATGAGCCTTTAAAATTAGCACTTTTGATTTTTCACATTCGTGTCCCATAGACTTTAACGGTGTTCGCGTGTTTGAACAAATTTTTTGCACATTCGCATGTTCTGCTGAAAACCGAACCGGGGGGGGTGTTCGGCTCATCCCTAATGGGAAAGTTTGACCATTTTTCTAGAAGCGCATTTGTGAGATCAGGTGCTGATGTTGGAAGAGAAGGCCTGTTTTGCAGTCTCCGCTCGAATTCATCCCAAAGGTGTTCTATCGGGTTGAGGTCAGGACTCTGTGCAGGCCAGTCAAGTTCCTCCACCTCAAACTTGAACATCCATGTCTTTATAGTCCTTTCTTTGTGCATTGGTGTGCAGTCATGTTGGAACAGGAAGGGGCCATCCCCAAACTGTTTTCACAAAGTTGGGAGCATGAAATTGTCCAAAATGTCTTGGTATGCTGACCACTTAAGAGTTCTCTTCACTGGAACTAACGGACCAAGCCCAACCCCTGAAAAACAACCCCACACCATAATCCCCCCTCCACCAAATGATTTGGACTAGTGCACAAAGCACGGTTCATAAACTTTGTGAGAACAGTTTGGGGATGGCCCCTTCCTGTTCCAACATGACTGCACACCAGTGCACAAAGAAAGGTCTATAAAGACATGGATGTGCAAGTTTGAGGTGGAGGAACTTGACTGGCCTGCACAGAGTCCTGACCTCAACCCGATAGAACACCTTTGGGATGAATTAGAGCGGAGACTGCAAGACAGACCTTCTCATCCACATGCCTGACCTCACAAATGCACTTCTGGAAGAATGGTCAAACATTCCCATAGACACACTCCTAAACCTTGGGGACAGCCTTCCCAGAAGAGCTGAAGCTGTTATAGCTGCAAGGGGTGGGCCAACTCAATATCGAATCCTCCGGACTAAGACTGGGATGCCATTAAAATTCATGTGCTTGTAAAGGCAGGCGTCCCAATACTTTTATTAATACAGTGTAGTTACATAGTTGGTAAGGTTGAATAAAGACCCTAGTCTATCCAGTTCAACCTCTGTGGGTGTGTGTATTTCTTTCAATACCATTTCCCATATCCTTGTATATTGCATTCACCAAAATGCCCATCTAAAATGCCATAAAATAATCATATGTAACGGCTGAAACATAAGTAGAAAATACTAATACGATCCAATAAAAAAAATACCCATTAACTCAACCCAGAAAAATTGTTGTATTATTTTTGTGATGTTTGACTTTTTTGTATAAATCCCTGATGGAGGGAAACAACCAATGCATTTAGATTCTTCTTCTTCAGGGGGGTTAGAGGATGAATCATATAAAATCATACAATGATTCAATCCATTAAAAAAATGCAAATGTGCGTGTGTGTTTGTCTTCTTACAATTCTATACAATGCAATATATTACATTTAAATTTTTGGGGTTGAATACAAATAAATAAACGCCATAAAATTACAAAACAATTATAAAACTCTGTATTCATTAATACATCAATAGATGTATATTTTATAATACAACAAATGTAAGTACTTGAATTTGATTTCATATTTTGCAATACTATGTATAGCATTATTAGGCTGGAAGAGGACAAAACAGTGCAAGGATGACAATCAGTTGTGCTGCAACGCTCATGTACTCACAAGAAGTTCATGTGCTTCTATTTTCACTGTCTGGAGAAGGGGCAAGACCTGTAAGTATTCCCATACGTGTCTTCCTGAAGTTAATGTAAAAACAAAGTAGGAAGGCAAATTAGTTACATAGTTACATAGTAGGTGAGGTTGAAAAAAGACAAAAGTCCATCAAGTCCAACCTATGTATAGTCATTGAGTTATTATCAAGTCAACAAACATTACTAACCATGGTGTGGGCTTCTAGGTCTCAGGGACTTCTGATCATCAAGGGCTTCAGCAAAGGCTGTAGAAAGTACAGGCCGGCAACTCGACAGCTTCTCCATAGAAAATATTTATTTAATTATTTAAATATGGGACACTTATATGTTAGTGTTAGGACCACAGATACCAGGGTGCCGTGACGTGGCTCTGTGGCTCACGCATGCGCTTGCAAATGCGTGCGGAATAAACCCCTGTTTTTAACGCATACTGTTAGACAGGTCGATTTGCTTTAGAGGTCGACCGATATATCGGCCGGCCGATATATCGGCCGATATTTGGCGTTTTTTACTTAATCGGCATCGGCCGATTGTGCTGATAAAAAAGGCCGATTGTAACTTCAGCCGTGACTTGCAAATGACTTCTGTAATAGAAGTTAATGCAAGTTTCCCTAAGTTATCTGTGAAGTTTTCTTCTCTCCCCCTCTGGGCAGCCTGCCAAGTCTGATAAGAAGATACATTTGTATCTCTTTCAGGTTCTTTTTATCAATAGACTGAACTCCGTGTAGAAGTTCTCAGTTTAACCATTTAAAGACTAAATCTTTTCTGACACTTGTTGCTTACAAGTAAAAATCCTGTATTTTCTGCTAGAAAATCAATTAGAACCCCCAAACATTATATATATTTTTTTTAGCAGAGACCCTAGGGAATAAAATGGTGATTGTTGCAATATTTTATGTCACACGGTATTTGCGCAGCGGTCTTTCAAACGCAATTTTTACAAAAAAAAAAATACAGTAATGAATAAAAAAAAAAACCTAAGCAGTAAAGTTAGCCCATTTTTTTTCGTCCAAAAGTTTTGATTACCTGTTTTTGTGTATTTAATATTTAAGATAGTTTTTTTTTTTTTTTTTTTTTTAAATTATACATACAAGTGAACTGATTGGAGGTTTGTTTTGTTTAATGTTTAAATGAAAAAAAAATTCTATATTACTTAAGGCTGCTTTCACACTGGAGCAGGCATGCGTTGATGGTAAAACGCTGCTAGTTTTAGCGGCGCTTTACCGTCATTTTAGAGGCGCTATTCGGCTGCTAGCGGGGCGCTTATAACCCAGCTAGCGGCCGAGGAAGGGGTTAAATGCGCCCCTGAAGCGCCACTGCCAAAACGCTTTGCAGGCGCTTCGGCAGTGGTGCACATTCATTTCAATGGGCAGGAGTGGTGGAGGAGGGGTATACACCGCTCCAAAGATGCCGTTTGCAGGACTTTTTTTTTTAACATCCTGCCAGCGCATCGCCTCAGTGTGAAAGCACTCGGGATATCACACTGAGACTGCAGGGGAGCCGTTTTACAGGCACTTTACAGGCGCTATTTTTAGCCCAAAAGCGCCTGAAAAACGCCCCAGTGTGAAAGGGGTCTAACTGTTAGATTTTATGAGATGAAGGGAAAAAAGAAAAAAAAAAAAAAATCGGCCAAATATATCGGCCCAAAAAAATCGGCATCACATATCGGCCATCGGCCACCGCAATTTCTAAATATCGGCATCGGCATCGGCCAGAGAAAAACCCATATCGGTCGACCTCTAATTTGCTTGTCTGCGAGCTGGTTGGTAAGTAGGCTTTGTTTTTTTCCTGGGCATTCCCTAGACTTTGTTGTTACCTGTTCAATGCCGCTCACTGCGATAGCCAGCCATAGATGAGGGTGGTGGCAAGCTTTTGTTATCACGTGTGTGTTTGTATTGGTCCAGCAACGCACCAACACCTTTGCAGCCATTGTGCTATTGCTGGGTGTTTGGTGTGCTCCTGTACCTTTAAGGAGGGGTGAGCTCCCCTTCAGTCCACCTGCTCTCATTTATCCATCAGGATTAGGGATGAGCTTCGAGTTCGAGTCGAACTCATGTTCGACTCGAACATTGGCTGTTCGCAAGTTCGCCGAACACCGAACAATTTGTGGTGTTCGCGGCAAATTCGAATGCTGCGGAACACCCTTTAAAAGTCTATGGGAGAAATCAAAAGTGCTAATTTTAAAGGCTAATATGCAAGTTATTGTCATAAAAAGTGTTTGGGGACCTGGGTCCTGCCCCAGGGGACATGGATCAATGCAAAAAAAAGTTTTAAAAACGGCCGTTTTTTCAGGAGCAGTGATTTTAATAATGCTTAAAATCAAACAATAAAAGTGTAATATCCCTTTAAATTTCGTACCTGGGGGGTGTCTATAGTATGCCTGTAAAGGGGCGCATGTTTCCCGTGTTTAGAACAGTCTGACAGCAAAATGACATTTGGAAGGAAAAAACTCATTTAAAACTACCCGCGGCTATTGCATTGCCGTCAATACACATAGAAGTTCATTGATAAAAACGGCATGGGAATTCCCCACAGGGAAACCCCGAACCAAAATTAAAAAAAAAAAAAAATGAAGTGGGAGTCCCCCTAAATTTCATACCAGGCCCTTCAGGTCTGGTATGGATATTAAGGGGAACCCCGGCCAAAATTAAAAAAAATGACGTGGGGTTCCCCCTAAATTCCATACCAGACCCTTCAGGTCTGGTATGGATTTTAAGGGGAACCCCGCGCCAAAAAAAAAAAAAAAAAACGGCGTGGGGTTCCCCCAAAAATCCATACCAGACCCTTATCCGAGCACGCAACCTGGCAGGCCGCAGGAAAAGAGGGGGGGACGAGAGTGCGCCCCCCCCTCCTGAACTGTACCAGGCCACATGCCCTCAACATTGGGAGGGTGCTTTGGGGTAGCCCCCCAAAACACCTTGTCCCCATGTTGATGAGGACAAGGGCCTCATCCCCACAACCGTGGCCGGTGGTTGTGGGGGTCTGCGGGCGGGGGGCTTATCGGAATCTGGAAGCCCCCTTTAACAAGGGGACCCCCAGATCCCGGCCCCCCCCCTGTGTGAAATGGTAAGGGGGAAGAGAAGAAGGAAGAAGAGAAGAGGATGAAGAAGAAGATGAAGAGAAGAGCGGGAGCCTCCCCCCAATGCCATGGGTGCGGAGCGGCCCGAGGAGAAGAAGATAGAAGACGCCGCGGAGGAGATGCTGGACGAGAACACCGGAGGAAGAACCAGAAGAACCAGAAGAAGAAGAAGATGAAGGAAGAAAGAAGAAGCATTTAAATAAAGGAATTGTCAAAAACTGTCTCTTGTCATTTTTAACTATTTTGACACTTTTTTAGTGAAATGGTAGGGGTAAGTACCCCCTTACCATTTCACACAGGGGGGGGGCCAGGATCTGGGGGTCCCCTTGTTAAAGGGGGCTTCCAGATTCCGATAAGCCCCCCGCCCGCAGACCCCCACAACCACCGGCCACGGTTGTAGGGATGAGGCCCTTGTCCTCATCAACATGGGGACAAGGTGTTTTGGGGGGCTACCCCAAAGCACCCTCCCAATGTTGAGGGCATGTGGCCTGGTACGGTTCAGGAGGGGGGGCCGCACTCTCGTCCCCCCTCTTTTCCTGCGGCCTGCCAGGTTGCGTGCTCGGATAAGGGTCTGGTATGGATTTTTGGGGGAACCCCACGCCGTTTTTTTTTTGGCGCGGGGTTCCCCTTAAAATCCATACCAGACCTGAAGGGTCTGGTATGGAATTTAGGGGGAACCCCACGTCATTTTTTTTTAAAAAATTTTGGCCGGGGTTCCCCTTAATATCCATACCAGACCTGAAGGGCCTGGTATGGAATTTAGGGGGACTCCCACTTCATTTTTTTTTTTTTTAATTTTGGTTCGGGGTTTCCCTGTGGGGAATTCCCATGCCGTTTTTATCAATGAACTTCTATGTGTATTGACGGCAATGCAATAGCCGCGGGTAGTTTTAAATTAGTTTTTTCCTTCCAAATGTCATTTTGCTGTCAGGCTGTTCTAAACACGGGAAACATGCGCCCCTTTACAGGCATACTATAGACACCCCCCAGGTACGAAATTTAAAGGGATATTACACTTTTATTGTTTGACTTTAAGCATTATTAAAATCACTGCTCCTGAAAAAACGGCCGTTTTTAAAACTTTTTTTTGCATTGATCCATGTCCCCTGGGGCAGGACCCGGGTCCCCAAACACTTTTTATGACAATAACTTGCATATAAGCCTTTAAAATTAGCACTTTTGATTATTCATGTTCGTGTCCCATAGACTTTAACGGTGTTCGCGTGTTCGAGCAAACTTTTTTCCTGTTCGCATGTTCTGGTGCGAACCGAACAGGAGGGTGTTCGGCTCATCCCTAATCAGGATGTATGTGCCTCCACTGTGGGGACACTCATATTTTAGTGTTTGGACCACAGATACCAGGGTGCCGTGACATGGCTCTGTGGCTCACGCATGCGTTTGCAAATGCGTGAGGACTAAACCCCTGTTTTTAATGCATACTGTTAGACAGGTCGATTTGGTTGTCTGCGAGCTGGTGGTAAGTAGGCTTTGGTTTTTTTCCTGGGCATTCCCCAGACTTTGTTGTTAGCTGAATATATTTATTTAAGCATTACAGCAATAACACCATCCAAAAATGCTGACGCGTTTCGGCCTTAGGCCTTCATCAAAAGCATAAAAATATGGCATTAAAAACAAGTATATATAAGGGAAGCAGCCCCTGTGAGGTATGAATGGCAAAATTCACTTAATTAAAAAAAATCAACCCATTAATTGGTTACAGGTGGAGATGACCAGACCCGGGCCAATCAAACACACACAAAAACAGCGGGTTTCAACAAAGAGCACGAAATGTTAACCATTACAGTCCCACTGATACAACAGTGGAAGATTTTCAATAAAAAAAATCATTAATTGCTATACTTCAGAGCATAGGCGTGCGCAAGGGGTGTGCCAGGTGTGCCTGGGCACACCCTAATCCTGGAGTTGGCAACCCATCAATTGTGGGCAGGTGACAGGTAAGCCGCGATCCTTACTTGCCGACCCTCAGAACCTGAATAGGATAGGCGGCTGGAGTAGAAATTAGGGGACCGATCTGTATTTTCTTCTGCAGCAGCTGAAAGTAGGCTTCTCCTCCTTTTCCTCTTACCAATATTCAGCTGCCATGGGAGGAAAATACAGGGGATTGGTACCAATGTATGCCACCCCTCTTGTCCCAGTTCCTTTTCTTTCTGCTGCCCAGGTCCCCCAGTGTGCTCACCTGCCCCCCCCCCCCATTGTTTTAGGATGACGAGTGGGGAAGAGGCCCGTTAATATGTCACAAAGGCATATGTGTTGGAGCTTTGAGGTGCACACCCTAATACAATAGGCTGTGCACACCTTTGCTTCAGAGCATTATTTCAAAAACAGGCTAACATCCATCCTATTGTTCATACCCAACGGCATTCTGGTATTTAACGTGTGTATCCACCACACCTCCCGTTGGAGCAGGGTGCGATGGGTATCCCCCCCTCTTGTATACCGTTTAACAGGTTCTAATCCAAAGAAAGAAAAAATATCAAGGTTACCTCCATGTACTGTCTTAAAATGTTTAGATAGAAATATTTTTAGCATTTGGATTGACAGTGTCATTATAGCGTTTGGAGACCCTGATTCGTAGGTGGCGAATGGTGCAACCCACGTACTGTATCTGACAAGCACTACATTCCACTACATAAACCACTGATTTAGAGCTGCGATTAATAAAATGTTTAAGAGTGTAGGTTTTGCCTGTGGAGAAAGAGGTGACATTTTTGGTTTTTCTGTGTCTTCTTCTACATGTGCTGGTGCCACAAGGAAAAGATCTAGTGGTACTTAGCCATGTCCGTGGGGGATGATGAGGATGAAAAAGGCTATGAGATAGGATAGATCCCAGTGTGAGAGCTCTTCTACTGGAAAAACGAAACTATAACCCTGTTTTGTAAAATGTCATACAATGTCTTATCCGCATATAGAATGGGAAGGCACTTTTTGACAATTGCCACAATTTGATTATATTGTTTAGAGTATGTAGTAACAAAATAGAAATTTTATATCTATTACAATGGGACTGTGTTTTCATACTAGGGCTCTCTGCATTTTAAGACTGGTCCCATCTATATGCCTAAACTCTGTTAAACACGAGAAGGCAGATCTGGCTGATGCAGAATTAGTTGTTAGATTCAGAGAACATGTGACACTTGAGGTTAACCACTTTTTTGTAGTAAACAGCATTCTGCGTCGGATGATATATAGTCATTCTATATTGGGTGCTGGGCCCTGTAAAGATTTCTAATTTCCCTTATAGCTTAACGGCTTACCGCCCGCCGTCCGTCATATGACGGCCAGGCGGCGCGGCTCTCATTCTGGGAGGGCGTCATATGACGGCCCTCCATTTAAACAGGGAATGTGTGCGCGCATCCCTGTTCCTTCGGTGGCGGTGTGTCACGGAGACACCGCTCGCCACCGAGGAGGGTGAACAGCCATTGGGCATGGCTGTTTACCACGTGATCAGCCGTGATGAAGTCACTGCCGACCACAGGTGGTACCGCCCCACTTTGCATGGCGCATGCATGCGATCTCGAGCGCGCTGCGTGTGCACGTTAGTGGCGGCGTGTTCCCGAGTACCTGAGTACCTGTCACAGTCCATATGAGTACCTAAGTACCTGTCACAGTTCATCTGAGTACCCGAGTACCCAAGTACCTGTCACAGTCCATATGAGTACCTGAGTACCTGTCACAGTCTATATGAGTACCCAAGTGCCTGTCACAGTCCATATGAGTACCCGAGTACCTGAGTACCTGTCACAGTCCATATGAGTACCGAGTACCTGTCACCGCCCTTCAGAGTACCCGAATACCTATCTGTAGCCCATCAGATACCCGAGTACCTGTCACCAGGCCATCAGAGTACCTGAGTACCTGTCACCAGGCCATCAGAGTACCCGAGTACCTGTCATCAGGCCATCAGAGTACCCGAGTACCTGTAACCAGCCCATCAGAGTACCCGAGTACCTGTCACCAGCCCATCAGAGTACCCGAGTACCTGTCTGCAGCTCATCAAGTTACCCGAGTACCTGTCTCCAGCCCATCAGAGTACCCGAGTACCTATTTGCAGCCCCTGCCTCATAGAATATACGTTGGGGTGTTTGCTTTCCAAAATGGGGTAATTTTGTGAGTAATTCCATTGTCCAGGTGCTCAAGGACCTTCAAACGTGTCATAGGTAGGAATGAAATGAGATGTGTAATTTATGCTCCTAGAACGCCTGAAGGTACTACTTCAATGTTGGGCATCTGTATGTGGCCAGGCTGTGTAAAAGTCTCACACATGTGGTATCGCCGTACTCGGGAAGAGTAGCAGAATGTATTTTGGGGTGTAATTTTTGCTATATACATGCTATGTGTTAGAAATATCTTATAAATTGACAACTTTGTGTAAAAAAAAAATTGTTTTCATTTTTTTTTTACACATTTTCCAAAAACTTCTGGAAAAAAATGAACCCTTCAAAAGACTCATTATGCCTCATAGATTATACGTTGGGGTGTTTGCTTTCCAAAATGGGGTCATTTTGTGGGCAATTCCATTGTTGTGGTGCTCCAGGGCCTTTAAAAGTGTAATAGGTGGTTGAGAAATGAGATGTGTCATTTATGCTCGTAGAATGCCTGAAGGTGCTACTTCAATGTTAGTCCTCTGTATGTGGCCAGGCTGTGTAAAAGTCCCACACATGTGGTATCGCCATACTTGGGAAGAGTAGCAGAATGTATTTTGGGGTGTAATTTGTTGTATGCATATGCTGTGTGTGAGAAATAACCTGATAATTTGACAATTTTGTTTAAAAAATCTTCATTTTGCAAAGAATTGTGGGAAAAAATTACAACTTAAAAAAACTCACCATGCTAATTACTTAATACCTTGGAATGTCTACTTTCTAAAAAGGGGTCATTTGGAAGGTATTTGTACTTTCCTGACTTGTTAGTGTCTCAAGAAATGAGATTCACCTGATGTACTGAAGGCCTGATCAGATGTAATCAATTTTTAGTGATTGGCACCATAGTTTGTATACTCTATAATTTTCACAAAGACCAAATAATATACACTAATTTGGGTTATTTTTACCAAAGATATGTAGCAGTATAAATTTTGGCCAAAATGTATCAAGAAAAATTACTAACTAGCAAAATTTTACGACAGAAACAAGGAAAAAGGCATTTTTTTTCACAAAATGTATAGTCTTTTTTTAGTTATAGCACAGAAAATAAAAACCCACTAGTGATTAAATACCACCAAAAGAAAGCTCTATTTGTGTGACAAAAAAGGATGCAAGTTTCATATGGGTACAGTGTTGCATGACTGAGTAATTGTCATTCAAATTGTGAGAGCGCTGAAAGCTGAAAATTGGTCTGGGCAGGAAGGTGGTTGTATTGAAGTGGTTAATGTGAAATAAAATATGGATTGATTATACATAAGATACACATAAGTTGCACAATAAGTCATGATCAATTGTCACACAGAGAGCAGAGATAACAATCAACATACATGTGTACAATTATTACTGTGATTAGACCCACAGAGAGCCATGAAGATTAGGACAAATAATGCAGATAATAAAAGGATTTAATGCCATGACAGATACTTATGGAGGTAAATGGAATCATTGAAATATTGGTATTCCATGATGTGTGAAGATTGGTAATGATCAAAGCTCTACGCGTTTCGCGGTTTAGCAACCGCTCATCAGGAGCATACGTCATGGAATGATTATAAAAATATGTATTTTTATAAAAAAAAAAAAAATTGGTTTTCAGTAAATAAACAGGAATTGAAAAAAGGTTTTATATACAAATATTTAACTTGTATAAAATTAGTTAAAGGTTGTGCGTCAAAACTCACATCTGCATCAGCGATCCAGTGAAACAGTATCCAGAATCGCAGAGAGCTGCAATGCAAAGCCGCCCGACGCCAGGGTGGTCTGCGGGAATGAGAACAACAGCCATAGGCAAAACCATTGCTGGTAGGTGCAATGAGTGTAGGATGCGGACCTCTGTGTGGGAAACCTATATGAAACAAATCATAGTGATGTGTGTGGGTGTGTGAAAGTGAAGCAAATATAAAAAAGAGTAATGTGAGGACAAAGGTTGAAATAGGGAGAGAGAAAGTGGGATAGGAAGGGGTGGAGATGAAGCAAAAATAAAAAGAAAAATTGGTAAAAAAAGGAAAGGAATGATACCTGGTGTGCACAGAGTGGACAACTCCATGCATGTGAGTGTGATGATAAACAGGAAGGAAAGTGCAGTGTGTGAAGGCCAGCCTTGGAGATGCCTATATTGGTGTTCCATCATGGCCCAACCCCCCCACATCAAGTCAGCAGACAGCACCTGGAAGTGGAGCACTCTCACCTGGGCGGCTCAGCCGTCGGGCGATTAGCGCCAGTCCATCTCCCCAGTGTATCCACCGAATAGCGACACATCGCCGGAAACATAGCGCCACAAGGACGCCCTGTGACCGGCGGATGTGACGTGATGCAGAGAGGGAAGGACCATGCATCCGCCCCCTCCCTGACAACCATGGGCAGGGAGAGGGGTAGGAGACCCACGTGAACCACCGCAGCCAACGGAGGTGAGCAAATGCAGACAGATCAGCGATATCAAAAACACCGTCCAGGGATCGCAGACGCAGACCCAGCAGGACACACAACCAATACATCAGTATGAGAGGGTGATTGTGGGACCACTGATACCAATGGCCTACATTGATAAAAAAATATAAATGTGTGACTGCTGCTGTGTGCTTCCATCCTGGGTTATGTATTTAAAAAAGGAAAAAGTTTTGGGACTTTAAATGAGGCTAGCACCAAAGGGATGCTCGCCTCCATCCCGGTCATTGGTTATAAAAAAAAATGGAGAAGAGGTGGGACTTTAAATGAAGCACACAGCAGCACAATGCAGGTCAAGTGACCAAAATTCATTTATTTGGTATAATCCATGGTGTATAAAAAACATTTTGGGCATCCAACCTCTAAAATGCTGTGGGCATCAAGCCTCTATATAATAAACCATGGATTGATTATACATAAGATACACATAAGTTGCACAATAAGTCATGATCCATTGTCACACAGAGAGCAGAGATAACAATCAACATACATGTGTACAATTATTACTGTGATTTTTTTTTTTTTTTAATAAAAATACATTTTTTTAGAATCATTCCATGACGTATGCTCCTGATGAGCGGTTGCTATAACGCGAAACGCGTAGAGCTTTGATTATTACCAATCTTCACACATCATGGAATACCAAGATTTCAATGATTCCATTTACCTCCATAAGTATCTGTCATGGCATTAAATCCTTTTATTATCTGCATTATTTGTCCTAATCTTCATGGCTCTCTGTGGGTCTAATCACAGTAATAATTGTACACATGTATGTTGATTGTTATCTCTGCTCTCTGTGTGACAATGGATCATGACTTATTGTGCAACTTATGTGTATCTTATGTATAATCAATCCATGGTTTATTATATAGAGGCTTGATGCCCACAGCATTTTAGAGGTTGGATGCCCTAAATGTTTTTTATACACCATGGATTATACCAAATAAATGAATTTTGGTCACTTGACCTGCGTTGTGCTGCTGTGTGCTTCATTTAAAGTCCCACTTCTTCTCCATTTTTTTTTATAACCAATGACCGGGATGGAGGCGAGCATCCCTTTGGTGCTAGCCTCATTTAAAGTCCCAAAACTTTTCCCTTTTTTAAATGAAATAAAATATGTCTGCTTTTAATATAATTTGTTGTAATATGTAACTTATACCGAGTAGTTGGTTCTTTGATTCTTCCCTCTGCCCTACCCGGAGAAATATACAGTATATACTGTATAACAAGTTGGTTCGCTGGAGGATTAAAGGTTGTGGTATACAGCTATATAGCATTTTTCCTCCTCAGGGATTACACACTACCTACTGTGGGGCAATAGAAAAGGGCTAATATAATGGTACAGTACATATCACTTTTTTGTTGAAGAGATACTCCCTAAGACCCATGCGTTTGCAAATGTGTGCTAACTAAACCCCTGTTTTTAATGCAGACTGTTGGACAGGTTAATTCGGTTGGTAAGCAGACTGGTTGGTGAGTTGATCTGGGAATTTTCTCTGGTTTTGTCTTTAATGCGTTTGCCCTTCCATGTGCTCCTTGCTGCGAAGGCCAGTTATAGGTGGGGGCAGGGGCCATCTCTTTGGTGTAAGTTTGGTCAGGGGATACATTGGGCACCTTTGCTGCCACTGTGCTACTGTATGTGCTGGGTGTCCAATGTGCTCCTGTGCCTTCAAGGAGGACCGGTCTTCCTCCAGGCCCCCCTGCCCCTCATCTATCTATTAGAATGCATGTGCTTCCACTGTGGAGACGCTCATAAATTTAGTAGTGTTAGGACTCCAAGCAATACACTGGGTGCCGTGAAGAGGCCTTGCAGCGTACGCATGCGTTTGGACTAGGGTTGCCACCTCATCCCTTTAAACCCAAACACATAGTAATTACACAAGTTCTGAGGCTAATTTAATGCTGATAGGGTACCAAGTGAGTTTAATTACTACCTTAATCAGCAAGAGAACCTGTGTAATTAATATGTGTTCAGTTTTAATGGGATAAGGTGGCAACCCTAGTTTGGACAGGTTAATTCGGTTGGTAACCAAACTGGTTGGTGAGTTGAGCTGGGAATTTTTCTCTGGTTTTGCCTTTCATACTCCCTGAGACCCCTCTAAGTGTTTCACAGAGCCTTGGGAAGTGGGATATTTGCAACCCACAAAACGCATTGTGGCATGACCTTTGAGATCCCCCCCGCCCCCCCCCCCCCCCCTCTATTGCCCGATTATATCTTTGAAATCACATGGGTGAATGCAATTTAAAAAAAACAGCACTTTATAGTAGGGTGGGAAAGTCAACGACCTACTGTGAACCTAGTCATTATGTTTTATTGTTGGCATTCACAAATAAGCCATGTTTGGCCAGAGTGTGATGGACTTTTAATGTCTTAAAGAATCTGAAGTAATCTATGTATTTTAACAGTGGTGAATACATACCTCCCAACATTTTGACATGGGAATGAGGGACACCTACAAACAAACGTATATAGGCATAGATAATCAAAAAGCAAACAGCCAGCGCAAAAAACATCAAACTAAATAAAGCTGCTGAACACTAAAGGCAAATATATAAATCCTTTCATGTAATACAATAAAAATAAATAGTGCAGCGCTAAAAATCCCAATCAATAATTAGAAATGTCCATAGATGGAAAAAAACAATAAATATCAGCGGTGATGCAGGGTGCTTCATGCAAATCCAAAGTGCTCTTAGAAACGTGCTCCCCCTCTTGCCAGTCAAACCGCTCACCTTGTTAAAGGGACCCCTGAACTAACAGGAAGGTCTCATAAGCTTTCACCACTTCTTAGTGGTCAGGGTGGTATCTTGACTGGAAAGCTGGAACTCTCTTCCTTAATAGGGCTCAATAATTTTCTTCCAAATATGCATGGAATAAACAAAGAAAATGCATAGTGCTCTCTGTATAGCTTAAAAAGCGATTCCTTTTATTAAAAAGACAGGTACTCACATATATAGCACTATGATCAGTGCTAGGCATTAAGGCGCATGTAAATTACAGGTGACAATGATAAGGCGGCTGCAGCGACGTCTAAACCGGGATAAAACCAATCCGCACGCGTATCGTCCAGCAGGACTTCCTCAGCGGTCTTAGCATGCCCTATGCCTATATATATATATATATATATATATATATATATATATATATATAGGCATAGGGCATGCCCCCTGCCACACCCCCTTAAAGGAGAATAAACCAAAAAAAGGTTAATTAAATCCACAAGGACATTTTTTAACCACTACTATTCCTTTATATTGGCTTTTAAAATGTACAAATGCAGCAATTTAGAAATTGGATGAAAGGTTTAGCACTGGGAAAAACTTTTTGAAAGATAAAAAGTGCATTTTATATATACCTATATGGATCTGACCAAAATGAGGGACAAATGAGGGGGAAAGAGGGACATTGCTCTAAATCAGGGACAGTCCCTCGAAATCAGGGACAGTTGGGAGGTATGTAATATGGTATAATACTTGGGCACCCCCAAAGTCCCATATATAGTGGATCCTTTTTTGTTTAAGATCCATGTGCAAAGAACTTGAAGTGTTGTTCAAAGCACTACAAAGCCTCCCCCTGCAGTCCATAGCACAAGACGGATGGCAGTGTTCAAGCAAACTCATCCAGGCTAGCAGATGCAAATTAGGAGACAGAAGGTGGAAACACCACACACCGTAATCCAGCCACTATACAGAAAGGTGAAGATATGGTTTCAGCCTAGCTCCTCCTGACATGTTTTGCCCCACCCACAGGGCTTAATCGTAGAGATCTCTATGATTAAGCCCCATGAGAGGGGAGAAACATGCTAGAGGCGTCTAGTCAGGAGAAGCTTTGGCTGAGGCCGTATCTTCATGTATAGTGGCTGGGTTCCTGTGTACGGCGTTTCCACCGTCTGTCTTCTGATTTGCTTCTGCTAGCTTGGATGAGCTTGCTTGAACACCGGCACCCGTTTTGTGCTATGGACTGCAGGGGGAGACTTTGTAGTGCTTTGAACAACGCTCCAAGTTTGTTGCATATGGGTCCATTTTGTTACTTACCCTGAGTAGTTGTTCATGTAAGAGGTGCTGAAATAAGAGACCAACAATGTTATGAGCATTAGAGAGGGCTGTTCACTGTGTCCAAACCCACCAACAGAATCAAACAGCATGCAAACTACTTTAAGCACTGGTTCACATTGGAGCGATTTGGCATGCGATATGACATGTCAAATCGCATGCCAAATCGGTGGCAATGGGACTGTCCGATTCCCAAAATTAGTTTCAGTACTACTTTTGGCGACTTCGGGGTGCGATTTCCATAGACATCAGTGCAGAAACCCGCACAGATGTCTCTGAAATCGCCCCCGAAGTTGGGACTGACATGCGGGAATGAAATTGTGCTGGTTCAGCTGAACTTGCACGATTTCATTCCCCCAGTCAGTGTGAACCTAGGCTTAAGCACTGACAATAAATCACCCATAAAGATTATCCATATAGAGTAGGGATGAGCAAATCAGGTCTGATTCACTAAAGGTTTCTGCAAATCCATTTGTATAATTGAGCAAACCTGAACCTAATCATAAGTCCCAATTCTGGCCATTTTTAGGGCTAAAAGGCAAACTACTGTAAAAAAGGGAAGCTGGGCACTGCCACTGTCCAAAGTACCAATGCAAGAAAAAACATACAGTGCGCCTTTTCATAAGGTTTTGGGGGTAAAATTGAAAATGTTTTACAATTATCTTAGCTTATGTAGCGCTACCCTCGCAGGAGCCATTGGTATTTTGCCCGGGTCTTCCCCACTTTTGCTACACAGCCAGGCACAAGGTAGATTCACACAGCCTGGTGCACACACACACAAACTTCCGCTCGTTGTCTCCAATTACCAGTCTAGGGGTTTTGTTTAGTTATTGGAGAACTTGGATAGGGATGGGATATAATAGGATATTCCAAATTGAACTATTCACACCGAGGACTCTAACTTACTTTCCTAGTGAAACTTGGCTGAAGTCCTTGCAGAAGGCAGACTTCTTCTGGATGGTTCTGGACAAAGCTACAAGAACACTAGCTAGTGTTCTTTTTGTGTGGCCCCTTAGTTGACCTAGAGCACAAGAGGGGGTTAACGGTCTAAAAATCCTTAGGGTGCCTGTACTCACAAGGCTCTTGCAGCTCCACCGGCAACCTTCTCTCTCCGTGATATCAGACCAGGTGCTCTGTAGACTCTCCATCTGTCAGCTATGGTAGGACCAGGGTGGCCACACAGACTTCAGCCCCTTAGGTCTCCCACCCGAGGACGCTTGTCAGCAGTTCAGGCACTCAGGTTGCCCACCTGTAGCCACATGGCTGCAAGTGCCACTTGGTACAACCCTCTGCTAGGAATGACCAGGAAGGGGGTAAATTTTCAGTACTGTCACTCTTTGAATGACAATTGCGCGGTCATGCAACACTGTACCCAAATGTCATTTTTATCATTTTTTTCACACAAACAGAGCTTTCTTTTAGTGGTATTTATAAACTTCATAGTTTTTTATAAAATTATGCAAACGGGTAATTTTTCTCCTTCACTGATGTGCGCTGATGAGGCTGTACTGATGGGTACTGATAGGCTGCACTGATAAGGCGGCACTGATGGGCACTGATAAGCCGGCACTGGTGGGCAATGATAGGTGGCACTGATAGGCCCTGGTAGGTGATACTGAGCGGCAGCACTGATAGGTGGCACTGATTGGCAGCACTGATGGGCACTGATTGGCAGCACTGATGGGCACTGATTGGCAGCACTGATGGGCACTAATAGGTGGCACTGGTGGGCATTGATAGGTGGCACTGGTGGGCACTGATAGCCAGCACTGATATGCACTGGTAGGTGGCACTGGTGGGCACTGCTTAGCAGCAGTGGGTGTCCGTGCGCGGGACCGGTGTCCCTCTGACAAAAGCCGGTGACCGTTTTTTTTTTTTTCTCCTTACGCTGTCAGCGTGGGGGAAAAAAAAAGCTGAATAAGATCTTCAGTTTACATCACGTAATCAGCTGTCATTGGCTGACAGCTGATTACGTGGTAAGGGGCTGAGTCTCATTGACTCGCTGGTCACAGAGCACGCCATGCATGCCCCGCAGGCGCCGCACAGGCAGCGCATTTTCGGGAGGACGTAAATGGACACCCTCCCATGGCCTGTGCTGTAGCCGTCTTTCGGTTATAGCGCAGGAGGTGGTTAGGCAGAGAAACCAAAAACTATAATACACTAATCCCAGCACCTACCTAGGAGGGCGCCACACTTACTTACAGCAGCAGCACCCCAGTCTGATCCATTTCAGGTAGTTTTATCAGCAGCACATGCTTTTCCATTGAACCAGCTTTGACCAATAGATAGAAATTGGCCAGCTGTTTGAAGAAGCTGTCTCTCTTCTTCCTGAAACTGTCCTGCCACTGTCCAATTTCTGTGAAAATTTGATCAAGAATCAAGAGACTGCAGATGATTCAGGCGCCCTGCACAGTTATTTTCTTAATGAACTTTACGAACTCATTTAGTTGTCATTTCATTAAGTTAAATTGGCTGCCGCATGGTGCAAAGCAGTGGGTTGCCTTGCACTGTGCTGGAAAAAATACAGCCTCTGTGCATTTTTTCGGGCGCACCACTGCAATGCAGTGGTGTGAACCAGCTAAGTAGGAGACAAGGCATTTTGCCTTGTCTTGCATAGGACTAGGGTGGGCATAGCTCCCAACTGTCCCTGATATATAGGGACTGTTCCTGATTTGGAACAAAGTCCCTCTGTCTCTCTTTCCTCCTCATTTGTCCCTCATTTTGGTCTGATCTATATAGTTGTATATAAAATGCACTATTTATCTATCAAAAAGTGTTTTACAGTGCTCAAACTTTCATCCAAATTTAGAATTTCTCCATTTGTAAATATCAAAAGCAAATATTAAGGAATAGTAGTGGTAAAAAAACAAACACATGTGGGTTCAACTAATCATTTTTTGTATAATTCTCCTTAAGGGGGGCGTAACTGGGTGTGTGTCCTATGCCTACATACTTTTGCTAATAGGTGTCCCTTGTTCCCATTTCAGAAATGAGGCAGGTATGGGGGTGGGACTGTGGTGGAATAACAGTCCTAACGCACCTGGTGTGAACGTACCCTAACATTGGCCAGCAGCAGGACATTTTCAATGAGGGAGAATTGTCTGAACTGTAAAAGAAAAAGAAAAAGAGAAAAAAGAGTACATGCAGGTGTTTTATTACTAAAATTAAAAGACTGCAGGTGACAATGTCAGGTTCAAACTCACAAAAACTGGTGCTTTACTACAAGAATTAAAATACTAATAGGCCTAAAGAGTGTATGCCTAACTTTTATTTTATCTGTGTTGATAGAGGGTGCGGTGAATGTGAGTGGTACAGCATAATGAGGTGGTTTAGAAGCACACTGTTCTTGCACTATTTCTTTTTCCTTCAAATGATGCAGCGGTGTGCAGTGAACAAATTGAAGCTCCAAGAACAGATGGTTAGCAAAAAGTGATTGCTCTGCTTTGAGCACCACAAACTTAAAAATATAGTCCTAATAACATAAAATAATCAAAACACCTCAAAAGAAATGAAAACCCTAAAATATCACTCCTGGAATGAAAGCCCACGTTTCCTTTTACATAAGCCTTGCTACAAAAAAGTATTTTCACCTAAAATGAAGGCCCTACCAACATAAAATAAAAGCTCATATAACCCAAAAATAAACAAAGCCCCCAAAATACCACCTCCCTGAAATAAAAGCCCATTTTTTAAATAGAAGCCATACAATAAAAAAATTGATGGAGCAGTGGCTAAAAGTGATCACTAACCTCGAATTAACCACAAAATAAAATAAAAGGCAAAAAAGCTCCCATTATAACAACAAACAGTAAAGTAAAGGAGCTGATAGCCCAAAGAGCTAACAACCAGAATAAAAAAAGCAAAGTTTCCTAACTGACCCCAAACTCTTTCTTTGTAGTTTGACAACCTTCCCTATCCTTTCCATACAACATCTTCAACTACACTGACACTATGGCTGCTCTATGCCCCCCTTTTATAGTGAGGGGGCTGATTTATCCAAAAACCTCATTATTGGCCTCTTTAAGCCTGCTGAAAAAGGTACCCCCCTTGAAATGGGACATTAATAGACCACCAACTCTTAAGATAAAAGATATATATCTTTTATCTTAAGAGTTGGTGGTCTATTAAAGTCCCATTTCAAGGGGGGTACCTTTTTCTATGGTCTATGATGTAAGGGATGGGACAACCACATTCTACATTTGTCATGATGGAAGCCTCTTTCTTGCTTCTTTAAGCCTGCTGGACACAATTTAAAGGCCATTATGGTTTAAAAATCTCCCCGGCCAATCTGCACATACACTATATTATCAAAAGTATTGGCCCACTCTTTGCAGCTATAACAGCTTCAACTCTTCTGGGAAGGCTGTCCACAAGGTTTAGGAGTGTGTCTATGGGAATGTTTGGCCATTCTTCCAGAAGCGTATTTGTGAGGTCAGGCACTGATGTTGGACAAGAAGGCTTGGCCCGCAGTTCGTGCTAATTCATCCCAAAGGTGTTCTATCGGGTTGAGGTCAGGACAGTCAAGTTCCTCCACCCCAAACTCGCTCATCAATGTCTTTATGGTCCTTGCTTTGTGCACTGGTCCAAATCATTTAGTGGAGGGGGGATTATAGTGTAGCGTTGTTTTCCTGGGGTTGGGCTTGGCCCCTTAGTTCCAGTGAAGGGAACTCTTAAGGTGTCAGCATACCAAGACATTTTGGACAATTTCATGCTCCCAACTTTGTGGGAACAGTTTTGGGATGGCCCCATCCTGTTTCAACATGACAAGGTCCATAAAGACATGGATGAACAAGTTTGGGGTGGAGGAACTTGACTGTCCTGACCTCCTCAACCTGATAGAACACCTTTGGGATAAATTAGCAGAGACTGTGAGCCAGGCAGGCCTTCTCGTTCACATTAGTGCCTGACCTCACAAATGCTCTTCTGGAAGAATGGTCAAACATTCCCATAGACACACTCCTAAACCTTGTGGACAGCCTTCGCAGAAGAGTTGAAGCTGTTATAGCTGCAAAGGGTGGGCCAACTCAATATTGAACCCTACGGGTAAGACTAGGATGCCATTAAAGTTCATGTGCATTTAAAGGCAGGTGTAAAGGCATACTTTTGGTAATATAGTGTAAATTAATCAGGAATGCAAATCTCAAAGCTACAGGATTCACCTGAAACCCACTGCAGTGGTGAAACCAAAAGTCATCCCTATTATAGAAAAAACACAAAAGGATAGGATAATACACCCAGCAATGGCAGAGTCTGTCAGAAATAATTCTAACGGCTCCAATGAGTCTTATGGATTATAATGTGAGAGCAAAAAGTCCCATTAGTCCATCCACCAGGGTAGGCTATTCCAGGAGCAGAAGATGGCTCTAATAGTGACAGAAATAAAAGAACAGGAGACACGCCTCTAATTGTTGACTGCAGAACAATTTTACTAACACAGTAAAACCTTGATTTGAGAGTAACTTGGTTTGAGAGCGTTTTGCAAGACAAGCAACATTTTTAAATACATTTTGACTTGATATACAAGCAATGTCTTGATATACAAGTAGCGTCATGTCACAACTGAGTATAAAAGAGAACAGAGGCGCCTCTAAGTGTAGCAACATGGTACAACATTTAGCAAGTCAGATGGTTGATGATTAAAACAGGCACATCTAAGTATGCAGGCATCCGGGGTAAAACTGTCCGCATAGACCATCCTCCACACCACCGTCGAAGTCATCCCTTCCATGCTGCGCTCCATGAGCGCTTCAAGCTTTGCTTTCAGAATGCTCTACTGCAGGGTAGTCTTCTGGGTCATGATTGCAGACTGACATCGGTGAGAGCCAGTGGTGCAGAGGACCATCTATGTGAACAGCCTTACCCTGGATACCTGCATACTTAGGTGTGCCTCTTTTATTCATCAATCATGTGAGTTGCTAAATGTTGTTCCTTCATTGAATGTAACCATATTGCTACACTTAGAGGCGCCTCGCTTTCTCTTTTATACTCTGTAGCTCCTGCTGGATTTTGTTTCTAATACCCTTGTGGAGGCTTCCATTTGTGGATGGACATTTTATTGTTACACAACACAACAATCACATTGCTTTAATCTTTTTATATGGACTAAAAACTGAAGGAATGAATAAATGGTTGTGGAATAAATCATCTGAGTTTCAGATGGAGGGCTGAAGTGCAACCTGGACCGCAACTCTGGCGTGATGACGTCACCAGAGTGGGGATGCAATGCTTTTCCTGAGCATGCACGATGTTGGTAGGGGCCATGCGCACTCCTTTGTCAAGCGAACTTATAGATGAGCCTTCCTGCTTTTAGAAACATGTGAGTTGGCTATTTTAAGAATTAATAAAATTGTCCTTCAGTCTACACTTAGAGGCGCTTCTTCTGTTCTTTTGTTTTTTTCCTATTCCATAAATTATATGATGGAAATGATGTGTTCACTGGAAGTAATGCTTTTTAGTTCCTGGTTATTAATAATGAACATTTGCTGTGCGCATTGACTTGTTTATGCCATATGAAACATGAAGTGTTAGTGTCAATATAGAGAATTCTTTTTAAATATAGGAAGTAATTTAGAAAAAAGGGAGAGTGTGTTATTTACAGAATGTTGCAGATACTTATCTGTTTTTTGAGCAGTGGCTAGGTGGGTAAAGTGTGCGTGCTTTTGTGATATTGCATGGGCACGTGCTGCATGGTATAATCTATCTATCTATCTATCTATCTATCTATCTATCTATCTATCTATCTATCTATCTATCTATCTATCTATCTATCTATCTATCTATCTATCTATCTATCTATCTATCTATCTATCTATCTCTTTAATGGTTTGAACCTCTCTCACACTCTCTGCCAAATCCCAGCACAGATTAACCACTTCCCGCCAAGCCCATAGCAAAATGACTTCCGGGCGGTGGTTTAATTGTTCTGACTGGATGTCATATCCTTCAGAACAAGCCACAAGTGCATGCCCCCGGGGGTGTGCAGCGTGGTGATCGGTGGTGCGGTATGTTGCTCGGACACAGCGCATCTCCAATCACGATAAAGAGCCTATGATGTAGGCTCTTTACCATGTGATCAGCTGTGTCCAATCACAGCTGATCACCATGTAACTAGGAAGTTCTGGTTATTGGCATTCCTCTACTCACGCTGACAGCTCGTGAGTAGAGGAAAGCCGATAAGCAAAATTCCTCACAGGGGGGGATCTGCACTGATAATCAGTGCAATAATTATTATTGCAGCCTCATCAGCGATGCCTGCCAGTGCCCACCAGTGATGCCTGCCAGTGCCCACCAGTGATGCTCACCAGTGTCCACCAGTGATGCCCATCAGTGCCCACCAGGGATGCAAATCAGTGCCCATCAGTGAGTGAATCAGTGCTGCCTTTCAATGCTCATCAGAGGTGCCTGTCAGGGCCTCCTCATCAGTGCCCATCAGTGCCGCCTATCAGTGCTCAACATTGCTGCCTATCAGTGCCCATAAAGGCAGCCCATCAATGCCGCCTATCAGTGCCCATCAGTGCCGCCTATCAGTGCTCATCATTGCTGCCTATCAGTGCCCATAAAGGCTGCCCATCAATGCCGCCTATCAGTGCCCATCAATGCCGCCTATCAGTGCCCATCAGTGCCACCTATCAGTGCCCACCAGTGCCGCCTATCAGTGCCCATCGGTGCCGCCTATCAGTGCCCATCAGTGCCACCTATCAGTGCTGCATATCATTGCCACATATCAGTGTCCATCAGTGCAGCATATTAGTGCTGCCTCATCAGTGCCCATTATTGCAGCCTCATCAACGCACATCAGTGAAGGAGAAAAATTACTTATTTACAAAATTCTATAACAGAAACAAAGAAAAACTTTTTTTTTTCAAAATATTCAATCTTTTTTCATTTGTTTTGCGAAAAATAAAAAGCTCAGTGATGATTAAATACCACCAAAGAAAGCTCTATCTGTTTCAAAAATATAATAAAAAATTTGTCTGGGTATAGCATTGCATGACTGCACGATTGTCTTTCACAGTGCAACAACGCTGTAAGTTGAAAATTGACCTGGACAGTAAGGGGGTGAAAGTGCCCAGTATTGAAGTGGTTAAAGAATGGCCATTCAGGCTTGAATATATGAAATAGGCATTAATACAAAAATTGGCAGTCAACAAGAAGACTTCACTCTTTAGGCTTCATGTACTCTTGAATTAGTTTGACCGCGCATTTTTCTGCCGGCGGTCAAAACATTCCTATCCTAAATGCGATTCTTCCACGTTCAGGAGAGGGAGGTTAGGGGAGGATTAACCTCCCCTAACTTCAGCAGCTCCTCAACGATCCTAAAAGCCTATGTGTACACGGACACAAAGGCTTTTATGGAGTTGAGATTAGGAGCTTTGGCAAAAAAAACTGCCAAAAGTTCCTAAACTCAAGTTTAAGAGCTGCTAGTGTACATTGAGCCTCATACAGAGTCAAATGTTTAATTAGTCACAATAATAAGGTGAACCATCTTCCTAGCTTCTATTTCTTACAACCAAGAAGGCATTCCCTTCCAAGAGGTACTAACGCCTCATGATGCAGCAAGGCCTAGTGTGTCAGGGGGGACCAATTTTCTCTGCAGTTCACACTTCCGCACATAAGCAGCCCCACCCACCTGTTCCTAAATGACCCATTACCAGGACAGTTATCTGGAACCCAGGGACTGAACTTAACCTTAAAGTGGAGTTCCACCCACTTTTACAACTCTTCAGCATCCCTCACTAAACTGTGCACTGTAAACGAATTGGATATTTTTTAATTTTTTTTCTCAGCACCTACTGTATATCTGCTGTATTCATTTTTCACTTCCTCCTCCCTGGCCGCGGCCCATCGCATCATTTCCTGTTTGCAATGCCTTCTAGGAAGGGGCGGCAACTTCCTCTGACACTGCCATTGCTATGGAAACCTGACCTGAAACCTATTACACTGCTTGTGCTGCACTGAGCATGTGCGAGATCTGCAAGGATGAGATCCAGGAAGAAATACAGTCTGGCTTGCCCACACTTAAGATGGCCACGGCCTGCTGTAAGTTTATAAAATAACAAACTACTTCTATAAACTAACAAAACAGACCTTAGTTTACAGACTAACTTTACTAGAATAAATTAAGCTTGTGTATTATAGGGGTATTTTTATTTAAAAAGTATAATTTCGGCCGGAATACCACTTTAAGGGGCTTAACTCCCAAACATATTTAAACTAAAAGTTCAGTTGGACTTTAAGTCTTTCTGTTCAGCTGATGATACTAAATTACATTCTTGGGAACAAATAATAGTTTGTATGATTTTGTTACCAGCAAGTTAAATAAAATCTTAGAATAATTTTGGCAACCGCAGCCACTTCCTTGGTCAGTTTCCTGCAATGATAACTGTACATTGATAAGCATTGTGGCTAAGTATTAATTGCGATTAATCTAATCTTACAGAATCTGTACTTCTTGTTCACATTCTGCTATCTGTCACAAAGACAAGAGGCCAGCTAAACTGCTGGAAGCTCTATATCTAGAATATTTGCGGATACATATTTGCAGATTCAAGTGGGATTATAGAAAAACACTTGTTTGTACAATGAGGACAAAGACAAAAATAAGCAAGAATCTAAGAAGGTTTTATTTCAGGTTCCCCTGTCCACAAGCACTGAGGGTCAATGCACTGATGACCTTGTGGAACTTTTGATCAATTTATGCTTTTCTGCCAGTCCCATTGATTGCAAGGTACTCACCAGAATATGCAAAGAGAAGGCCCTGATATTGGTGGTAATTCCATTTTGGTCAATTTCTTGTTGTAGACTAAGGTCATTGTGGGTAGAAAGCATTGGAGTGGATGGTCTGTAGGCGGGGATGTCAATATCTGCTATATTGGATCAATATATTTGGAAGGGATGTCACCACAGTGCGGTTACTTTGATTTTTGGAGTATGTATGAGTTCCCAGGCTGGCACTTGAACACCCAGTCGCAGAGGGATATTGCTGGCTTGGAGTGGTGGCAGTTGTCTTCTCAACTAGCTGATCTTCCTTAGATAGAGTACAGCGAGTAAGTATTGTAACCCAAGAAGAGGAAATGTGTGGTACTGGTAAGAGGACCAGATAAAGCTAAGGGAAAAAGAAGCCTGAAGAAACTGGTAAGCTGCAATATTGCATGTTTGTAATATTTTTCATTGTAATTATTTTGAATCCTGCCAAAACACACAACATAAGTATATAAAAATATCAATATATATTTAAACATCATCATACTATCATCATAAAATATCCATGAGATATAAAGGAAAAGCAGTATGGGCTGGCTGGAGGAGAGGATGGCCTTGTATGCAGACTACCTCCTCCTCTTTCTGAATGATGCTGGCTCCTCCTTGCAAGGGGCATTGTCAGTCCTAGAAGAATTCTTTGTAGTGACGGGGCTCAGGGTTAATTGGTCACAACTGCTTGCTATTGATGCTGATGCTAAAAAAGAGGACTCGGCTTCTCTTCAACTACAATGGGTGGACGAATTTACCTACTTGGGGGTGTGTATTTCAAGGAACTTGACTGACTTCATTCCACTGAACTTGTCCCCAGTAATCAACTCAGTCACAGCCAAGCTGAATAAATGGGAGAACCTCCCTCTGTTCCTACTGGGTCGTATTAACCTCATCAAATTGAAAATCCTTCCCAAGTTTACATATATGTTTCGTAATTCATCCTCAATGGATCTCCAAATCATTCTTCTCCCAACTAAACAAAATTTTCTCCTCCTTTCTTTGGGGCCCACGTCTCGCCCGGCCGGCTCAATTGGTCACTGCTTTTTGCTGTTCCAGATAGATCCAACTCGGCTTGGGCCATTGAGGCTGCTGTGTTGCGATCTGTGGAGGTCTTGTCGAATCTCCTTTTGCGGGGTCCAAAGGCTCCATACGACCTAACCCCTTCCATGCGTACCACCCTTAGGGCCTGGAGGGAAGGCCTGGCCTGTGAAAAGTACCCTCTGACTGCTGTATCCCCGAACGCCCCACTCTGGAACAATCCCAACCTACAGCACTTTCTCGAGATTCCAGACTCTGTGACATGGGCCAGGTACCATATTAAGGTTCTCTCAGACATCACCTCAGACCTAACTATATTCAACTTTGATCACTTAATGTCTCATCACAATGCCCTGCCCTCACACAAATACAGATATCTACAGTTGTCCCATGCTTTCAGGGCTCAGTTCACATTAGGTGAAAGGCAGATGGTGCAGTCCGACCTAGACCAGATTTTGCGCTTTGATTGTACAGAAAAACCCACCTCCGTGCTATATGCGGGTCTTGTCTCCTGAACTGTCCAGGCTCCATCAGCAATGGGGCCAGGATGTTCCGGGGATGGACTCTTGAGGACTGGGGAGATGCGTGAGACTTTCCATTTAAAATATTGGTTTCCTTGAGAGACCGCCTCATTTAATACAAGATTGTCCATAGGGCATATCTTACTCCCGCTCGAGTGCACAGGATGAGGTCTTCTCTCTCCCCAGAATGCTGGCGTTGTGACCATGCCCCCGGGGACTTTATCCACATCTTCTGGTCCTGCCCGGTAATTACAGGTTTCTGGTCACAAATTCTTATGGAGGTGAATGATTTACTAAGTATCTCTATCTTTCCATCCCCAAGAATATGCCTGCTGGGGCTGGTGGAGGACTTGGTGCCCAAGGTGGCTAAGAGAACCTTGTTGGGTCTCCTGCTGTTCTATGCCAGGAAATCCATTGTCCTATGCTGGAAGCGAAAGACTTCTCCCTCTATAGGTCTATGGAAAACACTTGTTAACAATGTGATACCCCTTTACAGGGACACCTATATACATAGAGGCTGTCCGAAAAAACACAGGAGTCTGGAGTAAGTGGTTAGCGGAACCCTCTACTGCTGCAGCAGATTAGGTGACCTCTCTGATATATGATGGCTCTCCTTGACATTCTAATAGACCAATCCTTGATAGCAGGATAATTTAGGTGAGCTAGCTCATTATCAGCCCACCCTTGGAGCAAGAGCCAGGACAGCCCATTTATGTTGATATACTACAGTAGTAGTAAATATTCTAATGGTTATTGGTAATGTAAGGATACCGTGTGACCCCTGCGTGGGTTCCTTCCCTGTTTTGTACGTCTGTATTGTCTATGTGTTTATTAAGAAAATAAAAAAAAGGAAAAGCAGTAACTCCAGTTCTACATGTTTCGCCAAACGATGGCTTCTTGAGGAGAATTTTGATAGGTACTGCATGTATAATCACTGAGAATGACATATTAGAAAAATAAACAACTCATATAGTGAGAGACTATGAAAAAATTAAACATGTCATAAGTACATAACAAGTCAATAAATATCTCAAGAATACACAGGCTGAGAATTGACCCAGGTATTCCCTTACCTGAATAATGATGAAGATCTTATAAAATTAGAAAAAAAGGCTCAGTTGTCAGGAGGATATTTATGAGAGAGATATTTGGTGGAACCACGGAGAAAGACAAAGGGATTCCAAAAAATAGGCTTGTCTGACAAGGAGATATAATATAAATCCACTATTTAGGGGACCAAACACATGTATGACTAATATAATTGACCTATCGGTATATCCAATACCGGTGGGGCATTAGTTGCTGACAATTATGATTATGTACAAATGTACCCAAAAAACAAGAAACACAAATACACATATATATATATATATATATATATATATATATATATATATATATATATATATATACACACACACATATGTATACATACAGTGCCTTGCGAAAGTATTTGGCCCCCTTGAACTTTTCAACCTTTTGCCACATTTCAGGCTTCAAACATAAAGATAATAAATTTAATCCGATTGGATTCAGGTCTGGACTTTGACTTGGCCATTCTAACACCTGGATACGTTTATTTGTGAACCATTCCCTTGTAGATTTTGCTGTATGTTTGGGATCATTGTCTTGTTGGAAGATAAATCTCCGTCCCAGTTTCAGGTCTTTTGCAGACTTCAACAGGTTTTCATCCAGAATGGTCCTGTATTTGGCTGCATCCATCTTCCCCTCAATTTTAACCATCTTCCCTGTCCCTGCTGAAGAAAAGCAGGCCCAAACCATGATGCTGCCACCACCATGTTTGACAGTGGGGAGGGTGTGTTGAGTGTGATGAGTTGTGTTGCTTTTACGCCAAACATATCGTTTTGCATTGTGGCCAAAAAGTTCGATTTTGGTTTCATCGGACCAGAGCACCTTCTTCCACATGTTTGGTGTGTCTCCCAGGTGGCTTGTGGCAAACTTTAGACGAGACTTTTTATGGATATCTTTGAGAAATGGCTTTCTTCTTGCCACTCTTCCATAAAGGGCAGATTTGTGCAGTGTACGACTGATTGTTGTCCTATGGACAGACTCTCCCACCTCAGCTGGAGTTCTCTGCAGTTCATCCAGAGTGATCATGGGCCTCTTGGCTGCATCTCTGATCAGTCTTCTCCTTGTCTGAGCTGAAAGTTTAGAGGGACAGCCAGGTCTTGGTAGATTTGCAGTGGTCTGATACTCCTTCCATTTCAAAATGATCGCTTGCACAGTGCTCCTTGGGATATTTAAAGCTTGGGAAATCTTTTTGTATCCAAATCCGACTTTAAACTTCTCCACAACAGTATTACGGACCTGCCTGGTGTGTTCCTTGGTCTTCATGATGCTCTCTGCGCTTTCAACAGAACCCTGAGACTATCACAGAGCAGGTGCATTTATACAGAGACTTGATTACACACAGGTGGATTCTATTTATCACCATCAGTCATTTAGGACAACATTGGATCATTCAGAGATCCTCGCTGAACTTCTGGAGTCAGTTTGCTGCACTGAAAGTAAAGGGGCCGAATAATTTTGCACGCACCACTTTTCAGTTTTTTAATTGCTAAAAAAGTTTAAAATATCCAATAGATTTCGTTCCACTTCACAATTGTGTCCCACTTGTTGGTGATTCTTCACAAAAAATTAAAATTTTATATCTTTATGTTTGAAGCCTGAAATGTGGCAAAAGGTTGAAAAGTTCAAGGGGGCCGAATACTTTCGCAAGCCACTGTACATATACAAATGCATATAAACACCTACACATGCATGTGGATTTGCAAGGGGGGGGTGACCCGGGCCGTGGACCTGCCAGCCTGTGCCCAAATGAAAGGATCTGTCCACCAGGGGGCTTGAAAGGACCCTGAAAAGGGTCAGCCACTGGAAAACTGTAAATAAGTATCAATAATAAGAAAGGGGAAGGAGGTGAGGACCAGTCTAAATTAGATAGCAATAAGTGCAGCGTAATTAAGCTTGAGGGTCGGTTCACACTGGGGCAACACGACTTCAGCGCGACTTTGCACGGCGACTTCGACGCGACTTCGACGCGACTTTGACGCGACTTCGACGCGACTTTAGCAAATTACAAGGCGACTTGAAGTCACCTCCATGACAGGCGACTTCGCCTGTGGCCAATCAGCTCTCTGGGAGGGAGGGGGGGAGGGAGGGGTTTTCCCTGCAAAGTCGCTTGACTTTACAGAGAGATCCGACTTGGAGGCGACTTCCATAGATTTCTATGGTACAGGTCGCCTACCAAGTCGGATCAAAGTAGTACAGGGAGTACGCTCTGAAGTCGGAGCGACTTCAGTAGCGTCTATTAAGACGCTAGCGTTCACTCCCATTCACACTATTTCTGGGGCGACTTGGGGCGACTTGAGGGCGTACAAGTCGGATCCCAAGTCGCCCCTGTGTGAACCGACCCTAAGAGCTTGCTGGGGGAGAACGCCCAGGTTGAGTGCCTGAGAAAAAAAAATTATCTATTTTGGGCCCGGCCACCTCCTGGCTGCCATTTTCCCCTGCCACCTCCAGGCTGCCACATTCCAGACCCTCATCCTGGCTGAGGCTTTCCTGTGTATAAAAAGGGACTAAGTTTTAGTTTTTGCTTCATCAATCACACACAATTTTCATCTCATGACTGTTGCAAATTGAATGTTTATAAATAGAAAAGACTATGATTCTGACCCCAGCATTTTTCATTCTTGTCCCAATCATTTTTGGCCACTATTGTCTATTGATATGTAAAACACTTTTTGTTCAATTAATTTCTTATCAATAATAACATCTAGTTAACATCATAAATTTTAGGACAAGAAATATGTAGAAAAATACTATACCTGTCTCAAGCTGGGCTCCCCCACTCCTTCCTGGATGGAGGGCCCAAGTTGGTCCTCGGAAGCCTCAGTTGGGGGGGGGGGAGGAAGTGTGGAAAGTGATGACCTCACTTCAGTCTGGTCTTCCAGAAAACGCATTTTGTTGTAGTACCACAGACTGGGTACATACACGTCCTCTGCTGCTACTCCTGACCTCTGGGATGCCAGGACCTTATTACGCTTCTTCTTGTATGTGCTCCTCAAGCTACCAATTTTCCTGTCCAAAAAATCACTGTCTGCATTGGGGACCTCCGTCTTCACAAATTCCAGCAGTTTCCCCAGCGCTGCCTTCCTATCTGGTCTGTTATGGTATAAATTATGTTTCACTTGCCCAAACTGGGCAGCTACCTGTACCTATCGATAAACTGATTCATAAACTCAGGATTTTTGAACGGATTAATTATTTCTGCAAGACAAAAACAAGAGAAAAATTTTAATGTCAGGCTAAACTCTCATAATCTTATCACAATATAGGCCTCAATCTTGAAGCAGTATAGGTCACTGATGCCCCAAGTTAAAATGTTACCTTCGTTCTCACAATCGGCACTTCCTCCACTCACAGATCGTATGTCCGAGGCACACGCGTTATGCTTTATATACACTGCGCATGCGTGAAACTCTGCCCGCGTCTCCCGCCCCTGATGTTCTTTCTAGAATATTCCCCACCCCTTCTCTTTCGGCGCAGTGGGAGAGGACATGGCGGAGACACAGCAGGTGCGGAATTCCAGTAACGACAAAGGAAAGCCCGGAGCCAGAAACGTCCCGATCCCGGAGGAGATATAAGGCCTTAAACATGTCCTTTGTAGAGATGGTGGACATCTTGAAGAGGGCCGACTATGATGGGAAGTATGGACCTTACCTAAACCCAAATGTGAGAACGGCCAAGATCATGACTAAAGTTGTGAGAAGTCTGCACAGGAATTTTGGGGTACGGCGATCCAAAGAGCAATTGAGGAAATGCTGGTCAGACCTGAAATTGAGGGAGCACGATCAGTACAGAAGGATCGAGAAAGTGCTTCTAAAAAGTAAGTATTTGTCTTGTGTTCCTATTATTATTATTACTTGCATGCTGCTCCATGTGCTTTTCTTTACTGTTGTACAGTTTTAAATGGCAACTTTCAGGCTCGTGGGCACAGTAATTGGTCGTAGTAAACATCGTTTGTTCGCCCATTAATAATACAATGTTTTTTGCAGATACAGGGTTAACTACATTTGGTCATGCCTATTTGTATTAAAATAAGTTTAGTACATTGTTGTCTAGATGTGTTTGTAACTAGAATAAAATGCAAATGTGATTCAGTGTAATGTAAGGAGAGGACACTCAGCAGTTGTTTACACATCTGGACTCAGGAGCACTAGTGTGGGACACCAGAACAAACTTTTTAGGGTGTCCCACACAGGTGCTCCAGGGGATACTAGGGGTGTCTCCATGTGTGAATATTGTCCAAAAAAGGTAAGTATTCCAGCTTTGGTAAGGGAAAAAATCATGTATTCAGCTTGGAACTTTGCCAAAACAGACAATTGTATGACACTTCCAAGCAATGTTTCATATATCTACTTCTGGCCTCAAATATCTGTGTGCTAAGTATACCTTTTGTCTAATTCTCATAGGCGAGAAAAGACTCGGGACATCTGAGGACATCAGGAACCCCACACCTCCAAAAGAAGGGGAACTCAGCACACCACAACCTCAGGATGTGGAGGAAGGAGAGGTGGATGACGTGGTCAGGATCGGTGCTACCATTAGGCAAACTAGGCAGCCGCCTAGGGCGCCCTGCTGCCTAGGGCGCCTGGCCACTGGTGTTCCTACCCTCTTATTTCTGCAGCAAGTATCTAAGTCTCAGCGTCAGTAGAAAGCCGCCACTCCATTCGCACATAGTGTCAGAGACGCAGCGGAGGACTGTGTCTGTGTCCCGACTCCCGAATGAATGGAAGCAAGCAAACATTCATTGATGGGCGCTGGTGAGGCTGCATTTGATGGGCGCTGGTGAGGCTGCATTTGATGGGCGCTGGTGAGGCTACATTTGATGGGCGCTGGTGGAGCTGCATTGATGGGCGCTGGTGAGGCTGCATTTGATGGGCGCTGGTGGGGCTGCATTGATGGGCGCTGGTGGGGCTGCATTTGATGGGCGCTGGTGGTGCTGCATTGATGGGCACTGGTGAGGCTGCATTTGATGGGCACTGGTGAGGCTGCATTTGATGGGCACTGGTGGGGCTGCATTGATGGGCGCTGGTAAGGCTGCATTTAATGGGCGCTGGTAAGACTGCATTTGATGGGTGCTTCATTAAAAAGGTGGGGTTTACATGGGCAGCGAACAGGGGGTGGAGTCAGGGGTTTCGCCTAGGGTGTCAAAAATCCTTGCACCAGCCCTGGACGTGGTTGAAATAGTGACCACAACAGGTGAGTGTCTGAGACCACAGCCTCACGTAATAGATGTATGCCTGCATATTTATAATACATGGTGTGTTTTTTGTTTTTAGGTGATGTACATGTTGTGGAAGAATAATCTCATTTCACAAGTGAAAGTGCACAAATGCTAATCCAGGACATAATGGTGTGTAGTCGGGATTTAGACATCATAAAGCAAAACACCAATGATGCTTTTTAACAACAAAATGACACCATTTTAGAATTTTTTTGAAAAATGTCCTAAAGTTTTAATACATTTTAAAAGCCAAATTTTGAAGATGTACACAGTGTGTCAGTGGTATCTGCCACCATGGGATATCAATGTACGCGTTTTGTGGGTGCAACTTCTTACTCGCAACTCAAGTAGGTGAGAGGAAGGGGTTGCACCCTCAAAACACGTCCTTTGATCCCCCATGATGGGAGCTAGCACATATTGACATTAGGCATGGGATCAGGAGGGAAATCTCCATTTTGAATTCCAATTTTTGTGCATCTTCAAAATTTGGATTTTACAGGGGTGACATCACCCCATCTGATGAAGGCAATATCAACACAGTTTTGACATACTCATGTCTGATATTGCCTTCACTTTTTGTACATTGAACTTTGCCAGTTCCAGAGTTGTATATGTTATGGTTTGAAACATGCCTGTTAAAGCAAAATATAAAACTGAAAATGTCAAACTTAATTAAACAAAGAAGTATTTTTGGTGGAAAAATGTTTTACAACGCACATGTGAATGTGCACGAAGTAAAAGTTTTTATACTCAACAATGTGCGGCTTCTTCTTTCAATGCTCAATACCAGTTTTTGTATTAAGTTGGTGTTTACAGTGACAATAGGGGTTATTTAATAAAGCAAAATACACTTGGCACTACAAGTGCACTAGGAGAACCTAGGAGACAGCTAAAAGAAACACAAGCAGTAAATCAAATTCAAGATGATTTCAGATCAAAATAATTTTTTTTTATAAAAGTATCAAAAAGTTGCTGGCATAGCAATGGCCCCCCTACCCGTAAAATAGTCCAGATACTTTTACCGCACATCGCAGGAGCTTTGGGGAGGCAAGCCAGGATGACCAGCTTCCAGGGCCGTCATTTCATTTGACCTGAATTGCGGCCTCAGGCCCAACTGAGGCCACATAATTTGGAGCATTTCTCCTTAAATAATTATGGAGAATACAGCATGCTAGCATTATGTGATTCAGTTTATACATGTTGATTTCCGTAAGGAATAGGTGGAACCGGCTGGCCATTATACCAAACGCATTCTCCACCACTCTTCTGGCTCTGGCCAGCCAGTAATTAAAAACCCTCTTCTCCGGGGTGAGGGACCTGGGGGAATGGCCTCATCAGATGTTCACCCAGACCAAATGCTTCATCTGCGACAAACAGCCATTCTTCCCCACGTCCACATATAAAAAATCATGTGTCGCCGACACCACCGCCATCAACACGATACTATAAAACCTCTTATAGATAAAATAGTATGACCCCGAGTGGGGTGGTGGGACGATGTGGACATGTTTGTGGAGTCAAACCAGAAAAAATAAAATTACTACTTTTGCACATAACATTGCAAGCAGATTAGACACAAACATTCTTGGCCAACATCAGTATGACATTTATTTGAAGGAGTATTTAAAGACAAAAAGATAAGGTACACTTATTAGATTTCTCACCCCCTCTGATGGCTCATTGTAAAAATGTGGGGGGGGGGGGGTCGAGATGAGTTTGGGACCCTAAAAAAAAGATTATGGCACTCTGTCTGAATTTAAGGACAACAATAACATTTGTACACATTTTAGGGGGTGTTTAGGGTAAAGCACTACTATGGAGCTGACAAAATACATTGTATGGAGCTGACAAAATACATTGTTAAGTGAGGCTAGGTGTGTATGGGCCCAGGATAACATTCTGGGGAGGTTAGTGAAGGCAAATATGCATGAAGGACAAAAAAGGAAGTTGAAAAGCTTCCAGCATGCATGAGGACAAAGAGGACATTCACAGCATATTACAATCATGATAATTAGGGAAGAACTACAATACATTAGCAAACATTAAATACATAGAATGTGATGCTAAAGGAGAAAACTTACCCTAATATAGTCCTTCTGCAGGACTTGAATGATGGCAGAACAGGTCTCTGGAATAATGATCTCCAGAGCCTGGGGGGGAGATGCCTGTTGAGAACTTGAGGTCCTGCAGACTTTTCCCTATCAACAAGTACCGCAACGTGGCGTCTAGCCTCTGCTCGGGAGTGATGGCCTACCGCATGTAGGTGTCCTGCTTCGTAATATAAGGGGACAGCAAAGCCAACAGACGGTGAAAAATAGGGTCCGTCATCCGGAGAAAATTCCTAAAATCATCAGGATTATTCTCCTGGATCTCCCGCAACAAACGCATATAAAAGAATTGGTCATGCTGGAGCAACCAATACTTGGTCCATGAACTCCTGTTCATGGATTGGGCTTGGGTCAAAGCAAGAACCCCAACCCCAAGCCCCCGCACAGCACAAATTTGACGAGTACGTAACTGCAACATGGCTTCAAAACGATCGGCTGGTCAGAAATGAACTAACAGAAAGCACTGAAAAACAGAAAGGCCTGAGAAGAGCGAGCTGAAAATCAGAAATGAGCAGACAAGAACGCACTGAAAAACAAATACGTACTATAATAATATGCACTGAAATCCAGGTGCGAACTGACTACACGCACTGAAGAACAGATACGAACCCACAAGCACAAACTGAAGAACAGTAACGATCTGAAAAGCACGAGGCTGAAAAGCGCCTCTCACCAAACTTCTACTAACACAAGATAAACACGAGATTAGCAAAAGGAGGCCAAAGGGTGGCGCGATTCGTATGAAACATCCCTTTTCTGGTGCCATTGTACGTGTTGTACGTCACCGCGTTCTCGACGGTCGAAAGTTCAGAGACCGTGTGTCAGGGGCATGTCAGCAACCGTCAGGCGAATCTGCGTGCACAAGGAATCTTTCTAGGTTAATTCAGCTCAATTCCCCACCAGGGGGCGCCGGCGCGCTCCCGCGTGTGCCCGTACGCGTGTTCGCGCGTTCGCGGGTGCGCGCGCGCCCGTTCGCGCTAGCGCCGTTTGGCGCCAAGGGCCCTTTAAAAGAGTGACAGGTGCTCATGTCAGGTGCTGTTCGTCTGCAGCTCTGCACCTGAAGTTCCTGTATCTGTCTGTCTGTTGTTTTGCTATTGACCCGGCTACGTCTGACCACTCTCCAGTCTCCAATCCGACCCGGCTTGTCTGACCTTGCTTATTCTGTTACCTGTTGCCGAACTCCTGCCTGTCTGACTATCCTTGGATCATCCCTCCTGTTTATACCTGCCTGATCTCCTGCCAATACGGACTGTCTGACCTTGCTTGCCTGTGTCCTGTGACGCTGCTACCAGCCTGCTTGTTTTGCATCCAGCTGCTGTCTTCGCACCTGTCTGCCTGCCGCCCGGCCTGCACCAGTTTACCTGCATCCGCAGCTCAGCCATCTCTGAGGGACGTCCTTCCAGTTCCGGTGTCTGCTTCTGCTGGAACTTGCATCAGGCCCTCCTACCCACTGCGCTCAGGAGACCGCTGTTCCCACTTCCAGCGGCTCCTGAACCAGCGTTTAAGAGAGGTCTCCTTCTACCAGTCAGGCTCAACTACCAGGTACCTTACACCGTGTGTATGCAAGCCAAGCTTGAGCGGAATTCTGTCGGAAAAACCATCCAATGTTTTTCTCTGACGAAAATTCCGATCGTGTGTACGCAGCATTAGAGAGAAGATATAAGGTCCTCCCTATGTTTTTGTAAAAGTGATATTTTTGATCAATCCAATTGACGCCAAAAAAAGGCTATGCATATGCTAATGGAATTTATAGGATGTTGGAGAAAAGTGTTGTAGTAGGTCGAAGAGTTTGGAAATGCAGTGCCACCATGAAAGGACAAGAAGGGTAGGAAAATGTGGAGTTGGGAGGGAGTTTGTAGGTGTAGCCAGTTAGGGTGAATTAAAGGTAGGGGGAAAGGACAGAAAAAAAATGGGGAAGTAGGGAAAGGAGAAGGCCTAGGCCTCTTGGTTGGTTGCCCCAACCCACAGATCAAGGAAAATATAGGAAGGCCACATATTCCCCAGAGAAGCAGAAGGGCAGATTTGCCCTTGCGGCGGTCTGTGAGATCCTTCATATATTTTAGAGAACCACAGTGATATTTTGGTGCGTTCAGTTGCTGCCAAAGAAAAGGTATGCATACACTAACGGCCTTTATAGGATTTTAGAAAAAAAAAATTTTAGTAAGTGGTGAGTGGAAGAGAGTTGATATGTATGATGAAGGAGAAGAGGTCATTTGGAAAGGAAAAGTTTGTGAACTTTTGGGTGACTGTTGAGACTTCACTCTAGAAGTCCTTTAACTTGGGGCAGAACCAGAATATGTGCAACAGCGAGCCATCCATTTTCTGGCATTTGCAGCATAGATTGGGGATAGATGGTTTTAGTGAGTGGAGGAGTTGTGGAATGTGGCACCACCGTGAAAGGTCTAGAAGGGTAAGGACATGGGGAGTTGGTAGTTTGTGGGGGTAGCCAGGTAGGGGGAATTAAGGGTAGGAGGAAAGGGCAGAGGAAAAAAAAATGTTGGGGTAGAGGAAGGGGTGAGCCTGGGCCTCTTGGGTGTTTAGAGATCTTCCCTTGCTACTCTGCCCCAGCTCACGGATCAAGGAGAATATAGGAAGGTCTCATAGTCCCCAGTGAAGCAGAATTCTGTCAAGTAGAACCATTGTTTCCAAAAGTCATATGTTTTAGAGAACCATAGCGATATTTTGGGTGGGTCCAATTTATATCAAAGAAAAGGTATGCAAAAAGCAACAGATTTGCCCTTAAGGGAGACAGTGACATACTCCACATGTTTTAGAGATCCATTGTGATATTTTGGGTGGGTACAATTTATGCCAAAGAAAAGGTGTACATGTATTAATGGCATTTATATAGAATGTTGGAGAAATGTTTTTCTAAAAGTGGTAAGTGGAAGAGAGTTGGTATATTAAATGATGGAGGAGTGGTAATTTGGGGTGCAAAGGTTTGTGAATTTTTGGGTAATTGCTACGGCTTTATATTGGAAGTCCTTAAACTTGAAGAAGAACCAGAATATGTGCAACAGCGAGCCATCCGTTCGTTGGTATCTGCAGCATACGTTGGGGATAGAGGGTTTGTCATGAGTAGAGGACTTGTGGGGGAATGTGGTACTACCATGAAAGGTCTAGAAGGGCAGTGAGATGGGGAGTTGGGAGGGATTTTGTAGGGGTAGCCAGTTAGGGTGAATTGAGCGCAGGGGGAAAGGGCCGAGGAAATTAAAAAAAATGTTGGGGCAAAAGAATGGGTAGGCCTGGGTCTCTTGGATGGTTGGAGATCTTCTCTAGCTGCTCTGCCCCAACTCATATATCAAGGAGAATATAGGAAAGCCTCATATTCCCCAGTGAATTGTTTCCAGTAGATCAATTGTTTCCGAAAGTCCCCAGATTTGCCTGAGGGAGACTCTGGGGATCTCCAAATATTTTAGAGAACCATAGCGATATTTTGGGTGGGTCCAATTTATGCCAAAGAAAGGTATGCAAAGGCAAAGACCTCAGTTTTGCCCTTGAGGTACTCCATATGTTTTAGAGATCCAAATTTTGGGTGGATCCAATTTATGGCAAACCAAAGGTATGCATGCACTAATGGCATTCATAGGATGTTGAAGAAATGTTTTTTTTTATAAGTGGTGAAGGGAAGGGCATTTCTATGTAAGAGCGGAAAGGAGGGGTCATTTGAGTTGCAAAAGTCTGATATGTTGGATGAATGTTTGGAGCTTTACTCTAGAATTCCTTTTAACTTGAGGCACAATCAGAATACGGCAGAATAGATGGTTGTAGTGAGTGGAGGAGTTGGGTAACATTGTACCACCATGAAAGGACTATGTAGCCTGCCTCTTGATATTCGTTACTAGAAGAAGACTAGTGAGAGAGAAATAAAATTCTGACTACTTGTTCAGGGGAGAAGGAAGTTTGTAAATCTTCCTTCCTTTTTTTTAATATAGGATAAGTAGGTTGTCATGGTCATGAGTAAATCATAAATGTGGGATAGGCATATCTGCTAGGTTGGGTTTGTTATCATAATTGTTTACAGGAGGTCAGTTTTCATAGTTGGTCAGTTGGTGGGTGAAAATGTTAATATTCCCATTGCACACGTTCCTGGATCAGGCTCGAAAGTAGTGGGTGCTGCAGAAACATCCAGCTGGAAAAGGGAACAATCATAGATCAACCTTCATATTTGCTAGCACACCACGGATCATCAAAGCCGTCTGAAAGGCTAATTTCATTGAAGAATAATCACATCAAAAAAAGAAAAGTGCAACGTTTCGGAGCCGGCAGGACCCCTTCGTGAGGCATGTGACGAAGGGGTCCTTTGCGGCTCCGAAATGTTGCACCTTTCTTTTTGTGATGTGATCATTCTTCAATAAAAATAGCCTTTCGGGCGACTTTGGTGATCCGTGGTATCCTGGCAAATATGAACATTGGTGGGTGAAAAGACACAAGGAAATGGGTTCTTGACGGATTCTAAAAGCATTTGGAAAATAGTGGGCAGTTGTCCAGAGATTTCAAATGGCAGATCCAGTATACACCCTACTTGATAAGTGACTGACAACCGGCATCTGACACCCCAGGTGAAAAGGACCAGAGAATATTTTAAAGAAAGAAAAAGCTTGAAAACAACTTTTGACACTAATAGGTTAAAGTGTATATGAGATTCTAGTGGCTGGATTTAGAGTTATTTTAAGTGTTTCTGTAGACAAGTGGCAGGGTGACACAACCTGTGTTTGTTCATGTCACAGATATACACTACCGTTCAAAAGTTTGGGGTCACATTGAAATGTCCTTATTTTTGAAGGAAAAGCACTGTACTTTTAAATGAAGCTAACTTTAAACTAGTCCTAACTTTAAACAAATATACTCTATACATTGCTAATGTGGTAAATGACTATTCTAACTGCAAATGTCTAGTTTTTGGTGCAATATCTACATAGGTGTATAGAGGCCCATTTCCAGCAACTATCACTCCAGTGTTCTAATGGTACAATGTGTTTGCTCATTGGCTCAGAAGGCTAATTGATGATTAGCAAACCCTTGTGCAATCATGTTCACACATCTAAAAACAGTCTAGCTCCTTCCAGAAGCTACAAAATTGACCTTCCTGTGAGCAGATTGAGTTTCTGGAGCATCACATTTGTGGGGTCAATTAAACGCTCAAAATGGCCAGAAAAAGAGAACTTTCATCTGAAACTCGACAGTCTATTCTTGTTCTTAGAAATGAAGGCTATTCCATGCGAGAAATTGCAAAGAAATTGAAGATTTCCTACAACGGTGTGTACTACTCCCTTCAGAGGACAGCACAAACAGGCTCTAACCAGAGTAGAAAAAGAAGTGGGAGGCCGCGTTGCACAACTAAGCAAGAAGATAAGCACATTAGAGTCTCTAGTTTGAGAAACAGACGCCTCACAGGTCCCCAACTGGCATCTTCATTAAATAGTACCCGCAAAACACCAGTGTCAACATCTACAGTGAAGAGGCGGCTGCGGGATTTTGGGCTTCAGGGCAGAGTGGCAAAGAAAAAGCCATATCTGAGATTGGCCAATAAAAGAAAAAGATTAAGATGGGCAAAAGAACACAGACATTGGACAGAGGAAGACTGGAAAAAAGTGTTGTGGACAGATGAATCCAAGTTTGAGGTGTTTGGATCACAAAGAAGAACGTTTGTGAGACGCAGAACAAATGAAAAGATGCTGGAAGAATGCCTGACGCCATCTGTTAAGCATGGTGGAGGTAATGTGATGGTCTGGGGTTGCTTTGGTGCTGGTAAGGTGGGAGCTTTGTACAGGGTAAAAGCTAAGGAAGGCTATCACTCCATTTTGCAACGCCATGCCATACCCAGTGGACAGCGCTTGATTGGAGCCAATTTCATCCTACAACCGGACAATGACCCTAAACACACCTCCAAATTGTGCAAGAACTATTTACAGCAGAAGCAGGCAGCTGGTATTCTATCGGTAATGGAGTGGCCAGCACAGTCACCAGATCTGAACCCCATTGAGCTGTTGTGGGAGCAGCTTGACCGTATGGTACGCCAGAAGTGCCCATCCAACCATTCCAACTTGTGGGAGCTGCTTCTAGAAGCGTGGGGTGCAATTTCTCCAGCTTACCTCAATAAATTAACAGCTAGAATGCCAAAGGTGTGCAATGCTGTAATTGCTGCAAAAGGAGGATTCTTTGATGAAAGCAAAGTTTGATGTAAAAACAATGTTATTTCAAATACAAATCATTATTTCTAACCTTGTCAATGTCTTGACTCTATTTTCTATTCATTTCACAACGTATGGTGGTGAATAAGTGTGACTTTTCATGGAAAACACAAAATTGTTTGGGTGACCCCAAACTTTTGAACGGTAGTGTATATACTGCAACTGTATGGCAGTCAGCACTTCCACAGGAAGTTCTGTAGCACTAAACAGTCTACACTCGGCGTCTTGGTCCGGGCTGACATATACGCCACATGCGCTGGGTGAGTAATATCTCGTGGTTGAGGGTTTCAGCTATCCTTTGCAAACCTGCAAATTCATGCTATGATAGATGTGGTGACTGATAACCTGTTTTTTTATTTATATTTTGGACTTAGCACAGCGTCAGAATGTTTGTGTAGAGCCCGTGGGATGTGCAGAAATCATGGAAAATTAAAATGAAGTCTCATTTGACTGGTGGTTAGTCTCAGTCTTAATTTCCCCTGTCCCTATTTTATTTCTAACTGGTCCTCTCTTATTACTCTATTCTGCCCATTTCATTTAGAGGGACCGTCCATCCAAAACATATATTTCAGTGTTTGGTAGATGCTGGAGAATTATACCACAACAGTTTCCTCTGCACATTTTCTGGGGGCCGTTGTGAGCCCATCCCCACTCTACCTCTAACATTTTTATTATGGAGAATGAAATAGAAGGAACTTTAACTCACAAAGGTGGACTAGAACACCCAAAATGTCCAATTAGATAGAACTATGGCAGGGAGATCCTTGGCATATAAGAAGACAGGGGCTGACTCAGCCCACCAGGCTCCACCTGTAAGTAAAATATCAATTTTGGATGGACTGGGATTTTAAAGAATCAAGAGAAATGTCATAGTTAGCAGTTGTCAACTATTTGGAGATACTCCTGGAAGATTGCATCTCGAAAAAAATGTTCTTTCTCGTTTTGAAAAGTGTAGGTGGTTGCAGCACAAGAGAGATCAGTTTATTGGTCACATATAGGCAGGGAAGCCAGAAACATTGGCAATGGGATTTATTTATGTGTAAATAATAAACTGAGCTCCTTTGTGCTTCAATCTTCTTGTTTTGTTTTTTGTTTTTTTATTATTTCGGTGGTCACTGGAGATCCACCTGGTTGCATGTATGACTTTTGCTATTGGTCCTACATATATACTGTACCTGTTGGGCATGTGATGTGTGGGAATCTCTTGTAGTTCATCAATAAGTGCACTCCACCAGCAGAATCTATCATGCTCCATACTTTAAAGTCCCAAGAAAAGGTGTTGTTGCTCAAAATGCCAAATGCCAAAATGTATTTTTCCACACATTATGGTATATAGGAACATACATCAGCAAGACAGTTTCCCTGCCCTTTATCATGTTCTTTTTTTTTTTTGCTTTAACTTAATGAAAAGTAATTTTTTCTGCAATTTATTGTCCACCATTACTATTTTTTTTAAACTTTTTTATGAATATTTATTATATTTACTCAATATCTGTTTAATAAAAGTAAACAAGTATATAAAACAAGTCAGTCTCATGAAAACCTCCACCATTCGTATAATCATGAACTCAGCTCTTCATGAATTTACAAAGGACATCCAAAATTTTCCAGGCACCTGACCAATAGACTCAAATTATTCACATTATTTTTAGTTTTTACTTCTATTTTTTCTTGTTTTGGTCTGTTTTTACTAATAGTAACCATAAAAAATTATAAATGGGGTTAATAGGGTTAATTTTGCATCTTAGGTTGGATAATGGATATATATATATATATATATATATATATATATATATATATGCAGTATCTCACTAAAGTGAGTACACCCCTCACATTTTTGTAAATATTTTATAATATCTTTTCATGTGACAACACTGAAGAAATGACACTTTTCTTCAATGTAAAGTAGTGAGTGTACAGCTTGTATAACAGTGTAAATTTGCCGACCCCTCAAAATAACTCAACACACAGCCATTAATGTCTAAACCGCTGGCAACAAAAGTAAGTAGCAAAGTAATTTCTTCAGTGTTGTCACATGAAAAGATATGATAAAATATTTACAAAAATGTGAGGGGTGTACTCACTTTTGTGAGATACTGTGTGTGTATATATATATACAGTGGCTTGCGAAAGTATTCGGCCCCCTTGAACTTTTCAACCTTTTGCCACATTTCAGGCTTCAAACATAAAGATATAAAATTTTTATTTTTTGTGAAGAATCACCAACAAGTGGGACACAATTGTGAAGTGGAACGAAATCTTTTGGATTTTTGAAACTTTTTTAACTAATAAAAAAATGAAAACTGGGGCGTGCAAAATTATTTGGCCCCCTTGCGTTAATACTTTGTAGAGCCACCTTTTGCTGCGATTACAGCTGCAAGTCGCTTGGGGTATGTCTCTATCAGTTTTGCACATCGAGAGACTGAAATTCTTGCCCATTCTTCCTTGCAAAACAGCTCGAGCTCAGTGAGGTTGGATGGAGAGCGTTCGTGAACAGCAGTTTTCAGCTCTTTCCACAGATTCTCGATTGGATTCAGGTCTGGACTTTGACTTGGCCATTCTAACACCTGGATACGTTTATTTGTGAACCATTCCTTTGTAGATTTTGCTGTATGTTTGGGATCATTGTCTTGTTGGAAGATAAATCTCCGTCCCAGTTTCAGGTCTTTTGCAGACTCCAACAGGTTTTCATCCAGAATGGTCCTGTATTTGGCTGCATCCATCTTCCCCTCAATTTTAACCATCTTCCCTGTCCCTGCTGAAGAAAAGCAGGCCCAAAACATGATGCTGCCACCACCATGTTTCACGGTGGGGATGGTGTGTTGAGTGTGATGAGCTGTGTTGCTTTTACGCCAAACATATCGTTTTGCATTGTGGCCAAAAAGTTCGATTTTGGTTTCATCGGACCAGAGCACCTTCTTCCACATGTTTGGTGTGTCTCCCAGGTGGCTTGTGGCAAACTTTAGACGAGACTTTTTATGGATATCTTTGAGAAATGGCTTTCTTCTTGCCACTCTTCCATAAAGGCCAGATTTGTGCAGTGTACGACTGATTGTTGTCCTATGGACAGACTCTCCCACCTCAGCTGTAGTTCTCTGCAGTTCATCCAGAGTGATCATGGGCCTCTTGGCTGCATCTCTGATCAGTCTTCTCCTTGTCTGAGCTGAAAGTTTAGAGGGACAGCCAGGTCTTGGTAGATTTGCAGTGGTCTGATACTCCTTCCATTTCAAAATGATCGCTTGCACAGTGCTCCTTGGGATGTTTAAAGCTTGGGAAATCTTTTTGTATCCAAATCCGGCTTTAAACTTCTCCACAACAGTATTACGGACCTGCCTGGTGTGTTCCATGGTCTTCATGATGCTCTCTGCGCTTTCAACAGAACCCTGAGACTATCACAGAGCAGGTGCATTTATACAGAGACTTACACACAGGTGGATTCTATTTATCACCATCAGTCATTTAGGACAACATTGAATCATTCAGAGATCCTCACTGAACTTCTGGAGAGAGTTTCCTGCACTGAAAGTAAAGGGGCCGAATAATTTTGCACGCACCATTTTTCAGTTTTTTAATTGCTAAAAAAGTTTAAAATATCCAATAGATTTCGTTCCACTTCACAATTTTGTCCCACTTGTTGGTGATTCTTCACAAAAAATTAAAATTTTATATCTTTATGTTTGAAGCCTGAAATGTGGCAAAAGGTTGAAAAGTTCAAGGGGGCCGAATACTTTCGCAAGCCACTGTATATATATATATATATATATATATATATATATATATATATATATATGTATATATATATATATATATATATATATATATCTATATGTATATATATATATATATATATATATATATGTATATATATATATATATATATATATGTATATATATATATATATATGTATATATGTATATATATATATATATGTATATATATATATATATATATATATATATATATATATATATATATATGTATATATATATATATATATATATATATATATATGTATATATATATATATATATATATATATATATATATATGTATATATATATATATATATATATATATATATATATATATATATGTATATATATATATATATATATATATATATATGTATATATATATATATATATATATATATATATATATATATATATGTATATATATATATATATATATATATATATATATATCCACTTGACATCCGGAGGCCGTCATATGACGGCCTCCACTTTCAGGGCTTATATCTGAATGATGTCTGAGGCTACAGACATCATTCAGATACCGGCATTTTCAGCCGGCGATTCCGTACACCATAAGAACGATCATAGCGGCTGTTCCGCCGCTTGATCGTTCTTACGGGCGGCGGGAGGGGACACCCCCCCCCTCCTGCCGCCCTCCGGTGCTACTACCGACTCACCTCAGCGATCGGTGAGTCGGATAGCGGATCCGCCGGCGCTGGATGTTCACCATAGAGATTTCCGGCGGACCAGATGGTCGCCGGAGTCTCTATGATCGTTCGGAGGCCGGGCGCGATGTTATGACGTCACGCCCGGCCTCTGCATTCAAAAAAACGGCGCCGCTTCGGTTGTGAAGCGGCGATCGTTTTATTTTTTTTTTTTATTTTAGGCTTCCCAGCCTAGAGGTGAGATGTGGGGTCTTATTGACCCCATATCTCACTGTAAAGAGGACTGATCGTGTCATATTCCTATTACAAGGGATGTTTACATTCCTTGTAATAGAAATAAAAGTGATCAAAAAAAAAAATATTTTTTTAAAGTGTCAAAATAAAAATTTTTAAGTAAAATTAACAATAAAAAAAAAAAAAAAAATTTTTAAAGCGCCCCTGTCCCCGTGAGCTCGCACGCAGAAGCGAACGCATACATAAGTCCCGCCCACATATGAAAACAGTGTTCAAACCACACATGTGAGGTATCGCCGCGAACGTTAGAGCGAGAGCAATAATTTTGGCCCTAGACCTCCTCTGTAACTCAAAACATGTAACCAGTAAAAAATTTTAAAGCGTCGCCTATGGGCATTTTTAAGTACCAAAGTTTGGCGCCATTCCACGAGCGTGTGCAATTTTGAAGCGTGACATGTTAGGTATCTATTTACTCGGCGTAACTTCATCTTTCACACAATGCAAAAAAATTTGGCTAACTTTGCTGTTTTGTTTTTTTTTAAGCATGAAACTGTTTTTTTTCCAAAAAAAACGCGTTTGAAAAATTGCTGCGCAAATACCGTGCAAGATAAAAAGTTGCAATGACCGCCATTGTATTCTGTAGGGTCTCTGCTAAAAAAACATATATAATGTTTGGGGGTTCTATGTAATTTTATAGCAAAAAAATGATGATTTTTGACATGTAGGAGCGAAGTGTCAGAAATGGCCCGGATATGAAGTGGTTAAATTTATATATATATATATATATATATATATATATATATATATATATATATATACACACATACATACATTTTTTGGTCACTATGGGTTTTTGTGGATCATGTGTGCGCTTTTCTTGCACATGAAATTTAATAGATCTCAATCTCCATGACCAGGGACCTTATACACACATGACATTTATTTCTTGCTTACATGGCACTTATACTTATAATGACAATTGCGCGATCATGCTACACTGTAACCAAATGAAAATGTTATCTTTTTTTCCTGCACAAATAGAGCTTTCTTTTGGTGGTATTTAATCACCACTGGGTTTTTTTTTTTTTTGCTAAACAAACAAAAGACTGAAAAATTTGAAAACAAAACAAAACAAAATATTTTGTTATAAAATTTTGCAAACAGGTAATTTTTCTCCTTCACTGATGGGCACTGATGAGGAGGTCCTGATGGGCACTGATAGTCTGCACTGATGATGCGGCACTGATAGGCAGCACTGATGGGCACTGATGAGGCAGCACTAGTGGGTATTGATCAGGAGGCACTGATGAGGCTGCACTGATGGGTGGCATTAATGGGCACTGATAGGTGGCACTGATAGATGGCACTGGTAGGCACTAATCAGGAGGCACTGATCATTAGGCACTGATGGGCACTAATTTAAGGTGACCAGATTTTTAAAATGAAATCCGGGGACATATTTTTTTTTTTACTAGTAATGGCAGCAATCGACGACTCTTTGCCCGTCTCCACCACCGCCGCCTGCCCCACAGCCTGTCAAGGCTAAAGCCCCATACACACTATCAGATTTTCTGTTTATTTTTTCCTTCAGATTGACCGAAACCATATAATATGAGGTCAAACCTTAGGAGTTTCAATTTGTATGCAATCAGGCAGGCCCTCGCACTACATGGTTTTTGGTAAATCTGAAGACAAAAATCAGCAGAAAATCTAATAGTGTGTATGGGGCTTTACTCTTCGGGCCCCGGCTACTATTGGGTGGGGAGCAGAGGAAGATCACTCCACCAGGGAAGGCAAGGAGATAAGCAGGCAGGTGGCTGACCGGGACTTGAGCCAAGGCAGTAGAACATGCGAGTGGAGCTGAATGGGCATGCGCCTGAAACTGAAGAAATAGTCCCTCCGCTCCGACCAGCACAAGATCATCAGAAAGGGGCACAGATAATGGAAAAAAATAAACCCCCATAAGCTAGTAGGAGCGGCAGAGGAGGGGGGGGTTGCAATTCAGATTTTTTCTTTTTATTCTGCACGGGCTTCCTTTGAAATTGCCCCAGCCCCTGTTCAAACCCAATCTGGGGACAAAACTGGGGACAGACTTGGTCCGGGGACAGTGTCCTGAATCCGGGGACTGTCCCCAGAACCCGGGGATGTCTGGTCACCCTACACTAATTGGCAGCACTGATGGGTACTTATAGGTGGTACTGGTGGGCACTGATTAGCAGTACTGATGGGCACTGATAGATGGCACTGGAGGGCACTGATTAGCAGCACTGGTGGGCACTTAGGGTACCAATATCCCTCTTACAGAAGCAGATTACCGGCTTTATTCTTTTCTTCACTCTGACAGCAAAGATAGTTTTATATTTATTTATTACAGACATTTATATACAGTAGCACTGACAATTGATACACTGTGCATTCCCATCAGTCCCTTCCCACAAGAAGCTTACAATCTAACCTCCCTATCTCACATACTAGAGCCAATCTACCAGTATGTCTTTGGAATGCGGGAGGAAACCAATGCACCAACGGGGAGAACATGCAAACTGCCTGAGATTTAAACTGATGACCCCAGTGCTACAAGGCAGAAATGCTAACCACTATTTTAACCCCTTCCTGCCCAGTCATGGCATACCTTTAAAAGAGAAGTATGGGGTTTGTTTGTTTTTTAAGATTCTTACTTACCTAGGTGGATGCAGCCTCGGTCCGCCGGATCTAACACTAAGAACTGAGCGATTGAACACCGTTCTCAGAGCTCCCTGAGCAGAGAGATGGTCACTGTCAGTCACAGCTCTCTGCTCCGCCCCGCTCTCCTCGCTCACTGGAGCACTGGGCTGTGAAGGGGGCAGGCCGGCTCAGGTTCTCAGCGACTCCTGAGAGGCTGAGCCAAGTGCCAGTCCAGGCATGTGGGTGGATCCCGACCATATGATTGTGATCCTTCCTGAGTCTGGACCGGCTCTGTGACTTGAGCCAACAGCGGGCTTCAACCTGCTGTCTGCTGAAAATAGGTCAGAGGAGTGCAGACCGAACAGCACTTCTGTGATCCACAGGAGAAGTACAGGCAAACAAGCTTTGGCTGCATTTCTTCTTTAACTGGGCTATTGTGCCTGGGGATGGGGGGGACAAGAAGGTCTCCTGATCATGTGACCACTGTGATTGACTGACGCAGTGGTCACATGATTGCGAGCATGTCCTGCTGGCTCCAGATCATTACTAGAAACTGGGAGCTGTCTTTGACAGCTCAGTCTCTGTGCTGGGAACATGCAGTGAGTCTGTCAGCACAGAAACCTCTGCCACCCATGGATGCAAATGTGCGGCATATGGGCATTAAAGCCTACCCTCGTTGCCGCCATTAACCACTTCAGCCCCGGAAGATTTGGCTGCTGAATGACCGGGCCATCTTTTGCGATTCGTCACTGCCTCACTTTTGCACGGTCGTGCGACGCTGCACCCAAACAAAATTGATGTCCTTTTTTTCCCACAAATAGAGCTTTCTTTTGGTGGTATTTGATCACCTCTGTGGTTTTTTATTTTTTGCGCTATAAACAAAAAAAGAGCGACAATTTTGAAAAAAACGCATTATTTTTTACTTTTTGCTATAATAAATATCCCCAAAAATATATAAAAAAAACTATTTTTTTCCCTCAGTTTAGGTCGATATGGATTCTTCTACATATCTTTGGTAAAATAAAATCGCAATAAGCGTATATTGATTTGTTTGCGCAAAAGTTATAGCGTCTACAGAATAGGGGATAGATTTATAGCATTTTTATTATTACTCTTTTTTTTTACTAGTAATGGCGGCGATCTGAGATTTTTATTGGGACTGCCACATTATGGTGGGTACACCGGACACTTTTGACACATTTTTGGGACCATTGGCATTTATACAGCGATCAGTGCTATAAAAAGGCATTGATTACTGTAAAAATGTCACTGGCAGGAAAGGGGTTAATAGCAGCCAATCCCCCGACGACGTCCTATCGTGACGAAACGCGTAGGGCGGGCCTGTGATCGTGACGTCATCACGTTTGTCTCTCTGGAGATCGTAGTTTGATGATACAGCAACCAGCAGGCGGAGAAAGCTCGAGGAGATGCCGCTATTTTTGTTTACACAACGCACTAACATCAGCTTTATCCTGTAAGTGCAATCTTTCTTGATTTTGATAAATCATTTTAGTACATACTGCACTATGGGGGCAATTCTTTTTTATGTCTCTGAGTGTTAAAGACCCAGCTGACCGGGACATCTGCATAGGTTTTTGGGAGACCCAATTCCCTCAGCTTGGTGAGACCGCCATTGCGGTCATTCCTGCGGGTAAGGAGACTATATACTCACTCTGGGTGTATAACCTGTTTGGAAGAAGGGCCCTTACTTTTTTCTTCACGGCGTTAAGTTGCTTCACTTGCATGAACATTTTTCATTTACTGTCACAACAATTTGGGACTTTGTTTGCTGAACATTTTATTTGTTTTTTGTTTTTTTTTTGCAATTGTATAATCCATATGAGTGATTCTTTTTGCATATTTTGGGATCATTTTTTTTGATGTGTGTTACCTCATATTTTGTGACACTTCACCTCAATATTTGTGACCTACATTATTCATTATTGTTATTTATAGAATTTGATATCTTTTTATTCTTATTCATATCACTTTTTCACTTGTATTGATTTATTGGACTGCTTTTGTCATTTCCCCTGTTTTGAGATATAGGGACTTTGCCTTAGTTTTCCACACATACTTTTCACCACTACTGAATGTTAATTTATTCAGTTTTTTTTTCCTTTCACTTTTTGATCAACACATTTAGCGCTGCACCCACCCCATGTTTTTCACTGATTTGAGTTTAGTGTTTAGGACTTCTGGTGCTGGCAGCTTTATATATTTTATATCTTTTTCATTTTACAATTTTTATATATATTGTTTTCAAGCGCAGCGTTTTCTTTTTACCATAGATTTATAGCATTTTTGTTATTATTATTTTTTTTACTAGTAATGGCGGCGATCTGAGATTTTTATTGGGACTGCGACTTTATGGTGGACACATCAGACACTTTTGACACATTTTTGGGACCATTGGCATTTATACAGCGATCAGTGCTATAAAAATGCATTGATTACTGTAAAAATGTCACTGGCAGGGAAGGGGTTAACCACTAGGGGGCGATCAAGGGGTTAACTGTGTTCCCTGTGTGTGTTCTAACTGTAGGGGGAGGGGACTGATTAGAGGAAGTGACAGATCGTGGTTCCTCGCTAATAGGAACTCACGATCTGTCACTCCTCACAGAACAGAACAGGGATTTGTGTGTTTACACACACTTGTCCCTGTTCTGCCTCTTGCGCCCGTGATTGCTCGTGGCCGGCGGCCATCGCAACTGTAGGCCGCAAGCATTGGCACCCCCGCAGTGTAGTGGGTGCATGCGCGCACCTGCTATCCCAATCCCACGAGCCAACGTATAGCTATGACAGCTCGCGGGATCGTGGCGATCTGCCGCAGTATAATGACGGCGGCTGGTCGGCAAGCAATTAATATGCATTACATGGGTGGCAAGGGGTTAAGATGCATTACATGGGCGGCAAGGGGTTAAAGCTAAACCCTGGCAGATTTAAATGCACACAATTTAATGAAAGTATGTATTAACTCATCATTGAAGTGATTGTAAACTTCAGACATGAAATATGAACAAAGCATATCCCTCTATAGTGTGTATGTGTCTCAATTAAGAGCGCTAAGGTGCCATTTCTGTCTGCTGCCTCGTTCCTCTGCTATCAGCATGAGTCAATTCTGACAAGTTTTCCTGACACCAAGACAAAAATGGTGACAGGGGAGGGACCTCCAGCTGATTGACAGCCTCAGCTCTATTCCTGTGAGGTGTGTGGAGGGGGTGTGTCTCTTCCCTCCATTCAGGGTTTAGAGCTCTCCTCCCTGAGCTCTGCAGAGTGTAACATCAGCTCTTCGCCAGCTATTTTTCAGAGCTGAGAGATCCCGAGTAAATTCTGCACTTTAAACAGATATAGAGAAGAGAGGACTGCAGATGAACAGGTACAACTTATGTTGTAGGATTACATCCCTGTGAATCACCTGAGGCCAGTCACTTCACTGGGTATATGGAAGAGTTTGCAAATACTTTAAATGTATCTATCAAATTAGCAGTTGTGGGTATCTGAATCTGCCTTGAAATCAGCCTCATGTAATCACCTATATCAGGGGTCTCCAAACTTACCAAACACCAAACGCCGGTTTACTCTCTTCAGACTTTAGAGGGGCCAGACTGTGGCCATCAGGAGTGCAAAATGACCCAGCATCAGTGAGACTAAACAATTCCCCATCATTGGTGTCAGTGGGAGGAATTGTGCCCCATCATTGGTGTCATTGGACCCAATTGTTGGTGTCATTGGGAGGAATTGTACCCCACCATTGGTGTCATTGGGCCCTATCATTGGTGTCATTGAGAGGAAGTTTGCCCCATCACTGGTGTCATTGGGAGGAATTGTGGCCCATTGTTGGTGCCATTGGGAGGAATTGTGCCCAATTGTTGGTGTCATTGGAAGGAATTGTGCCCCATCGTTGGTGTCATTGGGAGGAATTGTGCCCACTCGTTGGTGCCATTGGGAGGAATTGTGCCCACTCGTTGGTGTCATTGGGAGGAATTGTGGCCCATCGTTGGTGTCATTTGGAGGAATTGTGCCCTTCATTGGTATCAGTGAATAAAATAGCACCCCCAAGGGCCGGATAAAAGCAGGCAAAGAGCCGCATCTGGCCCCTAGTGCCACAGTTTGGAGATCACTGACCTATACAATAGGACTCAGAAGGTGGATGTGGGGAGGGGGGTGTTAAGTGTTGGTACTTTTAACCAAAAAGTACCCCATCGTTGGTGTCATTACAAGTGTCCTACATGCACAATAATATTTTAGTTACATGTGAAGCCTGGCGTGCAGAGAGGAAACATGCTAGCTGTAGGAGAGTGAAGAGAGATGATCTCATCAGTCTGCTGCTGCTCCTTAATTGTCCAATCACAGACCGCTGGCATGGAGGTGACCAAGCTGTATTGCTTAACTGTAATGGAGAAAAGCAAAGGCTTTCACCTGTCTGTGCTGCATAAATCTCAGGAATGGCAGGATAAAAAAAAAAAAATCCTTTGGCATTTTATATTTGGCGTAATTTCCTTCTCTTAGCGTAACACAGAAATTTTGATACTTCCTTTTTTTCCTTTTGCTAGTGTCCAAACTTCCTGTAGGTGACGGCATATAAAAAACCGGTGATCAAGTGTCGCGCAAAATAAACCTGATGAACCACCACTGCGCTATGGTATTAATTCCACTGTGATACCTGTAGCTGCCAACTTAAAAATATAATATGAAAACGTATTCTAAATAAATGAAGTAGTGGCGCTATAAACACCATAAAAATCAAATAATGGTGAATAAAGTACTTATAAATTATAACCAGTGATGCAAAAAACAATAATGATTGAAAGTACTATAGCTGTACTAAACAGGCCATATACTAAGTGACCGTGGTGAGTGCTATATCTCTACCAAAACAACTCAATGATGTATGATCATAATCCTTAACATAAAAAATACAAAATATATAAACATTTCTTTTAGTGACAAAAGAAAAATATACATAAAGGTCAAAACAACTGCAAATAGTTCGTGCAATGTTAAAGATGAAATACTAAAATAAAGTCTGTGCTCAAAGGTGCATATCAAAAAGTGACTCTCAAACATAAATCTTCCTGTGTCAAAGACAACTCCTTCACCACACCGGCTGTGATCCACTCATATGGAGCCGCACTCACCAGAAAATGCACTCACCAGAAGATAATGCCTTGCACTCTCATGCTCGGCATATATGCAGTGATAAAGTGCCCAAAAGAGTTATCCAGACTGGATGGAGCTGCGTCCACAGCAGATGGAATTCTCTAGTTATTAGCACTCCTCACCAGGCAAAAAGGTATGTCAAAAATATCTTGTATTTCTGCAAATCCCAGGCTTAATTAATAGTAACAACAGAATGGCTCAGTAGCTGCAGACTGCAGTCCTGTTTGAACTATTGAACTATTAGCAGTTGTTTTGACCGTTATGTATATTTTTCTTTTGTCACTGAGAGAGAAATGTTTATGTATTTTGTATTTTTTATTTTAAGGATTATGATCATACATCATTGAGTTGTTTTGGTAGAGATATAGCACTCACCACGGTCACTTAGTATATGGCCTGTTTAGTACAGCTATAGAACTTTCAATCATTATTGTTTTTTGCATGACTGGTTATAATTTATAAGTACTTTATTCACCATTATTTGATTTTTATGGTGTTCATAGCGCCACTATTTTATTTATTTAGGTGACAGCATAGCCCAACAGTATCAGAACTGCTACTGTATATCCATTAATGAACGAGAAAGAAAATGGGATTTTTGTACTTCACATCAAAAACTGTTTATGGAGTCCATTAAGGGACACAGGAATTCTGATACTGTTGAGTTATACTGCCACCTTCAGGAGGTTTGGACACTAGCAAAAAAACAAGAGTATCAGAATTCCTGTGTCCCTCAATGGACTCCAGAAAATGGATTTTAGGGGAAAAACAAAAATCAGATTTTCTTTCTCCTTTGGTTAGGGGCACAGGAATTATCAGACTCTTGGGTTATACTGCCGCCCACACAAGGTGTGGACACTAGGGAAAAACAAGGGTATCAGAATTATTGTGTCCCTCGGGTAGATGTCATATGACGTCACTTACTTTGAGTGAAGATATCTGAATCATCCAGATACTGTATCTTTTTTTCAGGCGGCGACTCCCTCACATGTAAAAGCCATCATAGCGGCTGTTTGGCCGCTTGATGGCTTTTAAAGTTGGCAGAAAGAGACACCCCCCCCCACCGCCTTCCAGTGCTTCTCCAGTCTCTCCTGTGCGATCGGGGAGCCGGAGAATGAATACACCACCAGGGGTGGATTACCATAGAGCTGGCGGAGGACCAGATGGTCCCCCGTCAGCTCTATGACCCTCGGAGGCCTGAAGGGACGTTATGATGTCACTTCCGGCTCTGGCAGATGTAAACACTGCCATTTTGCTGGAAAGCCTGAGATCGATTTATTTTTTATTTATTTTTTTTAAGCTTTCCAGCATAGAGGAAAGATGTGGGGACTTATAGACCCCAGATCTCTCCATAAAAAGGACCTGTCATGCCCTATTCCTATTACAAGGGATGTTTTAAGACTCCAATCACATCTCCATGTTTTAAATCACGGGTGAAATTGCCACGATTCCGCCCGCGATTCGAAATAACGGCAAGCACAATCTTGGGGCGCTTGTCGCCCAAAAGAAGCTCTTATACTTCTTTTGGGCGACAGAAGTTCTGCGATTCTGTTTGCACGATTTTACCGTGACGGTCGCCCGCTGAACCGCGGTAAAGTCACGCCGCGATTGGTGTGCCTTGGAAGTCGCAGGGAGCTCATTCAGAACGTTTCAGAACACGGAGATGTGAACAGAACTTACATTGTAGAGCTTGTAGAGTTGTAATAGGAATAAAAGTGATCAAAAAATAATACATTAAAGGGAAAATGTAAAAAAAAAAAAAAAAATTAAATAAACAATAAAAAAATATAAAACCTTAAAGCACCCCCCCCCCCAATCCCCTCGTGCTCGCAAGCAGAAGCGAATTTATATGTAGGTCGCGTCCGCATATCTAAACAACGTTCAAACCACACATGTGAGGTTTCGCCGTGATCATTAGAGCGAGAGAAATACTTCTAGCACTAGAGCTCCTCTGTAACTCAAAACTGGTAACCTGTAAAAATGTTTAAAGAGTCGCCTATGGAGGTTTTTAAGTACTGTAGTTTTGGCGCCATTCCACGAGTGTGCGCAAACAAGCAAGCATGACATGTTAGGTATCTATTTACTCAGCGTAACGTCATCTTTTTATACAAAACATTGGGGTAAATATTGTGTATTGTGTTTTTTAAAATCATGAAAGTGTTTTTTTTTTCCAAAATAAAAAAAAAAATTGCGTTTTGAAAAATTGGTGTGCAAATACCGTATGACATAAAAAATTACAGTGACCGACATTTTATTCTCTAGGGTCTCTGCTAAAAAAATATATAGAATGTTTGGGGGTTCTAAGTAATTTTCTAGCAAAAGAAAAAAAATGATGATTTTTACATGTAGGAGAGGAATGCCGGAATTGGCCTGGTATGGAACATTTCAGTGGCAGGTTTAGCTGTTTGCCTGGAGTTCAGCTTTGGACAACTATTTTCCATCGAACATGCAGGGTGATGACAAATGTGTCTTGATCCTATCTTTATCTAGAAAAATATTTGAGTATTTGTCTGACGCCTCTGACAAGTGGTAGCCGCATTTTGTTTTGTTTTTTTGTGATATCCACCTCCACCTCCATCTACTGTATGTATCCAGAAGCACAGCAGATGCTCTGAAAGCAGAAAATCGGATCCGTTTACCTCCAGTAAATGGTAGTGTAATCAATTGTGGCCAGATTCAGCAGGATTTTCACAGTGCTAGTGGGCAGGACTGCAGTTTCTTATCTGATGAGTCTGTGCTCTGCCCCTTGCTCTTTTGCAGAACCAGGGAACACTTGACTAATGCTATTGCACATTCAGAACCAACTATAGGGGGCGGGTGAACCTAACTTAGGAAATGGGTGCCAGAAAGCCACTGTGTAATCTGTGTTTCAAAAGAAGGAAAAGTGGTGGCACTACTGGCATAAAAATTGTAGTTTATTAGAAATACTTTAAAAACGAGGACACATCTTGAACACACATCTCCTCAAACGCATTTCGCTCACCTGTGCTTAGCCATTGCTAATCTGCGTTTCAGACTGATTTAAAGTGGTTGTAAAGGCTGAAGGATTTTAACGCCATGCATTCTATGCATGAAGGTAAAAACCCCCCACAGCCCCCCTAATACTCACCTGAGCCCCGTCCCAATCCAGTGATGTGCACAGGAGCTTTGGTTGTCCCAGGTATCTCTCTCCTCGTTGGGCTGAGACAGACTGCTGTCAATCACAGCCAGTGAGCCAATGGGGAGAGAGCAGGGGTGGGGCAGAACAACTACTCTATGGGGGTTATTTACAAAAGGCAAATCCACTTTGCACTACAAGTGCAAACTACAAGTGCAAAGTGCACTGAAAGTGCACTTGGAAGTGCAGTCGCTGTAAATCTGAAGGGTAGATCTGAAATGAGGGGAAGCTCTGCTGATTTTATCATCCAATCATGTGCAAGCTAAAATGCTGTTTTTATTATCCTTGCATGTCCCCCTCGGATCTACAGTGACTTTACTTCCAAGTGCACTTTCAGTGCAATTTCAAGTGCACTTTGCACTTGTAGTTTGCATGTGTAATGCAAAGTGGATTTGCCTTTTGTAAATAACCCCCTATGTGTCTTATGGGCGCATGGAGCGGGGCTCGGGAGCAGGGTGCATTTGATCTAAATCAAGTCGATTTAAATCATAATTTAAATTACTAGTTGATTTAAATCAACTCAATTTAAATCATATTTTTTTCTCAATCTTTATTTATTCATTTTCTTAGTGAACAAACAGACAAAACAAGACAAAATAAAACATCATACACATTGAAACAAAATAATGAGGCAGCTTCAAAATCCACTCACATTACATATATGGTATAGTAGCTATCAATTCAAAATAACAAAAAATAAATAAATTGGCTCAGATGAGATCTAAACCATAACATTTAACAAATGAACTATTCAGCAATAAACTCAAATCTCCCCATAAGCATTAGATGCCGTATTTGGCTTATCCAGCCACTTTGCCCAGACTTTATCAAACTTACTAGGACAGCCCCTATTCATATAGGTATCTCTATACAGTGGAAGATTATTATTTACCAATTGTTTCCAATATAGGAGCGTAGGAGATAAGAGCATAAGAGCATATAAGAGCGTAGGAGAAGATGGTTTCTTCCAATATCCAATATAAGAGCGTAGGAGAAGAAGGTTTCTTCCAATATCCAATATAAGAGCATAGGAGAAGAAGGTTTCTTCCAATATCCAATATAAGAGCGTAGGAGAAGAAGGTTTCTTCCAATATCCAATATAAGAGCGTAGGAGAAGAAGGTTTCTTCCAATATCCAATATAAGAGCGTAGGAAAAGAAGGTTTCTTCCAATATCCAATATAAGAGCGTAAGAGAAGAAGGTTTCTTCCAATATCCAATATAAGAGCGTAGGAGAAGAAGGTTTCTTCCAATATCCAATATAAGAGCGTAGGAGAAGAAGGTTTCTTCCAATATCCAATATAAGAGCGTAGGAGAAGAAGGTTTCTTCCAATATCCAATATAAGAGCGTAGGAAAAGAAGGTTTCTTCCAATATCCAATATAAGAGCGTAAGAGAAGAAGGTTTCTTCCAATATCCAATATAAGAGCGTAAGAGAAGAAGGTTTCTTCCAATATCCAATATAAGAGCGTAAGAGAAGAAGGTTTCTTCCAATATCCAATATAAGAGCGTAGGAGAAGAAGGTTTCTTCCAATATCCAATATAAGAGCGTAGGGGAAGAAGGTTTCTTCCAATATCCAATATAAGAGCGTAGGAGAAGAAGGTTTCTTCCAATATCCAATATAATGCCGCATACACACAACCGGGCTTTACAGCATACTTTGTCCGGCGGACTTTTCGACGGACTTTACGATGGACTTTCCGAATGAACGGACTTGCCTACACACAATCATCCAAAGTCTGACGGATTCGTACGTGATGACGTACGACCGGACTTAAACAAGGAAGTTCATAGCCAATAGCCAATAGCTGCCCTAGCCTCGGTTTTTGTCCGTCGGACTAGCATACAGACGAGCGGACTTTTCGACCGGACTCGAGTCCGTCGGATAGATTTGAAACATTTTTTAAATCTAAGTCCGTCAAACTTTTGATAAAACAAAGCCCGCTGGAGCCCATACACGATCGAATTGTCTGACGAAATCCGGTACGCCGGACCAAGTAAGTCCGATCGTGTGTACGTGGCATAAGAGCATAGGAGAAGAAGGTTTCTTCCAATATCCAATATAAGAGCATAGGAGAAGAAGGTTTCTTCCAATATCCAATATAAGAGCATAGGGGAAGAAGGTTTCTTCCAATATCCAATATAAGAGCGTAGAAGAAGGTTTCTTCCAATATCCAATATAAGAGCGTAGGAGAAGAAGGTTTCTTCCAATATCCAATATAAGAGCGTAGGAGAAGAAGATTTCTTCCAATATCCAATATAAGAGCGTAGGGGAAGAAGGTTTCTTCCAATATCCAATATAAGAGTGTAGGAGAAGAAGGTTTCTTCCAATATCCAATATAAGAGCGTAGGAGAAAAAGGTTTCTTTCAATATCCAATATAAGAGCTTAGGAGAAGAAGGTTTCTTCCAATACAAAGCAATAGCTTTTCTCGCAAATAATGTAGTATTAGCAAAAACTCGCTCTGACACTGTGGGAAAAAAGAAACCAGACCCAACAAACATACAGACATTGAAACCGGTAAGGCAGCCGAGGTAATAGAATTTAACAAGTCTACCACTTCTTCAAAAAATTGCCGACGAAATCCGGTACGCCGGACCAAGTAAGTCTGATCGTGTGTACGTGGGATAAGAGCATAGGAGAAGAAGGTTTCTTCCAATATCCAATATAAGAGCGTAGGAGAAGAAGGTTTCTTCCAATATAAGAGCGTAGGGGAAGAAGGTTTCTTCCAATATCCAATATAAGAGCGTAGGGGAAGAAGGTTTCTTCCAATATCCAATATAAGAGCGTAGGAGAAGAAGGTTTCTTCCAATATCCAATATAAGAGCGTAGGGGAAGAAGGTTTCTTCCAATATCCAATATAAGAGCGTAGGGGAAGAAGGTTTCTTCCAATATCCAATATAAGAGCGTAGGGGAAGAAGGTTTCTTCCAATATCCAATATAAGAGCGTAGGAGAAGAAGGTTTCTTCCAATATAAGAGCGTAGGGGAAGAAGGTTTCTTCCAATATCCAATATAAGAGCGTAGGGGAAGAAGGTTTCTTCCAATATCCAATATAAGAGCGTAGGAGAAGAAGGTTTCTTCCAATATCCAATATAAGAGCGTAGGGGAAGAAGGTTTCTTCCAATATCCAATATAAGAGCGTAGGGGAAGAAGGTTTCTTCCAATATCCAATATAAGAGCGTAGGGGAAGAAGGTTTCTTCCAATATCCAATATAAGAGCGTAGGGGAAGAAGGTTTCTTCCAATATCCAATATAAGAGCGTAGGGGAAGAAGGTTTCTTACAATATCCAATATAAGAGCGTAGGGGAAGAAGGTTTCTTCCAATATCCAATATAAGAGCGTAGGAGAAGAAGGTTTCTTCCAATATCCAATATAAAAGTGTAGAAGAAGAAGGTTTCTTCCAATACAAAGCAATAGCTTTTCTCGCAAATAATGTAGTATTAGCAAACACTCGCTCTGACACTGTGGGAAAAAAGAAACCAGACCCAACAAACATACAGACATTGAAACCGGTAAGGCAGCCGAGGTAATAGAATTTAACAAGTCTACCACTTCTTCCAAAAATTGCTATATGTGTACAGGTCCAAAAAATGTGTGAAAAAAACCCCTGAACTGTTCCACATGGCCAACATTTAGAAGAGCACTCAGGACTTATCTTCTGAAGTCTGGATGGTGTAAGATAAGCTCTATGTACCAATTTAAATCAGATCATACGGTCTCTCAAAGACACCAAAGATCGCAAGGAAGGAAAAATCCCACACACTCCCCCCAAAGGGCCTGGTATGGATTTGGGGGAGACCACTCTGTTTTTCCCCAATGTTTTTTTTTTTTTTTACATTCAGCTGTCAGCGGGGAAGTCCACTGACAGCTGATGGCTCATTCATTGTTAAGGACGTGGCGGCCGGCTTCCCAGCCCCGCTCCCTAACAACCTATTGACTGTGCACTCTGTGGGCGAACATCCCGCCGAGCGCACAGAAAATCCGGGCGTTTGGCGAACGGCATAAGTTCGGCCCGAACTGTTCGCCAATCCCCCACTAAAATTGCTTACTCACTGTACACTGTGAGAAGCTTAGAGGGTGCACTGGAAGCTGAAACAAATCAAATAGAGCCAGTCTCTCTGGCTTGAGGACGCCCAGCATCCCTCCAAAGCCTGACTGCCCCGGCCCACTCCTTTCATCGGATTTCAGTTGTTTCAGTCACGGAGGCTCATCAGCTCGTGTGAGTGTTACCTAAGGCAGTCTGTTGTGTTTTAGCTATGTACAGCCCCTTCCTCCAGCCATGATCTGCCTCATAGGTGTGCACAGCCTATTGTATTAGGGTGTGCACCCTTAAGCTCAAACACACATGCATGTGTGTGTGTCTACATATATATGAACCCGGCACATTGATCTTCCTGCCGGCACAGTGAAAGAGAAGAACACTTTTCTTATGGCAGAGCAGGTAAGAAGGAGATCTTTACCATGTTCCTGCTGCTACACAGAGTGATAACGCTAATGCGCATGGGGGGATTAGGGTGTGCCTGGGCACACCCTGTGCGCACGCCTATGATCTGCCTGCATTGTATAGAGAAGTGCAGAGACCCAGTGATGGCAATAGCATGTTGATGAGGGGTGATCCAAAAGTACAAAATTTAGGTGCCGCTAACGTAGAAAAGTAAAGTCCAACTAGAGCGCTGTGAGGGCCGGCAGGGACAGGGAACTCGTACTAGCTCCAAGCTGCAGATCCATAAGCCACACATCATGAAGCAGTCCCATGTGCATGAATGGCAGCCCCAGCGCAGACTCCAGCCAGGCCACACCCCCAACGCATTTTGCTCCGCCCCTCTGAGCTTTATCATGGGGATCAAGTTGATTAGGAGAGAGAAAAAAGCGAGGGAAGGCAAAACATAAGCGGATTAATGTCAGCTTTAAAAGGTGGCAAACTGAATTTGAAGCCTTGAAATGCATAGTGCTAATCACAGCTTATCTGCTGAGTAATTTACCTTTCATCCAGGCATTGCTACAGTCATAAGTGTACGCAGCCTATTGCATAAGGGTGTGCACCCAAAATGTATTAAAGCATGGACGGTGTCAGTAGAGCCGAAGTTGGTGTCAGTAGGGTCATGGACAGTGTCAGTAGCTTTTTATTTTTATTTGATTTTTTTATTTTTCACAATTTTGTTTAGGAGCCCCGTTCGGGGGGCTATGGTGCAATATCAGCAGGGGGAATCTGCACACCCGGCACACCCCCCCTGCGCTTGTCTATGGCTACAGTAGACCATCACACCCCCTCCCAGCCTTCACCTTTTGCTGGAAATCTGGGATCTTCTTTTGCTAACCTGCTTGCAATGCAGGAGAGGTGTTCCCACACATACCCACAAACAGAGACAGACATGGGGGGGGGGGAGGAAGTTACACAGAAGAAAGCCCACCGCATGTGTGAAGAGTTCTCAGAGCTCCGGCTGCACAGGATTACTGTACAAAGAACTGAATCAGCCTTCTGAATTCAGAGGATTTTCGCTTGCTGAAAAAAAAAAATTGCTTCTTAACTTATCCTCAAAGGATTAATGTTTTATACATTTAAGTAATAAAGTTCGATTATCTTTTTTAAACATCTTCAGCCCCAGAAGCTTTACCCCCCTTCATGACCAGGCCATTTTCTGCGTCGCTTTAACTGACAATTTCGCGGTCGTGCGACGTTGTACCAAAACAAAAAAATTATGTCCTTTTTTCCCCACAAATAGAGCTTTCTTTTAGTGGTATTTGATCACCTCTGCGGTTTTTATTTTTTGCGCTATAAACAAAAAAAGACCAACAATTTTGAAAAAAAACAATATTTTTTACTTTTTGCTATAATAAATATCCAATACAAAAAAGTTTAGGCCGATATGTATTCTACTACATATTTCTGGTAAAAAAAAAAATCGCAATAAGCGTATATTGATTGGTTTGCGCAAAAGTTATAGCGTCTACAAAATAGGGGATAGATTTATAGCATTTTTCTTATTTATTTCTTATTTATTTATTTTTTACTAGTAATGGCGGCAATCTGCGATTTTTTTTTTTAGCAGGACTGCGACATTGTGGAGGACAAATCGGATACTTTTTTGGGACCAGTGACCTTTATACAGCGATCAGAGCTTAAAATAGCCTCTGATTACTGTATAAATGACACTGGCAGGGAAGGGGTTAACACTAGGGGGCAATCAAGGGGTTAAGTGTTCCCTAGGGAGGTGTTTCTAACTGTGGGGGAGTGTAGTGACTGGAGGAGGAGAGAGATCGCTGTTCCTGATCACTAGGAACAGCAGATCTCTCTCTACTGCCCTGTCAGAACGGGGATCTGTCTGTTTACATTGACAGATCCCCATTCTGGCTCTCTGAGGAGAGATTGCGGGTGGCTAGTGGACATCGCGGCCGTGCGCATCGGCTCCGGCGTCGCGCCGTGGGAGCGCGCACACGCCCCCTATCACTCTTAAAGTGGCCGATTTGCGCAGCCGTGCCAATCTGCCGCGGTATAATGACGGCGGCTGGTCGGCAAGCAGTTAACTTATCCTCAAAGGATTCATGTTTTTATACATTTATGTAATAAAGTTTGATTATCTTTTTTAACCTCTTCAGCCCCAGACGATTTACCCCCTTTCATTATCAGGCCATGTTTTGCGATACGGCACTGCATCACTTTAACTGACAATTGTGCGGTCGTGTGACGCTGTACCCAAATAAAATGTATGTCCTTTTTTTCCACTCACAAATAGAGCTTTCTTTTGGTGGTATTTGATCACCTCTGCGTTTTTTGGGGGGGTTTTTTTTGCACTATAAACAAAAAAATGCCTTCTGTTGAAGTCGTGATGACGAAACGCATCAGGGCGTGACCTTACAAGGACCAGAAGTGACGTGTGCGTGTCACTACCAGGAAGGAATAGCCAGATACTATCAACACAGTGAATGTGGTGGATGGCAGATGACATTCCATACTGATTGGTGATAACACATAGTTTGTTTTTTCAACAAAATGCCTGTTACAATTTATGTTGTGTAAGTGTGTTTTTTAAGGGGGGGGGGGGGTAGTCTTGAATAAACTTTTAAAACGGTATCACGCTATGTGGAGCCTTTTTTTTACATGACTAAACCACCCTGGGCTGTTTGAGATTCCCTTCGGGGAATGTAAACCCCTAGGGGAGTGGGTTTCACGTGGTGTGGACTCTGCTGAATGGTATTTGCCTATTAATGATTAAGTAGAATCCTTCACTTATCAACTGAACTCATCACCTATCAACATACTACCGATTTCCCATATGTTTTTACATGTGAATGCTGGTCATACTTCATTTAATTAAATGGAGCGCTGCTTTGAGTATGTGAACTTTGTCTATATGGACTAAGGACTTTTTTTTACTTACGTGTATATTTATGTTTTATTTAACCACTTCAGCCCCGGACCATTTGTCTGCCCAAAGACCAGAGCACTTTTTGCGATTCGGCACTGCGTCGCTTTAACTGACAATTGCGTGGTCGTGCGACGTGGGGCTCCCAAACAAAATTGACGTCCTTTTTTCCCCCACAAATAGAGCTTTCTTTTGGTGGTATTTGATCACCTCTGCAGTTTTTATTTTTTGCGCTATAAACAAAAAAATTGCGACAATTAAAAAAAAAAAAAGCATTATTTTTTACTTTTTGCTATAATAATTATCCCCCAAAAATATATAAAAAAAGTTTTTTCCTCAGTTTAGGCCGATACGTATTCTTCTACATATTTTTGGTAAAAAAAAATCGCAATAAGCGTTTATTGATTGGTTTGCGCAAAAGTTATAGCGTCTACAAAATAGGGGATAGTTTTATGGCATTTTTATTAATATTTTTTTTTACTAGTAATGGCGGCGATCAGCAATTTTTATTGTGACTGTGACATTATGGCGGACACATCGGACACTTTTGGCGCGATTTTGGGACCAATCACATTTATACAGCAATCAGTGCAATTAAAAATGCATTGATTACTGTGTAAATGTGACTGGCAGTGAAGGGGTTAACCACTAGGGGGCAGTGTAGGGTTAAGTGTGTCCTAGGGAGTGATTCTAACTGTGGGAGGGCGTGACTTTGTGTGACACGACACTTATCACCGCTCCCGATTATAGGGAGCTGTGATCAGTGTCCTGTCACTAGGCCGATGCAGAAATGCTTGTCTACATCAGCATTTCCCCGTTCTTCCTCTTCATGAGACGATCGTGGGTATCCCAGCGGACATCGAGTCCGTGGGACCCGCGATCACACTCACAGAGGTCGTGGCACGCGTGCGTGCCAGCAAGCCGCTTCTTAAAGGGCAACATACAGGTACGTTAATCTGCCTTACGCGCCCTTCTGCCGACGTATATCGGCGTGAGCCGGTCGGCAAGCAGCTGCTTTTATGTACATTACGTCATATACATCATATACATTATATATATGTTTTCTACATATTTTTTGTGGGCAATTTGTCGGGGCAATGGCTGGTGTTGGCACTTCAATCATCACGGCACCATGGTTGATATGGCGTCAGGGTGACTGAAGCGCATTATTTCTATTATTACATTGTAAGTACCCTTTTACACTGGGGAGGGAGGTGCGTCGCGGTAAAGCGGTGCTATTATTAGTGGCGCTTTCTGGCCGCTAGCGGGGCTTTTTTACCCCCGCTAGCGGCCGAGAAAGGGTTAAAAACCACAGCAAAGCTCCTCTGCAGAGGCACCTTGCCGGCGGTATAGCCACGCTGCCCCATTAATTTCAATGGGCAGGAGCGGTGAAGGAGCGGTGTATACACCGCTCCTTCACCGCTCCGAAGATGCTACTAGCAGGACTTTTTTTCCTATCCTGCCAGCGCACCGCTCCAGTGGGAAAGCCCTCGGGCTTTCCCACTGGAGACACAGCAGCGGCTGTTTCGGGTCAGTTTGCAGGCGCTATTTTTAGCGCAATAGCGCCTGCAAACCGCCCCAGTGTGAAAGGGGTCTAATGTATAATGAAGGGGTTCAACAGCGCGGTTCAGTTCTGGGAGGGCTTCTGTTGACGTCCTCCTAAAACCATACTCACTGTGGTGCACACCCAGCTCACTCTGTGATCGCCGTGTCCTTATGATACAGCTGATCACAGATTGGGGTAAAAAGCCAATAACAGCAGCTCTTTACCACGTGATCAGCTGTGTCCAATCACAGCTGACCATGATGTAAACACACTTGGTGGTTATCGGCATTCCTTTCCTCACACTGTCACAGCGCGAGGAGAGGAGTAGTAACTGGCTTGTGTGAAAAGGGACATCTGCACTGATCAGGGCACTAATCATCAGTGCTTATCAGTGAAGGCAAAAAAAATACCTATTTGCAGATAAAAATGTCATTTGGGTACAGTGTTACAATGACCGCGCAATTGTCAATCAAAATGTGACAGCGCTGAAAGCTGAAAATTGTCCTGGGCAGGAAAGGGGTGAAAATGCCCAGTTAAGTGGTTAAACCTGCAGGGGGTCCAGCTTTTTCATTTAAAAAAAAAAACACTTTAGGCCTGGGTCCCATCTTTATGGGTTTGCAGCGCATGTTTGTGCAGGCATGGCAGACTATTCATTTGAATGGGCTGCTGTGCCTGCATTTTCCGCAAAAAAATGCAGCAGACTTTCCACTTTGCGATTTCCCTGCAGTTCAATTTTAGGTGTGTGGGGGTGCCATTGTGTTTTTTTAAACAGCAGCATGTTGTGACTCTGGGTGCGGGAATTGCTGCAATTCCTGCAAATGCTGCTGTTTAAAAAAAAAAAATCCTAATGGCACCCTCATGCATCTAAAAATGCTGTGCGTTTGTGGGTACGGGACCTGCATGGGAAATTGCACGGTGCAAAAAGTACCATGCGATTTCAAGGCCGCTGCATTTTTAAAATGCTGTATACACCTTTTCTCTGCAGGAAATGCAGGCATGGCAGCCGCCATCCCAGCGCAAATGCGGGCCGCAAACCCGCATTGCGAACCAGGCCTAAAGGAAGCCCATCAAGCAGTGTTTTTTTTTCACTATGTTTATGTATGGAAGATGTGCCAGTAGCACTAGTGGTCCATGCTAGTGCTCCAGTTGGTGAACAGTTCAGCCACAGCTAAATCAGGATTTTGTCCACACTCACAGGCAGACAATTTGGGGAGAAGGACCTACCTGGTTCTGGCCAGCCGGGCTCACCATCCGCTGGCTCTCAGCACTTCGGGCACCTGCTCCCTCTAATGCCGCGTACACACGAGCAGACTTTTCGATCGGACTGGTCCGTGGTCCGTGTGTGGGCTTCATCGGACCTGCAGCGGACTTTTTCGGTCGAAAATCTGACGGACTTTAAATTTGGAACATCTTTCAAATCTTTACGTCGGAACTCCGCCGGACCCAGTTCCTATCGAAAAGTCCGCTCGTCTGTATGTTAGTCCGACGGACGAAAACCGACGCTAGGGCAGCTATTGGCTACTGGCTATCAAATTCCTTACTTTAGTCCGGTCGTACGTCATCATGTACGAATCCATCGGACTTTGGTGTGATCGTGTGTAGGCAAGTCCGTTTGTTCGGAAAGTCCGCCGAAAGTCCGTCGGATAGACCGTCGGACCACTCCGGTCGAAAAGTCTGCTTGTGTGTACGCGGCATAACTCCGATCCCAGCTCCAAAGCCTCTGGCTCTCACCACCACTGCCGCTGCCGTTATGCTGTTGGGCTGTACCATGCCTTGTCGAGGTTCCCATTGTGGTATGTAACCTATAGATTTGTATGAACTTGTGCTGCCAGTCATGGATTTACTGCCTTTTGTGGATTATGGCTACCACATGTGGATTCACTGCCAATTACGGACTCAGTTATGGACTTTTAATGGCCTTTACCACCTAATTCAGGTATGACTACCTCATGGGGCACTATATCAAAGGCATAGAGAACTTCGTAAGGAATGTGATGGAAATGTTATCAAGTATTGCTCAAATGTCTCATTCAACTACTTCAGAAAAAAAAAGTTATTGTTCATGGAAATTGCCTGAACTGAAGTCCCTCAAGGGGTGCATGTAAGGCGTATCAAATGAACAGGGCTTAAAATAGGGGACTAAAGTTAAGTTAGAGAAGATACAGTACACAAGTCTAACAAGCGGTAAAGTTCCTAAGGAGGCTATATTACCATTGCTAAAGACTACAGTGTTCGTGTCCCTGGCTAAACAACCCACCAGCCAGGAAACGGGTGACATGGCAAAGGTGACGAATACTCTGTAGTGAAGGGATGTTATGCTTGGCCCCTTCACTAGCGACCAGTAACAGCTAGGAAGGAGACGGCTGTTTCATAACGACAGCTTGCCTCGTCTCTGAGAAATTTTACCAGACAAGCAGCAGCAAGAGGAACGCAGAGGGAGGGGTACATGTCAGTATCAGAATTCCTCTTGCCACTGCTTGTATCTGGAAAGTGACAAATGACAAGCTATCACTATGACGCTCCCATCTCCTTCCTAGCTGTTGTTAGCTTGGCCACGGCAGGAGTGGAGGAGGTGCAGTTTGAAACAAATGGGCTTTAATAAAGCACAATTCGTGTGTGAAACATGTAAGCCATGTCTCCCTTGCTTGTACATGTAGTGCTCCCCATGTTCTTTATGGTTTTATGTGAATAAAGGCATTTGGATCTCAGTTTTGTGTGCAGCCCTCCGGACTTTCCTTTCATTATTGCTTCAGCTGTGACTGGGTGAGCACCCTGCATTGAGGAGATCATACTGTTGGAGCCGGCTCAAATGTGAGCAGCATGGACCTCTTGTTTGTTGTAACTCAAAATGGTACTCAGTAGTTTGTATTGTCCCCACGTGCTTGTATGCATGCCTGACAATGTTGGAACATGCTCCTAATTAAATGACAGATGGTGTCCTGGGGTATTTCCTCCCAGATCTGGACCAGGGCATCACTGAGCTCCTCAACAGACTGAGGTGCAACCTGGCGGAGTCGGATGGACTGAAACATAATGTCCTGGCGGTGTTCTATTGGATTAAGGTCAGGTGAGCGTGGGGGCCATTCAATGGTATCAATTCCTTCATCCTCCAGGGCCTGGCTGCATACTCTCGCCACATGAGGCTGAGCATTGTCATGCACCAGGAGGAACCAGTGCAGGGTCTGACAATGGGTCCAAAGATATTATCCCGATACCTAATGGCAGTCAGGGTGCCATTGTCTAGCCTGTAGAGGTCTTTGCGTCCCTCCATGGATATGCCTCCCCAGACCATCACTGACCCACCACCATTTTGAACGATGTTACATGCAGCATAACATTCTCCGTGGCTTCTCCAAAACCTTTCACGTCTGTCACATGTGCTCAGAGTGAACCTGCTCTCATCTGTGAAAACCACAGGGCGCCAGTGGCAGACTTGCCAATTCTGGTGTTCAATGGCAAATGCCAATCTCGCTCTACGGTGACGGGCAGTGAGCACAGGGCCCACTAGAGGACATCAGGCCCTCAGGCCACCCTCATGATGTCTGATTGTTTGGTCAGAGACATTCACACCAGTGGCTGCTGGAGGTCATTTTGTAGGGCTCTAACAGTGCTCATCATGTTCCTCCTTGCACAGAGGAGCAGATACCGGTCCTGCTGTTGGGTTAAGGACCTTCTACATCCCTATTCATCTCTCTTAGAGTAACTGCCTGTCTCCTGGAATCTCCTCCATGCTCTTGAGACTGTGCTGGGAGACACAGCAAACCTTCTGGCAATGGCACGTATTGATGTGCCATCCTGGAGGAGTTGGACTGCCTGTCCAACCTCTATAAGGTCCAGGTATCGCCTCATGCTACCAGTAGTGACACTGACCCTAGCCAAATGCTAAACAAGTGAAAAACAGAAAAGATAAGTAGGGAGCAAAAATGTCTGTGGCCTCCACCTGTAAAACCATTCCTGTTTTGGAGGTCATTTCATTGTTGCCCATCTACTGCACCTGTTGTTAATTTCATTAACACCCAAGCAGATGAAACTGATTAACAACCCCCTCTGCTACTTAACTGACCAAATCAATATCCCCGAAGTTTAAGTGACTTGATGCTATACTCTGATTAAAAAGCGTTTCTTTCATTTTTTTTGAGCAGTGTATATATAAATAATGCTAGATCTTACTTAAAGTGGTTATAAACTCTGTTACGCCACTTTTACCTACAGGTAAGCCTATAACAAGGCCTAGGTACCGTGAATATCTTCTAAACTTGCACAGTTTAGGATATATTCAGTATATGCGCTGCTGCCGACGTCATTGGCGCAGGCCCGCTGGTGCCATTTCTTCAGGACTCATGCCATGACCGGCGGCTCTTGCACGTGCTCGGGAGTGACGTCATCGCGGCTCCGGCCAATCACAGCTCCAGAGCCGCGAACCCGCTGGTAACTTCGGTGGAAGATGTTGGCCGTGTACTCAGAGTGCCGACGCCTATTCAGGGCATCTTTCTGAGGTAAATATTTCACAATGAGCTACTATGCAATGCATATTAGCTCATTATGCCTTTGTCTTGCAGGGTTTGAATTTTTTTTTTCGTAGGTTTACAACCTCTTTAAGTTGCAGCTAAGACAAGACTGCACATCAAAGTTACATAAATAGTACATTTCCAGTACAGTTATGAGTAATTTTATATAGTTGTGAACTTTACAGTTGTTTTAGGCGTTTGGTCCTTTGAATGTAGCTGACATATTGCGTGGGTAAGCACTAAACTGAAAGCGGTAGCTGATGATGCAAAGTGAAATAGTGGGATGGCAGTATTATGAACACAGAGAGCGGAAACAAGGAGTGAGAATAGAAATGTGAACCATTTTTGTGGGCTATGTTGTACAGTGGTGATGTTCGGTCAGTGCTTATGGGGAAGGGTCACCTTAGTGACTGGCAGAACTCTACACCCTACCACAGTGCCCTCAATGCCCATTTCCTCATGTTCAGGACACATTTTTGTTCCTGCTTAATGTAAAAAAAAAAACCCATAATATTTTAAGTGAGAACACCTTTAAGTTGCATTAGGTTGTAAGTTTAGTTGCTATATTTGATGTGTCTATGTTTTATTCGTTTTGCTGTTCCATGTTTGTACAGTTTATATTCGATTTATAGGTGTGCCCTGTAGTGCCAACCTTTGTGCCAGACTCCCAACCGTTCCGAAAATTGTGAAACGTCCATAAAGAAATCAGGATTGTTGGGGTCTGCCACAGCCCATTACCACTTAAAGTGGGGTTCCACCCAAAAAACAAAAATACCTGGAAAAAATCTAAAAAAAACCCCAAAAAAACATTTGGATATTTTTTTTTTTCACTTACCTCTAAATGCCTGTTGCTAGGGGGTCCCTCGTAGTCTGCCTGTTCCTTAGCCTGGGCTGGTGACATCACTTCCCCCTCGGCACAGGAAGGGCTCCGCTCTGCTCCCTCCCTCCTGTCAATCATCTGGGACCCATTACAGGTCCCAGGTAATTGAGCGGCCAATCACGGCGCGCGGCGCCGCTCGCGCATGCGCAGTGGGTGCCAGGCTGTGAAGCCACAGCCCGGCGCCCACAGTTGAAATGCCGGCGCCGACGAGTGGAGGGGGGGGACGAGCGTGGCTTCGATCCCCCGCATCGCTGGACCCTGGGACAGGTAAGTGTCCAATTAAAAGTCAGCAGCTGCAGTATTTGTAGCTGCTGACTTTTAATTTTTTTTTTTTTTTGACGGCCCCCCTGGGTGGAACTCCTCTTTAAGGACCAGGCCTCTTTTTTAGATGTGCTGTTTACAAGTTAAAAACAGGTTTTTTTTGCTAGAAAATGACTTAGAACCCCAAACATTATACTTTTTTTCTTTTTAACACCCTAGAGAATAAAATGGCGGTCGTTGCAATACTTTCTGTAACAACGTATTTGCGCAGCGGTCTTTCAAGCGCACTTTTTTTTTAAAAAAGTACACTTTTTTGAATTAAAAAATAAGACAACAGTAAAGTTAGCCCAATTTTTTTTTATATTGTGAAAGATAATGTTACGCCGAGTAAATTGATATCCAACGTGTCACGCTTCAAAATTGCACCCGCTCGTGGAATGGCGACAAACTTTTACCCTTAAAAATCTCCATGGGCGACATTTAAAAAATTCTACAGGTTGCAGGTTTTGCGTTAAAGAGGAGGTCTAGGGCTAGAATTATTGCTCTTGCTCTAACGATCATGGCGATACCTCACAAGTGTGGTTTGAAAACGGTTTTCATATGCAGGCGCTACTCACGTATGCGTTCGCTTTTGCACGCGAGCTCGGCGGGACGGGGCGCGTTTAAACATTTTTTTTTTTTATCATTTATTTTACCTTTTATTTTTTATTTTTACACTGTTTTGAAAAAAAAATGTGTCACTTTTCTTCCTATTACAAGGAATGTAAACATCTCTTGTAATAGAAAAAAAGCATGACAGGACCTCTTAAATATGAGATCTGGGATCAAAAAGACCTCAGATCTCATATTTACACTAAAATGCAATAATAAAAAAAAAATGTTGTCATTTAAAAAAAGGAAAAAAAATGGCCCTTTAAGAGCTATAGGGCAGAAGTGACGTTTTGACGTTGCTTCCGCCCTGCAGTGTCATGGAGATGGGTGGGCCATTTTCCCCTCACTCGTCTCCATGCACAGCCAGAGGAAGGACCGGATCGCCCTCCGCCACTGCCGACGGCTCTGGTAAGCGGCGGAGGGCACTGCATCGCGGCATGATGGGGTGGTCCCTCTCCCGCCGCCGATAAAGTGATCTTGCGGCGAATCCGCCACAGAGACCAATTTTATCTTGTACCGGACCGCCGTCCGAACACAACGATACCAGGGTTATGGCAGCTAGCTGCTGCCATAACAACGTGAGGACGTACATCGGTGTGCGACGGTCCGGAAGTGGTTAAATCTAACATTTTCAACTATTTTTCTCTGTATAAATCTAACCTCCAGGCAAAACAATAATTAAAACAGAGCTCCAGCAAAAAAAACAAAAACAAAAAAAAACAAGATAAAAATGAAAAGCCCAAGATAAAATAACAAAACCAGCTTTTGCTGCAATATTCACCTTCAATCCAGAGATTTGCCCGCAGTATTTTTTTTCTGTCACTAGATGTCCTCAATCTGATGGCCACCATTCAACCCCCTTTTTTAGAGCCTAGGTCAGTGATGGCGAACCTTGGCACCCCAGATTTTTTGGAAACTACATTTCCCATGATGCTCAACTACACTGCAGAGTGCATGAGCAGAGTGCATGAGCATCCTGGCAAATGTATTTTGTAAAACATCTGGAGGGCCGAGGTTCGCCATCACTGGCATACATCATCCTAAACCCATCCTAAGCCTGTGATTAGACAGTTAAAGCGGAATTCCACCCAGAAATGGAACTTCCGTGGATCGGATTCCTCCTCCCCCTCTGGTGCCACATTTGGCACCTTTCAGGGGGGAGAGGGGGAGCGGATACCTGTCAAATCCAGGTATCTGCTCCTACTTCCGGGGGAAAGATCGCCACAATCCACGGACTACGCAATGTCCAGCTCCCCCCCCCAACTGTCTTCTGGGAGACACACAGGTCCCAGAAGACAGCAGGGACCATTCAGAAAGCATAGCGCAACTCGCGCATGCGCAGTAGGAAACAGGCTGTGAAGCCGCAGGGCTTCACTTCCTGTTTTCCTTAGTAAGGATGCTGCGCCTGAACCTGGAGTCGAGGGACGGGTCGGCTTCGGGTGCCGACATCATGGGCTCCGTGGACGGGTAAGTGTCCTTATATCAAAAATCAGCCGCTACAGTATTTGTAGTAGGCTGACTTTTAATTTTTTTTTCCCAGGCGGAACTCCGCTTTAAGGGAGAAGCGGTGATGAACCTATCTCTCTGTTACTCTGATTTCTCCTTCTATCAGCATGCTTCTTGTCAGTACATGCACGATTGACTCTTTGTGCATCTTCTTCCTCTCACACTCCAGCCCTGCTGTACAGGGACAGCAAGAGGCTGATACCAGGTCACATTCTAGTAGCTACACTGTCTGCATTTAAAAAATGCATCAAATAATTACAGAGCTGCTTTAATTTGTATCTTCTTTTTTTTAATATGTCCTGAGTTAAGCATTAGTGTAGTATCCTTTTAATAAAAATAATTAAATGTTATTTTTTAAAGGCAGTTAAAGCTTGGAAGAGGGAGCGACATCCATCTCTAGGAGCCAACCTATGTGCTCCAGTGCACATGTGCAGACAGGGAACATGCTGACAGGAGGATAGAGCAGATGAGCGGTGGGGTAAGCTCATCAGTATGCTGCTTAAACCTTACTGTTCAGTCAATGTCAAAGACTGCAGTGGGGGGCTGATCTGTGTCAGACATTTGTGAACACAGGCATCTTTACATAACTGTGTCATCTCTCAGCTGACATCTTATGTAAGGTTAGCATCTGCTTCCTGGACTGATTACTGAACGAAAATGGGCTCTGTGCTTTTAATGAGAAAAACAGATGAAGTCATTGTAGAGGGGGGGGGGGGGGGGTATTGTGATCCCTGTGAGCGGTAGGTGTTACAATGATACATGACACATTGGTGTTACAATTACACATTACTACTCTCACTTATTTTTAACCACTTTCAACACAATTTTTTAACACACATGTTAAGAAATTTTAGCATGTTTGCTGGTAAATGATTTAGGTTCCCCCAAACAGTATATATTTTCTAAAAGCAGAGGTCCTGGAGAATAACATTGTGGTACTTTCAACTTTTTTATGTCACACAAAGTTTGTGCAGCAGTTAATCAAACATACATTTCCAGGTAAAAAAATACACTAAAACTAATTTTAAGGCACAGAAACACAATATAAAACCCAATTTTTGGTAACGTAAAAAAAAGATGATGTTGCGCTGAGTAAATAGACCCCCGACATGTCATGATTCCAAATTACGTCTACTAGAGAAATGGTGACAAACTACAGTACAGGCATACCCCGCTTTAAGTACACTCACTTTACGTACACTCGTGAGTACGGACATACCCGCGAGTGTACGCAAAGTACCTCACAAATACAGACTTCCCGCACCGTGCAGCCGTAGTATGGCCTGGAAGAGGCGGAGCTGCTGCCAGAAGTTGTTGCCAGTGAAGAGGCCGTAAGTGAAGAGGCAAAGTTCCCGCCCACTCAGAGTTGCCCACCAGCCAGCCGAGAGTTGCCCGCCAGCCCATAGTTACCAGCCAGCCCTGAGTTGCCCGCCACCACATAGTTACCAGCCAGCCCAGAGTTGCCCACCAGCCCAAAGTTACTAGCCAACCCAAAGTTGCCCGCCAGCCCATAGTTACCAGCCAGCCCAGAGTTGCCAGCCCATAGTTACCAGTCAGCCGAGAGTTGCCAGCCCATAGTTACCAGTCAGCCCAGAGTTGCCCACCAGCCCATAGTTACAAGCCAGCCCAGAGTTGCCCGCCAGCCCATAGTTACCAGTCAGCCCAGAGTTGCCGGCCAGCCCAGAGTTGCCGGCCAGCCCATAGTTACCAGTCAGCCCAGAGTTGCCGGCCAGCCCATAGTTACCAGTCAGCCCAGAGTTGCCTGACAGCCCATAGTTACCAGTCAGCCCAGAGTTGCCCGCCAGCCCATAGTTACCAGTCAGCCCAGAGTTGCCAGCCAGCCCATAGTTACCAGTCAGCCCAGAGTTGCCCGCCAGCCCATAGTTACCAGTCAGCCCAGAGTTGCCAGCCCATAGTTACCAGTCAGCCCAGAGTTGCCTGACAGCCCATAGTTACCAGCCAGCCCAGAGTTGCCCGCCAGCCCTGAGTTACCAGTCAGCCCATAGTTGCCCGCCAGCCCATAGTTACCAGTCAGCCCAGAGTTGCCCGCCAGCCCATAGTTACCAGCCAGCCCAGAGTTACTAGCCAGGCCAGAGTTGCCAGCCAGGCCAGAGTTGCCCGCCAGCCCATAGTTACCAGCCAGCCCAGAGTTGCCCGCCAGCCCATAGTTACAAGCCAGCCTAGAGTTGTCCGCTAGTCCAGAGTTGCCCGCCAGCCCATAGTTACCAGTCAGCCCAGAGTTGCCCGCCAGCCCATAGTTACCAGCCAGCCCAGAGTTACTAGCCAGGCCAGAGTTGCCAGCCAGGCCAGAGTTGCCCGCCAGCCCATAGTTACCAGCCACCCCACAGTTGCCCGCCAGCCCATAGTTACAAGCCAGCCCAGAGTTGCCCGCTAGTCCAGAGTTGCCCGCCAGCCCATAGTTACAAGCCAGTCCAGAGTTGCCCGCCAACCCATAGTTACCAGCCAGCCCAGAGTTGCCAGCCAGCCCATAGTTACAAGCTAGCCCAGAGTTGCCCACCAGCCCATAGTTACCAACCAGCCCAGAGTTGCCCGTCAGCCAGCCCAGAGTCTCTGCCTAAACGTAAGTGGATTTCTGTACCCATGACCCTCTGCTATAGGCCCTGATCCCCCCCTCTACAGCCCCTGACATCCCACTACAGCCCCTATCCCCCCAAAAGTGAAAAAAGCTATTGCTTTACTTTAAGTACATTTTCATCTTACATACATGCTCTGGTCCCATTGTGAAGTGGGGTATGCCTGTACCTAAAAGGTGATGATTTAAGACGTTATCGGTGTAGAGATGATGGTGAATGATGGCCCTAGAATTATGGCTCTCATGCTGACATTTGCAGTGATACCTCACATGTGTGGTGCAGTAACTGGTACATACACGTGCAGGACCTACGCGTGACTTTGCCTGTCAGTGTATGTGCAGTGGGGGGGGGGGGGGGTTCTTTTACATTTTTAAATGTTTTTTATTTTATTAATATTTATTTTATTTTTTATTTTTTACACATTTTATTAATTTTTTTTTAAATTTAACTGTTTTGCTACCACAAGGGAGCTAGCAAGACCATTATGTGATAGCTTTGGGCAGGTGACAGGTCCTCTTTACTGAGACATCAGAGGTCTGTAGCCATTTACTAGGTAAAACCACTTGCTGACAGGCCATATATATATATATATATATATATATATATATATATATATATATATATATATATACAGTATATATACATATACACACACATACGGGTGTCAGCGAGTGGTTAAAGCAGCCTTTTTCAACCAGAGTGCCCAGGCACCCTGGGGTGCCTTGAGGTATCTTCAGGGGTGCCTTAAAATTGCCCAAAAATGTATTCAAGCCACCAAGTGGATCAATCATGTCTTTTATTTACACAAAGCCAAAAGATTTTTTTATTGTGTACCATTTCAAGTTTTCAGCTGCTGGCTAACAGCCAGTGGTGTCATCAGTGTTGATAAGAAAGGTGTTGACCGCCTGCATAGCATCCTTGTTTGCCCCTCCCTTGCCCCTCTCCGTTAGCACTGGGGTCTCATTAGCTGAGTGAGGGAGAGAAAATGAGGAAGAGGAGAAACACTCAAATACTAGTCAGTACCAGTGTGCAAAAGTGTATTTGCTTCGGAAGAATAATTCATCTTCATCCCTAATGTCGGGTGTCCTATGTGTGTCGATGGTGCGGCATAATGTAAAACTGTTATGCCGCGTACACACGGTCGGAATTTCCGGCAACAAATGTTCGATGGGAGCTTGTTTTCAGAAATTCCAACCGTGTGTAGGCTCCATCAGACATTTGTTGTCGGAATTTCCGACAACAAAAATTTGAGAGCTGGTTCTCAAATTTTCCGACAACAAAATCCGTTGTTGGAAATTCCGATCGTGTGTACACAATTCCAACGCACAAAATTCCACGCATGCTCAGAATCAAGCAGAAGAGCCGCACTGGCTATTGAACTTCATTTTTCTCGGCTCGTCGTACATGTTGTACGTCACCGCATTCTTGACGTTCGGAATTTCCGACAACATTTGTGTGACCGTGTGTATGCAAGGCAAGTTTGAGCCAACATCCGTCGGAAATAAATCCAGGATTTTGTTGTCGGAATGTCCGATCGTGTGTACGCGGCATTAGAATAGTTTTTTTTTACATTTTAGAATGGGGTGCCTTGAGACTTGTCCGCAATTTTAAAGGATGCCTTGAGACTTGTCCATAATTTTAAAGGGTGCCTTGACTGAAAAAAGGTTGAGAAACACTGGGTTAAAGTATAATTGAAATTAAACTTGTGTCCTTACAAGTCATCCATTAGTAACAGTGTAAGTGGAGCTTTTTTAAGTGGGAGTTATAAACAAGAGTTAGAGTATACAAGTCTTGCTGTCTGTTGGTGTGTGTATTGCTGCTGTCTGCTGGTGTGTGCTGTCTGCTGGTGTGTGTATTGCTGCTGTCTGTTGGTGTTTGCTGGGTTGCATTTTGGGGACTTTTCCTTTTAGTTTTTATCTTGCCTTTTGCTGTCACTTTTTAAATAGCTTTTCTTTTTTTTTTTTTTTTGTTTCATCAGTCTATCAATTAAGGGTGTGGTTAATTGCTCCCAGGTGACTATTTAACTTGTTGTAGGACTCAGTTGAGCGTGCTCAGTTTGAAGCTGTGGAGCTTGGTGTAAGTGGAGCTTTTTTAAGTGGGAGTTATAAACAAGAGTTTAAAACAGGAGGTTATAACAGGGGTCATAGTACCTGTGTAGTGTGAGTATCTGAGTGTTGTCTGAGTAGTGTGTGTGGATCGTTAGTACTTGTGTATTGTGTACCTGTGTATTGTCTTGAGTATTAGTGCCAGGAAGCTAGTTGTTAGGTAATTTGGACAGGGTAAAATCCCCAAATCCTCACTAAATTTAATAGGTACGATGCCCGGCGGGTGTGGAGAGGCGACTCTTTGTACATCTTGCCGCATGTATGCGTTCCTTGATCATCCGATCGAGGGCGAATACTGCTGTGCAAAATGTAAGCACATTGTTTCCCTGGAAGCCCAGGTTCTGAATCTGGGGAAGCAACTGTCAGCACTGAGAAGTCCCTCCATACTAAAGGTGAGCCAGGAACGTACACGGCAGGTGCCGGCAGGGGCCAGCACAGAGGCGGGTGGAGACAAAGAGGTGCAGGCACTAGCAAAGAGTAGATGGGTGACAGTCAGGAGGGGTAGAGGGGGAAGTGCCAGGGAGGCCGATCCAGGACTGGAGCATCCCAATAAGTACGCTCCATTGAGTGACATTGGTGTAACCAGTCAGGGACCAGCACTGCTGGAGTTGAGGCACTCTCCTAGCTGCCAGGGGAAGAACTCCTCCAGTGAGAGTGGGGGGGCAGCAAAGGGAAAGGAAAGACAGATTCTGCTGGTAGGGGACTCAATTCTTAGAAGGACAGAGAGGGCAATCTGTAACCAAGACCTGAAGCGCCGAACAGTATGTTGTCTACCGGGCGCTCGGGTTCGGCACATCACGGATCTTGTGGACAGATTACTGGGAGGGGCTGGGGAAGACCCGGCTGTCATGGTGCACGTTGGCACCAATGACAAAGTCAGAGGCAGATGGAGTGTCCTAAAGAACGATTTTAGGGACTTAGGAGCTAAATTGAGGAAAAGGACCTCCAAGGTAGTGTTCTCAGGAATACTACCGGTACATCGAGCCACACCAGAGAGGCAGAGGGAGATTAGGGAAGTAAACAAGTGGCTGAAGAGCTGGTGTAGTAAGGAGGGGTTTGGGTTCCTGGAGGACTGGGCCGACTTCTCAGTCGGTAACCGGTACTATAGAAGGGACGGACTGCACCTAAATGAGGAGGGTGCAGATCTGCTGGGAATGAAGATGGCCAAAAAGTTAGAGGGGTTTTTAAACTAGGCGATGGGGGGGAGGGTCCAGAGACAGTGATAGCCAGCGCGGAAGATATTCCAGAGGGTAGTATTGGGGGCATTAGTGGTAGGTTAACCAAAGCACAAAAACACAAGGTGAGTATAGTAGCAAGTCCAAGTTGCAATCTTGAAACACCCAATACGAGGACAATATGCGACCGGTCTAAACTATGTGGCATGTTCACCAATGCCAGGAGCCTGGCGGACAAGATGGGTGAACTAGAGATACTGTTGTACAAGGAGGATTTGGATTTTGTGGAAATTTCAGAGACCTGGTTCAACAGCTCTCATGATTGGCTGGCAAACATTCAAGGGTATACCCTATACCGCAAGGATAGAGAGGGTAAAAAAGGGGGAGGGGTATGCCTATATATCAAGAATAATGTACAAGTGAATGTGAGAGATGACATCACTGAGGGGGCTAGGGAGGAGGTGGAATCTTTATGGGTAGAGCTCCAAAGGGATGAAGCTAAGGGGAAAATAATACTGGGAGTATGCTATAGGCCCCCTAACCTGAGGGAGGAAGTGGAGACGGATCTCCTATCACAAATTGGATTAGCAGCAAGGATGGGAAGTGTTATCATAATGGGGGATTTTAATTATCCAGACATAGACTGGGCGGAGGGAACCGCGCATTCATTTAAGGCTCGCCAGTTCCTTAATGTCTTGCAGGACAATTTTATGGGTCAGATGGTAGACGCACCAACTAGAAATAAAACATTACTAGATCTACTGATTACCAACAATACAGACCTGATAACAGATGTGGAAATACGGGGCAATTTAGGTAACAGCGATCACAGGTCAATTAGTTTCAGTATAAATCACGCAAATAGGAGACATGAAGGGAACACAAAGACACTGAATTTCAAAAGAGCCAACTTCCCTAAACTACAAACCTTGCTAAAAGGCATAAATTGGGATAAAATATTAGGAACAAAGAATACAGAGGAAAGATGGGTTTGCTTTAAGAGCATATTAAATAAGGGCATTAGCCAATGTATCCCATTGGGTAATAAATTTAAAAGAGCGAACAAACATCCTGGATGGCTTAACTCCAATGTAAAAATGCATATAAAAGCAAAGGAGAAGGCCTTCAAAAAATACAAGGTTGAGGGATCATCCACAGCATTCAGAATTTATAAAGAATGCAATAAGAAATGTAAGGGTGCAATTAGGATGGCTAAGATAGAACATGAAAGACACATAGCGGAGGAGAGCAAAAAAAATCCCAAGAAATTCTTTAAGTATGTAAACAGTAAAAAAGGGAGGACAGACCATATTGGCCCCATAAAGAATGAGGAAGGACATCTGGTTACAAAGGATGGGGAGATGGCAGAGGTATTGAATTTATTCTTCTCCTCAGTATTCACGAGTGAATCGGGGGGCTTCAGTAACCAAAACTGCAGTGTTTATCCTCATGACACAACACAGGAAGCACCTACATGGTTAACAGAGGACGGAATTAAAATTAGACTTGAGAAACTTAACATTAATAAATCACCGGGACCAGATGGCTTGCATCCGAGGGTACTTAGGGAACTCAGTCAGGTGATTGCCAGACCGTTGTTCCTAATTTTTACAGACAGTCTATTGACTGGAATGGTGCCAGCTGATTGGAGAAAAGCCAATGTAGCACCAATATTTAAAAAGGGCCCAAAAAACATCCCTGGGAATTACAGACCAGTTAGCCTAACATCAATAGTATGTAAACTCTTGGAGGGGATGATAAGGGACTATATACAAGATTTTAGTAATAAGAATGATATCATTAGCAGTAATCAGCATGGATTCATGAAGAATCGTTCTTGCCAAACCAATCTATTAACCTTCTATGAGGAGGTGAGTTGCCATCTAGATAAAGGAAGGCCCGTAGACGTGGTGTATCTGGATTTTGCAAAAGCATTTGACACAGTTCCCCATAAACGTTTACTGTACAAAATAAGGTGCGTTGGCATGGACCATAGGGTGAGTACATGGATTGAAAACTGGCTACAAGGGCGTGTTCAGAGGGTGGTGATAAATGGGGAGTACTCAGAATGGTCAGGGGTGGGTAGTGGGGTCCCCCAGGGTTCTGTGCTGGGACCAATCCTATTTAATTTGTTCATAAATGACCTGGAGGATGGGATAAACAGTTCCATCTCTGTATTTGCAGACGATACTAAGCTAAGCAGGGCAATAACTTCTCCGCAGGATGTGGAAATCTTGCAAAAAGACCTGAACAAATTAATGGGGTGGGCGACTACATGGCAAATGAGGTTCAATGTAGAAAAATGTAAAATAATGCATTTGGGTGTCAAAAATATGAATGCAATCTATACACTGGGGGGAGAACCTCTGGGGGAATCTAGGATGGAAAAGGACTTGGGGGTCCTAGTAGATGATAGGCTCAGCAACGGCATGCAATGCCAAGCTGCTGCTAATAAAGCAAACAGAATATTGGCATGCATTAAAAGGGGGATCAACTGCAGAGATAAAACGATAATTCTCCCGCTCTACAAGACTCTGGTCCGCCCGCACCTGGAGTATGCTGTCCAGTTCTGGGCACCAGTCCTCAGGAGGGACGTACTGGAAATGGAGCGAGTACAAAGAAGGGCAACAAAGCTAATAAAGGGTCTGGAGGATCTTAGTTATGAGGAAAGGTTGCGAGCACTGAACTTATTCTCTCTGGAGAAGAGACGCTTGAGAGGGGATATGATTTCAATTTACAAATACTGTACTGGTGACCCCACAATAGGGATAAAACTTTTTCGCAGAAGAGAGTTTAATAAGACTCGTGGCCACTCATTGCAATTAGAGGAAAAGAGGTTTAACCTTAAACTACGTAGAGGGTTCTTTACTGTAAGAGCGGCAAGGATGTGGAATTCCCTTCCACAGGCGGTGGTCTCAGCGGGGAGCATTGATAGCTTCAAGAAACTATTAGATAATCACCTGAATGACCGCAATATACAGGGATATGTAATGTAATACTGACACATAATCACACACATAGGTTGGACTTGATGGACTTGTGTCTTTTTTCAACCTCACCTACTATGTAACTATGTAACAGATACCAAGAATCCAAATACAAAATCAATAACTGTCAAAACCCAACAGTGCTAAACACCATGTCCTCCAAACAGTATTTGGTCCTGAGAGCCCCGCAGTAATATTAATATTGAGGGGGTGCTATCCTAGTGTATAGGGAGGGTGTAGTCACAAAATATCAATGAACCTAAAAAAAAAAACACCCAGGAGCTACCTCCTAATAACTTTATTGTATATTGCCATCTCAAAATTGCACAGCATCACAAGTCCCAAGTCCCCCCAACCCACCCCTCACCATCACATCCAATCCCCTACAGCCCTATGCCCCCCCCCCCCCACACACACACACACATATAAAATAAAATCTCAAACCCCGCCTCTAAAACTATAATGCGATCATCCCACCAGGAGCTGGGCCAAGGCTACCCCTAGAAGATCCCTCAATACTCCAGCCTCAAGCACCTGTACGCCTACAGCAGTGGTTCTCAACTCCTGTCCTCAGGACCCACTAACAGGCCAGGTTTGCAAGATACATCACAGGTGATATAATTTGCTGCTCAGTGATTGCAGTATTATAGTCTGCATTTCCCCAAGGTAATACTTAAAATCTGGCCTGTTAGTGGGTTCTAAGGACAGGCATTGAGAACCACTGGCATAGGGGATCAGATGAATGACCTGCAAGTACAGTGGCCTAGATGACACTCCACCTTAAAACCACAATGGGCGAAACACCACGTACCCTGAGACTCCCAAGTTTACTGTAGTGAGGGTTGCCACCTCATCCCTTTAAAACCAAACACATACTAATTACACAGGTTCTGTGGCTGATTAAGGTGGTAATTAAACTCACTTGGTGCCTTAGCTGCATTAAATTAGCCTCAGAACTTGTGTAATTCATATGTGTTCGGGTTTAAAGGGATGAGGTGGCAACTCTAGATGTAGCCAACAACCAGGCGATATCCTACATATTTTTTTTGGTCATGTCCAGCCCTGAAATTCAGTGCAGCCCCAACCGTGCCCATCAGTGATGCCAGTCAGCGGCCATCAGTGATGCCAATCTGTACCCATCAGTGATGCCAATTTGTACCTGTCAGTCAATCTGTGCCCATCAGTGATACCAGTCAGAGCTGCCTTTAAGTGTTCATCAGTGCCCATCAGTGCCTGCCCATTAGTGCACCCATCGGTTGTAATATTGTCCTATGTTATAAATCAGTTGACCATATTGTCATTCTGTATTGATGCATAGGACCCCTGTTATATGCTACCAATTGTAATTGATATTGATGCTACACGTAAATAAAGGATTAAAAAAAATTTAAACCCTGTGTTAGTTTTGGATACAGTAGGGAAGTGGTAAAACCCAACTTTCTGACGTAACCGGAAAAAGTGTCCCACTGGAAGATTTATATTCACAAAACAAAAAAGTATATGCTTTAAATGCACTTTAATTAAAATGTTACCATAATGTTAGTTAGGCTCATCATATACTGTATGTTTACATTCTGAGATGTTGGAAAATATATATGTTCCATGAGATATCTAAATACTATCTTGCCTTTTAGCCAGAGTTAATAAGGAGTCCAAATAAAGGATAATCAACTCTATGCCAACCAGCATATGAGGCATCCCCAAAAAAAGTCCTGCAAGTAATGGTGCCTGGACAATGACGCTGGAGTTCTGCCAAGAGAGAACCTGTTTTTTATTTTCCGTAAGTACATCTTTTGCAACCTTTAATTTCCAACCTTCGTAATTTCAACATCCTTGCTGTGAAATAATTTCTTAATCATTTCCGTAGATATTCCATCGAATAGATCTCAAACGTCTGTTCTTAAGCAGAATTAAACTCTTAAATAAAAAAAATTGCTAGGAGGTAACGCTTTTCGGAAGAAAAGGCGCGTAAAAGCCTCTTATGTCAAAAAAAGTTTTCCACTTTTCCCTAACAATTAATTTGTATTCTGTACGGCACATTCGTCATGCAGCGCACGCTGTGGGCTCATTCCAGGCATCTTACAGATCCCAGGAATGAGCCAGGTGCCAGAGATGAGGTAACTCATGTGTGCATGCACAGGAGTTACCATAATCAGGGCCCCCCCCCCAAATACCAAAGAGGATCGCAACAGGAGTCATGATAAACGGTAGCAGAGATGGAGGTGGTGGTGGAGGACACAGCAATTACAGGTGCCTGAACCCATCATTGCTGGAGGACAGTACAGACGGAGGGAGGTGTGTGCAATGCATACTTGAAGATTATGAAAAACTCACCCCCACCAACGAAGATTTCTTCCACTTATAATGGGAGCGTCTATATTTTATTTTTATTTTATTTTTATTTCTTTTATTATGGTAAGGATTTAAAAAACGATATTTTTAGGTAAATATGAAATAATGCAGATTAATATTTTGCATTTTAATATCCAACCAGCAGGTCTGCTCTCTACACTTTTTTGGTGTTTTCCAGACTCTCCTCAGGTCCTCTTTGAAAAAATTCAACTGTTTAGAGAGCTCAATAGCTCAGTCTGAGCTGTACAAATACTAACAAATAAGTCAGAGCAGTGGCTCCACCCCATCACTCCCCTTACTTCTGTAGGGGTTTTATTCAGACAGCGTGCCTGAAAGGAGATGACATATGGTTTAAAATCCTATGATGTGCTATGGGGTAGTCCCATATTAAATGTGGGTTTGCAAAAGAAAAATGATATACATATATAAAACATCAGTTTAAAAACATATAGAAAGTAAAAGTTAAAATAAAATTGCAGCAAACCCATTATAGCTTCCCTTTATAGCAGAATGTTAGATAGATGAGTTTACCAGATAAGTTCAGGTGTTCAACAGAGCCCTCAGCCCAGTTTATGCAATAAGCTGCTTGATCATTTAATGTATGTATGACAGTGCCTCCAATACAAAAAAATTTACTAAAAATAATTACGTTGACTAATTAATTATTCCTGAGATTCTATGCCCTATGCAGATATTATTTAAACACAATAAAATTGGGTGAAAGTACGGACTGCGAAACTATAAAAAAATAAAGGAAAATTTATTTAAAGTAAGTGACTTTACAATCACCATTTATAAACAGTGAAATTGAGATTGTGACACACTGAGATTTCGCAATGAATTTCGAAATTATCCGTTACCACATCCACCACCATGTGTCACCACATGCCTCTTACCAGATTCTGTGGACCATAAAATTATAAATGGTCAGACACGCTCTGGTTATATCCACATCCAATGGCATCCTTGACAAAGCTGGATAGAGCACCACCGCCTCTGGATAGCACCACAAATAGGAAACATACAGGTCCATAGTGAAGTACATAAAAGATCTTCTTTATTTTAAAAACCCACTGGGGCATACATGTAAAAAAACATCTATAAAGCTCGTGGACACTGCAAACCACTACTTCCGTGATAGCAGGCTGATTGTATCAGCCAGGCTCCGGCTGGCATGTAAGCATGATGATGTCACGTCGTAGCCACATCCGTGGAAGAAAACAAATAAAATCTTCATGAATATCAAAAACTATAGTTCCCCTAGTACAGGGGTCTCCAAGCTTTCTAAACAAGCTGTTTAGAATTTACTGTCCTTGAGAATTTACTGTCCTTGAGACTTTAGGGGGGCCGGACTGTGGCCATTGGGCATACAAAATGTCCCAGCATCAGTGGGAATAAACAATCCCCAATTATTGGTGTCAGTGGGAGGAATAGTGCCCCATCATTGGTGTCATTGAGAGAAGTTGTGCCCCATCATTGGTGTCATTGGGTCCCATTGTTGGTGTCCTTGGGAGGAACTGTGCTCCATTATTGATGTCACTGGTAGGAATTGTGCCCTTCATTGTTGTCAGTGAATAAAATAGCACCCCAAGGGCCACATAAAAGCAAGCAGAGGGCCGCATCCAGCCCCTGGGCAGCAGTTTGGAGAAAACTGCCCTAGTAGCAAAAAGGATCACTTTTTCTGAAAAAGACAGGGTCTTAGGAAGACTGCTAACCAAACTCTCAAAAATGGGTGCCAACCAATGGATAGAGAAAGGCTGAGCTTTATGTGGAATCTACCCTCCAAAATGGCGTCTTCAGTATGTAAGCTGGGTGAGGATGTGTGTTGTGTCTCTTCCTGTAGATGATGGGTGTGAGTGGTGAATGTGTGATGGGTATGAGTATGTTTGATATTTAATAATTGAAAACACTACAACTTATGAAACCTGCCCAGAGGGTGTAGTCTTATTTCTCATTGGTGGCTCAGATTATTGATTAACCATTTGTGTGTATAACTACTAAATTACTTGACCACTAGATGGCACTCTGGGGCTAGAAATGCCTTTCTTCAGGTTGCATTCTATAATATCTAATCTTTATAGTATACCAGGTAGTACAGTGCTACACTACCTGGTATACCGTATTAAAGGGTTTTGGTTATCTTTTTGCGCCAGCAGCTTCTAATCCCTCAGCGCTCGCTTTTTCTAAATATTCTAGAATTTTTATTCTATAATGATTTAACAATGTTATTTTACTTAAAGGGCATGAAATGTCTTTGAGGATCTGGTTGCCTTATTTGTGATTATTAACGTTTGGGTATATTACTATGAGCCTTTGCTACAGGGATGGCAATACATAGCGATCCATAATTAAATTATTAATTAAACACATAAAAATAATTTGTATAATTAAACTGTTTCCATTCCACTACTTTTAGTATATCTACATAATGAAGCACACATATTTCTAACAATAATGATTACAAACACAACTGTAGTCTTTTGCTGCAATATATTTTGTTTTATAATCAGTGTTATAGGAGTCCATGAGATCAACTTATTTTATTTGAATAATATTAAAATCTACAACAGATCCACTCTCCTCTGTATTTCATTTTGTTAGTTGAGCTTTGTGTATCTTGTACATAATACTTAATTGTTTTGTCCAAAAGTAACACAATGCATAGCATTTTCCTTGTACAAGAAGTCTTGATTCATTCAACTGGTCAAATAACGTGTTGGTTTGTAAAACATAGCCCAGTTTAATATTGGCTTCATGCACACTAGAAAGCTAAAAACGACAAAAAAAATAAATGCTGCATTAAAAAATCTAATATGTCAGTGTTTTTTTGCCAGCGTTTAGCAGTGTTTAGCACAGTGTGTAAGCTACGTTTAGTACGTTAGTGTTAAGGAGCGGGGCAGCCGGCGTCCTCAACAACTAGTGAATAGCTGGTTGTTAAGGAGCAGGCCAGGACGCCGGCGGCTGCGTCCTTAACAATCAATGAATAGCTGGTTGTTAAGGAGTGGGTCGGGAAGCCAGCTGCCTCATCCTTAACAATGGAAGAGTCATCAGCTGTCGGCGGGCTTCCCCGCCGACAGCTGAATGTAAAAAAAAACAATTGCCGGAAATTAAAAATTGTGAAAAAAACAGCGTGGGGTCCCCCCCCAGCCGTTCGGATATAGTATAGATTTTGAGGGGAACCCCACACCAAATTGAAAAAAAAAAAAACGGCACAGGGTCCCCTCCAAAATCCATAGCAGATGCTTATCATGCAGCCTGGCAGGCCAGAAAAGGGGGGGGGGGGGGGCAAGTGAAACCATACCAGGTCAAATGCCCTCAACATGGGGGGGTGCTTTGATGATGAGGGCATGCTGGGTCGATGACATCACAAGGGGATGGGGTCACCCAGTGATGTCACTCAGTGGCCCCGCCCCTTAGTTTATTTAGCGCCAGGAGGCAGTGGTGCTGTCAAACGGCAGCAGCCCTTGTCGTGTGCGCACCTTTTTTTCAGGTTGGTGGCCGACGCTCATCGCAATTGATGATGGATCTACACCAGGGGGACATTTTTTTTTTTTTTTAATAAAGGAATTCACATAGGAAGCTGGGGCCCGGGATCTGGGGGCCCCCTTGTAAAAGATCCGAAAGACCTGGTATGGATTTTGGGTGGATTAGGGCAGCCATTCTCAGCCAGGGTCCTGTGGAACCCTAGGGTTCCTCCAGAGATTGCTAAGTGTTCCTTCAGCTGTGGCTGTTTTACCCCCCCCCCCCCCTTTTTTTTTGATGGAGCTTGCATAATTCCATGGTGAATGCCACTTGGCAGAGTCAGTTGAACCCAAAGAGCTTTTTAGCTAAAGGTGCCATCCTAACTACCACTGTAAAAAAAATGTTCTACTGACCACCAATGAACTGGTTTTAGCAAGATTTCTTGAGACCTGAAATCATGATAATGGTTCCACTGGAGTAAAAAGGTTGGGAAAGGCTGGATTAGGGTGAGGGTTCTACTTGCGTGGATATAAATGCTAAGGTATGGTACCTGACGCTCATTGGAACTGAAGAAATGGTTTGGGAAAGCTACAAAACATCCTCTACCTTACAGAATAAGTCCAGCTGAATGTTACTAAACTACATCTAGCTATCTTGGCCAATATTCTGTTTTAACTGTAAAGGAAGACATGACTCCACATTGTGGTTTCCTCTCTCTACTCATTAATTTCACACGTTTTGTTGCCGGCTTTCTATGGTGTCATGTCATACAATAGATTTGCTCTGTATTATTAGGATTTACATAGTCTTCTCAATACAGTCTATTTTTTGTTCTTCGTGACTATTCGTGACTATTTTTACTTTTTAAGTGCTTTGCTAAATATTTTATTGAAAATTGACACCCCCTTCTCTTATAAAAATGCCAACACCACGGTAAACAAAACAGGCAAACCCACAAAGTTACATATATCATCAGCCCATAGTTTATATTCTGTGCCAGATTTCCCAACGCTGTCATATTAAAAAATAACATAATCGACAGCCAACTTCTTTTTCCTGGTTCCCTTTGGCAATCTTGTGCATGCGCAGTAATATGTGTTTGTTTTTTTTGTATACCTGAAAATAACATCAAAATCACTCCAATGCCACATCCGTAAACACAATGCAGAGAGAAAAATATTTTTATGGCTGGGGTTTAAAGGCAAGATAGGACATAGGACAAATAATTATATAAAATCCATTATTTTATTCATAGACAAAATATAAAAAAAGCATGTGAAAGCATGCATTAAAAACATATGTGTTTATATACAAGAATGGCTAGAGTACTCAATCCATTTTACACTGATGACATTACGCAACATTAAGTGAAATGAGCTCCTGTGCGTCAATGCATTTCACGGATCCGCTTCCTCAGGACGCACAAGAGGAAGGAAACAGGATTCACTACATACTGTAAATGAAGAGTAAAATTATGTTATGCACAAAGATTGTAAACACATTACTGTTATGCCCCGTACACACGGTCGGATTTTCCGATGGAAAATGTCCGATCGGAGCGCGTTGTCGGAAATTCCGACCGTGTGTGGGCTCCATCGGACATTTTCCATCGGATTTTCCGACACACAAAGTTTGAGAGCAGGATATAAAATTTTCCAACAACAAAATCCGTTGTCGGAATTTCCGATCGTGTGTACACAAATCCGACGGACAAAGTGCCACGCATGCTCAGAATAAATAAAGAGATGAAAGCTATTGGCCACTGCCCCGTTTATAGTCCCGACGTACGTGTTTTACGTCACCGCGTTTAGAACGATCGGATTTTCCGACAACTTTGTGTGACCGTGTGTATGCAAGACAAGTTTGAGCCAACATCCGTCGGAAAAAATCCTAGGATTTTGTTGTCGGAATGTCCAAACAAAGTCCGACCGTGTGTACGGGGCATTACTTTGTATCTATAAAAGTTGCATCCATTTAAATTGCATGTTCGTCTTGCCTAGAAGATAAACACACCAGTGCCCGCCCTAGGAGATTTCTATTTGTGCGTTTATCTTCTAGTCAAGGTGAACATGCAATTTAAATGGATGCAGCTTTTAAAGATACAAATTAACAGTAATGTGTTTGCAGTCTTTGTGCACAATATAATTTTACTCTTTTGCCTCTTGTGTGTCCTGCGGAAGCAGATCAGCGAAACGCGTTGACGCACAGGAGCTCATTTCACTTAATATTGTGTAATGTCATCGGTGTAAAATTCGTGGATTACTTTGGCCATTATTGTATATAAACACATATGCTTGAATGCATTCTCTCACATACTCTTTTTATATATTATCTATGAATAAAATTATGGATTTTAGAAAAATATTTGCGTGCTATCTTGCCTCTAAAGACCAGCCAAACATTTTTTTTTCTCTCTTTTTTGTATACTGTGACATGTTTCTCCTGAGATCTCATACAATTCTCTAAATCTTGTGAGATTTTGATGCAACATAGTCACATATACAAAAAAAACATTGATTACTGCACATATGTGCAAAGCCAAAATCATGGCGCTAATGACACATACTCACGCATGCATAGTAATAAATGAGATTTAGTTTCTCGTGTTTCTTTGATATCTCACAAGATTTAGTGAAATCTCACCAGATCTTGCAGATATGAAAGGAAATCTCCTGGCAAGGCACTGATGAGCTTCTCAGGGGACATCAGTGTGGCTGGGGCTGCCCTGAGGAACCCAGAAGTGCACACACAAAAAAGGTTTAGAAACATACATCCTTCAAAACATATGGACTTGGGGGTGTTTTCAGATCAGCATGAAAAGTTGCATGCCAGAAGAGATTCTGCTTTAAAGCTGAACTCCAGGCAAACAACTAAATACACGAATGATATGCAGGGGCTATTACCCTCCGAAGGATCTGTATTTTGTGTCCATCCAGTCCTGTGATTTAGACAGCTCTGCCCCACAACATAGTCCTGTCTGGCAGGGAAAGGGACCTAATCTTTCTATGCTGGAGTTTTATCTTCAGCGATTGTACAGTAAAAGGAGAAACAGCAGATTGGATGAGCTCACCTTTCGGTCACTCAGCTTTCTCCTTCTCCTTCTATCAGCATACTCATTGCACTGCAGCACACCTGCCTGGTTTCTTGTGCTGCTTCTCACTTCCTCTCTCTGAGCTCTAGTGCACAGACTGTACAGTAGACTGCAGGAGTCTGATACCAAGTCAAATTCAGGTATGTACACTGATTGTATAGGATGTGTGTATTATTGTCTCAACATGATGGGGGGTGCTTTGATGATGAGGATATGCTGGGTTGATGACATCACAAGGGGGTGGGGTCACCTGGTGATCTCACTCGGTGGTCCCACCCCTTAAAGCGACAGTCTTTGTCAGGTGCACACCTTTTTTTCGGGTTGGTGGCTGGCATTCATCGTGATTGACGATGGATCTACTCCGGGGGACATTTGTCAAAAAGTGTGTGTGCATTTTTATTTACTTTTTGACAATCTTTGGGGAATGAGTAGGGGTACAATGTACCCCATATTCATTTACATGGGGGGCCTGGGATCCGTGGGCCCCCTTGTTAAAGGAGGCTTCCAGATCCCTCCCACACCCTCACAACCACCAGGCCAGGGTTGTAGGAAAGAGGTTTGGGGGGAACACCCAAGGCTATCCCCCTTCAGTCTATTATGAATGCTGCTGCTAGACAAATACACCTTAATTACCAATCCGTGACTGCTGCTCCTCTTCCAAACCCTTCACTGGCTTCCCTTACCCCATCATATAAAATTCTAAATACTAACAACAACATATAAGGCCATCTACAACATTGCCCCCAGTCCTCTCCACTCATCCCAAGACTTCCTGCTCTCTAGCTTCCTTGTTATCTCGCCTCCAGGACTTCTCCAGAGCCTCTCCCATCCTCTGGAACTCCCTGCCCCAGTATGTCCGCTCAGCCCCTACCCTGACGGCCTTTAGGCGATCCCTGAAAACTCAGAATATCATAAAATATATATATATATTCAGCGCTGCAAAAAAATTGTAGGTAAATAGCAGCCAACACACCTATAGACCCAAGTATAAAAATTGTATATGCGAAAAGTGTAGCGCTATAAACCCCAAAAAAAGGTCATTAACCACAGTGAAAGTAGTGTAACCAACATCTAGCATCAAGTACTATGATGTACTTCCAAACAGTACAATAATTTGTGTACATATAATAACACAATATAAACAGTGAAAAAGTGCATAAAATTATATACAATGTCTTATATATATAATAAAATACATACTGTATATTGAAATAAAAAATGTGGTGATGAAAAAGTCCAGAAAGTCCACCTGAAGTTGACACCACTCAAAATACAAAAAATAAATAGATCCACCAATGTTAATAAGAGCAAATAAGAGTGAAAAAGCCACCACCAAGGATCTTAGGGGGCTTACCAAAAAAAGTTGTTTAATAATAATAAAAAGAGCCAATGTCCACCTAGGCGTTATGGATAGGCAACCAGCTGGACCAAAACAGGAAAGTGGAAATATAGCAGCAGCGAGGATGAACAGAAGAGCAGTTAATGGTTCAAGAGCCGTCACCGAAGGTACAAGAGGCTTACCAGAGGTAATTGACTTGAAAAGACTTACGTCATCCAAGTCAAAAAAACTTAGTGACCACCTGGTCAGGATAATGGACCTTCCTCAGATATCCTTTATTTAAAAATTCAAAAATAGACTCACATGTTTAGAAGATCATCAAAGGTAACAGATTAAAAATAGCGGTAAGTATGAGGGGTATGGAGGTTGAATTACCATCTTTATTCAGAAGTCACGGAGGATATCTGAGGAAGGTCCATTATCCTGACCAGGTGGTCACTAAGTTTTTTTGACTTGGATGACGTAAGTCTTTTCAAGTCAATTACCTCTGTTCATCCTCGCTGCTGCTATATTTCCACTTTCCTGTTTTGGTCCAGCTGGTTGCCTATCCATAACGCCTTGGTGGACATTGGCTCTTTTTATTATTATTAAACAACTTTTTTTGGTAAGCCCCCTAAGACCCTTGGTGGTGGCTTTTTCACTCTTATTTGCTCTTATTAACATTGGTGGATCTATTTATTTATTGTATTTTGAGTGGTGTCAACTTCAGGTGGACTTTCTGGACTTTTTCATCACCACATTTTTTATTTCAATATATGTATTTTATTATATATATAACACATTGTATATAATTTTATGCACTTTTTCACTGTTTATATTGTGTTATTATATGTACACAAATTATTGTACTGTTTGGAAGTACATCATAGTACTTGATGCTAGATGTTGGTTACACTATTTTCACTGTTGTTAATGACCTTTTTTTGGAGTTAATAGCACTACACTTTTCGCATATACGATCCCTGAAAACTCACTTATTCAGGGAAGCCTACTCAACCCCCACCTAGGAACTGTTGCCCGAGGCACCTCCATCCGATCATCCCCTGCAGCCATTACCTTTTGTACTACCTCCCCTTCCGTTTAGGCTGTAAACTCCATGAGGAGGGGCCCTCCTATTCCTTCTATATTGAACTGTATTGTAATTGTACTGTCCCCCCCTCTACATTGTAAAGTGCTGTGCAAACTGTTGGCACTATATAAATCCTGTATAATATTATTATCAATAATAGTGGGTTGCGCATCCCTAAGAATTATGCTCTTGTAGCAACCACCCTATGCCACTGAGTCACAATTGTCCAAGTTTATTTACACAAGCATCCAACTGTTAGACCTCTCCCTAACGCATTTCATCCGACAGGCCTATCCCGGGGGGTATCTGGCTGCCAGGCTGTCTGAGGGCTTATCCAGAAGTAAGAGGGCAGCATAGGGTTGGGACTGCGGCTTGCAGTCCAACCAAAAGTGACTGGGACTGCGGCTTGCAGTCCAACCAAGAGTGGGAAGTTCTGCCGGCCTGAGAACTTGTCGTGGTCGGAGGTAGAAGGGAAGCTGTCGACACTAAGGGACCCAACCAGCGGAGGTGACGCTTGCAGAGCAGCCTTGTGTGTCAAGCTAGGGACCGAGCTGGTCAGCGGAGGTGAAGCTTGAAAGGGATCCAGAGTTCCAAGCTAGGGACCCAGCGGGGAAGCGTGGGTGACACTTGAGGGAGATACCACCACAAAAGCCTTGAGGAGCTCCAGGGATTCAGAGTCAGTGAATCAGAGAGTCCAGTGAGAGACCAGGAGCTCAAGGGGCTGAAGAATAACAAGTGGACATTGTAGTGAAGCTGAGAGAACTGTAGAACTTTGCGTTAGGAACTGCTAAATACTGTTGCCACAGGAGACAGCAAACCTGAACGTACAGAAGTGGCACCTTGCTGGGGACTTTCCCTGTACGGCTGTCTTCCTATTGAAGTCTCGGAGTCTGCCAATTGAAATTGCAGCCACTTAAGGGTGTTCTGGCCCTAACCCTCTTTCCCTTGCAAAATATAAAAATGACTGTTAAAAGAAAAAAAAACTCTTTTGCATCCAAGAAGTGTCTGGCGCCCAATAACTTTCGCCATCTTTACACACACACTATACCTCACAACCCACTACATATTGAAGGATATCAGCGGTCTGTGGCCTCGAAGGTTCTCATTAGACTGGAAGAGGTTAGAGGTTCTGCTACATATCTTTAACTGCTTTCCGACCAGCCACTGTCATTATACAGCAGCAGGTTGGCATGGCTGCGCGAATCACTGCTTTAAGAGCTATAGGGGTTATAGTCGCTCCGATTTAGAAAAAGGTTCCTGTACTACTTTGGGGCGACTTCACAGCGGCTTGCATTGACTTCTATACAGAGAAGTCGTTCTGCAAGTCGCGCTGTACGGGGCGGCTTCAGAGTCGGGTGACTCTGTGTGAACCGGCACTAAATGTCACTGGTCCCAAAAAAGTGTCAAAAGTGTCCGATCTGTCCGCCGCAATGTCGCAGTCCCGCTAAAAATCGCTGATCACCATCATTACTAGTAAAAAAAAAAGTTAATAAATAAAAAAGTGAAAAATATATTCCCTATATTGTGAACGCTATAAATTTTGCGCAAACCAATCAATATACGCTTATGGCGATTTTTTTTTACTTAAAAAAAGTAGAATACATATTGGCCTAAACTGATGAAGACATTTGTTTTTGTTTTTTTTGGATATTTATTATAGCAAAAAGTAAAAAAATATTGTTTTTGTTTTTTTTTCAAAATTGTCGCTCCTTTTTTGTTTATAGCGCAAAAAATAAAAAACACAGAGGTGATCAAATACCACCAAAAGAAAGCTCTATTTGTGGGGGAAAAAAGGACATCAATTTTGTTTAGGTACAACGTCGCACGACCGCGCAATTGTCAGTTAAAGCGACGCAGTGCTGTATCGCAAAAAATGGCCTGGTCATTAAGGAGGGAAATCTTCCGGTCCTTAAGTGGTTAAACGAAATAAATAAAAACTGATTGTTGTAAGCGCCTCTGACAGTGTTATGTAGTTTGTCCCAACTACTTTAACCGCCAGTTTTGCTGGACAGCTTGGCCTGCATGTACATGTAAAGAAAAATCTAAACAGAGAGCTGTGACATAACAAAGGAATTGTTATACTGAATACCATCATTACAGGGTTTAACCCCTACACATCCCCCATATATATATATATATATATATATATATATATATATTTTTTTTTTTATTTTTTTTTGCTATAGAGGGTCTTTAAGAAAACGTTTACTTTTCTTCCATGTAATCTAGACAGCACCTTTGTTATACAGGCATACCCCACTTGGGGTTTATTTACTAAAGCTAGAAAGTGCAAAATCAGGCTCACTTCTGTATAGAAACCAATGAGCTTCTAACCCCAGATTGTTCAATCAAGCTTTGGTAATAAAACCTGGAAGCTGATTGGTTTCTATGCAGAAGTGAGCCGGATTTTGCACTTTCCAGCTTTAGTAAATGAACCCCATTGTGTACTTAAAAGTGGAGTATGCCTGTATATTGTTTTCTGTGTTCTAGCAGTACCACTTTACAGACTGGCAGGGAGAGAATACAAGTAAACAATGAAAAATCAAGCAATTAATGCCAATGACGAGAATGCAATGCCTGGATCATTACAAATTCCCATTGGTAATTGGTTACTGTATGTTAAAGTTGTAAGATATTCAAATTCACAGCTGTGAAAAAAGCTGTTTGAGGTGGTCTCCAAAGACACTGAGATTAAAAAAAAAAGCCACATCGCTAGTTTGCATTCTGGTCTATGTAAGCACCACGCCCAGCACAACCACAGCTGTCTTGTGCTTTTGATCTTGCAAAAGCTTAGGACAGAGAACAGCCAACAGGTGTGTGAATATTTTCTTATTCTACCTTACCTATTTACTAATCAGTTACTCAAATTTCTATCTGCTTTTTGTCCTTCGGAGCACACTTTTATGCACTGCCTTACCCTGGCCATGCAATATAGAATCTGATCGTATTGTCTCTATATAATCTCCTTTGGATTTCCCCAAACTATGTAAAATGAAGATAAATGATCCATTCCATTGGTATAAAAATCAAATCAGGTAAGCCTGTACAGTAAATAGATGCAGATCTATAGGAGATTGTAAACAAATCCAAAATGATGGACAGTGTTGAGGCACCCCTTTCTTAAATGTAAAAACTATTCTGATAGTTTTACATAATGCACCAACATTCACTTGTAGGACACCCAACATTAGAGGTGATTTATTCTTCCAAAGCAAATACATGTTTGCAAACTGGTACTGACTAGTATTCCTACGTTTCTCTTCTCCCTCAGTTTTTCCTCTATCATTCAGCTAATGAGACCCCAAAGCTGATAGAGAGGGGCAGAGGCGGGCCAAACAAGGATGATCTGCAGGTGACTGACATCCTCCATATCAACTAATGTTGTCAGTGGTCATTAGGAGGTAGGCAACTAGAAGGTTGTGTTGGTGTTCAATGAAAACCTGAGGCTTTGTGTAACTAAAAGGCAGGTTTTATCCACCCACCGGCTTGTATACAATTTTTGGGTGATTTTTTAGGCATTTTGCAAAGGCACCCCTGAAAGAAACCTCATAGCACCCCAGGGTGCCTGGGCACCCTGGTTGAAAAAAGCTGGTATATGCATAGCTCCCAACTGTCCCTGATTTCGAGGGACTGTCCCTGATTTGGAGCAATGTCCCTCTGTCCCTCATTCTTCCTCACTTGTCCCTCATTTTGGTCTGATTTATATAGCTGTATATAAAATGCACTTTTTATCTATCAAAAAGTGTTTTCCAGCGCCAAACCTTTCATCTGATTTCTAAATTGCTGCATTTGTAAATTCCAAAAGCCAATATAAAGGAATAGTAGTAGTAGTAAAAAAAGCACTTGTGAGGTTAACCAATCTTGTTTTTTTGTACAATTCTCCTTTAAGAGGGTGTGGCAAGGGGTGTTTCCTATGCCTGCATACTTTTGCTGATAGGTGTCCCTCATTCCCATCTCAAAAAGTTGGGAGGTATGTATATGGTCAGCCTTTGGGATGAAAAGGAAAGTTGAATTTTCTTCCTCTGCTTATATTTTTCTATCTAATGTTTTAAACCTTTTGTAAATAGCCCCCTGCCCCCATTTTTTTAAAAATAACTGCAGCTTCTTCTCGCTTGCTCTTCATCCAATCTGGAGAAAAGTACCCGGTACATTAAAGTAGAACTATAGGCAGAACTTTTTTTTTTCATTTTGGATAGAGAAAGGGAGGGTTATAACCCCTGTGAGATTTTTTTTCACCATCTGTGTCTCATGGCAGAGATTTCCCTTCACTTCCTGTCCCATAGCCAAACAGGAAATGAGTCGAAATCCCTGCAAATTAGGGGAATTCATTGGGGACTCCTAGGTCACCTGAACTAATGTCCCCAATGGATGATTTCCCCTCTATTACTTTTCTGGGGACAACCCAACAGTTTTACTTTCAATGATAATGGTAAACAGGACAAATAGAAAGAGGGTAAATCTCCCTAACGGGCACACAGACAGCAAAAAAAAAAAAAGAGCAGTATGGCACTGCAGCTGAAGAGGAAGTCAGGAGGAACATGGTTCCTCTATGGTTACCTGGGTCACTGGGGGAACTATCCCATCGGACACTGCCACCCCATGTGACTCTAACACCCATCTTGGGTCAGGCAGAGTCTTTTTAAGGCCCCATATCCCAGGTTTTGCATGCATTTTGCTAGTTGGTAGAGTGGGGACAGGTGACCCGCCTGGCAGGGATAGGTTTCTGACAAGAAGGAAAAGCGCTGGGCTTGCAACTTCTTTGGGCATCTGCCTGCTTGGGCACCTGCCTGCTTGGGCACAAGACAGCCTGGTCGCTTTCTATCCCTCTCTACATGCGCTGTCAGTCCGGCTGAATCCTGCTCTCTACACGCTGTTGGAAATGCGAATGTTCCGGGCTGGGCTGCCTTCCCACCGGATTATTTGTGAACTCTCTCTGCATTATTTTAATACAAGTTCCTTTCATTGCACCAGGACTGAGTGTATTATTACCGCCGCACCATGCTATGCCCCTCCTACAAACTTACATGGCAGACAGATGTGACTGGTATTTTGGGGGGACAAATACAACCACCTGTCCATAATAGAAAGTGGACCATGAGACTATGAGAGACTGCATATTATAGATATTAGGAGTATGTCCCTTTAGATAGCAAAAAAGATAACAGTGTCCGGGATGTAAGGCCTCGCAATGATCTTCACCGGCAAGTTGGAGCTCATAGAACAAGAATCGTGAGTGTGGCAGTGAGGTATAATCAAAGCAAGCAGTTGTGCCTAGCTAGTTGTAATCCTTAGGGTAATTCCAGGTGTAAGCTGTCTATATACAGTGTTCTGTGAAATAGGGTAAGGCAAAGAGACCCCTATGAAGCTCTTCTAAATAAACCTATCCTTGAACTTCTCCGCCCGGAACGCCAAGTGGCTCTACACCTTTTTAATGCAACTAAGGTGACCATTGCAAGGGCTTGGAAAACCCCTGTACTTAGCTTCGAAGCAGTGAAAAATCATATGAACGATACTATGATTAATGAGAAATTGACGTCCCTAGTTTCTGACACACACAATACATTTCTCAGGGTCTGGCAACCATGGATATCATATAACCAACCCTCTAGGTTTAATAACCTACTTTTATCAATCTAAAGTTTCCCGGATGCACCCCCCCCCCCCCCATGATGGACTCTTCCCCTTCTTACCTCTCTTCTCCCTCCCTCCTTTTCTTTTTCTCCTATGTTCCCTTCTATTCTTTGCTGTCTACCCATTCTCTTCTTTATATGGGTACTCTTCTCTGTGACTCCTGATATTAAGGAGTCGGGTCTAATAATGATGGTTACAGTGTTAAACAGACTGGACTATTTTATTATTTTTTCTCTTATCCATAATCAATCTGAGATGGATATAAGAATGTATGTACCTTTTATGTTGCTTTTTCTCTTTTTATTATTTTCTTTGCATCCAAGCCTACCAAACAATATATTTTGGGATATGGATGGTACTTTATTACGGAGCATCGCTACAATTTATTTTTTTTTTTGTTTTTTTTTTCCTCCTCCAATTTTCTTATTGTACTGATGAATATTGTACCATGTATATATAGCATCCCTTCGTTGGGATCCTCCTCTTTATCTCAAGTCTGATGTAACCATCACTCCGTTGTACTTATTTGTTTTATTCACTTTTCTACCAATAAACCTTTGTAAAAGAAATAAGGTAAGGCAGATTCAGGTGTAAGGTGTCTATATACAGTGTCCTGTGAACTAGGATAAAGTAGAGATTGTATTGGCGGGCGGATGGCCTCTCACCAAACTGAAGAACAGCATAGGAGCCTCCTGAAGAGCGATCCAAGTCGGCACATCCTTCTGCGGAACGAGCGGAGATGCTGGACTGGCTGCTGGGACCGTGAGTCGTGAGGGGTGTTTACATGATGGAACCCTGGAAGCAAGAGATCTTGGGCCTAGTCAGCTGACCCTTTTAAAGCCTCTCCCAAAGTTCTTTCTCTGGAGCAGATGGCATGCTGGGATGTGTAGTCCATGGATAGTTATGCAGATCCAGGATGTCTGTTCAGGAGACTACAGTCCCCACACTGCTCCCTGCTGGGTTACGGAAGATGATACAAGTATTTTTGAGCCCAGCACTAAAGGAGACAGTCTAAGAAAGGAGAGGGAAGTCTGCAATGCCAGATAACTGTAGTCTGCTGTCGGCTACATATATATTAAAATGAGGGGATTGTGAGGGATAAATTATAAATGATAAAGTACTTTAAAGTACTTTAGGTGACTGCTGCCCTGTGAAAATGATATAGACTCACCTAAATAAAATACAAAATAAAATACCATGCCATCATTACAGATAATGCTTATCATTCTTTTAACATTGACTTTCTTGGTGTATCTCTGTATTCTTTACATGACATATCTGAGCTGCATGTCTGAACCGGGAGCATGGAGCTATATAATGCCTAGCACATTGTCACTGACTGCAGGTCCTGAATGGTATCTCCACTCAGGATCACCAGCCCAACATACATTTGCACTGACCTGAAGGGCAAATAACCAGAAAAGATAAAAAATTACTGCGCTACCCTACACCCCCAAGCTGCAGTTCTAATTCTCAGGTAGAAGAAATACATAAGTACAATACATAAAAGAACCGCGCTAAATATGAGCAATCAGTGGATCCTGAAGGGCAAATGCCCTATTGCCCGCAGCCCAGTCTTCTGCTACTGGTATTCTAGCAGGTGAGGAATGACAGAAATCAATGGAGGAGGGGCGTCTGTAAGTTTAAAACCACATGAGATGGCTGTGGTTTCATCCATTAATCCTTGTCTCATCTCTATGTCAAATACCTAGACTCAACATCTGTGCCAGGTAACAATTGTTCAGACACAACAGAAAAATTTTCCAGCCAAAAATTAATTAAACGGGTTCACTTGAATGCATTAGGAAGGTAGCTACTTTGAGTAAGTCAAAGATGACACCTTGAACTATATGTCAAAAGTAATAAAGAGATGTTGAGTAGTGAGCTACAAAAGAACTGGCCATAGTGGAATACTCTAATGTGGCTTTTTTTTTTCTTTTTAGGTCTGAGGAAAAAGGACGGCACAAGCGCATCCTTTAGAAACATAAGAAACGTTGAGCACTTCTGGGACACAAATGGCTAACAACAGCAGTTGCTCTGAGGTCAGCTCGGCTGTGTACCTGAGTGGGTACTCAATAATTGCTGTACTGGGTCTAATCTTCAACTTGCTTGCCATCTATTTCTTGTGCCACCTCCCACAACAACGATCGCCCACTACTATCTACATGAAGAATCTGGCCTTTGCGGACCTCCTATTGGTGATCACTCTGCCTTTACGCGTCTATGGTTACACCCTTTCAGATAACGCATCAGGTCTAAACTTAGTGCCGTGTAGAATTGCCGGTTCGTTTCTTCTCCTCAACATGTATGGCAGTATCTTCTTATTGACCTGTATTAGCTTGGATAGGTGTTTGGCCGTTTGTTATCCCCTTCGTTCCCGACGTTTTCGTCAAAGTGCATGTTGGATTTGTGCCGGTGTGTGGCTAATAAATGTGGTTGCCTGCTTTGGGGCTCAATTGCCATATTCTGATATCAGCAGCCCTGGAAACTGTCTTCATGGTAAACCACCCTTTGTTACAATGAAAATCCCCACCATAGGATCTCTTACAATTGGTTTCTTCATTCCTGCTGTAGTCATTACATTTAGCTCAGTGGCCTTGTTGAAATCGATGACACAAAGTCAGGTGGTTCGAGAAGGAATGATTAACAAGGTGAAAGTTGTTCGTATGTTGACTGCCAACATATTAATCTTCCTGCTATGCTTCCTCCCCTATCACATTGTTCTGCTCCTCTATCAGGTTAAAAACGAATCCTGCTATCTGGACAAGGCCTATGGTATCACTCTATTGGTAGCCTGCATCAATACAGTTCTTGACCCCTTCTTATATTACTTTACATCCGAGACTATGAAAAACATTGTAAAAGAAGAAATGAAGGTGGGGAAAGCCAGATTCATTGAGTTGTCTGAAATATCATTTGAGAAACATAAACCAATGGTCACAATAGCATTGAAATAATGATACTTTTTCCTTCAACAGATCAGTCAGTGACAAGCCATGTGTAGGAAACTCAATTAAGGTTAAAAGGGACAGATAAACCTTGTCTTAATTTTCATCCACCACTGCATTGGCTTGTCTTCTAACTGGCTAGACCTCACCACCTCAAAATTGAAAGTGGAAATGTAGGCCTGCTGGAAAAGTGATTCCAAAATATTATTTGAGAAAGGAATATGGATTTTTAAAAATTGTTAAAAATGAATATCTGAAGTAGCATTCAACTTTAAATCGAACCTTTTTAAGGGACAAATGTTGGGCTAGCATTACTATCCTTTTTGTGAAAATGTCAGTTGCTTGGTTGTTATGTTGATCTTCTGGTTTCAATATTTTTTAATGGACCAGAACAAGTACACCATATGCCCGAATGTTTGTGGACATCTGTCAATCACCTATATGCTTGCTTGTTGGCCATCTCATTCTTCTAGGGAGGCTTTTCTCAAGATTTTGGAGGGTGCCTATAGGAATCTTAGCCTATCCATCCAAAAGAACATTTGTGAGGTCAGCTACTGATGGTGGTGGACAACAAGACCTAGCTCACTATCATTGTTCCAGTTCACACAAAAGGTGTTCAGTAGGGTTTAGGTCAGCTCTGTATGAAGACCACTTGGGTTATTTTACAGCAAACTCCTCAAGCCATGTCTTTATAGAGCTGGCTTTGTACACAGGGCACATTCATGCTGGAAAAGGAAAAGGCCTTCCCCAAACTGTTACCACAAGGTTGGAAGTGCCCATTTGTTTGAAATGTCATTGCATGCTGATTCATTAACCCTTTTCTGGAAACGCCAGAACTCAAATCTTTGGAACGGTGTCCACATTATTTGACCATATAATAATTATGAAGGTCAAGAGTCAATAAACATTGGGCCATATAGTTTATGGAGACCATGAAAGACAGAGAAAATTCAGACATCCATATTTATAGCAATGGTAGCTTCCGTGTTTCTCTCATGACAGATTTCCTTGAATGTTTTGGGTACATAGCGGTGCTATTGTTTTCACTGTCAATTTTAAAGATCGCTGTATTTCGTCTGGACCAAAGTGTTACATTCAAAATGCAAAACCCACAGCAAATAATCAGAATCCATCTGCTGGTGTGAATTTCCAAAAGTAAATTTTGATTGGTTGCGCCACATGATTGGACTTTGTACTGAGCGCCTTTGCTACTGGCAATATAAACTGAACAAGCACCTTTATGACTCTTGGGAAACAGACTAAGTTGTTCATATTTTAATTGGTTACTCCACATCATTGGACTTTGTACTGAGCACCTTTGCTACTGGCAATATAAACTGAACAAGCACCTTTATGACTCTTGGGAAACAGACTAAGTTGTTCATATTCATGCTAAGGCCAATGTATAAACCCCCAAAAATGTAAAAGTTAAAGCGAAACTCCAGGCAAGGTATAAAAACCATAATTTAATTCAGTTGCAGATTCCTTGAAAAAATTCCTTTAAAAATAACCATCTAACTTTTACATACAGCCTAACATTAGTACCTGAATCTGCCATGCCCTGCACAGTAGCACTCAGGCTGATAGGAGGAGAAACTTTGGTTTTAATTCAGGTTGGTTCCCATCCGCATGTGAGATTTATTTTATTATTTGCACATTATATCCTGAAGATTACATTATTTATGTCATAAAGTATTTATGTACTGTTTGTGAATAAAGTTTTTTTTTTTTTAAATGTGTTATCAATTGCCTATAAACTGCAGTTTGAACTGGCATCCAAATACAACTGGCACCGTCATGTCTTTAAACAGATGAAAACACCAGAAGATGGAGCGCTAGATTATTATTATACAGGATTTATATAGTGCCAACAGTTTACGCAGAGCTTTACAATATAAAAGGGAGACAATATCGTTATAATACAATAAGATACAGGAGGATTAAGAGGGCCCTGCTCAGAAGAGCTTACAATCTAATATAAAGCGGTATATCTAACTTTCCCGTGGCCCATGTCTTCTACGTTTCCTCTGTTCCAGCACTGCAGCCCCTGTCATCTTTGGTGGTTGGATGCCTGTGTCCCCTGTGGTTCCTTTCTCTGAACCCTTTGCCACTACAAGACTCAGCAGTGACATAGGGGTCAGAGGATGGAACCCACAGTGCTTAGAATGGGATACTGGAATCTGACATTCCTGGCCAAGTTTAATGCCAGAGAGACCAATGGAGGCTGCAGGGCTGGAACTGAGAGAGGGTAGGAGACACAGGCTAATAGATAGGTGACTATCATTCTATGACTCTAGGTTTTCTAGACTCATTTATAGAAACACCACTGCTGCTAGGGAATCAGCTCACAGCCAAAAATCCTCTTCCCTTTCCAACACAGCAGCTTTAGGGAGATGATATTATTAATACAAAATGAAGTCCACGACTGGGAGTTGTAGTTTGACACGACAGCTACCCTATAATGGTAACACTACAGATCCCAATATGCACTGTGCAGTAGGAGTAGAAGTGGAGAGAAGATTTTTTATTAAACTAAACTTTATTAAATTAAAAGTTCTTCCTCTTGGCACTGAGGAGAGAGGGAGAGTAGAGCACCTCTATCTGAGTATTCACCTGCCAGCAGGAATGTGAGCCTGAAACTGAGAGTGAGGACACCCGGGGGGACACGCAGCACTGCCCACATCACAGATCCTGCATCGCTGCTGCAGAGAGACTGGAGCGACCACTCACCCACTGCTTCCCACTGCTGATCACTTTCAGGGAGAAACTGAAGGGGCCGCCTTCTATAGTGAGTGTCCACAGCAGCATCCTGGGAACTGTGGAGGGGCTATCCACCCATTGGTGACACTGCTAGCGGAGACTGAGCCAATGAGAGCAAAAGACCAAATGCACTCAATCCATGCTGCACCCATAATGCACTCTATACCCCACCTATTTAAAACTTAGACTACAACTATACCAACCCTATACTGCATACTCGCGGATAGACCATTTACTAACACAATCATCACTCTTACCCTCAATTGAATCAGTTAAAATGGTACCCAGTTCATGGTCAGACCACTCACCAGTACAAATGACACTAACTGATTTATGGACGAGACCAAAACCCTCAATGTGGCGTCTTAACGCGTCATTACTTAATGACCCCATTATATACACTGAGATAGAGAAGGCTATCCAACAATATTTTATTTTGACACGTCCCCTAGCATCAATTGGGCGGTCCATAAAGGCACCATTCGTGGCAAACTGATTCAAGTGGCCTCTAGGAAAAAAAAGGGATAATGCACAAAAGATTCAAGAGGAGGATGAGCTACAAAAATAGTTCAGGAACAAAAATCTAACCCTCATCTGGACCTGCGACATAAAATAGATACAGGTAGAATAGCACTAAATCTTAGCCTCACAACCAAAGCGGAGAAATTTCTACACTGGTCTAGACATCGTTATTACACCAAGGGAAATAAACCGACCACACTTCTAGCTAGAAAACTAACCCCGCGACCATTTAACCCTGCAATGCCGAGACTGCGTTCTCAGGATGGGAAACTTACCCAAAACCCCCAAGTGATACTCCAAGAATGTTCAAGGTTCTTCACTGATCTATACAATAAACCAGCCCCATTTCCCAAAGTCCGGGCGGATGAATTTTTCCATGATATCTCCTTGCCAAAAGTAGAACAAGAAAACATAGAATTAATGGAAGCAGACTTTACTGAGGGAGAGATATTAGCAGCTATTAAATGTCTGAATCCCACAAAAGCACCCGGCCCGGATGGCTTCACTGGCCACTATTATAGAAAATTTGCAGCCATACTGACTCCTCATTTGTGTTCCTTTTTCAATGCGATACGGAAAGGTAACCCTCTAGCTATGCATGAAAATGAGGCCCTAATCCAAGTAATTCCTAAACCGGGAAAGGATCATGGGGATCCTGCTAACTATCGCCCGATATCGCTCATCAATGTGGACCTCAAACTGATGACCAAAGTATTAGTGACCAGAATGAACTCCTTTCTAACCAAATATATCCATCCCGACCAAGTGGGATTTGTTCCCAATAGACAGGCCCCGGACCAAACCCGACGAGCGATAGATATTATTGCAGCACTTAACTCAAACTGGGACAATCTAGGCTCACGGAAGGGTATGCTGTTGTCGTTAGATCTTTGTAAGGCGTTCGACTCAGTCACATGGGAGTATATATATTACACATTGAGGAGATATGGATTGGGGCCTCATTTTCTGAATATATTACAAATACTATACAACACACCCACGGCCAAACTTCAGATAAAAGGCTACAAATCTCACACAATAACTATAGACAGGGGAACGAGACAAGGTTGCCCCCTTCTCCTATTTTATTTATTTTAGCATTAGAACCCCTAGCAATAAAGCTTAGACATCACCAAGATATAAAAGGGATATGCTGCGGAGACGGGGAACAGAAATGCTCTCTGTTCGCTGATGATATTCTAATGTTCCTCTCCTCCCCGATCACGTCCCTCCCTAATCTCTATCAAGTTTTACGACGCTTCATCGCTTTCTCAGGTCTCACGATAAATCACTCCAAATCGGAAGCCCTAAACTTAACTTTAGGACCACAGACTGTAAAACTTCTCCAAAAATCGTTTCAGTTCAAATGGCAGTAAGATAAACTCCCATATTTGGGAATTTTTCTAACCCGCACTCTACAGACCCTGTACCAAGCCAATTACCCCCCTCTTTATAGGAAGCTGACAGCAGATCTATTTTCATGGGCTAAAAGCCCCCCGTCGTGGTTTGGCAGACTGTACTCCAAAAAATGAACATCTTACCGAGACTGTTGTATTTGTTCAGAACTCTTCCAATAGCAATCAATAGGCCCGACCTTACGGTTTTTCAGCAAAAGATAATGAAGTTTATATGGGGAGATACAAGACCTAGGGTGAATCAGAGAACCCTCTACAGCCCCAAATCTAAAGGGGGGTTAGGGGTCCCAAATTTGGCCAAATATTTTGAGGCAGCCCAATTGGCCCAACTCCCACTCTGGGCTACCTCAACCTTCCTGGATGAAATTGGAATCATCCTCATATCCCACAAAACCGATTAGCCATTTGTTGTGGCTTCATATGAAAGACAGACCGACCATATTGTGCCCCACACTATCTTTTTCATTAAGCTCGTGGGACAGATTACAAAAACCTTTCACTTTTCGCTCCCCTCATGCTCCCTTAGCCCCGTTAACGGGCAACCCATATTTCACCCCGGGTCTTAATCCTCAAAGATTATCATGGTGGACCAACAAGGGTTTAATTCGTATAGCTGACTTATGTGATCATAGAGGTATACTATCAAAACAATATCTTATAGAAAAACATTAGTTACCTAATACAGAATTCTATCACTACCTCCAGATAGTGCACTTCCTGAAAACTCTACAGCGCAAGTCTGATATCATGACTTCCTCTCCAATGGAATATTTATGCAGGTCCTTTGATAAACATAAAGGCCACATATCCAAAATTTATGGTATCCTGACCTCTAAGACAGAAAAACTATTTTATATGCAAAAGTGGGAACAGGATATAGGGGTAACGATGGAAATGGATACATGGTTTAATATGGCTCAATTAGCCTCAAAAGGTTATATAAATACCTCCCTGATAGAGGCGAATTATAAAGTCTTATTACGGTGGTATATGGTTCCGGCGAGAATTGCCACATACATCCCTGGCGCTTCCCCACTATGCTTTAGGGGGTGCGGCAGGGACGGTACAATATATTATACTTGGTGGACTTGCCCTAAAGTCAGACGATTTTGGATACGAATCTATAACTTTATCTACTCACTGACCCAAGTTAATCTAACCAAATCTCCACAACAGGCGCTACTGGGGGGCCCAGTGGAAGGAATGCCCAAAAAACCTCATATCTTTTGTCTTCACAGCATCTAGGATCGCGATTGCTAGATCCTGGAGAAAGCCTCTGATCCCATTTGAATTGGTAAAAGCGAAGCTGACATGGATCATGATTGATGAACGCCTGTCGGCGATTCTCTTGGATAAACAGCGGCTTTTGACAGGATTTGGGAACCATGGTGGACCTATCTGTCTACGGGCTTCGATAGATAATGGATCTTAGAGGAGATCCTTAGGGGTGCACTCAACCCCAATCCTTCCCCCATCCTTTCTCTTCTCCTTCTTCCTCCTCCTCTCTCTTTGACTCTCCTTTTTCTTTTTGTTAGTCTATGCAGGTTTTCCTGCCTTATGTTATTGCCCTCGCAATATTGCAGAGAATCAAGAAGTGATAACAGATTTACTGGTAGTAGGTCAGGGGGGCGGGGCTGGGGGCCCTCCGTCCACAGTGTAGATCCCAAATGGGGTGGATGGGTGGGTGCCCGGCGCCGCGCCATCTCGACAAGGAACACACAAGTGATATGGTAATGATTTTGGGGCAACTAAAATATAAGGATAGACAGATGTAGAGATGTTATACTTTGCTAGTAGAGTTGCTATATTTCACCAAATGTAATTTTTGCAGGCCATGTTGGCCAAGATCTGTCCTCCTTTTTACATTGCCTTTTATATTTAAGAAATGTATATTGTATATTTTCCATGTACTATTTTCAATAAAAAATATTGGAAAAGAAAAATGAATCAGTCTTGGATCAACAGCTATCAAGCACCTGATGCTAATGTAACTGATTGATTTTTCTATGGATGTGGGATCCCTTGATGCTGAGTGACTATCCTATTCCTCCTCAATCTTGATGATGCTAGCTTCCAACAATATTTTTGGTTTAGGGCACCACCACCACTGCCTAAAGCCCAATTTTTCTGTCATATTTAACAGGGGCATGTAATTAAAATTTTTGATCCAATATTTCACAGCAGGGCCTGTTCCTGCGCCCACCAAGAGTAACTGTGAGGCCTTAAGCCCCGTACACATGGTCGGATTTTCCGAGGGAAAATGTTCGATGGGAGCTTGTTGTCGGAAATTCATGTGTAGGCTCGATCGGACATTTTCCATCAGAATTTGCATCACACAAAATTTGAGATCTGGATTTCAAATTTTCCGACAACAAAATCCGTTGTCATAAATTCCGATCGTGTGTACACAATTCCGATGCACAAAGTTTCACGCATGCTCGGAATCAAGCAGAAGAGCCGCACTGGCTATTGAACTTCATTTTTCTTGGCTTCTTGTACGTGTTGTACATCACCGCGTTCTTGACATTTGAAATTTCCGACAAGATTTGTGTGACCGTGTGTATGCAAGACAAGTTTGAGCCAACATCCGTCTGAAAAAATCCATGGATTTTGTTGTCGGAATGTCCGATCGTGTGTACGGGGCATTACAGTGTTGTGGCACCACCACTACCAAAGGCCCAATTTTTTTGCCCCTGTTTAATTTTTGATATAGTATTTCTCAGCAGGGCCCGTTCCTGCGCTCACCAGAAGTAACTGTGAGGGCTTACAGTGTTTGGTACCACCAACACCTAAGGCCCAATTTTCTGCAGAGTATATAGGGCAGGCCGTATAGTATATATACTTCTGTTCAGAGTATATAGTGCCTGGGGACCCCCCACGCCGTTTTTTTTTTAAATTTGGGTGCGGGGTTCCCTTAATATCCATACCAGACCCAAAGGGCCTGGCAATGGGCTGGGGGGGGGGGGGGACCCATGCCGTTTTCTCAATGATTTTCATCTATATTTCCGGCACCCGACAATACATTACAGCCGCAAGCAGTTTTAAATTACTTTTTTCCTTTAGAAATGTAATTTTGCTGTGGTATTGTTGCATACTATAGACATCCCCCAGGCACGACATTTAAAGGAATATTTCTTTTTTATTGTATTACTTTAAGCATTATTAAAATCACTGCTTCTGGGGCGTGGCCTGGACCGGCATGGTGTAAGGAGTGAAGAACGGGAGCTCCGCTTGCCTAACATCCGAATCTCTATATCCTGGGGTTAAAATTGCTAACTATCCACCCACCACTGGGTCCCTCGATACCCCCTGCCCACGGAGATTATGTCGCCGCCAAAAAAAGAAGCGGATTCGGCCGCAAAGCTGGCTAAATACAGGCACACAGACAAGGAGGCTGGGGAGGAAAATGGCGCCGGCTTCTCTTCCCCTACAGACCCGGCTGCAGAAGATACTGCGCGAGTACTGGAAGCTATTTTAGACTGCAAGAGTACACTGACAAGCAAGATTGAGGAGGTGAAAATTGATGTTTCACTAATCTGTCAAGATCTGCAAAAACTCAGAGACCGGATCACGGAGACAGAAGCTCGCATCAGCCACGTGGAAGACGAGATGCCGCCGTTACAAGTCCATACCGAACGATTACAACATCAACTCAACATGGTGTTAGCCAAGCAAGATGATATGGAAAATCATCTCAGAAGATGTAACCTGCGATTTGTAGGTCTGCCTGAAGGTTCGGAGGGCCCTGACCCCCCCTCATTCCTGAAGAACCTACTTGTTAACACCTTTGGGAGGGCTGAGTTCTCCACATCCTTTGTGGTCAAAGGGCGCACAGACTGGCAGCTAAACCTCCCCCCCAGGGGAGAATTGTGGATTGTGTTGTCGGAAATTCCGATCGTGTGTGGGCTCCATTGGAATTTTGCCGTCGGAATTTCTGACACACAAAGTTTGAGAGCAGGATATAAAATTTTCCGAAAACAAAATCCGATCAGTTAAATTCCGTTCGTGTGTACACAAATCCGACGCACAAAGTGCCACGCATGCTCAGAATAAATTAAGAGTCGAAAGCTATTGGCTACTGCCCTGTTTATAGTTCCGACGTAGGTGTTTTACATCACCGCGTTCAGAACGATCGGATTTTCCAACAACTTTGCGCGACCATGTGTATGCAAGACAAGTTTAAGCCAACATCCGTCGGAAAAAATCCATGGATTTTGTTGTCGGAATGTCCGATCAATGTCCAATCGTGTGTACAGGGCATTAGAATGTTATTGTTGGTTTATTATGTGCTGAAGAGTAATAGATACTGGTATTTGATTGAAAATACTGTCGATTTACATTGTAGTGAGTTCTTGCGTGTTAGTGGACTGCAGGAAATATATTGGCTCATGTTGCTCTGTCCTGTCCTGTTCGCCCTGGGCTCGTTGGGCTGTGGCGCAGGCCCTCCCGATTTCGGGGCGGCCCGCGGCGCCGCGGCGCGGGCCTTGGGTGACATCTACTATTGCTATAATGCTTGATGTGAAATGTATTACGTGGAATGTGCGGGGCCTCAGGGCAAAGCCTAAACAAAACACAGTTTTGTCATATCTTAAGGCACAACGTGCAGACCTTATAGTGCTAGAAACTCATCTCACAGGCCAACTCCAGATGGCGCTTAAAAAGCCGTGGGTGGGATGGCTATATCAAGCCCCGCACTCTGCAAAAACTCCAGGGGTGTTGCCATACTGGTGGCCAAAACAGTGCAATTTGTACTAATAATGCTCAGGTCTGACCCCTGGGACAGATTTTTATTTTTACATGCTAAATTAAACGGCCTAGAGATCTTGTTCTTAGCAGTTTACATACCTCCCCCCTTCCAATTCAATGTCTTAACTGAAGGTTTGGCATTTATGTCCCAATTCCCTACTGTTCCTGCGATTTGGTTGGGAGATTTTAACAATGTTGTGACAGAGACTGTCATTAACACCCCATGATAATCCCCCCAATAAATCACACCAGGTTTGGTAAACCCCTCACTGATCTCGCCCTAATAGACACATGGAGACATCGCTACCCTCTAGACAGGGCATTCTCATGCTTCTCAATAACACATATAGACCTTATACTGCTATCTGGCACCCTTCTTCCTATGTTGGGAGACGTGGGATTTAACCCACGTGTTCTATCTGACCATGCCCCATATTGGATTATACTTTGAGTCGATTCCCCCCCCCCCAAGACATACAACTGGAAACTTAACCCTTTTTGGCTGACGGCTGTCCCCGTCTTGGGGGAGGCTGGCACTGAGTGGGATTTCTTCTTCCAGACGAATAGAGACACGGCGCCATTCGGTGTGATATGGGATTCTTTTAAATCCCATGCCGTATGGTCCTGTCTCAGCGTATATCCAGATACCAGAAGATCTCATCTCAGGTGATCAGACAAGCAGAACAGTCCTTTGCAGATGCAGAGAAAAACTTTACTGACAACCCTTCACCATCTACAGCAGACCAGTTGAAACTACAGGCCAGAATAGTAAATAATCTTCATTTTGAGAAGGCTGAAAGGAAAATATATTAGAGTAAGCAGAGGCAGTACGAATGTGGAGAACAGGCGGGTCGTCTCCTGGCCTACCTGGCCCATCTAGACCACAGGCCTTTTACGGTGGTTTCCCTCCGTACTACTGACGGTGCATTATTGACCGACCCTGACGAGGTGGCCGGAGAGTTTCACTCCTTCTTCGCGTCCCTATACTCCTCTGCTACTAACAATCCCAGGGAAGAGATAGGGGGTTATTTACGAAAGGCAAATCCACTTTGCACTACAAGTGCAAACTACAAGTGCAAAGTGCACTTGAAATTGCACTGAAAGTGCAGTCGCTGTAAATCTGAGGGGTAGATCTGAAATGAGGGGAAGCTCTGCTGATTTTATTATCCAATCATGTGCAAGCTAAAATGCTGTTTTTTATTTTCCTTGCATGTCCCCCTCAGATCTACAGCGAATGCACTTCCAAGTGCACTTTGCACTTGTAGGTTGCACTTGTAGTGCAAAGTGGATTTGCCTTCAATAAATAACCCCCATAGTGTCACTTTTGTCGGACATAGAATTACCCAGTCTTACACAATCTCAATTTGAGTTGTTGGAGGCTCCTATCACTGAAGACGAAGTAGCGAAGGCAATGTCCCTGCTTAACCCATCCAAAGCGCCAGGCTCCGATGGCCTGCCCCTTGAATTTTACACAACCTATAGCGAGACCCTAATCCCTGGACTCCATGAGCTATTTTCCTCTATATTTGAGTCCGGCTCTTTACCCTCCTCCATGAGCGAGGCCTATATTGTACTGATATCCAAACCTGGCAAAAATCGAATACTCCCTGAATCGTATCGCCCAATATCTCTCCTTCAACTAGATATTAAAATCCTGGCTAAGATCCTGGCGCTACGCTTGAACAAAGTGATCCTTGCATTAATTAATCCAGACCAGACTGGGTTTATGCCAGCTAAAAATACGGCATACAACTTACGTAGGCTCCATATGAATATATAGGCTGAACATGATGAGCTGGGCTCTAGAGTTGTGGTGTCTCTCGACGCCGCAAAGGCGTTCGACTCAGTTGAGTGGGAATATCTCTGGGAGTGCCTTGCAAGATTTAGATTTGGACCCAATTTTATTAAATGGATTTGACTTCTATATCAGTGCCCACACGCCAGGGTCTTGGTCAATGGAAAAGTCTCTGACCCCTTCCCTCTTTCAAGGGGCACAGGACAAGGATGTCCCTTATCCCCCCTATTATATGCCCTTGCAGTAGAACCCCTTGCCTCCTCCCTTAGAATGCATCCAGGTATCAAGGGTCTGCGATGTGGAGACTTGATGGAAAAGATCAGTCTATACGCGGACGATATGTTGCTATATTTAGAAGATGCAGGCCCATCCCTACAATTAGCCCTTGAGGTTATTCAAAAATGTGGTAGATATTCGGGCCTGAAGATTAACTTGGACAATTCCCAGATCTTCCCGATAGATGTAAGTGTCCCTACAGAACTACAGACCTCCTCCCCACTCCTTAGAGTTAGCTCCATGACATACCTTGGAATTGTGACCACCTGCTCGCCAGAGGACTATGTCTGACTCAACATAGAACCCCTGATAGCAACGTTAAAATTTAAAATGCAGACATGGGCCAAATTGCCCCTTGGGGTGATGGGCCGGGTGAACCTAATCAAGATGGTTCTCCTCCCCAAATTTTTATGTTTTATGGCATGCCCCGGTCTACTTACCTCTAAGGCTCTTCAAATCTATTGAAGCCCTCCTCCACTCTTTTGTCTGGGGGTCGAGTCGACATAAACTGTCCTGGCAAACACTGAAAAACCCTACTGAATTGGGTGGTGTGCCACTACCTGACTTTAATCTTTACTACCGCAACTATCCCACTTTTTTCATCTAGACAAACATGATAAAGACCGTTACTTGACTTTGATATGCTCCCCTCACAGTTGCAGGCTTACCCACCCTTTCCAGATTCTGTTTAGAGGTATTGCAGGTACATGTGGGTTGGGTAACCGTAAAGGATTATTATACCATCACTGCAGAATATGGGAGGTGGTGAGGCGTAGATTGAAGATGCCACCCACACATTACCACACACCCCTATGGGACAATCCCGATCTAGGAGAATTATTAACTGTGCCAAACCATGGTCTGTGGCTTAACCAGGGGGTAAGGTATTTGTCGGATGTTTATTGTGATACCGTTCTAAAATCATTTCAACAACTTAAAGTGGAATTCTGTCTTCCTAACACCATGCACTTCTGTTACCTCCAGCTCCGTCATGCCCTCAGGGCTCAATTCAGTGAAATTTCCCCCAACATAGAGCACCTAGATGTCCTGCATATTATGACGGGGCAAGACTCTCGCAAACTTATTTCGGGGTTCTAGAATTCATTGCTCCGTCCCACAGCGACGACCCTTGCATATAAATTGAAACATCGTTGGTCTGGGGATGTGGGGGGGCTGGAGTATCATGAGTGGGAGGACGCATTGGACATAGCACCTGTCTACTGGGGGTGTTCCCAGATCCTGACTCAGATAAATTTCATAAAATATTTCTCCAAGCGTCACTGTTTATTGCCAGGTTACTTGTAGCGAGGAAGTGGCTGCAAGTTGCACCACCAACACTCCAAGAGTGGATCTCTGCTATAAATAATGTTTTACCGTACTAAAAGGAAATTTACGCCCACAGGGGTTGGCCAGCCAAATATGGCAAAATTTGGGACACATGGTCAGGAAATGCAGCCACATGTAGTATGCTATCTGATTGATGTCTCTGGGGACATGTGTATTCCTAAATGTAGATCCGGGGCCTGGGCCTTTGGTATCCCTTTGGTTCATGTTTACTTAAATCTACGTACTGTGACACTGTATATGTAAATGCCCTGCTGAACATGCCATTTATTTGGACTCTCTTGTTGTTATTGAAATTAATACAACTGTATTACTAGTGTATATAACCTGTATGCCTTTTGCTCTTCAAATAAAACACCACATTATTTGTAAAAAAAAAAATCACTGCTTCTGAAAAAACTGCAGTTTTTAAAACTTTTTTTGCATTGATACATGTCCCCTAGAGCAGGACCCAGGTCCCCAAACACTTTTTATGGCAATAATTTGCATATAAGCCTTTAAAATTAGCACTTTTGATTTTTCACGCTCATGTCCCATACACTTTAACGGTGTTCGCATGTTCAAACAAACTTTTCGCATGTTCGCATGTTCTGCTGTGAACGGAACCGGGGGGTGTTAGGCTCATCCCTACTGCCAACCCACTTGGATGCAGCTGCCCCTTTCACTAGCCCTCCAGACCAACTTCTCACCACAGTCCTCCAGACTGACACTCACCAGCCCACCTGGCTGGCTCTCAGGAGATCTCCCAGATGTGCTGACCTGCTCCTGCTGTCCTCTCTCCTTGCTCCCGTGCCTCCAGGAAAGGATTCCTCCGTATGTTGTAGAAGGGACCCTCAAGCACCCAAGATTAGGGGGCACCCTCAAGGGCCACCAACAGCCTCCTCAGCACTCCATCTCCATCCTCCACCCAACTGCCCTGCTGGCATGGCCCATGTCTATTTTATGAGGTGGCCTACCCCCTTCCAGCCTCTTTTTGCTGGGGATTGGTCGTCCTCATATATATACATGGCAACCTCCTTACTCCCACCCTCCAGCTCTAGAAGTTTCTACCAACTTCCAGGGCAGGGGGAAGTCCCAGATTGAGCTACCAGATGAGTCATCCAACCCCTGAGTCACTAAACCCTGACCCAGATTCACAGCCCAGGCTTGGCCCTAAGCCAAGCTCAAATTTGCCTACATTGATGGCTACTTATGCAAACTCAAGCACACTACTAGAGGGTGTTAAATAAATATTCCTTATACCATAGAAAACTGTACTTTTTGAGCTTTACTTCCACTTTAAAAACGAAATCTTTATTGAAGGGGGTCTCCAGGAAATGTAAAACTAAGTTGTTTAGGTGTTATATTAGGAGGAAAATCTTACATTTATTTTTACACTGCTCACTCCGCCTATGCTTATTCAGAACCTAGTGAGTAGTTAAATAAAAAGTGGCAAATGGAAGCCGCAGATCTGCTGGTGTTACTTTCTGTCTTCATATCATGAATAACCACAAGTTCATCCACTCATTTTCAGAAGTTTTTTATGGCTAAAGCACAATATATATATACATCAGCTGCCAAACACCATACACTACACACCAATCAGGTCAGCCCACCACAAAACCTAAAAAAACTAATCTGGTGCCGGTCCGGCTCGGCAAGGTACCTTACAAAGATCGAGAAGGCAATGATTAAAATATCCACAAAATTACAGCACACAGATGAAGAGCAAATGTTAACGCATTTCATGTTTCAAGTGTTTAAAGTGATTGTAAAGGTTCCTGTTTTTTGTTCTTAAATTAAAGTGGTGTTCCGGCCGAAATTATACTTTTTAATTAAAAATCCCCCTATAATACACAAGCTTAATGTATTCTAGTAAAGTTAGTCTGTAAACTAAGGTCTGTTTCGTTAGTTTATAGCAGTAGTTTGTTATTTTATAAACTTACAGCAGGCTGTGGCCATCTTAAGTGTGGGCATCTGAAGCCAGACTGTATTTCTTCCTGCACAAGCAGTGTAATAGGTTTCAGGTCAGGTTTCCATAGCAACGGCAGTGTCAGAGGAAGCTGCCGCCCCTTCCCAGAAAGCATTGCAAACAGGAAATGATACTATGGGCCGCGGCCAGGGAGCAGGAAGTGAAAAATGAATACAGCAGATATACAGTAAGTGCTGAGAATTTTTTTGTTTAAATATCCAATTCGCTTACAGTGCACAGTTTAGTGAGGGATGCTGAAGAGTTGTAAAAGTGGGTGGAACTCCACTTTAACCACTTCAGCCCCGGAAGGATTTACCCCCTTCCTGACCAGAGCACTTTTTACAATTTGGCACTGTGTCGCTTTAACTGCTAATTGCGCGGTCATGCAATGCTGTACCCAAACGAAATTTGCGTCCTTTTCTTTCCACAAATAGAGCTTTCTTTTGATGGTATTTGATCACCTCTGCCGTTTTTATTTTTTGCGCTATAAACGGAAAAAGACCGAAAATTTTGAAAAAAAATGATATTTTCTACTTTTTGTTATAAAAAAATCCAATAAACTCAATTTTAGTCATACATTTAGGCCAAAATGTATTCGGCCACATGTCTTTGGTAAAAAAAAATGTCAATAAGCGTATATTTATTGGTTTGCGCAAAAGTTATAGCGTCTACAAACTAGGGTACATTTTCTGGAATTTGCACAGCTTTTAGTTTATGACTGCCTATGTCAGTTCTTGAGGTGCTAAAATGGCAGGGCATTACAACCCCCCCCCCAAATGACCCCATTTTGGAAAGTAGACACCCCAAGGAAATTGCTGAGAGGCATGTTGAGCCCTTTGAATATTTATTTTTTTTGTCCCAAGTGATTGAATAATGACAAAAAAAATAAAAAACATTTTTTACAAAAAGTTGTCACTAAATGATATATTGCTCACACAGGCCATGGGCATATGTGGAATTGCACCCCAAAATACATTCAGCTGCTTCTCCTGAGTACGGGGATACCACATGTGTGGGACTTTTTGGGAGCCTAGCCGCGTACGGGGCCCCGAAAACCAATCACTGCCTTCAGGATTTCTAAGGGCATAAATTTTTGATTTCACTCCTCACTACCTATCACAGTTTTGAAGGCCATAAAATGTCAAGATGGCACAAACCCCCCCCCAAATGACCCCATTTTGGAAAGTAGACACCCCAAGCTATTTGCTGAGAGGCATGGTGAGTATTTTGCAGCTCTCATTTGTTTTTGAAAATGAAGAAAGACCAGAAAATTTTTTTTTTTTTCTTTTTTCAATTTTCAAAACTTTGTGACAAAAAGTGAGGTCTGCAAAATACTCACTATACCTCTCAGCAAATAGCTTGGGGTGTCTACTTTCCAAAATGGGGTCATTTGGGGGGGGGGGGGTTTGTGCCACCTGGGCATTCCATGGCCTCCGAAACTGTGATAGGCAGTGAAGAGTGAAATCAAAAATTTACACCGTTAGAAAGCCTGAAGGCGGTGCTTGGTTTTCGGGGTCCCATACGCGGCTAGGCTCCCAAAAAGTCCCACACATGTGGTATCCCTGTACTCAGGAGAAGCAACAGAATTTATTTTGGGGTGTAATTTCACATATCCCCATGGCATGTTTGAGCAATATATCATTTAGTGACAACTTTGTGCAAAAAAAAAAAAAATTTTGTCTCTTTCCCGCAACTTGTGTCACAATATAAAATATTCCATGGGCTCGACATGCCTCTGAGCAAATAGCTTGGGGTGTCTACTTTCCAAAATGGGGTCATTTGGGGGGGTTTTGAACTGTCTTGGCATTTTATGCACAACATTTAGAAGCGTATGTCACACATCACCCACTCTTCTAGCCACTTGAAGACAAAGCCCTTTCTGACACTTTTTGATTACATGAAAAAATTATTTTTTTTTGCAAGAAAATTACTTTGAACTCCCAAACATTATATATTTTTTTAAAGCAAATGCCCTACAGATTAAAATGGTGGGTGTTTCATTTTTTTTTCACACAGTATTTGCGCAGCGATTTTTCAAACGCATTTTTTGTGGAAAAAACACACTTTTTTAAATTTTAATGCACTAAAACACACTATATTGCCCAAATGTTTGATGAAATAAAAAAGATGATCTTAGGCCGAGTACATGGATACCAAACATGACATGCTTTACAATTGCGCACAAACGTGCAGTAGCAACAAAATTAATACATTTTTAAAAGCCTTTAAAAGCCTTTACAGGTTACCACTTTAGATTTACAGAGGAGGTCTACTGCTAAAATGACTTCCCTCGATCTGACCTTCGCGGTGTGATACCTCACATGCATGGTGCAATTGCTGTTTACATTTGACGCCAGACCGACGCTTGCGTTCGCCTTAGCGCATGGAGGACAGGGGTGCTTTTTTTTTTTTTCCTTATTATTTTTTTGCTTTTTTATCTTATTTTTAAACTGTTCCTTTCATTTTTTTTAAAATAATTTTTATTGTTATCTCAGGGAATGTAAATATCCCCTATGATAGTAATAGGTAGTGACAGGTACTCTTTTTTGAAAAAAATAGGGTCTATTAGACCCTAGATCTCTTCTCTGCCCTCAAAGCATCTGACCACACCAAGATCGGTCTGATAAAATGCTTCCCCAATTTCCCAATGGCGCTGTTTACATCCGGCGAAATCTAAGTCATAAAATGCTCGTAGCTTCCGGTTTCTTAGGCCATAGAGATGTTTGGAGCCACTCTGGTCTCTGATCAGCTCTATGGTCAGCTGGCTGAATCACCGGATGCATTCTCAGGTTCCCTGTTGAGACAGGAGAGCCAGAGAAAAACACGGAAGATGGTGGGGGGGGGGCATTCCCTCCCACAGCTTGTAAAAGCAGTCTAGAGGCTAATTAGCCGCTAGGATTGCTTTTACGTGAAAGCCGACCGCTGGCTGAAAAGAATGATACCAAGATGATACCTAAACCTACAGGCATCATTCTGGTATAACAACTCAAAGTCGTGAATGGCGTACCTGAAGACAAAAAAAATGGTTAACAATAAAACACAGTAAACGGTAAAGTATAAAAAATTGCATACCTGAAAAGCAAACATGATAAAACATAATAACAATAAAACATTGCAGAATAGAATACAGTAAAAAAGACCAGAACAATAGAGAGAGAATAGAGAGAGAGAGAACAATAAAACGACAACAATTTTTTTTTATTTTATATTTTTGTTTGTGTTTGTGTTTTTTTTTTACACTTTTTTTTGTAACTGTAACTTTTATAACTGTAACCGGTTCCAGGTTCGGGTCTCTCAAAATGCGATGGCATCTTGGGAGACCCTGTGAAAGTGTGCCTAGTCTGTGGAATGCTGTACCCTACGCTAATACTCAACTAGTGAATGGTAGCGTTCAAAACATTCACCAATGCAAAGACCAGGATTGTCAGGACAGGAGGGACAATAATAGCGGGTGTCACGCCTATATCCGCGCTTGCTGCAGACACGACATCTTTTTTGGGGGGGTTCGCTGGGTAGGGGTACTCGGGAGAACATAAAGAAAATGCCCCTCATGCAGCCGACTGCATTTGGTTGGGGATGTGAATGGGGGAAGTACGGGCGCTGCAGAAGCGGTGGGTTCCCAATTAGGATTGGCGAATGCAGCAGGAAGGGCACTATGGGCACGACGGGCCTGTGTTTGTCTTTTTGGTGGCAGCGGGACACTACTTATGCTTGCCACCTCACCAGCTTGAACTGCACTTATGGGACTCGCCACGTCACCAAGTGTTACTGCAGTGCTGGTTTGACTACGACCGGGGTGTACTAGGCCGCTGGCGCTTGCCAGTTCTCCAAAACGCTACAAAAAAAACTGTTAGCGATCGCAGGGATCAGGCCTGACTCTGCGAACGCTGCAGTTATGCGTTTAGTGTTTTGTAAGTGTCAGTGATCGATCGATACTGCACTGGGGTGGGCCGGGCTGGGCCGGGCGGAGGGGCAAAACGCAGGTGCTAGCAGGTATCTGGGCTGATCCCGCTAACACTGCGTTTTTGGGAACCCTAAACTGCTGGGGACGCTAGTATAGATCTGATCGGATCAGATATTGATCCGTACAGATACTATACCACTAAGGGAGGTGTACGCTGCGTGCGTGGGTGTTAGCGGTACTGGCGCTAACCTGACGCTGCTTGGGGCTGGTGCTTGCCAGTTCACCAAAACGCTACCAAAAAAACTGTTAGTGATCGCAGGGATCAGGTCTGACTCTGCAAATGCTGCAGTTATGCGTTTAGTGTTTTGTAAGTGACAGTGATCAATCGATACTGCACTTGGGTGGGCCGGGCTGGGCCGGGCGGAGGGGCAAAACGCAGGTGCTAGCAGGTATCTGGGCTGATCCCACTAACACTGCGTTTTTGGGAACCCTAAACTGCTGGGGATGCTAGTATAGATCTGATCGGATCAGATATTGATCCGTTCAGATACTATACCACTAAGGGAGGCATATGCTGCGTGCGTGGGTGTTAGCGGTACTGGCGCTAATCTGACGCTGCCTGGGGCAACGCATATCACCGCCGGGCGATCAGGGGGCTAAACCTTTATTCGGTAATAAACGGCGGGTGCCCTGACACTATAAAAAATAAATGGACTAACCAGCGTCACCCGTAACGGTTATATGGTGATCAGTGATGAAAGGGTTAACTAGGGGGCAATCAAGGGGTTAAAACATTTATTAGGTAGTATATGGGGGTCCCTGACGCTATAAAACGCTGACGGCGAACCTAAATATTTACGTCCCTAACTAGCGTCACCAGCGACACTAATACAGCGATCAGAAAAATGATCGCTTAGTGACACTGGTGATGGGGGGTGATCAAGGGGTTAAAACTTTATTAGGGGGGGTTAGGGGGGTATCCTAGACCTACAGGGGGCTAATACTCACTGCCCTACCACACTAACTGTCACAAACTGACACCATGCAGTAATCAGAAAAAAAAAAAGAAAAAAACCTGCTTGGTGTCAGTGTGACAGGGGGGGAGGTGATTGGGGGGGGATCGGGGGGCGATCAGGGGTGTAATGTATGCCTGGCATGTTCTACTGTGTGTGTGTGTGTGTGTGTTACACTTACTCAGATGTCTTCTCTCCTCGGCGCCGGAACGGAAACTGCCGAGCCGAGGAGAGATGACATCACATCCTCTGCCTGTGTGTACTATACACAGGCAGGGGATGTCTCTCATTGGCTGGGAGCGATCGCGAGGGGGGGCCACGATCGGATGGCCTCCCCCTCGCCTCTCAATGCTCCCAGACAAATGCCGACCGCCGCTGGCACCGGGGGGGGGGGGGGGGTCCGATCGGACCTCCCGCCCGCGGGAAGGCAATCACGTATGGGTACGTGATTTTGCCTGCCCGTGCCATTCTGCTCACGTATATAGGCGTGAGGCGGTCGGCAAGTGGTTAACAAACGTGTTATACTTACCTGCTCTGTGCAATTGTTTTGTACAGAGCAGCCCCGAACCACCTCTTCTGGGGTCCCCTGCCGGTGCTCCTGGCTCCTCCTCTTCCCCAAGCGTCCCCATAGCAAGCTGATTGTTATGGGGGCACTCGGGCAGGCTCCATCCTGAACCTTGCTGCGTGTGTCTATAGCCACGCACAGCGTGGCTTACCCCCACCCCCTGCTCTCTCCTCACTGAATTTGACTGAGAAAAGCGGGAGCCAATGGCTCCTGGTGCTCCCTTTCAGTCCCTGTGTGAAGAGGGAGAGAGGAAAGAAGACTGCAGCTGGGCACAGTGCTGGATCGATCCAAGAATGAGGTAGGTTTTAAGAGGGGAAAGGGTGCACAGCAAGTCCAAAAAATTTTTTTTAGCCTAATACATTAAGGCAAAAAAGTTTTAGCTTTAAAACCACTTTAATCATAACAATGTGAAATGCGTTACTATTTGCTCCTCCTCTGTGTGACGTGATTTTGTGGATATTTAATCATTACAATAAAGAAGCTGGAATTTTACTGTCATCAGTATACAGTCATCCATCCCTGCCTTCTTTATATACACTATATTGTCAAAAGTATTGGGACGCACATCAACTTTAATGGCATCCCAGTGTTAGTCTGTAGGGTTCAATATTGAGTTGGTCTACCCTTTGCAGCTAGAACAGCTTAAACTCTTCTGGGAAGGCTGTCCACAAGGTTTAGGAGTGTGTCTATGGGAATGTTTGGCAATTCTTCCAGAAGTGCATTTGTGAGGTCAGGCACTGATGTTGGACAAGAAGGCCGGGCTCGCAGTCGCCATGCTAATTCATCTGAAAGGTGTTCTATCGGGTTGAGGTCAGGACTCTGTGCAGGCCATTCAAGTTCCTCCACCCCAAACTCGCTCATCCATGTATTTATGGACCTTGTTTTGTGCACTGGTCCAAATCATTTGGTGAATGGGGGATTATGGTGTGGGATTGTTTTTCAGGAGTTGGGCTTGGCCCAGTTCATTTCAGTGAAGGGAACTCTTAAGGTGTCAGCATAACAAGACATTTTGGACAATTTCATGCTTCCAACTTTGTGAGAACAGTTTGGGGATGGCCCCTTCCTGTTCCAACATGACTGTGCACAAAGCAAGGTCCATAAATACATGGACGAGTGAGTTTGGGGTGGAGGAACTTGAATGGCCTGCACAGTTCTGACCTCAACCAGATAGAACACCTTTGGGATGAATTAGAACGGAGACTGTGAGCCAAGACTTCTCGTCTGCTTGACCTCACAAATGTGCTTCTGGAAGAATGGTCAAACATTCCCATAGTGACACTCCAAAACCTGGTAGACAGACTTCCAAGAAGAGTTGAAACTGTCATAGTGGCAAAGGGTGGGCCAACTCAATATTGAACCCTATGGACTAAGAGGCAGGCGTCCCAATACTTTTGACAATATAGTGTACCTCAGCCATGTGTTAGGTGTCTGGCTGAAGTTCCGCTTCAAAGTTAAAGGGTCAACAAAATAAAATAAGTTACTAACCTGTAAAGGAAGCTGTATTATATAAATCTTTCTATTGGCCATTTGCTAAAATCTCACTCTGTAGCAGAGCTCTTGCCACCGATTCCATGCCACACTTCTGGGTATGTAGAAAAGCAAGTGCTCCAATGACCAATGACCATTCCTTCCTGGCAACCCCTACATATCATTACCTATTGTGTCCTTCAGTGATTCATTTGAAAGGCCAAAAGGGAAATAAGAGAAGTTAATTGTTATGGTTTACATACCTTTTTAGTTCCTACTAGTAACAATGTGTCCCTGCTTTCATAGTTTGCCTTTAAATGTGTGACTGTGCCAAACATGAGGTGAACACACACTCTTCTCTTCCTGGAGTCAGACATGCCACCGTTGCACCACAAGGTTTCCTATGCAGGCTGGGTACTTTTAGGTCTTTTAGATGTGGTCTATTAGACCACAAGGAGCATGCAGAGGCCAATGCAAAATCATCAATGTACCATGAGTTGCATGTGTTAAAAATAGTTCTTATAGAACTCAGTACCCTAGACGTTGGCCATCTTGTTTTTCCGGTGGGGTCCAGAGATGAATTCCTACCATCAGATGTGCCCCTTCTACAGTAAGGTTTCACAACTAACAAATTTGCTTTGTGAACATAATCTATACTGATCCTAACATAGCTTGAACACACAACTATTTGATCTGGAGTAAGACATGATACCATCATACACTACAAGATCCATATGGACACTATTAGGGTCAGAGCCAGGAGAAAGGGTGGGCAGGCTGCCCTGGGTGCAATGGTTTATTGCAACTGTGGCAGTTGCTTCTAGGGACGGACTGACAACTCATGGGGCCCCTGGGCAATAGGAGATTATGGGGCCCCCGGGCAATAGGAGATTATGGGGCCCCCGGGCAATAGGAGATTATGGGGCCCCCGGGCAATGGGAGATTATGGGGCCCCCGGGCAATAGGAGATTATGGGGCCCCCAGGCAATAGATTATGGGGCCACACAGTATACACACACACACACACACATACAGTATACACACACAGACACACAATATACACACACAATATACACTTACACACACTGAAAAGGTACTGGAGAGGCGGGGCAGTTATAATCTTGGGATTTTTTTAAAAACACAGATTTTTACATACTGTCCCTGGTTTTATTCAGGCTGGCAACCCTGATGGGGCCCCTTAGTGGTATGGGGCCCTCGGGCAGTGCCCGAGGGTCCGAATGATCAGTCCACCCCTGGTTGCTTCTGTTACAAGGCTGACAGGATTAGTGACAGTGACATCTCTGCTAACCTAAGTGAAGGGGGCGCAGTTTGGCATCTTTGCCCTGGGCACTGGATGACCTTGTCCCTGCACTAATTATGATTCTTGCAAGCTTTTTAAATGGGGCCTCTGCATCACTGTTTATAAAGTAGCATTATGAACCTGTCTAAATTGTCATGTATTGTATATGTTATAAAAATGTCTATATTAGTATAGTAGGAGCAGCACAGAGCCCTAGAAGTTGGCCCACTTGTCTTACTTGGTAAGGTTCCAAGATTAATTTCTATCATTAACATTATCTGGACATGTTATGGGGAGGCTTCACAAATGTGACCAACTTCCATTTCAACTCATCCCTGCACTGATAACAATTTATAAGAGGAACGGATGTAAATTGGTCTACAGACTTTTCAGAATGGGGAAGAATTTGAAGTGTAGAAATAAATAAGAAAAATACAAATAATTGTATTTTTTTCCCCAGTACTCCATATTGCTCATGGCTTTTCTCCAGTATAGCCTCCTACAGCCATTTGGAATATAAATTGTATTGAGCCCCCTGAGTCAGTACTTTGTAGAACCACTTTTCACTGCAATTACAGCTGCAAGTCTTTTTTGTGGATGTCTCTACCAGCTTTGCACATCTAGAGAGACATTTTTTCCCATTCTTCTTTGCAAAACAGCTCAAGCTCCGTCAGATTGGATGGAGAGCGTCTGTGAACAGCAATTTTCAAGTCTTGCCACAGATTCTCAATTGGGTTTAGGTCTGGACTTTGACTGGGCCATTCTAACACATGAATATGCTTTGATCTAAACCATTCCATTGTAGCTCTGGCTGTATGTTTAGTGTCTTTGTCCTACTGGAAGGTAAACCTTCCCCGGTCTCCAGTCTTTTGCAGACTCTAACAGGTTTTCTTCTAAGCTTGTCCTGTATTTGGCTCCATCCATCTTCCCATCAACTCTGACCAGTTTCTCTGTCCCTGCTGAACAAAAGCATCCCCACAACATGATGCTGCCACCACCATGTTTCACGGTGGGGATCGAGTGTTCAGGGTGATGTGCAGTGTTAGTTTTCCGCCACACATAGCATTTTGCTTTTAGGCCAAAAAGTTCAATTTTGATCTCATCTGACCAGATCATCTTCTTCCACATGTTTGCTGTGTCACCCACATGACTTCTCGCAAACTGTAAACGGGACTTCTTATGGCTTTCTTTCAACAATGGCTTTCTTCTTGTCACTCTTCCATAAAGGTCAGATTTGTGGAGAGCACGACTAATAGTTGTCCTGTGGACAGATTCTCCCACCTGAGCTGTGGATCTCTGCAGCTCCTCCAGAGTTACCATGGGCCTCTTGGCTGCTTCTCTGATTAATGTTCTCCTTGCCCGGCCTGTCAGTTTAGGTGGACGGCCATGTCTTGGTAGGTTTGCAGTTGGGCCATACTCTTTCCATTTTCGGATGATGGATTGAACAGTGCTCCATGAGATGTTCAAAGCTCGGGATATTTTTTTTATAACCTAACCCCGCTTTAAACTTCTCCACAACTTTGTCTCTGACCTGTCTGGTGTGTTCCTTGGCCTTCATGATGCTGTTTGTTCACTAAGGTTCTCTAACAAACCTCTGAGGGCTTCACAGAACAGCTGTATTTATACTGAGATTAAATTACACAAAGGTGGACTCTATTTACTAATTAGGTGACTTCTGAAGGCAATTGGTTCCACTAGATTTTAGTTAGGGGTATCAGAGTAAAGGGGGGTGAATACAAATGCACGCCACACTTTTCACATATTTATTTGTAAAAAATTATGAAAACCATTTATCATTTTCCTTCCACTTCACAATTATGTGCCACTTTGTGTTGGTCTATCACATAAAATCCCAATAAAATAAATTTACGTTTTTGGTTGTAGCATGACCAAATGTGGAAAATTTCAAGGGGTATGAATACTTTTTCAAGGCACTGTAGAAGCTGAGATTTACCACACCGCACAAACCTAGGGCCCTTGTCCCTCCCCAAGACTGTGACTGGACAGCAAATGGAAAAGCAGCAGACATATAAATTCATCCTTCTGTCACTATGCTATCTATCAGCATGCTCCTTGTTTACGCATGAGCACTGAAGAACAACTGATTGGTTCCTTTTTGTGCTGCGTCTTCCTCTCCCAGCCTGAGCTCTGCTGTACAGGGATTGCAAAATGCCGATACCAAGTCAGATCGAGGCACTTACACTGTTTGCATTTAACCACTTCCAGACCGCCGCACGCCGATGTACGTCCCTACTTTGGGGACGGATATCATTGTTATGGCAGCAGCTAGCTGCCATAACCCTGGTATCCCCGTGTGCGGCCGGCGGTCCGGGACAAGATACAAGTGGTCTCTGCTGTGGATTCGCCGCAAGATCACTTTTATCAGCGGCGGCAGAGGGGCCCTCCCGCCACGATCCGGTACCCTCCGCCGCTTACCGGAGCCTTCGGCAGCGGCGGAGGCGATCGCATCTGTCTCCTGGGCTGACATGGAGACGAGTGAGGAGAAGATAGCCCCCACCCATCTCCATAACATTGCAGGGCGGAAGCGACGTCAAAACGTCACTTCCGCCCATAGCTCTTAAAGGGCCATTTTATTTTTTTTAATTTTGACAGTTTTTTTTTTTATTATTGCATTTTAGTGTAAATATGAGATCTGAGGTCTTTTTGACCCCACATCTCGTATTTAAGAGGTCCTGTCATGCTTTTTTCTATTACAAGAGATGTTTACATTCCTTGTAATAGGAATAAAAGTGACACTTTTTTTTTTTAAACAGTGTAAAAATAAAAAGTAAAAGGTAAAATAAATAAGAAAAAAAAAATGTAAAACACGCCCCTTCCCACCGAGCTCGCATGCAGAAGTGAACGCATTCGTGAGTAGCGCCCGCATATGAAAACGGTGTTCAAACCACACATGTGAGGTATCGCCGCGATCGATAGAGCGAGAGTTATAATTCTAGCCATAGACCTCCTCTGTAATGCAAAACATGCAACCGGTAGTATTTTTTAAATGTCGACTATGGAGATTATTAAGGGTAAAAGTTTGTCGCCATTCCACGAGCGGTCGCAATTTTGAAGCGTGACATGTTGGCTATCAATTTACTCGGCGTAACAGTATCTTTCACAATATAAAAAAAAAAATGGGGTAACTTTACTGTTGTCTTATTTTTCAATTCAAAAAAGTGTATTTTTTTTTAAAAGTGCGCTTGTAAGACCCGCTGCACAAATACGGTGTGACAGAAAGTTTTGCAATGACCGCCATTTTATTCTCTAGGATGTTAGAAAAAAATGTATAATGTTTGGGGTTCTAAGTAATTTTCTAGCAAAAAAAAAACCTGTTTTTAAATTGTAAACACCACATCTAAAAAAAAAGAGGCCCGGTCTTAAAGTGGTTATTAAAATGATTGATTTATGAATGCAGAGCTTGAATTTTATATCATCATTATGGTCAGGTTCTAATGTATGCTATGACAAGATGAATCAGGTGACACAATACGCCCAGGAGATGCAATGTATTTGAGCGTCATTTGCAGGAATTGGGTAATATGTTGCTTCACTCCAAATGACCGACGTTCACATTATTGCCAAAGCGGATTGTAAGATACACTCGAATTTCTCAGCTACTACTCATCAGCAACCTCTTTACCTTGTCTTAGTCATTTGCAAACATCCTCTGTACTGGGTAGATTAGACACAGTGCATCCCATACAGAGAACACCACATAGATCTCTTAGCCACAATTTTAGCGCGTTTTGTCGCACAACACATCTAGGGGTTGATTTACTAAATCAGTGTGCAAAATCTGCTGCAGTTCTGCATAGAAACCAATCAGCTTCCAGGTTTTATTGTCAAAGCTTAAAGCGGGGGTCCACCTATCTATCGTTTTATTTTTTTTTGGAGTTCATTCAAAAACTTTACTTCTCATGATTATCTACTCACATGTTCTGTGTAATAAGTCCGCCTGTGTCCGATTTCATTGTAAAGAATAACTTATAAAATTCACTGCAGGCGGTTTCCATCTTCATTGTGGGCATTTGAAGCCCACAAGCATGTATTTCCTGGATGCGGTGAATGCTGTGCTACCAGCATTCACCGAGATGTTGTGATGATGCTGTTGCACAATGCATGCTGGGAAGCCTGAGACTAGCTCCCAGGGGACTGTGGGAGGTCTGGGAGAGGCTAGAAACACGCCTACTCCCATGGGAGGAAAACCAGGAAGTGCTAAGAAGATTAGAAAAAAAAAGGTAATTACGGCGATTTAAATTTTTTTACACAGCATGTCAGCATCTAGGCAAGGAAGAGAATGCATAGAGATAATGTTCAAAATTTGGGTGGAACCCCGCTTTAAAGCTGAAGTTAGAAGTAGACATGTGCACACTGAAATATTTTGTTTCGGAATTTCGTTTTCATCCGAAAAATAAATTTATTTAGTTACTCCCGAAATTCTTTTTTATTTATTTCGTTTCGTTAAAAAAAATGCATTTGTCCGAAAATCCGATGTAATTAAGGTCAAATCTGTCATCGAAGGCTTTTGGTGTCTGTCGAACGTTCTAAGAAGATTCGACGGAGCAGCTAAACTGTACGACACCGCAATCGTACATTTCCGGACGAATGTTCCGCCTACAAGCTATAGTAGAATTCTAATGTTGTATGACACTAGTAATAATTATATTTATTAATTATTATTACTAGTCAACCAACATTAGAATTCTTCTATAGCCTATGGGCGGAGCATTTGACCATAAATGTCCGCTCCCGGCGATAGGGTAAGTGCACCAGATCCGCCGATGGATGGACGGACCGTTGGGGGGGGGGGTTGTGTTACTCTTTGCCACCCCCCCAAAGAAAATGACCACTGGCCGCCACTGTACCACGCACAGCTGCACTAGATATTGCACTCTCCAGTATTAGTAAAACAACCCTATCATTTCATCAGAAGATTTTTGTTGAAATGAATGGTCTAGCAACACGGTCTCTTTAAATGAACTTCCGTTTGTTCTATTACCACTTGCCTGTGTCGGTGTACCCAAATTGGTATCTTTTTTTTTAAAGGTATTTATTTTTGTGTAGCACATCCCATGTAGGATCTGCTAGTTAGGATTCCCCACTGCTACACGACCAGGCACACAGCATTTCTTTCATGCATTCCAGCACAGAAAAACAGTCCTTGACTTGTTTTTTTTGTTGTTTATTAGGGTTTGATAACTTGGACGGGGTAGGGAATTTATGGGATGCCCAACTTGTCCCAAAAATGTCCAGAACTATTAACAGAGGGGACAACTTCCTCACTATGTACACCGAAAGATCCTCTTCTTCCTGCCTCCTGCACAAACGTGGTTCACATTTGCAGCTCCTGCTGATCACTCCAGGGTAAATAACAGTCTTCAGACCCCTTTTACACTGACAGGCACTTTTCGCCCACTAGCGGAGTGGTTTTAACCCCAAAAAAAGGGTTAAAAACTCCAGTTTGGCAGGGCTTTCAAAGCTCTTTTAAGAAAACCTTTTTTGAAAATGCTGCCCATTCATTGCAATGGGCAGGGCTTTTTGGAAGCACTAATTACAGCGCTCCCAACCTGCCCCAAAGATGCTGCTTTCAGGACTTTTGGTAACGTCCCACAGGCGCACCACCGGAGTGTGAAAAGTCACACTGCAGTGAATGGGAGGCAGTTTTCAGGCGCTTAGCAAAGGCTATTTCTAGCGCTAAAGCACCTGAGAACCGCCCCAGTGTGAAAGGGGTCTCAGTGCTAATTCAGCGACTACCTATTACAGACTGGGAACATCCCGTCCTTTGTGGATAAAGTATTACAATATGGAGTGAACAGCATCTCCTTCTGAATTCCTGTAGAGTCTGAGCCCAGTTCTACTACTGCAGAAGATACCATCCCACCTGGCTGCTTGCTTCCCAAGTCCTCCTGACTGGCACATTTCCCCAGTCCTCCTGACTGGCACATTTCTCCAGTCTTCCTGACTGGCACACTTCCCCCAGTCCTCCTGACTGGCACATTTCCCCAGTCTTCCTGACTGGCACACTTCCCCAGTCCTCCTGACTGGCACACTTCCCCCGTCCTCCTGACTAGCGCACTTCCCCCGTCCTCCTGACTGGCACACTTCCCCCGTCCTCCTGACTGGCACACTTCCCCCGTCCTCCTGACTAGCACACTTCCCCCGTCCTCCTGACTAGCGCACTTCCCCCATCCTCCTGACTGGCACACTTCCCCCGTCCTCCTGACTAGCACACTTCCCCAGTCTTCCTGACTAGCACACTTCCATGGAGATTCCCCAGGGCAAGGATGAAGACTTTAGCACAGTGTTTCTCAACACCAGTCCTCAAGGCGCCCCAACAGGTCATGTTTTCAGGATTTCTCTCAGATGAAACGGCTGTGGTAATTACTAAGGCAGTAAAACTGATCAAATTACCTGTTCAAATTTATGGAGAGCCTGAAAACATGACCTGTTGGGGCGTCTTGAGGACTGGAGTTGAGAAATGCTGCTTCAGCACACCGCCATCTTAAGAGAGCACTGCTACAGCTGACAGTCTCTCTCCCTTGTGTTGTCCCTGCATTGTGCTGATATTACTCACTGTCCCGCTGCCTCTTCCGGCATGAATCCCTCCAGTTGCCTGCTATGGTGGGATCCTTCCAGGCTAGCTATCCCGAGCTCCAGCCCAAGGTAAAACCCCTCCCCGGCAGGGGTCCTACAAGGACCACCAACAGCCTCTCCTCGGCACTCCATCTGCCACCAGACTTCCCTGCTGACATGGCCTATCTCTATTTATGGAATTTTCTTAGTCCCCTGCCAGCCCACTTCTGGGGATTGGCTGAGGTTCCATAACTATTTATGGCAGCTCATCCTCACCTCTGCTCTCTAGTTCTAGAACATTCTCCAATATTCCAGATACCAGTTGGAGGCACCAGAAAGCTGCCAGGATGAGTCATCCAGCCCTGGCCTCCAATAACCCTGACCCAATTAGTTGACTCAAGTTTAATTCTAGAGCCAGACTATGCTTTTACCTACACTACCCTTTTAGTAGCACACACTAGAGGGTGCTACACCTGTATTTTGAGGTGTACAAAGTAACAAAACAATCATCATATACATACATTTAGATGTGGTAGTAAATTCACTCACAGATACTGTATAAACTCATGTGCATTGCTGCCCATCACTGTCTGTTGTAGCAGAATTAAACGTGTTGGAGAGGAGAGGGCCCCTAAGAAGTGCTATCTGTGCAAAGGAAGAACAACAATGGTTCGCCAACAAAATTGGGGGTGTTATAAGGTGTGATAAGATATATATACAACAAATTGGCTCAGCCCTGTAGCTAATCTTCCAGACTGGGCCCTGTGTCACAGTGAGCAATGGTTGCCAATTTTGTATTGTATATCGTTTTTAAAGCGGAGTTCCACCCTAAAGTGGAACTTTCGCTCATCGGATTCCTCCCCCCCTTCGGTGCCTCAATTGGCACCTTTCAGGGGGGAGGGGGGGGCAGATACCTGTATAAAACAGGTATCTGCACCCACTTCCGGGCATAGCTAGCCGCAGCTAGCCACAAATGCCTGCCCCCCCCCCCCCCGTTGTGTTGTGGGAAACACACAGTTCCCACAACACAATGGGGACCAGTGTAGACGTGCAGCTCAGTTTCAGGGTCTTGGCATTCTTTTTATAGCCTAGGCCATTTTTATGTAGAGCAACAATTCTTTTTTTCAGATCCTCAGAGAGTTCTTTGCCATGAGGTGCCATATTGAACTTCTAGTGACCAGTATGAGAGCGTGAGAGCGAGTGAGAGTCACACCTGAGACCTTGTAAACACTAATGAGTCACATGACACCAGGGAGGGAAAACGGCTAATTGGGCCCAATTTGGACATTTTCACTTAGGGGTGTACTCACTTTTGTTGCCAGTGGTTTAGACATTAAAGTGGATGTAAACCAAAAAATGTTTTTTTTTTTTATCATACTGTAGAGCAGAGGCGTCATCAGGGGGTGGCTATTGGGGCTACAGCCCCGAGCCTGGAGCTAATAGCCCCGAGTCTCTTGTCCCGGTCCTAGAATGCCGGGGACAGGGGCGGACTGCGCCGTGGTAGCGCTGGCTCCGGCTCCAGCTCCGCCTCCACCCCCGCCTGACTCTACTCTTGGTCACTGGTTGCTATAGCCGCCTAGCGGCTAGCAACCAGTGACGTCACTGCCCACTGTGCCCACACTTCCCAGCATTGAAAGCGGAGGAGGATTGAACTTCCTCCTCCTCCGCGCTAGTGCTCATGGGCAGGGCAGGCCCTACCATGGGACCTGGTGGGACCATGGGTCCCGGGCGGCAGGTTCTGAGGGGCGGCACATTGATGCTTAAGAAGATGGTGGCGGAACTCCCGCCGATCGCTCCACTTCTTATCCCACTGTGAGGGTGGCCTGGGCGGCGCCGCTGCTTTTAGAGGTGACAGCAGAGAACTCGCTGCTATACCCGCACAGCGGACCGCCGCCCATCCTTTCCACGGCTCCCCCCTACTTCTGCTGACATGTCAGGACAACAAGAGAAAGTCAGCTGACGGCTAACAGCGGAGGGGAGGAGCTTCCTGCTGTGCACTGAGACCGCCTGATGAAAGAGGGATCGCTGAAGGTGCGGCTGACACTGAGAGAAAGTAAGTGTCAGCGCCATTGATCTCATCTCCCCACCCCTGCCTGTGTCTAACCCCCCCTCACCACCACTTCCTGTGTCTAACCCCCCCTCACCACCCCTGCCTGTGTCTAACCCCCCTCACCACCACTTCCTGTGTCTAACCCCCCTCACCAGCCCTGCCTGTGTCTAACCCCCCCTCACCACCCCTGCCTGTGTCTAACCCCCCCTCACCAGCCCTGCCTGTGTCTAACCCCCCCTCACCAGCCCTGCCTGTGTCTAACCCCCCTCACCACCACTTCCTGTGTCTAACCCCCCCTCACCACCCCTGCCTGTGTCTAACCCCCCCTCACCACCACTTCCTGTGTCTAACCCCCCCTCACCACCCCTGCCTGTGTCTAACCCCCCCTCACCACCACTTCCTGTGTCTAACCCCCCTCACCACCCCTGACTGTGTCTAACCCCCCTCACCACCCCTGCCTGTGTCTAACCCCCCCTCACCAGCCCTGCCTGTGTCTAACCCCCCCTCACCAGCCCTGCCTGTGTCTAACCCCCCTCACCACCACTTCCTGTGTCTAACCCCCCCTCACCACCCCTGCCTGTGTCTAACCCCCTTCACCAGCCCTGCCTGTGTCTAACCCCCCCCTCACCAGCCCTGCCTGTGTCTAACCCCCCCTCACCAGCCCTGCCTGTGTCTAACCCCCCCCTCACCACCCCTGCCTGTGTCTAACCCCCCCACACCACCCCTGCCTGTGTCTAACCCCCCTCACCACCCCTGCCTGTGTCTAACCCCCCCTCACCACCCCTGCCTGTGTCTAACCCCCCCCCTCACCAGCCCTGCCTGTGTCTAACCCCCCCTCACCAGCCCTGCCTGTGTCTAACCCCCCCTCACCACCCCTGCCTGTGTCTAACCCCCCCTCACCACCCCTGCCTGTGTCTAACCCCCCCTCACCACCCCTGCCTGTGTCTAACCCCCCCTCACCACCCCTGCCTGTGTCTAACCCCCCCTCACCACCCCTGCCTGTGTCTAACCCCCCCTCACCACCCCTGCCTGTGTCTAACCCCCCCTCACCACCCCTGCCTGTGTCTAACCCCCCCTCACCACCCTTGCCTGTGTCTAACCCCCTCACCACCCCTGCCTGTGTATGTCTAACCCTCCTCCTCTACCCCTGCCTGTGTCTAACCCCCCCTCACCACCCCTGCCTGTGTATGTCTAACCCTTCTCCTCTACCCCTGCCTGTGTCTAACCCCCACTCACCACCCCTGCCTGTGTATGTCTAACCCTCCTCCTCTACCCCTGTCTGTGTCTAACCCCCCCTCACCACCCCTGCCTGTGTCTAACCCAGTCAGTGTGGGTCAGGTAGGTCAGTGTGGTTTAGGTAGGTCAGTGTGTGTGGGTCAGTGTATGTAGGTCAGTGTGGTCAGGTAGGTCAGTGTGGGTTGGTCAGTGTATGTAGGTCAGTGTAGGTCAGTGTGAGTCAGGTAGGTCAGTGTATGTAGGTCAGTGCATGTCATATAGGTCAGTGTATGTAGGTCAGGTAGGTCAGTGTGGGTCAGGTAGGTCAGTGTATGTCAGGTAGGTCAGTGTATGTCAGGTAGGTAGGTCAGTGTGTGTATGTCAGGTAGGTCAGTGTATGTCAGGTAGGTAGGTCAGTTTAGTGGTCAGCATTGATGGGCACTGGTAAGCCAGGCAGCAACCAGCAAGTCAGTCTACCCCCGCCACACAACCACACAACCCCTCCGCCCAACCAAAAAAAACCAGCGCCACTAGAGGCCCTCCCCCCCGTGCCGGCCTTGGACTTCGGGCTGAAGCCCCTGGTCTTTTTGCCACCTTTTGCCCCTGCTGTAGAGTATAAGATTTGCTATAATTTGAGCCCAGTCTTGCCACATAGAGTTAATCCATCTGTGAGCAATCCTCTTTTATTGTTCAGTGAGACAATTCTTGACAAACTGAGAAAAACTTTGTCAAATCCTCCCCCTTGCTGTGAGTGACAGGCGATTTACATCTCGTGCACTAGCCTAAGAGACATGCAGTATTTTTAAATTCCCTCCCCCTCTCCTTTCTTCAGCAGCTCTGCAAGGATTGGCTGTTCCACACCTCACCATGATTTGGCATGCTGAAGTCATGTGGTTACTTTCCTGTCTTTTCACTGGATGTTAGAGATCATAGCAGAAGTTCAGTGTAAGAAATACACAGGAGAAAATGCATATTGACAAGGGGAGTGTAGAGGTGGGCGGGGAGTCTACTGACATCACGACTCCACCCACCGAGCTCCAGACAACAGACCCGCCCACAGAATGTGCAGTTTTTAGGGTCTAATAACAGACAGAGGGGAGACATTTGACAGGTAAAGATACATGCAGGAGGCATGTATATCCTTATAGATAACCCCTATGGCAGTTTAGAAAGGATGACATTGGGTTTACATCCACTTTAATGGCTATGTGTTGAATTATTTTGAGTGAGGGGGCAGCAAATTTACACTGTTATACAAGCTGTACACTCACTACTTTACATTGTAGCAAAGTGTCATTTCTTCAGTGTTATCACATGAAAAGATATAATAAAATATTTACAAAAATGTGAGGGGTGTACTCACTTTTGTCAGATACTGTATATAAATGTGGCGTAGCTTTTATGGTGTGTGAATATTGCTGAGAAAATCTTGAAGCTGAAGAGTTCTTGGGGGTTGATAAATATTCAAAAACAAATAACAAAGTAAAAGCAAAAATTTCAATCTCTGTGTGCCTGTGTCAACTTTTATGGTTTTGAGAAATGTAAAAAGGATTAGGAGTCACCAAAGAAAGCATGAGAAGTATTATTTAAAGAGACTCTGCTCTGTTGCCTGTCCTTTCATCTTGGTGTAGCACCCTCCTAGATTAGTGCATATTGTTAGGTCAATTTAGTCTGATGCTGCGTACACACGGTCGGACTTTCCGGCATACTTGGTCCGGCGGACCAGAGTGTGCCGGACAATCCGCCCGTGTGTGGGCGCCGGCGGACTTTTCCGGCGGACTTCTTCCCAAAAGCCCGCCGGCCCTAGATTTGAAACAAGTTTTAAATCTTTCCGTCGGACTCAGTTTCGGGCGGAAAGCCCGCTCGTGTGTATGCTGGTCCGACGGACCAGATACGACAAGAGGGCAGGGTATTGCATCTCGCGCTCGCTGCAATAGGAAAAACAAATTTTCCTATTGCAGCGAGCACGGGTCATACCGGGCCCTTAGGTCTGGTATGGATTATAAAGGGAACCCCCTACGCTGAAAAAACGGCGTGGGGTCCCCCCTAAAATCCATACCAGACCCCGATCCGAGCACGCAGCCTGGCCGGTCAGGAAAGGGGGTGGGGACGAGCGAGCGCCCCCCCCCCTCCTGAACTGTACCAGGCCGCATGCCCTCAACATGGGGGGTGGGTGCTGCGGGGCCCCCCCCACCCCAAAGCACCTTGTCCCCATGTTGATGAGGACAAGGGCCTCTTCTCGACAACCCTGGCCGTTGGTTGTCGGGGTCTGCGGGCGGGGGGCTTATCGGAATCTGGGAGCCCCCTTTAATAAGGGGGCCCCCAGATCCCAGCCCCCCACCCTATGTGAATGAGTGTGGGGTACATGGTACCCCTACCCATTCACCTAGGGAAAAAGTGTAAGTAATAAAACACACTACACAGGTTTTTAAAACATTTTATTAAACAGCTCCGGGGGGGGGGGGATCTTCCTCCGGCTTTGGGGGTCTTCTTCCGGCTTCGGGGGTCCCTCCGCTTCATCTTCTCCCGGCGTCCGGTTGGTTCTTCTCCGCTCTCTTCTCCCGGTGTTCCAGTTCTTCGTTCGGCTCCTCTACCCCCTTCCTGACCAGAGCACTTTTTACAATTCGGCACTGCGTCGCTTTAACTGCCAATTGCGCGGTCATGCAATGCTGTACCCAAACGAAATTTGCGTCCTTTTCTTCCCACAAATAGAGCTTTCTTTTGATGGTATTTGATCACCTCTGCCGTTTTTATTTTTTGCGCTATAAACGGAAAAAGACCGAAAATTTTGAAAAAAAATGATATTTTCTACTTTTTGTTATAAAAAAAATCCAATAAACTAAATTTTAGTCATACATTTAGACCAAAATGTATTCGGCCACATGTCTTTGGTAAAAAAAATGTCAATAAGCGTATATTTATTGGTTTGCGCAAAAGTTATAGCGTCTACAAACTAGGGTACATTTTCTGTAATTTACACAGCTTTTAGTTTATGACTGCCTATGTCATTTCTTGAGGTGCTAAAATGGCAGGGCAGTACAAAACCCCCACAAATGAACCCATTTTGGAAAGTAGACACCCCAAGGAAATTGCTGAGAGGCATGTTGAACCCATTGAATGTTTATTTTATTTGTACCAAGTGATTGAATAATGACAAAAAAAAAAACAAAAAAAAAAAATTTACAAAAAGTTGTCACTAAATGATATATTGCTCACACAGGCCATGAGCATATGTGGAATTGCACCCCAAAATACAGTCAGCTGCTTCTCCTGAGTATGGGGTTACCACATGTGTGGGACTTTTTGGGAGCCTAGCCGCGTACGGGGCCCCGAAAACCAAGCACCGCCTTCAGGATTTCTAAGGGCATAAATTTTTGATTTCACGCCTCACTACCTATCACAGTTTTGAAGGCCATAAAATGCCAAGATGGCACAAAACCCCCCCAAATGACCCCATTTTGGAAAGTAGACACCCCAAGCTATTTGCTGAGAGGCATGGTGAGTATTTTGCAGCTCTCATTTGTTTTTGAAAATGAAGAAAGACCAGAAAAAAATTTTTTTTTTTCTTTTTTCAATTTTCAAAACTTTGTGACAAAAAGTGAGGTCTGCAAAATACTCACTATACCTCTCAGCAAATAGCTTGGGGTGTCTACTTTCCAAAATGGGGTCATTTGGGGGGGGGGGGGGGGGTTGTGCCACCTGGGCATTCCATGGCCTCCGAAACTGTGATAGGCAGTGAAGAGTGAAATCAAAAATTTACGCCCTTAGAAAGCCTGAAGGCGGTGCTTGGTTTTCGGGGTCCCGTGCGCGGCTAGGCTCCCAAAAAGTCCCACACATGTGGTATCCCCGTACTCAGGAGAAGCAGCAGAATGCATTTTGGGGTGTAATTTCACATATACCCATGGCATGTTTGAGCAATATATCATTTAGTGACAACTTTGTGCAAAAAAAAAAAAAAAAAAAATTGTCTCTTTCCCGCAACTTGTGTCACAATATAAAATATTCCATGGACTCGACATGACTCTCAGCAAATAGCTTGGGGTGTCTACTTTCCAAAATGGGGTCATTTGGGGGGGTTGAACTGTCCTGGCATTTTATGCACAACATTTAGAAGCTTATGTCACACATCACCCACTCTTCTAACCACTTGAAGACAAAACCCTTTCTGACACTTTTTGATTACGTGAAAAAATTTTTTTTTTTTGCAAGAAAATTACTTTGAACCCCCAAACATTATATATTTTTTTAAAGCAAATGCCCTACAGATTAAAATAGTGGGTGTTTCATTTTTTTTTTCACACGGTATTTGCGCAGCGATTTTTCAAATGCATTTTTTGTGGTAAAAACACACTTTTTTAAATTTTAATGCACTAAAACACACTATATTGCCCAAATGTTTGATGGAATAAAAAAGATGATCTTAAGCCGAGTACATGGATACCAAACATGACATGCTTTAAAATTGCGCACAAACGTGCAGTGGCAACAAAATTAATACATTTTTAAAAGCCTTTAAAAGCCTTTACAGGTTACCACTTTAGATTTACAGAGGAGGTCTACTGCTAAAAATACTGCCCTCGATCTGATCTTCGCGGTGATACCTCACATGCATGGTGCAATTGCTGTTTACATTTGACGCCAGACTGACGCTTGCGTTCGCCTTAGCGCGAGAGCAGGGGGGACAGGGGTGCTTTTTTTTTTTTTTTTTCTTTCTTTATTATTTTTTTGCTTTTTTATCTTATTTTTAAACTGTTCCTTTCTTCTTTTTTTTTTTAAATCATTTTTATTGTTATCTCAGGGAATGTAAATATCCCCTATGATAGCAATAGGTAGTGACAGGTACTCTTTTTTGAAAAAATTGGGGTCTATTAGACCCTAGATCTCTCCTCTGCCCTCAAAGCATCTGACCACACCAAGATCGGTGTGATAAAATGCTTTCCCAATTTCCCGATGGCGCTGTTTACATCCGGCGAAATCTAAGTCATAAAATGCTCGTAGCTTCCAGTTTCTTGGGCCATAGAGATGTTTGGAGCCACTCTGGTCTCTGATCAGCTCTATGGTCAGTTGGCTGAATCACCGGCTGCTTTCTCAGGTTCCCTGTTGAGACAGGAGAGCCAGAGAAAAACACGGAAGACGGTGGGGGGGGGGGTATTCCCTCCCACTGCTTGTAAAAGCAGTCTAGAGGCTAATTAGCCGCTAGGATTGCTTTTACATGAAAGCCGACCGCTGGCTGAAAAGAATGATACCAAGATGATACCTAAACCTGCAGGCATCATTCTGGTATAACCACTCAAAGTCGTGAATGGCGTACCTGAAGACAAAAAAATGGTTGACAATAAAGCACAGTAAACGGTAAAGTATAAAAAATTCCATATCTGAAAAGCAAACATTATAAAACATAATAACAATAAAACATTGCAGAATAGAATACAGTAAAAAAGAGCAGAACAATAGAGAGAGAATAGAGAGAGAGAGAAAACAATAAAACGACAACTATTTTTTTTTATTTTTGTTTGTGTTTTTTTTGCAAACTTATAACTTTTATAACGGTAACCGGTTCCAGGTTCGGGTCTCTCAAAATGCGATGGCATCTTGGGAGACCCTGTGAATGTGTGCCTAGTCTGTGCAATGCTGTACCCTACGCTAATACTCAACTAGTGAATGGTAGCGTTCAAAACATTCACCAATGCAAAGACCAGGATTGTCAGGACAGGAGGGACAATAATAGCGGGTGTCACGTCTATATCCGCGCTTGCTGCAGACACAACATCTATTTTGGGGGGGTTTGTTGGGTAGGGGTACTCGGGAGGACATAAAAATGCCTCTCATGCAGCCGACTGCATTTGGTTGGGGATGTGAATGGGGGAAGTACGGGTGCTGCAGAAGTGGTGGGTTCCCAATTAGGATTGGCGAATGCAGCAGGAAGGGCACTATGGGCATGACGGGCCTGTGTTTGTCTTTTTGGTGGCAGCGGGACACTACTTGTGCTTGCCACCTCACCAGCTTGAACTGCACTTATGGGACTCGCCACGTCACCAAGTGTTACTGCAGTGCTGGTTTGACTACGACCGGGGTGTACTAGGCCGCTGGTGCTTGCCAGTTCACCAAAACGCTACCAAAAAAACTGTTAGCGATCGCAGGGATCAGGCCTGACTCTGCGAACGCTGCAGTTATGCGTTTAGTGTTTTGTAAGTGTCAGTGATCGATCGATACTGCACTTGGGTGGGCTGGGCGGAGGGGCAAAACGCAGGTGCTAGCAGGTATCTGGGCTGATCCCGCTAACACTGCGTTTTTGGGAACCCTAAACTGCTGGGGACGCTAGTATAGATCTGATCGGATCAGATATTGATCCGTTCAGATACTATACCACTAAGGGAGGTGTACGGTGCGTGCGTGGGGGTTAGCGGTACTGGCGCTAACCTGACGCTGCCTGGGGCTGGTGCTTACCAGTTCACCAAAACGCTACCAAAAAAACTGTTAGCGATCGCAGGGATCAGGCCTGACTCTGCGAACGCTGCAGTTATGCGTTTAGTGTTTTGTAAGTGTCAGTGATCGATCGATACTGCACTTGGGTGGGCTGGGCTAGGCTGGGCGGAGGGGCAAAACGCAGGTGCTAGCAGGTATCTGGGCTGATCCCGCTAACACTGCGTTTTTGGGAACCCTAAACTGCTGGGGACGCTAGTATAGATCTGATCGGATCAGATATTGATGCGATCAGATACTATACCACTAAGGGAGGCGTATGCTGCGTGCGTGGGTGTTAGCGGTACTGGCGCTAATCTGACGCTGCCTGGGGCGACGCATATCACCGCCGGGCGATCAGGGGGCTAAACCTTTATTCGGTAATAAACCGCGGGTGCCCTGACACTATAAAAAATAAACGAACTAACCAGCGTCACCCGTAACAGTTATACGGTGATCAGTGGTGAAAGGGTTAACTAGGGGGCAATCAAGGGGTTAAAACATGTATTAGGAATGTACACACTGGTTAACACACCTACACAGCCACCCTGCCTGCCATGCATCACAAAGTGGGAAACAGACCTTCAACGTACTTTTACAGCAGTCCAGAAACAAAACATGATAGTTCTTTCCCAGAAATCCTCCATTTGTACTAAAATACAGGAGATGAATTTTAAAATCTTAACGAGGTGGTATTTAACACCTAGTCGCCTACATACTATGTTCCCTGAGGCATCTAAATATTGCTGGCGCTGTCAGAAAGAAGTGGGAACGCTTCTACACGTGTTTTGGTCATGCCCCGGCTTGACAAACTTCTGGACTGCGGTACGTTCCATTTCTCAGAAATTCACTGACTTTCAGATCCCCAACGACCCGGCATTTTTCCTACTTCATGTATCCTCCATGCCACTTAAAACCTATAAAAAATCCATCCTACGACACCTAACAAATGCAGCCAAGTCCTGTATACCCAAATTGTGGAAACAGCATTCCCCACCAACCATAGCAATGTGGTTGAGGAAAGTAGAAGAAATAAACACAATGGAAGATCTAATAATGACAGCCCAAAATAGACAAGCAAAATATCAAAAGACCTGGTTACTCTGGAATATGTTCAAATACTCAGATGAAGGCAAAACTCTCTTTGAGACCTCAAATTAATAGACCTAGCAGATAGAAGATAACTCACAGAACCAATGACCTTATTTCACCCCCATTACTCCCCACCCATTTTTCCCCTCCCCCCTCTGTCCCTACCCCCACCTTTCCTTGACCACCCTCTCCTTTTCCTCTTTACTATTTATATTTTTATGTCTTTACTTCACCTGCTGATCACCGCCTCCTAAATGCAGGTACCTAAATCTTACATGTTTAGACAATGACATACGAATGGCGACTCAGATTGAGGATTGCTATATACAGTCATGGTAATTATAACTCTGAGCTGTAGTAACCTGGTTAAAGGTACATATATGGACTCTAGTTACATAAAACGGAACTTGTATGTCAATATTCGAAATATGCTATGTATCAATACGATATAATGTTGGGAGGCTGCGACCCCCCCCCTCTTTTTTCTTCTCTTTGTTTGTATTCTTTGGGCTTTGCCCCTTTTTTCTCAAAAATAAAATATATATTTGAAAAAAAAAAAAAAAAACATGTATTAGGTAGTATATGGGGGTCCCTGAAGCTATAAAACGCTGACGGCGAACCTAAATATTTACCTCACTAACTAGCGTCACCAGCGACACTAATACAGCGATCAGAAAAATGATCGCTTAGTGACACTGGTGACGGGGGGTGATCAAGGGGTTAAAACTTTATTAGGGGGGGTTAGGGGGGTACCCTAGACCTACAGGGGGGTAATACTAACTGTCCTACCACTGCTAACTGTCACAAACTGACACTATGCAGTAATCAGAAAAAAAAAAAAAAAAAAACCTGCTTGGTGTCAGTTTGTGACAGGGGGGGGGGGTGATTGGGGGGGGATCGGGGGGGCGATCGGGGGGGGGGGATCGGGGTGTTTAGTGTGCCTGGCATGTTCTACTGTGTGTGTTTGTGTTGTGCACTTACTTACATGTCATCTCCCCTCGGCGCTGGAACGGAAACTCCCAAGCCGAGGAGAGATGACATCACATCCTCTGCCTCTGTGTACTATACAGAGGCAGGGGAGGTTTCTCATTGGCTGGGAGCGATCGCGAGGGGGGGGGCCACGATCGGATGGCCTCCCCCTCGTCTCTCAACTCTCCCAGCCAAATGCCGACCGCAGCTGGCACCGGGGGGGGGTCCGATCGGACCCCCCGCCCGCGGGAAGGCAATCACGTTCCAGGTACGTGATTTTGCCTGCCCGTGCCGCTCTGCTCACGTATATAGGCGTGAGGCGGTCGGCAAGTGGTTAAGCATTACAGCAATAACATCATCCAAAAATTCTGACGCTTTTCGGCCTTAGACCTTCATCAAAAGCATCTCTGTATAGGACTTTTGTGCAGACATAGAAGAGTCCTCAAATAGTTCTAGCCACCAGTTTGGGGTATTCCATGCTCCCTTCACCCCATCTAAGTTCAATGTCCCAATAAAACTACAAAAAGACACCCCTAGACTGTTCTATTTGAACCAGTACAAGATTGAAGCAAGTGCTACGTGCCTGGCTTTGTGCTCTTTAACTGGGGAAAAGGACTCAAGTTCACCAGCGGCTCCTAACGGGGTTAGCTATGTGAGCAAAAACCTTTCCATATGATTATAAGTGCATTTTACAGATTTTTTGATGTATGATATTTACCTGTAAAAGCCAAAAGACTGCTGTTGTGTGCCACCATTTTGGATGTGATGTCAGTAGTACCAGCAGAATCAAGTGACACTCTATAGTCTTTCCCTTCACTCTATCCCCAGGGGATGTGAGGGGAGGAACAGAGGAGCACAAAGAGTAAAGAGACACTCCCAGAGGAGGAGAGGACTATGTACAAGAACAAAGGAGCTGTGCTAGGGTATTGACTTTTTGGAGTAGCTTGTAGTAAGGCCCTGCTCATAAGAGCTTACAATCTAAAAGGGTGGGTCAAGTGGCACAAAAGGTAACTGTGATGGATGAGCTGATGGAGTAATTAAAAGTTCAGTATTATATTATATAATTTATGGAAAAGAAAAGCACTGGAAGTAAGAATTTAAATACTTGATCTTTTCAGTGCTTTTACCTATATTTTTTTTACATTGGTGACAGGGTCTGTTCTCTCTACAGTTGCCCCAAAACATTCACTGACCCACCAATTGTAGCTAAATGACTGATATCCACTCTGTCAATCTTTTCTTTCAGGTTTCATTGGTTCAATGTCTAGGGGAGAGAGAAATGGGAATTACAGGATGCCCAAAATAGCAATGAAGCATTTCCTCTAATCAAATCATTTCACCCTTCCTCACAGGCTGGTAGTGTGTTTTTAGGCCCGAGACGAGCAATATTTAGCTGAGTGCATTTAAGCCAAAAACAGCAATTTTCAGTTATACAGTATCTCACAAAAGTGAGTACACCCCTCACATTTTTGTAAATATTTTATTATATCTTTTCATGTGACAACACTGAAGAAATTACACTTTGCTACAATGTAAAGTAGTGAGTGTACAGCTTGTATAACAGTGTAAATTTGCTGTCCCCTCTAAATAACTCAACACACAGTCATTCATTCTAAACCTCTGGCAACAAAAGTGAGTACACCCCTAAGTGAAAATATCCAAATTGGGCCCAATTAGCCATTTTCCCTCCCCAGTGTAGTGTGACTCGTTAGTGTTACAAGGTCTCAGGTGTGAATAGGGAGCAGGTGTCTTAAATTTGGTGTCATTGCTCTCACTATCTCATACTGGTCACTGGTCACTGGAAGTTCAACATGGCACCTCATGGCAATATACTATGCTAATACTAACAATACTAAATACTAACAATAAAATACAAAGCCATCCACAACTCTGCCCCCCGCTACATCACTAGCCTAGTCCCAAAATACCAACCTAATCGCCCTCTTCGTTTCTCCCAAGACCTCTTGCTCTCTAGCTCCCTCATCACCTCCTCCCATATCCGCCTCCAGGACTTCTCCCGAGCCCCGCCCATCCTCTGGAATTCCCTACCCCAATCTGTCAGACTGTCTCCAAACGTATCCACTTTTAGGCGATCCCTGAAAAATTCCTCTTCAGAGAGGCCTATCCTGCCTGCATCTAACAACTGCACTATTTTCTCCATTAGCTCATCCCCCACAGCTATTACCTTTTTGTATAACTTGACCCTCCCTCCTAGATTGTAAGCTCTAACGAGCAGGACTCTCTGATTCCTCCTGTATTGAATTGTATTGTAATTGTACTGTCTGCCCTAATGTTGTAAAGCTCTGAGTAAACTGTCGGCGCTATATAAATCCTGTATAATAATAATAATAATGGCAAAGAACTCTCTGAGGATCTGAAAAAAAGAATTGTTGCTCTACATAAAGATGGCCTAGGCTATAAGAAGATTGCCAGGACCCTGAAACTAAGCTGTAGCATGGAGGCCAAGACCATACAGAGGTTTAACAGGACAGGTTCCACTCAGAACAGGCCTCGCTATGGTCGACCAAAGAAGTTGAGTGCACGTGTTCAGCGTCATATCCAGAGGTTGTCTTTGGTAGATAGACGTATGAGTGCTGCCAGCATTGCTGCAGTAGTTTAAGGGGTGGGGGGTCAGCCTGTCAGTTCTTAAACCATACGACAAGCAGACTAAGGACATGCATTGCTGGAACCATGTCCTGTGGTCTGATGAGACCAAGATAAACTTATTTGGCTTAGATGGTGTCAAGCTTGTGTGGCGGCAACCAGGTGAGGAGTACAAAGACAAGTGTGTCTTGCCTACAGTCAAGCAAGGTGGTGGGAGTGTCATGGTCTGGGGCTAAATGAGTGCTGCCGGGAGCTACAGTTCATTGAGGGAACCATGAATGCCAACATGTACTGTGACATACTGAAGCAGAGCATGATCCCCTCCCTTCGGAGACTGGGCCGCAGGGCAGTATTCCAACATAACAACCCCGACACACCTCCAAGACGACCACTGCCTTGCTAAAGAAGCTGAGGGTAAAGGTGATGGACTGGCCAAGCATGTCTCCAGACCTAAACCCTATTGAGCATCTGTGGGGCATCCTCAAATGGTGGAGGAGTGCAAAGTCTCCAATATCCACCAGCTCTGTGATGTCGTCATGGAGGAGTGGAAGAGGACTCCAGTGGCAACCTGTGAAGCTCTGGTGAACTTCATGCCCAATAGGCAGTGCTGGAAAATAATGGTGGCCACACAAAATATTGACACTTTGGGCCCAATTTCGACATTTTCACTTAGGGGTGTACTCATTTTTGTTGCCAGCGGTTTAGACATTAATGGTTGTGTGTTGAGATATTTTGAGGGGACAGCAAATTTACACTGTGAAAAAAAAACAATCTCCTGCGTTAAAAATACTAATTAGTGATTAGGCCTGCCGCTGCTGTACATGACATAAGTCAAACCATGGAAAAAAGGATAAGAGTATAAGTGCAACTGTAGTGCATACAAAATGAAGTGCTAAATTAATTAACCACTTCCCTACCTCCGGGCCACCATCATATGACGTAATTTCTTCCCAAGCCTCTAGGGGACGTGTCCGCCGCGTCACTAGGCACCCGATGCGCGTGCCCGGCGGCCACAATGTCCGTCGGGCACCCACAATTGCCCGTTTACACACACAGATCCACGTCCTGTCAGAGGAGAGGAGACCGATGGTGTGTTCCCAGTACAGAGGAACACCAATCGGTCTCCCCCCTTGTGAGTCCCCGTCCCCTACAATTAGAATCACTCCCTAGGAAACATAATTAACCCCTCGATCACCCCTTCCCTGCCAGTCACATTTACACAGTAATCCGTGCATTTTTTATAGCTCTGATCGCTGTATAATGTGAATGGTCCCAAAATAGTGTCAAAAGTGTCCGAAGTGTCCGCCGCAATATCGCAGTCACGATAAAAATCACAGATTGCCGCCATTACTAGTAAAAAAAAAAAATAACAATAAAAATGCCATAAATTTATCCCCTATTTTGTAGACGCTATAACTTTTGCGCAAACCAATCAATATACGCTTATTGCGGGGTTTTTTACCAAAAATATGTAGAAGAATACATATCGGCCTAAACTGAGGAAAAAATTTGTTTCTGTTTTTTTTTAATGGGATATTTATTATAGCAAAAAGTAAAAAATATTGTCTTTTTCTCAAAATTGTTGCTCTTTTTTTGTTTATAGCGCAAAAAATAAAAACCACAGAGGTGATCAAATACCACCAAAAGAAATCTCTATTTGTGGGGGAAAAAATTATCAAAATTTCATATGGGTACAGTTGCATGACCGCGCAGTTGTCATTCAAAATGTAACAGCGCTGAAAGCTGAAAATTGGTCTGGGCAGGAAGGGGGTGAAAATGCCCGGTATTGAAGTGGTTAAAGGTCTTTGATAACGCCCTGTGGGAAGGGGGAAACGCAGCGTCAGACGCAGCTTGCGGCACCGTGGTGACATCACGTCCAATGCCCGTTCAATTGCAGTTAGGTTGTGAGAGAACCTACTGATTAATGGACTGGTAATTCATGTTCATCCGTTTGCCCTCCTTGGAACCTTGTAAAGACTGATTTTATGATTGGAACTCTGTAAAGATTGATTTTAATGAATCAAGACTTACTTTACTATGTGGGCTCTTACTCCATATGTTTGTGCCTGAAAACACCCCAGGAAGGATCGCACCCAGGAGTTGGCATTTTCATCACCCCGCTCACCATACTAAGCCTACCTGACCCGCAACGCAGTACTGCTTGGGGGTCCATTGGATCTGGTGAGTTCAACCATAAGGGGGGTGTGAATCCCGTATGCACCTGTTTACAGTAGACATGTGCGCCGTCAATAAATTAGTTTTGTTCTGTTTCGTATTAGCCGTTAATTCGTATTTTCGTTAGGTTCGTTAACTTTTCGTAACAATTACGAACGTTCGTTATGATAAATTTAAAAAGCAAAAAATACCTTTCTCAATATGGCAGTCATCGGACTCATTATGCTCATTATGAGGGGCTCCCACCATCCCTGTACTGTGCTGACTTCCTGGGGCTGTACCCCTGCTGTGCTTATTATGAGGGGCTCCCACCATCCCTGTACTGTGCTGACTTCCTGGGGCTGTACCCCTGCTGTGCTTATTATGAGGGGCTCCCACCATCCCTGTACTGTGCTGACTTCCTGGGGCTGTACCCCTGCTGTGCTTATTATGAGGGGCTCCCACCATCCCTGTACTTTGCTGACTTCCTGGGGCTGTACCCCTGCTGTGCTCATTATGAGGGACTCCCACCATCCCTGTACTGTGCTGACTTCCTGGGTTTGTACCCCTGCTGTGCTCATTATGAGGGGCTCCCACCATCCCTGTACTGTGCTGACTTCCTGGGGCTGTACCCCTGCTGTGCTTATTATGAGGGGCTCCCACCACCCCTGTTCTGTGCTGACTTCCTCCTGTGGCTGTACCCCTGCTGTGCTCATTATAAGGGGCTCCCACCATCCCTGTACTGTGCTGACTTCCTGGGTTTGTACCCCTGCTGTGCTCATTAGGAGGGGCTCCCACCATCCCTGTGCTGTGATTACTTCCTGGGTTTGTACCCCTGCTGTGCGTATTATGAGGGGCTTCCACCATCCCTGTGCTGTGATTACTTCCTGGGTTTGTACCCCTGCTGTGCGTATTATGAGGGGCTTCCACCATCCCTGTGCTGTGCTGGCTTCCTCCTGGGGCTGTACCCCTGCTGTGCTCATTAGGAGGGGCTCCCACCATCCCTTTGCTGTGCTCATTATGAGGGGCTCCCACCATCCCTGTACTGTGCTCATTATGAGGGGCTCCCATCATCCCTGTGCTGTGCTGACTTCCCCGAGGAAGTCAGCACAGCACAGGGGTGGTGGGAGCCCCTCATAATGAGCACAGCACAAGGATGGTGGGAGCCCCTCATAAAGAGCACAGCAGGGGTACAAACCCAGGAAGTCAGCACAGTACAGGGATGGTGGAAGCCCCTCATAATACGCACAGCAGGGGTACAAACCCAGGAAGTCAGCACAGCACAGGGATGGCGGGAGCCCCTCATAATGAGCACAGCAGGGGTACAAACCCAGGAGGAAGTCGTGCTGTGCTGACTTCCTCCTGGGGCTGTACTCCTGCTGTGCTCATTATGAGGGGCTTCCACCATCCCTGTTTATGTGCACGTCTTTTTTGGATTTTCATTGGTCACATGCTTAGCCACTTCAGCCCCGGACCATTTGGCTGGCAAAAGACCAGAGCACTTTTTATGATTCGGCACTGCGTCTCTTTAACTGACAATTGCGCGGTCATGCAACGTTGCTCACAAACAAAGACGACGTCCCTTTTTCCCCACAAATAGAGCTTTCTTTTGGTGGTATTTGATCATCTCTTTTTTTTTTGCGCTATAAACCAAAAAAAATCGACAATTTTGAAAAAACACATTATTTTTTGCTATAATAAATATATATAAAAAAAATGTTTTCCTTAGTTTAGGCCGATATGTATTCTTCTACATATTTTTGGTAAAAAAAATCACAATAAGCATTTATTAATTGGTTTGCGCAATTAAAATAGCGTCTACAAAATAGGGGATAGTTTTATGGCATTTTTATTAATCATTTTTTTTATTTACTATAAATGGCGGCGATTAGCGTTTTTTATCGTGACGGCGACATTATGGCGGACAGATCAGCCACTTTTGGCGATATTCTGGAACCATACACATTTATACAGCGATCAGTGCGATTAAAAATGCATTGATTACTGTGTAAATGTGACTGGCAGTGAAGGGGTTAACCAGGTGGGGACGCTGTAGGGGTTAAGTGTGTCCTAGGGATGTGTTCGAACTGTGGGAGGGAGGGGCTACACGTGACACGACACTGATCACCGCTCTCGATGACAGGGAGCGGTGATCAGTGTCCTGTCACTATTCATCCCCGTGGACATAGCATCCGTGGGACTCGCGGTCACACTCACGGAGCTCGCAGCGGGTGCACACCGCCGGCGGTGCGCGCGCCCACAAGAGGGCAACGTACAGGTACGTTAATATGCCTGTACGTGCCTTTCTGCCGACGTATATCGGCGTGAGCCGGTCGGCAAGCAGTTAATATTGATTTGCACTATTTCTAGCACAGTAGCACCTGTGAAAGGAACTTTCCAACTAGAAGTTTATACATATTTGCATGTGTTCTTTAAGTTTTCACTGGCTACATGCTTAATATTTTTTTTTTTTTTTTTTTTTTTTTATTCATTTTGCACTATTTATTCAGGCTCTCAGCGCTGTGGTACTCATACCATTTTTTCCCAGCAAATTTACACTGTTATACAAGCTGTACACTCACTACTTTACATTGTAGTGCAAGTTTAGGATATATTCGCTGTACCTACAGGTAAGCCTTATTATTGGCTTATCTGTAGGTACAAGTTAGAAAAAAGACTTTACTTCTACTTGAAGCCAAAGCCAGCAATCTATAGTGGTATGGCTTTAACCACTAGCCGACCAGCCACTGTCATTATCCACTTCCTTCCCCACCCATAGTCATATTATGTCCCATCCTGGACGGGCGTCACATGACGTCCTCGGCATCCCGGCGGTATAAGGGCGCAAGAGTGCCTGCCGCGTCACCGAGGAGCCGATGCTTGTGCCCGGTGGCTGCGATGTCCGCCAGGCACCCGCGATCGCTGGTGACAGAGCAGGAATGTGGATCTGTGTGTGTAAACACACAGATCCACCTCCTGTCAATGGAGAGGAGACAGATAGTATATAGCAGGGATATGCAATTAGTGGACCTCCAGCTGTTGCAAAACTACAAGTCCCATCATGCCTCTGCCTCTGGGTGTCATGCTTGTGGCTGTCAGAGTCTCGTTATGCCTCATGGGACTTGTAGTTCTGCAACAGCTGGAGGTCCGCTAATTGCATATCCCTGGTATATAGGAACACTGATCGGTTTCCTCCCCTAGTCAGTCCCACCCCCCCCACAGTTAGAATCACTCCCTCAGTAACACATTTAACCCCTTGATCGCCCCCTAGTGTTAACTCCTTCCCTGCCAGTGACATTTATACAGTAATCAGTGCATATTTATAGCACTGATCGCTGTATAAATGTCAATGGTCCTAAAATAGTGTCAAAAGTGTCCGATCTGTCTGCCGCAATGTCACAGTCACGATAAAAGCAGATCACCGCCATTACCAGTAAAAAAAAAAAAAATTAATAAAAATGCCATAAATCAATAACCTATTTTGTAGGCGCTATAACTTTTGTGCAAACCAATCAACATACGCTTATTGCGATTTTTTTTTACCAAAAATATTTAGAATACATATCGGCCTAAACTGGGAAAAAAATATATATATATTTTTTAAATTGGGGATATTTATTATAGCAAAAAGTTAAAAATATTGTGCTTTTTTTTCAAAATTGTGGCTGTTTTTTTGTTTATAGCGCAAAAAATAAAAACCACTGAGGTGATCAAATACCACCAAAAGAAATCTCTATTTGTGGGGAAAAAAAAATTTCATTTTGGTACAGTGTTGCATGATTGCGCAATTGTCATTCAAAATGTTATAGCGCTGAAAGCTGAGATTTGACCTGGGCAGGAAGGGGGTGAAAATGCCCAAATTGAAGTGGTTATACTGCGGTAGGTCGGCTCGTTCCCGCAAATCTCCGCAGCTGTACGTCGGCCCTTTAAACAGCTATAGCAGGCACGTGCGCAAGCCCGCTGCACGGTGGGGGACCCGATGCGCGTGGCCGGCTGGCTCGATGTCCTCGAGCCACTCACGATCACGAGCAGGAGAGCCAGAACGGGGATGTGTGTGTGTAAACACACACACATCCCCATTCTGACAGGAGAGGAGAGACAGATCGTCTGTTCCTACTAGTTAGGAACAGCAATCTCGCTCCTCCTCTAGTCAGTCCCATCCCTCCACAATTAGAAACACAAAGAGGGAACACATTTAACCCCTTGATCGCCCCCTAGTGTTAACCCCTTCCCTACCAGTGACATTTACAAGGTAATCAGTGCATTTTTATAGCACTGATCGCTGTATAAATTTCAATGGTCCCAAAAATGCGTAAGAAGTGACCAATCTGTCCGCCGCAATGTTGCAGTCCCACTAAAAATCGCAGATCGCCGCCATTACTAGTAAAAAAAAAATAATAATAAAAATGCCATAAATCTATTCCCTATTTTTTAGACGCTATAACTTTTGCGCAAACTAATCAATATACGCTTATTACGATTTTTTTTACCAAAAATATGTAGAAGAATATACATTGGCCTAAACTGATGAACAAATTTCTTTTTTTACATTTTTTTTTTTGTTTATAGTCCAAAAAATAAAAACTGCAGAGGTGATCAAATACCACCAAAAGAAAGCTCTATTTGTGGGGAAAAAAGTACGTCAATTTTGTTTGGGTACAACGTGGCACAACCGCACAATTGTCAGTTAAAGCGTCGCAGTACCGTATCGGAAAAAATGGCCTGGTCATTAAACGGGAAAATCTTCTGGGGCTGTAGTTAAGCAAAGACCAGCAATCTTCAATTATATGCCTTTTAGCCAAGACCTGCAATCTTCAGTTGTGTGCCTTTAAGCCAAGACCAACAATCTTCAGTTGTGTGCCTTTAAGCCAAGACCAACAATCTTCAGTTGTGTGCCTTTAAGCCAAGACCAACAATCTTCAGTTGTGTGCCTTTAGGCTAAGACCAACAATCTTCAGTTGTGTGCCTTTAGGCTAAGACCAGCAATCTTCAGTTGTGTGCCTTAAGGCTAAGACCAGCAATCTTCAGTTGTGTGCCTTAAGGCTAAGACCAGCAATCTTCAGTTGTGTGCCTTTAAGCCAGGAACCAGCAATCTATAGCGGTGTGCCAATAATCCAAGAACAGCAATCTTCAGTTGTGTGCCTTTAAGCCAAGACCAGCAATCTTCAGTTGTGTGCCTTTAAGCCAAGACCAGCAATCTTCAGTTGTGTGCCTTTAAGCCAAAACCAGCAATCTTCAGTCGTATACCTTTAAGCCACTGGTTCTCAACTCCTGTCCTCAGGACCCACTAACAGGCCAGATTTGTAGTATTACCTTGGGGAAATGCAGACTAGAATCCTGCAATCACTGTGCAACACATTATATCACCTGTGATGTATTTCAGTTATCTTGAAAACCTGGCCTGTTAGTGGGTCCTGAGGACAGGAGTTGAGAACCACTGCTTTAAGCCAAGACCAGCAATTTTCAGTTGTGTGCCATTAAGCCTATACCAGCAATTTTCCGTTGTATGCCTTTAAGCCAAGACCATCAATCTTCAGTTGTGTGCCTTTAAGCTATGACCAGCAATCTTCAGTTGTGTGCTTTTAAGCTAAGACCAGTAATTTTCAGTTGTGTGCTTTTAAGCCAAGACCAGCAATTTTCAGTTGTGTGCTTTTAAGCCAAGACCAGCAATTTTCAGTTGTGTGCTTTTAAGCCAAGACCAGCAATTTTCAGTTGTGTGCCTTTAAGCCAAGACCAGGAATCTTCTGTTGTGTACCTTTAAGCCAAGACCAGGAATCTTCTGTTGTGTACCTTTAAGCCAAGACCAGCAATCTTCTGTTGTGTGCCTTTAAGCCAAGACCAGCAATCTTCTGTTGTGTACCTTTAAGCCAAGACCAGCAATCTTCTGTTGTGTGCTATTACACCAAGACTAGCAATGGACTGACCAAACTTTGGTAAAGTTGTTCCCATTTAATAGCCACCTTCCTGTCAGGGCTCTAGCATGGCATTCTCACAGCATCTGATCCTCTGTCTGGACATACCTGGACAGTGCTAATTTGGCCCTGTGCTGATCACATCCACCCTCCCAAAAAAAAAAAAATCTCTCTAGCAATACACACCAAACTGAGCATGTGCAGCACGTCCACCACTGGCTCTTTAAATACAGTGGAAGAAGAGGAGGATCAGAGAGACAGAATCAAATAGCCTTTATACACAATGCAAAGGATTAACCCTTTAGGTTCCACAGGGAGTATAACAAGCATGCTTTACTGCATATACAGACTGACTTTACTGTTGTGGGTTTAGTAACATTTTAAGGCATGACGTTTTTGGTAAAAAAAATTCTGAATTCGGCTAAACTATGAAACGAGGGGATCCACCTCAAATCCAAGTTGGTGGCAAACCTGAACCTCACCCCTACCCTTTATCCCTTTTAATGGTAAAGTTGCCACTTTTAGATAATCACTTGCACTAAATGTGAGGTTCATTTAATAAAAAGGATTAAGGGGTCCAGACAGAAAAAAATATTGTTTTCTAGTGAAAGGCTGTTAAACAATAGAATCTATGATCCCTTGAATATTCATCTTTGTGCTCTACTCTTCACACTACCTGTATACACACCAGGGACTGAAAGAGAGAACGATGGAATGTCTCTCAGGAGAAACCCATTATTCAATTTTTTTATTTCGAAAATATTCAGATCAGACTGTATACAGTATGTGCTAGTTTGGCTTGTCCCTTCCAGCCTGAACATCTTGCTGTCTCTAACCAAGTGATCTAAACTTTTCTATACGTGCTTCTCAGTGTTTATGTGACCGTTGTGGTCGACTCTAGACATCTTGTCGGAATTAAAGAATAAAGTAGGTCAGTTTTGTAAAGGTCTAACCGTAAGAGACTAAGGTAAAATCATATGCAAAATGAGACCTACCTACAATTTTTTGAGTTTGTGGGTTTACAATGTCACTTCATCTACCAAACAAATAAACAATTATTTTCAGAGCTTAGGTAAACATTAACAATGTTATCTATTATAAATATATATATATATATATATATATATATATATATATATATATATATATATATATATATAAAAATGTAATATATACTTTATATACTAACCAGAACCACCACCATGCTGATACAGCCACTACAGTCCCCCCGTTGGTGGCCAGGTTCTGCAGAGGCTGTACAATTCTTTGAACACCCACTGGGTGGGTAATTCACTCAATGGATTGCCATGCAAAACGGCATACAGGGAAAATCTTTTTGATGTTTTTCAAGACTAAACCTCTCATTCTCTATGACCAAGTAAACTAAAGTTATTTTCTGTACATGCTTTTCAGTGTTTAAACTCCTTTCTTCTGGAGAAGTTTATTTGTATCCTGGCACCTGCCAACTCTTGTGTATTGGACAATGTACAAGGTAAATCTTTATGATGTTTTTCAAGACCCGTCCAAGACCAAAATTATTTTCTATACATGCTTCTCAGTGTTTTAAAGCGGAAGTAAACCTATCCATAAAACAGTTCCATTTCCGGCACGTGCCGGAAATGTAACACTCCCATTGGTTGTGCTCTCAACCAAACTGTCAAACCATCCAATGGCTGGTGTCATAACTGATCACATGTGCAGCATCATGGCAGTTGTAGATTAAACAGAGGTTAAGATGGCAGCTTCCTTGGCTGAAAACGATAGGAGGGTTTACTTACACTTTAAGTACTGTTCTGGTTGACCTTAGACATCTTGTCTGAATGAAATAGTAAAAAGGACAGGTCCAAATGGAAGGGACTACCTACAAAACTTATAGAAGATTTGTTTATGAGGCTAAAAGAGCACATACTGCATATACAGTGCCTTGAAGAAGTATTCATACCCCTTGAAATTTTCCATGTTTTGTCATGTTACAAACAAAAATTTAAATGTATTTTATTGGGATTTTATGTGATAGACCAACACAAAGTGACATATAATTGTGAAGTGGAAGAAAAATGATACATGGTTTTGCAAATAAATATCTAAAAAGTGTGGCGTGCATATGTATTTAGCCCCCATTACTCTAATACCCCTAACTAAAATCTAGTGGAACCAATTGCATTCAGAAGTCACCTAACTAGTAAATAGAGTCCACTTGTGTGTAAATTAATCTCAGTACAAATACATCTGTTCTGTGAACCCTTTAGAGGTTTGTTAGAGAACCTTAGTGAACAAACAGCATCATGAAGGCCAAGGAACACACCAGACAGGTCAGGGATAAAGTTGTGGAGAAGTTTAAAGCAGGGTTAGGTTATAAAAAAATATCCCAACCTTTGAACATCTCAGGGAGCACTGTTCAATCCATCATCTGAAAATGGAAAGAGTATGGCACAACTGCAAACCTTCCAAGACATGGCCGTCCACCTAAACTGACAAGCCGGGCAAGGAGAGCATTCATCAGAGAAGCAGCCAAGAGGTCCATGGTAACTTTGGGGGAGCTGCAGAGATCCACAGCTCAGGTGGGAGAATCTGTCCACAGGAAACTATTAGTCGTGCTCTCCACAAATCTGGCCTTTATGGAAGAGTGGCAAGAGGAAAGCCATTGTTGAAAGAAAGCCATAAGAAATCCCATTTGCAGTTTGCGACAAGCCATGTGGAGGACACAGCAAACATGTGGAAGAAGGTGCTCTGGCCAGATGAGACCAAAATTGAACTTTTTGGGCTAAAAGCAAAATGCTATGTGTGGCGGAAAACTAACACTGCACATCACCCCGAACACACCATCCCCACCATGGAATATGGTGGTGGCAGCTTCATGTTGTGGGGATGTTTTTCTTCAGCAGGGACAGGGAAGCTGGTCAGAGTTGATGGGAAGATAGATTGAGCCAAATACAGGGCAATCTTAGAAGAAAACCTGTTATGCCGCGTACACACGATCTGACTTTCCGACGGGAAATGTTGGATGTGATCTTGTTGGCTGAAAGTCCGACCGTGTGTATGCTCCATCGAACATTTGTTGTCAGACTTTCCGCCAATAAATGTTGGCTAGCAGGTTCTCAACTTTTCCACCAAAAAAACTTTGTTGTTGGATCGTGTGTACACAAGTCCGTCGCAAAAAAGTTCACGCATACTCGAAATCAAGTATGAGCCGGAAGCACTTGGTCTTGTAAAACTAGCGTTCGTAATGGAGATATCACATGACTATTGAACTTCCTTTATATCGGCTCGTTGCACGTCTTGTACGTCACCACGTTCCCACGTTCGTAATTGTTGGCCAACATTTGTGACCATGTGTATGCAAGACAAGTTGGAGCCAACAACCTTCAAAAAAAATTCCACGGTTTTGTTGTCGGAAAGTCTGATCGTGTGTACGGGGCATTAGAGTCTGGATATATAAGGCAGCAAGTGAACATGTTGTCCCTGAAGGTGATGTGTTGAAAGCAGAAAAACTGGGCAAGCATAAGGGTTTGAGCAACTTTGACCAGGGCAAAAATGTAACGGCTAAACGAATGGGTCATAGCAACTTCAAAACAACAGCTCTTGTGGGATGTTCCTGGTCTGCAGCGGACAGGACCTACCAAAAGTGGTTCAGGGAAGGAAAATTGGTGAACCGGCACCAGGGTCAGGGGCGGCAAAGGCTCATCGATGCATGTGGAGAGCAAAGGCTGGCTTGTGTAGTCTGATCCAATAGAAAGCTACTGTAGCTCAAACTGCTGGATAAGTTCATACTGGTTGCAAAAGAAAGGTGCCAAAACACCCAGTGCATTGCAGTTTGTTGTGTGTGGGGCTGTGTAGCAGCAGACTGGTTAGGATGTCCATGTTGACCCTTCTTCACAGCCAAAAGCACCTATAATGGGCACATGAGCATCAGAACTGGACCACGGAGCAATGGAAGATATCTTGAAGGTATTGACTTGGCCTTCAAATTTTCCAGATCTCAATCCAATCGAGCATCTGTGGGATGTGCTGGAAAAACAAGCCCAAGTTATGAAGGCCCCACTTTGCAATTTGCAGGACTTAAAGGATGCCAAAGCACACCTTCAGAGATCTAGTGGAGTCCATGCCTTGACGGGTCAAGGCTGTTTTGGCAGCAAAAGGGTAACCTACTCTATATTAAAGATCCGTTTGGATCAAGAATCCTATGTTAGAGAGAAAGGGAGAGAAATGAGGAGGTGGGTTTCCTGGGGATTCTACATGTTCTGGTTCATCTGCTCTCCTTCAGTCCCATGGGGATCTGGTTATGCCCATAACGAGACCCTATGATATACGCTTTATATGATTATTCCCATTTCTGTGTGAAGAAGCAGAGGTTATCTGTGAAATGCATATATCCTAGAATTTTAGATTCAATAGCTGGATAGTAGATGGCTTGTACAGATGAATATTCTTCTAGGAATGTAACAATTGCCCCTTTTTAGAATATTTATCTCTCTTGGAAGCCTTTTTAAGGTGGAAATGTTCATATGAATACTATAAATAAAAGATATTTGGCTTTAGATTACATGACTGCGATTGCAAGGAATGTAACATACTGACACCTTGAAAATCCCTCATTTTGCAATTATATGTTTAATATTGAACTGATGGGATGTGGTGTCTTGGGTTCTAGTGACGAGATCCAATTGTAATTTATCAATATATAAAACTGCAACCTTTTCCCACTACTTTCCTGACATCAAAGGGGAATGGAAATTTGAAAGCTTTGCCCACAAATCAGGCAGGGGGCAACAGACTAGTCACCAGTATAACCTGTGGTCTCCCTGTAGCTGACTCTTCCCCATGACTGACTAACTATGCCTTGTTCTGCACTGCGTCTCTGCATGGAGGCCGCCATCTTTGTAGAGACAGGGCTTTACACCCTCATGTCAGAGCCTCCAGCAAAGAAGAAGAGTGAGCAGCACAGTGATGATATCACCAAATCTCACACCAAATCTCCAGAGACTAGCAGTCAGAGGCAACAGTGCTGACATACCAGGGCGGCACTGCTATTTTTCAGGAGGTCCGCTAATTGGAGGTCCGCTAATAAATTTAATAAATTTAATAAAAGGGCGGCACTGCTATTTTTCAGGAGGTCCGCTATTTGGAGGTCCGCTAAGGATTTAATAAAAAAACATAAATCTTTCAGGGTACTGCTTGGGCACAATGAATATTTCTAAATAGTCCCCATAAAATAACAAATCTTTACTTTATTATTTCAGTTCCACTTTGCCAGAGACCATTATGAGAACAACAAGTCTCTTGTGTAAAAACATTGCCTAAAAGATGTAGACCAGGGATATGCAATTAGCGGACCTCCAGCTGTTGCAGAACTACAAGTCCCATGAGGCATAGCAAGACTCTGGCAGCCACAAGCATAACACCCAGAGGCAGAGGCATGATGGGACTTGTAGTTTTGCAACAGCTGGAGATCCGCTAATTACATATTCCTGATGTAGAGGTCTGTTCCTATTTTTGGATGCGCTTTAAAGTGTGTATATAGCCAAAACTTCTATTTTTAGTTTTGGATAGAGTCGGTAAAGAGCTAAAACCCCTTTCAGGTTATTTTTTGCTTTATTTGTCCCACCAGGGGAATTTCACTTCACTTCCTGTTCTGGAGACACAACAGAAAAAAAAAGAAAATCTTGTGAAAAGGAGGGGAATTCCCAACTAAGACAGTTGTCACTGGAACATATCTCCCCCAAATTTGTGACTTTCCCGTCACTCTCTCATTTGCCAGTAATACTCATACAAATATGGAGACTGTTCTTCTAGCAGAAATGCAGATGGAAATAAGATTTTGGAGCCTTCCCTATTAAATTCTAAGCTTGAAAAGAATTGCTGTTAGATACACTTTAAAGCCACCCATATTTAGGCTACATCTGTCATTTGCTAAAGGACACACCTTTTAGAATTTAGGCAACTCCCCCAACAGTGTTATGTTTATTATTAAAATATATATATATATATTTTACAATAGGATAACTCCTGTTGTACTTTATATACCAACCAAAACCCTAATGCTGATACAGCCACTATAGTCCCCCCCGTTGGTGGCCAGGTTCTGCAGAGGCTGTACAAATATTTGAACACCCACTGGGTGGGTAATTCACTCAATGGACTGCCATGCAAAATAGCATTTACTCAGAAGTCCTTTCTTCTTTTGGAGAAGTTCATTTGCATCCTGGCATCTGCCAACTCTTTTGTATCGGAGAACATACAAGGAAAATCTTTTTGATGTTTTTTCAAGACTGAAGCTCTTATTCTCTATGACCAAGTAAACTAAAGTTCTTTTTTATACATGCTTCTCAGTGTTTACAGGCCTTTTTTTTTATAGAAGTTCATTTGCATCCTGGCACCTGCCAACTCTTGAGTATTGGGGAACAAAGAAGGTAAATCTTTTTTGTTTTTCAAGACCTAACCAAAACCAAAATTATTTTCCACAGTATACATGCTTCTCGGTGTTTTAAAGTGTTACTAAACCCAGCAATATGAAAATAGTTCCCCTGCCCCCCCACAGTGCCCATAGCTTATAAATCTTCTTTTTACAATAAAATATTGCCACTTTATACCTTTTTGGCCGATCTGTATACCACAGTCAGTGATAAACTGCACAGTTTCTCTAGTGTTAAGAGTTTAGGAAGGTGGAGATTTCCACTGCAGCCTGTATACACGCCCACATGTGTGATGCCAATATCACGTGACCTGATAAAAGTGTGTATAAGGGTGCTCTGAGTAACAAACCATAGACAGATATCAGTCTATGTAGAAATAGAAGAGGGTCTTCATGCACTTTCGGCAGCACTTGAAGAGGGAAGCAAACAAAGTAAAATGAAAAGAAAAAAAGGTGTCTCTATGTGCAGAAGTAAAACTTTATATTTCCCAAAAGGGTTAAAAACACTTACAAAATGGTGGATAGGTAGAAGCACATCATATTAGTAATATGGCAGGTGGTCCAGCGTTCTGGTATTTCCAAGGAGTCTCAGTGATATCCGCAGGTGTAATTCTATGGCAGCATATTCTGAAGTGGCCGACAGATGGAAGCCACAACTCTCCTGGATACTGGGAAGACAGCTAGGCTGTCTGAGACAGCATGGAAGCCGAATCCAGGAAGTGACGTCAGCAGGAAGAGACCAGCAACCAGCCTGGACAGCAAGCAACCAGTGTGATTGGTTCCTTCTTCATTGATTGCTTGAAGAAGGAACCAACCAGCTGTTCTGAAACGTGTCGCATGTTGATGACATCACTTCCGACTTGCTGTCCACACTGGTTGCTGTTCCCTTCCTGCTGACGTCACTTCCTGGATTCGGCTTCCATGCTGTCCCAGACAGCCTAGCTGTCTTCCCAGTATCCAGGAGAATTGTGGCTTCCATCTGTCAGCCACTTCAGAATATGCTGCCATAGAATTACCCCTGCGGATATCACTAAAACTCCTTGGGACTAATAGAATGCCGAAGCACCTGCCATATTACTAATATGATGTGTTTCTACCCATCCACCTTTTTGTAAGTGTTTTTAACCTTTTTGGGAAATATAAAGTTTTACTTCTGCACTTAGAGGCGCCTTTTTTTTCTTTTCAATAGCATGTGACCTGGCTATCTCTGAGAACAAGTAAGAACAAGTAAATGTTCTCTCCAGCATAAAAGACACAACTGAGCATGTGCAGGTTGGCTACCCTGCCTGTGTTAGCTGGCTTTCCCCAGATAGACAGTGCAGAAGGGAAGGATCTGTGCGTACAGGATCAAAGAGCTTTTTTACAAAATGCTGAGGATTAACCACTTAAGTTCCACAGTGAGTATAACAAGCATGCTATGCTGCATATACAGACTGATTTTACTGTTGTGGGTTTAGTAACTCTTTAAGTATCGGGTGACAACTTGTCTGAATTAAAGAGTAAAAAGGACAGTTTGTACAGGCCTAACTGTAAGAGACTACCTACAAAATGTATAGAAGATTTGTTTATAAGGCTAAAAGAGGACATACTATTTATATATATATATATATATATATATATATATATATATATATATATATATATATATATATATATATACTGATCATTCATAAATTATAACCATTCATAGGTAAAATAAATAACATTGATTTTCTGGGTTACAATGGTATCTGGGTATCTGAAACTGGATGGGATATATCGGGCAGTGAATGTTGTCTCTGAATATGATGTGTTGAAAGCAGAAAAACTGGGGAAGCGTAAGGATTTGAGCAACTTTGTCAAGGGCCAAATTGTAATGGCTAGACGACGGGTCAGAGCAACTCCAAAATGGCAGCTCTTGTGAGATGTTCCCAGTCTGCAGTGGTCAGGAGGTACCAAAAGTGTTTCATGGAAAGAAAACTGGTGAACCCACATCAGGGTCATGGACAGCCAAGGCTCACTGATGCATGTGGGGAGCGAAAGCTTGCTTGTGTAGTCCGGTCCAATAGAAGAGATACTGTAGCTCAAACTGCTGAAAAAGTTAATGCTGATTCCAAAAGAAAGGTGCCAGAACACACAGTGCATTGCAGTTTGTTGTGTATGGGGCTGTGTAGCTGCAGACTGGTCAGGATGCCCATGTTGACCTGTGTTGACCCGTGATGGCTTGATACCTAATACCACAGCATACCTTCAGAGGTCTAGTGAAGTTAATGCCTTGATGGGTCAGGGCTGTTTTGGTAGCAAAAGGGAGACCTACTCAATATTAGCTAGGTGGTCATGTTACAGTGGGTGGTTATAATGTTATGGCTGATCAGTGTATATATGTATAATAAATATCTGCAGGTCCTGTATGCATCCCTCAGTGACTAATTGGCACTTCTGTTCTCTAAATCTCTTGTTCTAGCTAAGCTTTGAATCTCATTAAAATATACTGTATGTGTCAATATAGAACAGTTCTCTATCAATATATAGAAATCTGGTGGAGAGATGCCCTCTCTTTGCCTGGACAGAACATGAAAGAAGGGCTTAGGAACTATTAGGTCTTTATTACCACATATGGCATTCCTATCAATAAGGTTCTGCACTCAGATTTATAATTCCATCTGACATAAAATAGAACATTCTTGGTAAAACATATTCCTTCATGGTATATCTCTGCAACGGAGCAATAGTACATAGGAGAGTATGAAAAACTCCAGGTTAATTCCTAAGATTGGGTTGGATCACAAATCCTATGTTAGAGTGAAAGGGAGAGAAATGAGGAGGTCTACATGTTCTGCCTCATCTGCTCCCCTTTAGTCCCATGGGGATCTGGTTATGCCCAAAGCATGCCCCATGGTACGCACCTTATATGGTTATTCCCATTTCTGTGTGAAGAAGCAGAGGTCATCTGTAAAACATATATATCCTGGAATTAAGATCTGTAAAACATATATATCCTAGAAGATACCAATAGCTGGATGGTAGATGGCATGCGTAAGTGAATGTTCTCCTAGGAATGTAACAATTGTTTTTGTTTAAAATATTTATCTTCCTTGGAAGCCTTTTTAAGGTGGAACTTTTCATATGAATACTATAAATAAAAGATATTTGGTTTTAATTACTGACTGCGATTGCAAGGAATGTAACTTTCCCCTTGAAAATCCTTCATTTGGCAATTACATGTTAAATATTGAACTGATGGGTAGGGATGAGCCGAACACCCCCCTGTTCGGTTCGCACCAGAACATGCGAACAGGAAAAAAATTCGTTCGAACACGCGAACACCGTTAAAGTCTATGGGACACGAACATGAATAATCAAAAGTGCTAATTTTAAAGGCTAATATGCAAGTTATTGTCAATAAAAGTGTTTGGGGACCTGGGTCCTGCCCCAGGGGACATGAATCAATGCAAAAAAAAGTTTTAAAAACGGCCGTTTTTTCAGGAGCAGTGATTTTAATAATGCTTAAAGTCAAACAATAAAAGTGTAATATCCCTTTAAATTTCATACCTGGGGGGTGTCTATAGTATGCCTGTAAAGGGGCGCATGTTTCCCGTGTTTAGAACAGTCTGACAGCAAAATGACATTTTGAAGGAAAAAACACATTTAAAACTACCGCGGCTATTGCATTGCCGACAATACACATAGAAGTTCATTGATAAAAACGGCATGGGAATTCCCCACAGGGCAACCCCGAACCAAAATTAAAAAAAAAAAATGATGTGGGAGTCCCCCTAAATTCCATACAAGGCCCTTCAGGTCTGGTATGGATATTAAGGGGAACCCCAGCCAAAATTTTTAAAAAAAATTGACGTGGGGTTCCCCCTAAATTCCATACCAGACCCTTCAGGTCTGGTATGGATTTTAAGGGGAACCCCGCGCCAAAAAAAAAAAAAAAACGGCGTGGGGTCCCCCTAATAATCCATACCAGACCCTTATCCGAGCACGCAACCTGGCAGGCCGCAGGAAAAGAGGGGGGGACGAGAGTGCGGCCCCCCCCCCTCCTGAACCGTACCAGGCCACATGCCCTCAACATTGGGAGGGTGCTTTGGGGTAGCCCCCCAAAACACCTTGTCCCCATGTTGATGAAGACAAGGGCCTCATCCCCACAACCCTGGCCGGTGGTTGTGGGGGTCTGCGGGCGGGGGGCTTATCGGAATCTGGAAGCCCCCTTTAACAAGGGGACCCCCAGATCCCGGCCCCCCCCTGTGTGAAATGGTAAGGGGGTACTTACCCCTACCATTTCACTAAAAAACTGTCAAAAATGTTAAAAATGACAAGAGACAGTTTTTGACAATTCCTTTATTTAAATGCTTCTTCTTTCTTCCTTCATCTTCTTCTTCTTCTGGTTCTTCTGGCTCTTCTGGTTCTTCCTCCGGCGTTCTCGTCCAGCATCTCCTCCGCGGCGTCTTCTATCTTCTTCTCCTCGGGCCGCTCCGCACCCATGGCATGGGGGGGAGGCTCCCGCTCTTCTCTTCATCTTCTTCTCTTCTTCATCTTCTTCTTCATCTTCTTCTTCTTCTTCTCTTCTTCCTTCTTCTCTTCTTCATTTCTTCTCCGGGCCGCTCCGCAGCCATGCTGGCATGGTGGGAGGCTCCCGCTGTGTGACGGCGTCTCTTCGTCTGACGGTTCTTAAATAACGGGGGGCGGGGCCACCCGGTGACCCCGCCCCCCTCTGACGCACGGGACATGACGGGACTTCCCTGTGGCATTCCCCGTGACGTCACAGGGAAGTCCCGTCAAGTCACCGTGCGTCAGAGGGGGGCGGGGTCACCGGATGGCCCCGCCCCCCCGTTATTTAAGAACCGTCAGCCGAAGAGACGCCGTCACACAGCGGGAGCCTCCCTCCATGCCAGCATGGCTGCGGAGCGGCCCGGAGAAAAAATGAAGAAGAGAAGAAGGAAGAAGAGAAGAAGAAGAAGAAGATGAAGAAGAAGATGAAGAAGAGAAGAAGATGAAGAGAAGAGCGGGAGCCTCCCCCCCATGCCATGGGTGCGGAGCGGCCCGAGGAGAAGAAGATAGAAGACGCCGCGGAGGAGATGCTGGACGAGAACGCCGGAGGAAGAACCAAAAGAGCCAGAAGAACCAGAAGAAGATGAAGGAGAAAGAAGAAGCATTTAAATAAAGGAATTGTCAAAAACTGTCTCTTGTCATTTTTAACATTTTTGACAGTTTTTTAGTGAAATGGTAGGGGTAAGTACCCCCTTACCATTTCACACAGGGGGGGGGGCCGGGATCTGGGGGTCCCCTTGTTAAAGGGGGCTTCCAGATTCCGATAAGCCCCCCGCCCGCAGACCCCCACAACCACCGGCCAGGGTTGTGGGGATGAGGCCCTTGTCTTCATCAACATGGGGACAAGGTGTTTTGGGGGGCTACCCCAAAGCACCCTCCCAATGTTGAGGGCATGTGGCCTGGTACGGTTCAGGAGGGGGGGGGCCGCACTCTCGTCCCCCCCTCTTTTCCTGCGGCCTGCCAGGTTGCGTGCTCAGATAAGGGTCTGGTATGGATTCTCAGGGGGACCCCACGCCGTTTTTTTTTTTTTTTTGGCGCGGGGTTCCCCTTAAAATCCATACCAGACCTGAAGGGTCTGGTATGGAATTTAGGGGGAACCCCACGTCAATTTTTTTTTTTAAATTTTGGCTGGGGTTCCCCTTAATATCCATACCAGACCTGAAGGGCCTTGTATGGAATTTAGGGGGACCCCCACATCATTTTTTTTTTTTTTATTTTGGTTCGGGGTTGCCCTGTGGGGAATTCCCATGCCGTTTTTATCAATGAACTTCTATGTGTATTGTCGGCAATGCAATAGCCGCGGGTAGTTTTAAATGAGTTTTTTCCTTCCAAATGTCATTTTGCTGTCAGACTGTTCTAAACACAGGAAACATGCGCCCCTTTACAGGCATACTATAGACACCCCCCAGGTACGAAATTTAAAGGGATATTACACTTTTATTGTTTGACTTTAAGCATTAATAAAATCACTGTTCCTGAAAAAACGTCCGTTTTTAAAACTTTTTTTTGCATTGATCCATGTCCCCTGGGGCAGGACCCGGGTCCCCAAACACTTTTTATGACAATAACTTGCATATAAGCCTTTAAAATTAGCACTTTTGATTTCTCCCATAGACTTTTAAAGGGTGTTCCGCGGCATTCGAATTTGCCGCGAACACCCCAAATTGTTCGCTGTTCGGCGAACTTGCGAACAGCCAATGTTCGAGTAGAACATGAGTTCGACTCGAACTCGAAGCTCATCCCTACTGATGGGATGTGATGTCTTGGGATCTAGTGGAGAGATCCGATTGCATTTGATCAAAATATATATAACTGCAACCTTTTCCCACCACTTTCCTGACATCAAAGAGGAATGGAACTTTGAAAGCTGCTGAAAAAAATCAGGCAGAGAGCAACTGACTAGTCACCAGTATTGCCTGTGGTGTCCCTGTAGCTTCCCCATGACTTACTTACCATGCCTTGTTCTGCACTGTGTCTCTGTATGGAGGCCACCATCTTGGCAGAGACAGGGCTTTACTTCCTCATGTCAGAGCCACCAGCAAAGAAGAAGAGTGAGCAGCACAGTGATGACATTACCAAATCTCATGCCAAATCTCCTGAGACTAGCAGTCAGAGGCAACAGTGCCTTAGATCTCACACTGCCGATATATAGCTATGAGGATGTACGTATAGGAGTGCCTAGGCACCCTCACATACTGCTATTTTTAGGAGGAATTCAATAAAAAACATAAATCTTTCAGGATACTCCTTGGGCACAATCAACAGTTCTAAATGTTTTCCATAACATAACAAATCTTTACTTTTTGATTTACCAGACACCTGTATGTACATCATGAGAACAAGTCTCTTGTGTGAAAACATTGCCTATAAGATGTAAGATGAGTGGTCTGTTCCTATTTTGGATGCCCCTTAAAGTATGTGTATAGTCAAGACTTCTTTTTTTATTTTTCCCGTGAAAAGGAGGGGAATTCCCATATAAGACAGTTGTCACTGGAGCACCTCTCCCCAAAATTTTTGACTTTCCCCTCATTCTCTCATTTGCTAACAATGCTCATACAAATATGGAGGTGTTTCAGGAACGCAGATGAGAATAACATTTTGCATAGGGTCTAAGCCTTCCCTATTAAATTCTAAGCTTAAAAAGTATTACTGTTAGATACACTTTAACCACCCATATTTTGGCTACATCTGTCATTTCCTGAAGGACACACCTTTTTAGAATTTAGGAAACTCCCCCAACAGTGTTATGTTTATTATTAAAATATATTTTTTTTTTCAAAAGGATAACTCCTGTTGTACTTTAAATACCAACCAGAACCATCACCATGCTGATACAGCCACTATAGTCTATAATTGGTGGCCAGGTTCTAAATAAATATATATCTATATATAGATAGATATATATCTATATATCTATCTATATATAGCTATCCTTAGATATATATTGTAAAATATATTTCAACATAATTTTTAAAAAGTATCAACATTTTTACAAAAGAAAAATCTTTAGAATCTGTAAGTTTACATTGTCACTTTGTATACCCCCCAAAAAAATGTTTAGACCTTATGAAAGGGTTACTTCTGTAGTATTTCACATCAGAACCACCACCATTCTGATACAGCCCCCCCACTGTCCACTGCTGGTGGCTTGGTTCTGCAGAGGCTGTACAATGCTTTGAACTTCCATTGGGCGGGGAATTCACCCAAAGGCTTGCCATGAAAAACAGCATTTACCCAGAAGTCCTTTCTTCTTTTAGAGAATGTCATTTGCATTCTGGCATCTGCCAAGTTTTGTGTATTGAACTACATGCACAGAAGTTTTTTGATGTTTTTGAGTTTGGGTGACACCCATTTTTAGCATGCCATCCCATTTCACACCTCACTTTCTGCACCCCAAGACTTTGATGTTGTAATATCAAATGAAATGAAGTGAAACTATGCAGATACCTTCTACGTATTACATATATGAATATAACAACTGCTAAATATTGCAGTGTTTGAAAAAGCAGAAGCAAATGCAATGAAAACGGGGTCTTTAATTTTGAATTAAGTGCAAATAACAGGTAAATACAATATCATTTTAAACTACATAACTATGTACAAATGTTTATGTTAATAATCAGTCTTCTGTTGAGTATAGATTTTTGAAGCAATGTTAAAAAGGGAGTATATGTCTATCAAGTTTTTATCCTTAACTGAATTTTTCCAGATGTGGGCTTATGTATGATTTCTTTAGCCATATCACAACAATATATTTCATATTAAGTGTATATTATTTTCAAGATTATTTTGAAGAATTAAAGGATCACTGGATGTTCTTCAGGTTGCCCATTGTTCCACATCTCCTAGCTGGGTGTTGGTTATACTTCAAACTGTTGGATTTCCCTTTGGGCCCTGAAGCTCTCTGCTCTGGAAATTTACTGGGTTTGCAAAGATGTCTCGCTCTTCGGTTCTGAAACCAAACCTGAAAAAGAGAAGAAAAAAAGGTTGTCAGATATTGATTTAAAAAAATGTAATACACAACAGAGCAGAAACAAAGTAATATCATTTTTTTGCTTTAAGGTTGAACATTTGTTTTAGTACGGCAGTGATAAGTTGAAGTGAAGGTCCAGCCAAAACTTTCTTTAATTTAGGAGAGAGTGGAGAAGGATTACATCCTTTGTTAGGTTTTAGAAAGAGAAGTTATCTGGGGTTCTATTAAACTGGCAATACACTTTACATTCATGTGAACATTTGTACGAAAATATGTCTGAAAATTTTCAGTACATTTGACAACTTGATGAATGTTCTTCAAAAGTACTTCAAAATTCAACTTGCTTTTACCATTGGATTTGGGAATAAATGGACTTCACCAAATGAAAACCATATACGTTGTTAGAAATATATTAGTTTGAGAACATTTTTTCCATCCTGCTCTTTCAATCTTTATCATCACTTAAGTCAAAAACGAACAGTGATTTGACCACTAATGATTAGTAAATCAAGCACAGTTCTTAAAGTGAAAAATGTCAAATAAAATTCTACTAGTGTATGGCCAGCTTTAGAGAGATTTCCCCTTTACTTCTTGTGCCAGTGACAATGGTTCCACCATACAGGAAGTCAAGGAAAATCTCCAACAGCATCAAAGGCAGAAATAAAAATACTTTTAGCGGGGTAGGGGAGGGCTAGAACCCAATTCAGTTTTTGTTTTTTTTTCTTCAATAGAGTCCCAGATAGCAGTAAAACCTATCCTCCCCCACACTATTCAAAACTAAAAATGGGTGTTGATAAAAGACATACACTTTAAATAATAAATATAGTGTATATTATAAGAACAACTTTTACTGCAATTTTAAAAAACACTGTGCATATAAATATTAAATTGGTGATGGATTTACTAAAGGAAACAAGCATTTTTACATTGCAAAATTTCAGTTTGTTCCAAGGGAAGTTTCATTTAGCTTAGTGAATGTGGGAAAGCTGTGCTCACTTCAATCACCCAACTATGTGCAAGCATGCAAGCAAAAATTCAATTTTTTTTTTTTGCAAATGATTAGGTATTGTCTGCAAATTAAATTATTTATGATATTCACTAAGCTAAATGAAAATATCCTTGCAAAGTAAAAATTAATGCCCAATTCCTTTTGTAAATCTGGGTCAGTGTGTGTAGACAACCTGAGATGTTAAGAAAATATATTACCTGTATTCTTGGTTCTGGGATTCCAGTAATATCTGCAATATGGCATCGAGTCACAAAGTCTGGGTATGGATCGAGATCGAACTGATTCTGGAGGAAGGCGGTCTGTTCTCTGTTGTAAATTGTCTTTTTTCTGGACTTGGCATTGCACAGGCTGGTGCCGGCATTGTGAATAACTTCTGTGGAATTTGTGGTATCATCTGTCTCCAGTTCACACATCTTTCCTAGTGAGAAAATAAACTAAAACAACCCACAAAAAAATAAATTTTCTACAAAGTAATACCTGAAACGGAAAATCAGCAGATACCTTTAACACTAGCAGATGAAGCAAAATAGTAAAAGAAACAAAAATATTAAGGGTCAGCCATACACCAGGTTTTTAGATTTTAATAGTGAAGTTTTTTGGTCCTTTTGGTGGTAGAATCCTGGAAAAGAATTAATTTTAAAGGTTGGGGGACCAAATATAGAGGTAAATCACCCGTATTTCGGTTATTTTAATAGGGTATTGTACATGTGATGTGTATGCAGATCTGATATAAAAATAGACAAACAAATACAATGAGAATATATATAAAATAAAATAAGGCAAATTAAAAAAAAAGCTTAAAGTTTTTGCCCGGCCTAAACTTTTTTCTTTATTTTAGACAAAAATGAAAATGTTTTTCTTTATTACAGTTTTGGAAAGCTAGTTATTTCTACCTGTTCCTGCTTTATATTTTCCATGACTTCCTGTCTAGTAAAAGATTGTTAGCAGAACAGGAATTAAGAGCAAATCTATCTAACTGAACCACAGATAGCAGCAAAAAAGGGGCTCTAATCCTTCCCCACTTTAGAAAAAAAAACATGTTTTGGCTTCACATTCACTGTAGCCTCCCTGGTGGTTTTCCCGAGTGTGGCTCGGGGTTAAAATTCAGCACCATTAGCAGTAACCCCGAGCCACACTCGGGATTACATCGCAGGATCCTGGTGCCTTACCTTGTCCCCGGGATCCTGCGATGTCCCCCGCAGTGTCCGCGGGCTGTGTCCTGTTCCGAAGCCTCTCTGTGCCAGGCTCCGTTCCCTGCGAGCGTCGCGACGCACGGGGGGCGGAGCCTGGCGGCAAATTCAAAAAAATGTAAAAAGCATAACACATACAGTACTGTAATCTTACAGATTACAGTACTGTATGAAATCATTTCACATCCCATTTGTCCCCAGTGCTCTGGCCCATGCCCTGCATGCAGTTTTATATTGCATATACTGTTCTTTCTGCCTGGAAACTGGAGATTGTCCATAGCAACCAAAAAGTGTCCCTTTACGTCAAAAATGGCTTTAGACCAGCTAGAAAACAGCAATAGTAAATTAGAACACTTGCAGAATTGAGCGATAGTGAATCGTGTGGAAATTTATTTTATTACTATTTATTTTTATTTTTTTGAATTATTATTTTTTTTTTATTATATTATAATTTATGTTTTTGTGTTTCAAACTTTATCATACCCGGGATATCTACTAGACTCTTGTTTGGACAGATTTAAGTGTGTTATTGTTAATAATTACAGACCTACAATATAAAATGCCAAATTTCCATGCAAAATAATTGTACCGCTTTCAGCACCTAAAATCAGAAAGAATCATACCGCCAGGGAGGTTAAGGCATCAATGACACTTGGTGAAATTAAATGCTACACAGAAAATGTTTCATGAAATCCGAGCGAGTATCATTAAAGTCCTAAACTTGAGCATTTGTATGCTGTTTCAGATACATTATTTATGACTTATATTATTGGAATTATGGCAACCAATTGACATGAATTATGCTTTTGGACTTCAAGAACTATAATTTCAGAAATGTAAAATAATATGTAATTGTGTCATATTTATTCCCTATTTAAGCATAGAAATAAGAATATAATGGAAATATGAGGATTGAGAGGCAGAAGAAAATGCTAACACTTACTTTTTAATACTTTATGGTTTTGATTGCTACTGAGATCTTCTTGGCTGTTCATGCTTGGGGTAATTTTAGATATTTGTTCCTTAAAACTTGGGTTGATGCTTTTGCTGTTACCTTCTTCTTGTTGGTAACCCACATAGGAATAGTGTTCTAGCACAGTCTGCTCTAAAACATTCGAGACCTTATGTGGCCCTGAAATGTTCATGATGGAAAGAAGGTTCGGCCGCTCTCCAATGGGGCTAGATGGATAATTCAGATTCCTCAGGGGGGGAGACATTATTGGGTAGTCTTCTTCAAGGGATAGGACAGTGCAGATTATGTGATCAAGTTCTGGGTCCATGTCTGATCACCCCAGCTTCTCTTGGTGGAAATAAAGTACCAGACTACCCAAACTAACTTATATTGCCCAAGATGTGTGTTGGGGAAGAGAGTGGCATCTGCTTTTACAGACTTTCACGCCCACCTCTCCTTTATATTCTAGGGATAAAATATTGTATTTGATATGTAAATAGCTTGATATTCACTTGTTGGGCGTTAACCAGACCTTCATTTATATTTTGCATACACCTTTTAGTTAGGCAGAGACCTTTTAGTAACAACCTGAATTTGAACTAAGTAAAAGTACATTACCTTATGGATGAAAAATTATTTATAATATAAGTAACTATGGTAAATTTAATATAACATCAATACTTAAGCTTGGTTAATGAATGTAAGCATGCTTTGATTATAAAATATTGGCCTCTATTGTCTAGTTCAATGCAAAATTCTCTATAAGGATTTCTAACAAATGTCAAACATCACTTTAATACTTATCTATTTAAATGAAATAGAAATAGAAATATGGTGCAATCATAGGAATAAGCATTATTTGAAATAAATACAAGAAACAGAGGGGTTTAATAACTTTATTATTTCTTATCACCTACAGAACAAAACTATTTTAACAGCAAATTTTAGAAAGGCACATACATTTATTATGTATTTTTTAACATCTGCAGAATCAAAAAGGTACATAAAATTAACTATATATTTATATTATCTGCAGAAAGCAAATATGCTGATACAAAAATTATTAAAAAACACAAATAAATTTAATTTATTTTTCTATATCATCTGAAGAACAAAACCATTCTGATTTGTAAAAAATCACATAATTTGCATATATGTGCTAAATTAAAAATCAAACATGATTGGGACAAACATAGATCATGACATGTTTTTTTTTATCACAAGTAGTCTGAATTTAAAGCACCTTTCCACAAATGTTCTTATAAATGTTTAAAAAAGTTAAAAAAAAAACAAATGCAATTAAAATGGGGTGTATTTAATTTTGAACTAAGTGCACATAACAAATAAATACAATATAATTAAAAGTGGTAAACACTTACACACCACTTTTACCTACAGGTAAGCCTATAATAAGGCTTACCTGTAGGTACTGGAAATATTTTCTATACCTGTACGGATATTTACCATATACACTTGCGCCGTCGTCATCAGCGCATGCACACTGAAGAAAGGGCACGAACATGACGTTTCATTAGTGCCCGTGTTGTGACCGTCGTCTCCCATGCTCATGCGCGGGAGTGACGTCACGTCACTCCGGCCAGTAACAGAACCAGAGTCCACGGCCCCGGAAGGAAGAGGGGCGAATATGGATGCTTCCTGCAGCAGGGACAGCTCCGGCTTCCTGCAGCAGGTAAGTGCCACATAATGGGCCAGTATACGATGCATACTAGCCCATTATGCTTTTACTTTGCAGGGTTTGCACAAAACGAAAGAGGAAGTAAAACCCTTCAGGGTTTACTTCCTCTTTAAAGCTACATAACTATGTAAAAATGTGTATGCTAATAATCAGATTCCTGTTGAGTACAGATTTCTTTGAAGCACTGTTGACTATATGTCCATCAAGTTTTTTCATCCTTAACACTCTTGCCATTGGAATTCTTCTAGATGGGGACTCATGTACAATTTCTTTAGCCAAATCACAACCATAGATTTAATATTTGGTGTAATTTATTTTCAAGATTGTTTTGAAGAAGATTTAAAGGACCACTGCATGTTCTTCAGGTTGTCCATTGTTCCAAAGCTCTTCGCTAGGGTTTGGTTGTACTTCAAACTGTTGGATTTCCCTTCGGGCCCTGAAGATCTCTGCTCTGTAAATTTATTGGGTTTGCAAAGATGTCTCGCTCTTCTGTTCTGAAACCAAACCTGAAAAAAGAACAGAGGTTGTGAGATGTTAATTATTAAATCGAATAGAAAACAGAGCATAAATAGATATCATGTTGTGCTTTCAGGTTGAATTTTTTTTTTTAGTATGGCAGTGAAAAGTTGAATTGAAGGTCCAGCCAGAACTTCTTTTTTTTTTCGTTTTAGGAAAGAGTGGGGATCTCTTTGTTATCTGGGGTTCTGTTAAGCTGGCTGTACACTTCACGTTCACACAAACATTCGAAAATATGTATGAAAATTCTCAGTACATTTGACAACTTGATGAATGTTGTTCAAAAGTACTTAAAAATTTCACTTGCTTTTAACATTTGACTTTGGAATGCATAGCCTTTACCAAACGAAAACCATATACGGTGTTAGAAATTAATTAATTAGAGAAAAATGTTCCATCCTGCTCTGTCGATCTTCCTCATCACCTAAGCTAAAAACAAAAGTTAGTTTGACCCCACTAATGATTAGAAAATCAAACATAGCGCTAAAAGTGAAAAATTTCAAATTAAATTCTACTAGTGTATGGCCAGCTTTAGCGAGATTTCCCCTTTACTTCCTGTCTCAGTAACAATGGTTGCACCATACGGAAGTCAAGGAAAATCTCCAACAGCATCAAAGACAGAAATAAAAATACTTTTATTGGGGTAAGGGAAGGCTAGAACCCAGTTCAGTTTTTTCTCTCCAATGGTCCCAGATAGCAGTAAAACCTATCCTCCCCCACTCTATTCAAAACTAAAAAAGGAAAAAATGGGTGTTAATAATGGAAACACACTTTAAATAATATATCTGCTGTGTATTAAAAGAACACATTTTACTGCAATTTTACAAAACACTACATATAAATATCTTTGTAAATTGGTGATTTACTAAAGGAACTAAGAATTTTTTGCTGCAAGGGACGTTTCGCTTAACTTAGTGAATGTGGGGAAGCTGTGCTCACTTCAATCACCCAACTACGGTATGTGCAAGCAAAAAAATGTTTTTATTTTTTTTTAAGTAAATTTTCATGACATTCAATGAGCTAAATGAGAATTTCCTTGCAACGTGAAAATGAATGCTCAATTCCTTTAGTAAATCACAGTGGTGTAATGGTTAGCACTTTCACCTAGCAGCGAAAAGGGTTGCTGGTTCAGATCCCAACCACAACCCCATCTGCCTGGAGTTTGCATGTTCTCCCTGTGCTTGTGTTAATTTCATCCGGGTACTCTGGTTTTCTCCTGCACGCTAAAGACATGCTGGTAGGTTAATTGGATCCTGTCTAAATTGGCCCTTGTATGTATGAATGTGAGTTAGGGACCTTAGGTTGTAAGCTCCTTGAGGGCAGGGACTGATGTGAATGTACAATGTATATATAAAGCGCTGCATAAATTGACGGCACTATATAAGTACCTTAAATAAAATAAATCAGGGTCAGTGTGTGTAAACAAACTGAGATGTTAAGAATATATTTTACCTGTATTCTTGGTTCCGGAATTCCAGTAATATCTGCAATACGGCATCGAGTCACGAAGTCTGGGTATGGATTGAGATCGAACTGATTCTGGAGGAAGGCGGTCTGTTCACTGTTGTAGGTTGTTTTTTTTCTAGACTTGGCATTCCACAGGCTGGTCCCGGCATTGTGAATAGTTTCTGTGGAATTGTTGGTATCATCTGTCTCCAGTTCGCACATCTTTCCTAGTGAGAAAATAAAATGTAACTAAAACTATTCACAAAAAAAAATATTTTCTACAAGGTAACATTTGAAAAACATAAAAGTCAGCAAACAGATACCTTCAACACTAGCAGATGCAACAAAATAGTAAAAGAAACAAAAATATTAAGGATAAGCCATACACCAGATTTTTAGATTTTGATAGTGAAGTTTTTTGGGCCTTTTGGTGGAAGGATCCTGGGAAAAATGTAATTTTAAAGGTTAAAGCGGGGGTCCACAGACACCGCCAAAAAAAAAATATTAAAAGCCAGCAGCTACAAATACTGCAGCTGCTGACTTTTAATACATGACCACTTACCTGTCCCAGGGTCCAGCGATGTGGGCAGGCGACGCCGAGAACCCGCTCGGTTCTCGGCAGCTTCCGCCGCCATCCTAGGTGAGGGAATCAGGAAGTGAAGCGTTGCGGCTTCACTTCCCGGTTCCCTACTGTGCATGCGCGAGTCGCGCTGCGCGTCCCAAGTGGTCCCCGCTCTCTCCTGGGAGCTGTGTGTCCCAGGAGACAGCGCGGTGGGGACGGGAAGAGGCATAGACTCCCATGGGAGTCTATGCCGGAAGTGGGTGCAAATACCTGTCTTAGACAGGTATCTGCACCCCCCTCCCCCCTGAAAGGTGCCAAATGTGACACCGGAGGGGGGAGGGTTCCGAAAAGCGGAAGTTCCATTTTTGTGTGGAACTCCGCTTTAAGGGGCCAACTATAGAGATAAATCACTTATATTTCAGTTTGTTTAATAGGGTGTTGTAACTTTTGTACCCACCTTGCATATGTTGATCTGATATAAAAATATAAAAATAAATAAACAAACAAATAAAATGAGAATATATATATATATATATATATATATATATATATATATATATATATATATATATATATACTGTATATAAAAATAAAGCAAATAATAAAAAAAGCTTAAAGCGTATGCCCGGACTAAAAAATGTTTCTTTATTTTAGACAAAAATTAAAATGGTTTTCTTCATTAGAGTTGACATAATTGAGATAAATTATACCTTTGGACTTCAAGAACTACAATTTCAAGAATGTAAAATAATACGTCATTGTGTCATATTTATGCCCTATTTATGCTAACAAATAAGAATAACATGGAAATAAGAGGAATAAGAAAATTTGCGAATGCTTACTTTTTAATACTTTCTGGTTTTGATTGTGGCCAAGATTTTCTTGGCCGTTCATGCTTGGTGTAATTTTAGATATTTGTTCACTGAAGCCTGGGTTGATGCTTTTGCTGTTACCTTCTTCTTGTTCGTAACCCAGATAGGAATAGAGTTCTAGCAGAGTCTGTTCTAAAACATTCGAGACTTTATGTGGCCCTGAAATGTTCATGATGGGGAGAAGGTTCGGCAGCTCTCCATTGGGGCTAGATGGATAATTCTGATTCCTCAGGGGGGGAGACATTGTTGGGTAGTCTTCCTCAAGAGATAGGACAGTGCAGATTATGTGATCAAGTTCTGGGTCCATTTCTGATCACCCCAGCTTCTCTTTGCAGAAATAAAGTACCAGACTACCCAAACTAACTTATATCATCCATGATGTGTATTGGGGAACAGAGTGGCATCTGCTTTTGATCTGCCCATGAGGTATGAGTGTAAACAGTGCACTTTGATCTGCCCATGAGGTATGAGTGTAAACAGTGCACTTTGACCTGCCCATGAAGTATGAGTGTAAACAGTGCACTTTGATCCTTTACAGACTCACACCCACCTCTCCTCTATAGTTTAGGTATAAGAATATTGTAATTGATATGTAAATAGCTTGATATTCTTTTGATGGGGATAAACCAGACCTTCCTTTATGTTTTGCATAGACCTGTTAGTTATGCAGAGACTCTTTATTAACAACCTGATTTTGATCTAAGCAAAAGTACAAACCACATAAAATTTATATTTGATTTTATCACCTGCAAAACAAAACAAAAGTAATGTTATGAAAATTTAAAAAGGTACATAAAATTAACTATATTTTTTTATATCACCTTCAGAAGGAAACTATGCTGATAGAAAATTTTAACCTTCCTGGCGGTATGATTATTTCCGAGTTTTGATGCTGAAAGCGGTACAATTATTTTGCATGGAAATTTGGCGTTTTATATTGTAGGACTGTAATTCTTAGGAATAACTCACTTAAATCTGTCCAAACAAGAGTCTAGTAGACATCCCGGGTATGATAAAGTTTGAGAAATGAAATAATAAATTATAATATAATAAATAACTATAAATAATTCTAACAAATAATAATATAATAATAATAAATATTATTCAATAATGTAATCAAATCAAAAACACTGAGATTTGCTCAGTTGCAGAATTGTCGCTGTCATTACTTTCAGTGTTTGATGATGAATTTCCCCACAAATCATTATCGCTCAATTCTGCAAGTGACTCTAATTTTTTATCGCTGTTTTCTAGCTGGTCTAAAACCACTTTTGATGTAAAGGGACACTTTTTGGTTGCTATTGACAATCTCCAGTTTCCAGGCAGAAAGAACAGTAACTATAATATAAAACTGCATGCAGGGCACTAGAGAAACCACTAGGGACAAAATGGATGTGAAATAAATTGATACAGTAATGTAATCTGTAAGATTACAGTGTACTGTATGTGTAATGTGTTTTTTACTTTTTGAATTTGGTGCCGTTCTCCGTCCTCGTGCGTCACAACGCTTGCAGGGAACGGAGCTCGGCACTGTAATAGATCCGGCGGAGGACGGCTCGCACACACAGCGGGGGGGCCATCTCAGGATCCTGAGGACAAGGTAAGTAACCTCTTCCTGGATCCTGCCATGCGATCCCGAGTGTGGCTCGGGGTTACCGCTTTTGGTACTGAAAATCCACCCCGAGCCACACTCGGCAATACCGTCAGGGAGTTTAGAAAACCACAAATAAATTAAATTTATTTTTCTATATTATCTGAAGAACAAAACTATTCTGATTTTTAAAAAGCACATAATGTGCATATACGTGCTAAATTAAAAAATCAAACATGTTTGGGACAAACTTAGTTCTTCTATGTTTCTATAACAATAAATCTGAATTTTAAAGCGCCTTTCCACAAATGTTACTATTTCCTTTTTTCTTTAAATTGAATGTATGGATATGTACAGCTATTTTGAAAATTGATGTTATACATTTTTTTATTTGGGTGTTTATAAATTGTTAGTTATTTTGTTTGGTTTATTAGAAGACACCCGTAAATGCTATACAGTTATTAGCAGATATGGAGGTGATAACAAATACATTTACAACTGAAATTGCCTAAAATTATAATGTATGTCAAACAGATATTTTTTGGGCCTTTTGGTGGAAGGATTCTGGAAACATATGTAGAGGGGCCAAACATAGAGATAAATCATCCGCATTTCAGTTAATTTAATAGGGTATTGTAACTTTTTTACTTGCGATGTATATGCAGATCTGATATAAAAATATAAAAATAAATAAATAAAATGTGAATATAGGAACTTGACTGGCCTGCACAGAGTCCTGACCCCAACCCACTAGAACACCTTTGGGATGAATTAGAGCTGAGTCAGGCCTTTTCACTTCAGTGCCTGACCTCACGAACGCACTTCAGGGAGAATGGTCAAACTTTTCCATAGACGCACTCCTAAACCTTGTGGACAGCCTTCCCAGAAGAGTTGAAGCTTGAAAGGGTGGGCCAACTCAATATTGAACCCTACGGACTAAGACTGGGATGCCATTAAAGTTCATGTGCGTGTAAAGGCAGGAGTCCCAATACTTTTGGCAATATAATATATAAATATTTTCTGTATATAAAATAAATGCAAATAAATTAAAAAAAGTTTAAAGTGTATGCCCCGACTAAATTTCTTTCTTTATTTTAGACAAAATTTAAAATAGTTTTCTTAGAGTTTTGGAAACCTGGGACCCCTGTTATTTTTACCTGTCCCTGCTTTATGTTTTCAATTAATTCCTGTCTAGTGAACATTGTTAGCAGAACAGGAAGTAAGAGTAAATCTCTCTCATTGAGTCCCAGGTAGCAAGACAAAAGCCAGGAAGGGCTTCTAAACCTTTCCCCACTCTATTCAAAACCAGAAAAAAAAAGTTTTGTCTTGGCATACACTTTAAGGTCCCAAAGCCACGTATTTTATGTTTAGTTAATTACATATTGAACACAAAATGTTTCATGAAATCTGCATTACACTAATCAATGGCCCTATACCTGACTATTTGTATTGGGGCAGAGTGGCATCTGCTTTTGATCTGCCCATGAGGTATGAGTGTAAACAGTGCACTTTGATCTGCCCATGAGGTATGAGTGTAAACCGTGCACTTTGATCTGCCCATGAGGTATGAGTGTAAACAGTGCGCTTTGATCCTTTACAGACTTCATGCCCAACTCTCTTCTTTATTCTAGGGATAAAAATATTGTATTTGATATGTAAATGGGTTGATATTCATTTGTTGGGGATCCACCAGACCTTCATTTATGTTTTGCATAGACCTGTTAGTTATGCAGAGACCTTTAATTAACAACCTGATTTCGAATTAAGCAAAAGTACACTACATAATGGATAAAAAAAATAGTACATTTATAATATACAGTGCCTCGAAAAAGTATTCATACCCCTTGAAATTGTCCACATTTTGTCAGGTTACAACCAAAAATGTAAATGTATTTTATTGGGATTTAATGTGATAGACCAACACAAAGTGACACATAATTGTGAAGTGTAAGGAAAAAGATAAATGGTTTTCAACATTTCTTACAAATAAATATGTGAAAAGTGTGACGTGCATTTGTATTCGGCCCCCCTGAGTCAATACTTTGTAGAACCTCCTTTCATTGCAATTACAGCTGAAGGTCTTCTTGGGGATGTCTCTACCAGCTTTGCACATCTAGAGAGTGACATTTTTGCCGATTCTTCCTTGCAAAATAGTTCAAGCTCTGTCAAATTGGATGGAGAGCGTCTGTAAACAGCAATTTTCAAGTTTTGCCACAGATTCTCAATTGGATTTTGGTCTGGACTTTGACTGGGCCATTCTAACACATGAATATGCTTAGATCTAAACCATTCCATTGTAGCTCTGGCTGTATGTTTAGGGTCGTTGTCCTGCTGGAAGGAGAACCTCCACCTCAGCATCAAGTCTTTTGCAGACTCTAACAGGTTTTCAGCTAAGATTGTCCTGTATTTGGCTCCATCCATCTTCCCATCAACTCTGACCAACTTCACTGTCCCTGCTGAAGAAAAACCTCCCCACAACATGATGCTGCCACAACCATGTTTCATTGTGGGGAGAGTGTATTCAGGGTGATATGTTAGTTTTCTGCCACACATAGCGTTTTGCTTTTAGGCCAAAAAGATTAATTTTGATCACATCTGACCAGAGCACCTTCTTCCACATGTTTGTGTGTCCCCCACATGGCTTCTTGCAAACTGCAAACAGGACTTCTAATGGCTTTTTTTCAACAATGACTTTCTTCTTGCCACAATTCCATAAAGGCCATATTTGTGGAGAGCACGACTAACAGTTGTCCTGAGGACAGATTCTCCCTCCTGAGCTGTGGATCTCTGCAGCTCCTCCAGAGTTACCATGGGTCTCTTGGCTGCTTCTCTGATGAATGCTCTCCTTGCCCAGCCTGTCAGTTTAGGTGGACGGCCATGTCTTGGTAGGTTTGCAGTTGTGCCATACTCTTTCCATTTTCGGATGGTGGATTGAACAGTGCTCTGTGAGATGTTCAAAGCCTGGGATCATTTTTTTATAACCTAACCCTGCTTTAAACTTCTCCACAACAATATCCCTGTGTGTTCCTTGGCCTTCACGACGCTGTTTGTTCACTAAGGTTATCTAACAAATCTTTGAGGGCTTCACAGAACAGCTGTATTAATACTCAGATTAAATTATAAACAGGTTCACTCTATTTACTAATTAGGTGACTTCTGAAGGCAATTGGTTCTACTAGATTTCAGAGTAAAGGGGCTGAATACAAATGCAGGTCACACTTTTTAGATATTTATTTGGAAAAAAATTTGAAAACCATTTATCATGTTCCGTCCACTTCACAATAATGGGCCACTCTGTGTTGGTCTATCACATAAAGAAGATTTAAAGGGGTATGAATACTTTATCAAGGCACTGTAAATAACTATGGTAAATTTAATATAACTTAAGCTTTAGTTAATGAATGTAACCATGCTTTGATTATAAAATATTGCCTTCCGTTGTCTAATTCTATGCAAAAGTCTCTATAAGCATTTCTGCCTTTGTAACTCTCACATCCCCAAAACATCAGTGATCCACCTCCGTACCTTTCATCATAGGCCTTGTTGACTTCTCTCCAAATGTAGCGTTTATGGTTGTGGCCAAAAAGCTCAATTTTGGTCTCATCATTCCAAATGACTTTGTGCCAGAAGATTTGAGGCCTGTCTCTGTGCTGTTTGGTGTATTGTAACAGGGATACTTTGTGGCATTTGCGTAGTAATGGCTTTCTTCTGGCAACTTGACCATGCAGCCCATCTTTCTTCAAGTGCCTCCCTATTGTGCATCTTGAAACAGCCACACCACATGTTTTCAGAGAGTCCTGTATTTCGCCTAAAGTTATTTGTGGATTCTTCTTTGCATCCCGAACAGTTTTCCTGATTTTCAAATTTCCAAACCCTTGTTGGTCTACCTGACCGTGGTTTGGTTTCAACAGAACCCCTCATTTTCCACTTCTTGATTAGAGTTTGAAAACTGCTGATTGGCATTCTCAATTCCTTGGGTATCTTTTTATATCCCTTTCCTGTTTTATACAGTTCAACTGCCTTTTTCCCGTAGATCCTTTGACAATTCTTTTGCCTTCCCCATGACTCAGAATCCAGAAATGTCAGTGCAGCACTGGATGAAAGATGCAAGGGTCTGTCAGGAGCCCAGAAACTCATTGACCTTTTATACACACACACTAATTACAAGCAAAAAGAGTACAGGTCGGGATGGTTACCTTTAATAGCCATTAAAACCCCTTTGTGTCAACTTGTGTGCATGTTATCAGGTCAAAATCACCAGGGTATGTAAACTTTTGATAGGCGCTATTTGGGTAGTTTCTGTTGCCATTATGATTAACCACTTGACATCCGCACTATGGCCGAATGACGGCCACAGCACGGACCTGAATTCCCGGGAGGCCGTCATATGACGGCCTCCCCTGTGCATGCACCCTGCGCGCTGTAATCACCGAGTCACTGAGACTCGGGTGATCACCGATCCAAGTAAGGGGCCGGACCCAGCCCCTTACCATGTGATCAGCTGTCAGCCAATGACAGCTAATCACATGATCTAAACATAAGATCGGTAATCGCTTTGTTTTTTCTACTCACGCTGACAGCGTGAGTAGAAAAAAAAGCCGATCACCGGCTCAGATGTGAGGGACATCGGTCCCGAAGTGGAGGAGGCACATCTGTCTCATCACTGCCACCTAACAGTGCCAACTAACAGTGCCCACAGTGCCACCTAACAGTGCCCACAGTGCCACCTAACAGTGCCCACAAGTGCCACCTAACAGTGCCCAAAAGTGCCACCTATCAATGCCCACAAGTGCTACCTATCAATGCCCACGAGTGCCACCTATCAATGCCCACCAGTAGTGCCAATCAGTGCCACCTAGAAGTGCTGCCTATCAGTGTAACTGATCAGTGCCCATCACTACCACCCATCAGTGCCCATCACTGCCGCCTATCAGTGCCCATCACTGCTGCCTCATCAGTGTATATTAATGAAGGAGAAAAATTACCTGTTTTAAATTTTTTATAACAAAATATAAAAAAATTTTTTTTTTTTAATTCAGTTTTTTACATTTTTTTAACAAAAAGTAAAAACTGCAGAGGTGATCAAATACCACCAAAAGAAAGCTTTTTTTGTAGTGAAAAAAATGATAAAAATTTTATTTGGGTACAGTGTGGCATGGCCGCGTAATTGTCATTCAAAGTGCATCAGTGCTGAAAGCTGAAAATTGGTCTGGATAGGAGGGGAGTTTAAGTGCCCAGTAAGCAAGTGGTTAACAAAAATGTAAACACAGTTGATTGATAATAAATGGCTTCAGCCAAACACTAACCATGAGTGAAAGAAATGTTTTTGTGTTATCATTCATATTCTCTGAAAAATGCACAAGAAATCATAAATTCTGCCAGGGTATGTAAACTTATGAGCACAACTGTATTAATGAAATAGTAAATACAAAGAAATTATACATTGGTATATTGTATTTACTCAGTGACACTTGCAGACTATCTGCAACTGTAATTTACACAGGAATTGCTGTCGTGTACCACAATGCAATTTCTATCTTTCATTGTGAGAGCCGGTAATTAGCAGTCATAGTAGTGGGGGAGCAGCAGCAGGGGGAGAGGAGTAAGATGTAAGAGATGCATCCAAAGAACTTTCTTTATATTTTAGGAAAAATCTCTGATGCCGCTTACCCACGATCGGAAATTCGGCCAGCAAAAGACCGATGAGAGCTTTTGGTAGGAAAATGCGATCGTGTGTATGCTCCATCGGACTGGAATCTGGAATTCCCGCCAGCAAAAGATTAAGAGCAGGTTCTCAATTTTTCGGTCGGAAAAAGTTCCTATCCGAAAATGCGATCGTCTGTACAAATTCCGATGCGCAAAATTACTACGCATACTCGGAAACAATTCGACGCATGCTCGGAAGCATTGAACTTAATTTTCTCGGCTCGTCGTAGTGTTGTATGTCACTGCGTTCTTGACAGTCAAAACTTCAGAGAACTTTTGTGTGACCGTGTGTATGCAAGGCAAGCTTGGGCGGAATTCCGTCAGAAAAAACATCCACGTTTTTTCCAACGAAAAAGCCGCGCATGTGTATGCGGCTTTACATTCAAAATCCTTGAGTAGTTGATCCCCTTTAACTTCCTGCTGTGTCTCTAAGATAGGAAGTGAATGGAAATCTCCCAACAGGACAGGGACAAGAAAATAAAAATGATTGTTTCATCCCTTCCCTACTGTATTCAAAATTTAAAAACAAATGAAGTTTACTTTGATTTCTTACTATTGTTGGTATATAATATGATATTACTATTTTTGTTATATTATATTATCATATGGACATTTGCTGAGAAATATGTATTTATTAAGAGATCCATTCATTTTCACCTAGTAACACATTTCCTTTCCTAGGATGACAACACTCATTTAGCTTACTGTATCTCTGGAGGAGCAGTGTTGTCATTCTAGAATTGTGAATCTCAAAACCCCCTACCCTCATTTTCTTAATGGTGGGGGGAGATTCCGTAGTTCACAGAAGAGAAATGGGCAGAGCTGATAATAAAATTTGAGATTTGGGGACCACTAGGGCAGTGTGTGTTGGGAAGGCAGGGTGAAAATTAAAAGTGCCTACAATCACTTACTACTTTTTTATAGAAAGAAGTTTTTTTACTTAACCAACTACCTTTTTTTTTTAATTTTAGGAACAGACAATTTCCAAATTAAAAATAAGCAGAGCCTGTCTTTTATCAAAATCACCTTGTTGTCTTAAGCAGGCCAAAAATGATACGATTATCTTTCCTTCCACCATGGGTGGAATAGGCCGGTTGTACCCAATTCGATTGATTGATTGATTAGGGTACAATCAGCTTGCCCATGGATTGAAATTTGGCCGGTCCCCGCTGAATCTGAACATGTATTTTTAGAGTTAGTGAACTAGAAACTTTATTTTTTGGGGAGAAACCTTTTTCTAAAAAAAGACTTCAGAGTTTTATTCCCAAATCCAAAATTAGTAAAACAAAAGCTACATTTTTTGGGGAGAAATAGAATCTTGTTTTGACAAAAACCTTTCTGTTTTAGACCCAGAAAATGCAAAGTGTAATTGTCAAACTAAATTCTATTTTATAATTTTATAATATGCAACATCAAACCACCCCTTTAGATAATTTAAAAAATCAGACAAAACTTTATTCTAAATAATAAGAAAATGTTTTATTATACATTAAACTAAGTGCATATAACAACATATCATTACTTAAATCACGATAGCTGTCTAACTATCACATACTAAATCAAAATAACATAAAATAAGTCCTAGACGTGGATTTGAAGCCACATTTACAGCATCCACGTGTTTCCTGGAATCTGGAAATGTCCATTGATTTGTAGATCCTCGTATCTATTCTGAAAAGTGTTGGAAAGATCTTCTGGAGTTAGGAAGTGTCTACCTTGTATGTACTGAGAGTTGTTATGTTTTGGGAGATGTCTTGCTCTTCGGTTCTGGAACCAAACCTGTAACATGTAACAATGAATCACCATTACTCATTTATATATTATACTCTTTATACAGTTATCAACAGAAGAACCAAAAGGGACATGTACAACTAGGGAATGTTTGGAATGTGTTAGCCTCATTTGTTTTAATTTTTCAGGACATGTTCAATTGGTGATCATGCCAGTGATACACTTCCCATCCTAAGATGTCAATGCTTACTCACTGTACTGTTTCTTTGGGGTAGCAGCATTGTCACCCTAGGACAGAAACTGTGTTAGGACTACATAAAACCTCTCCCTCCTCTCATCTGCATAGCTTAGTTGGGTGCTGCTCTCCAGTTCATGTTCTAGTGATGTGGGCAGGACTATTAATGTGTGGGGCTTCATTGTGGAGTTATCAGCTCACTACAGGAAGTTAAGTGATCAATGAATTTCTAGCAGGATCAACAACCATGTAATTTGATGGTTTTTGAAGGGCAAATCATTGTGAAATGTGGAAGTAGTTATTAATTTATTTATTTTTTAAGTTTGCCCACACATACCCCAGCCAAAAAACTCCTACTTTTTTACAACTCTCCTTGATATGGCAGAGGACCTCTCTTAATGCAGTTATGTGTGCTACTTGAAAGATTGAATCATAACCATAGGCATACAAAAATTCTCGCACAAAACCCTTTTATCAATTGTCAGGCCACAATTCCAGATTTCACCAGAAGGTGGCAGTTGGGATGAAATCTAGCATTAAAACTCCCATCCTTATAAAATGCAGGTGGCTGGAGTAGTTACTGTGCATGTCAGTATTAGTTAATCTACACTAAAACACATTTAAAAAATATATATACCGTAATACAAAAAAAGTTACATGACGGTGCAGTAAAGTTTGAAATAAAATAATATACAACAAATTAATATTAGTTAAGAAACAATTGTGGTAAAAATATATTTTTTTACCTGTATTTTAGGTTCTGAAATCCCAGTTATCTTGGCAATACGACATCTCTTTGTGAAGTTTGGATAGGGGTTACGAGCAAACTCATTCATCAGGAAGGCAGTCTGCTCATTTGTGTACTTTGTCCTCTTTATGCACCGTTTATTTGTGTTGCTGTTCGGGAAATCCTCAATCTGGACTCTTGGTTGCTTGCATCCTGCATTCTCGTCTTCTTCCAACTTTCCTAGAAACAAGCGCAAAGGCAGGGTTTAAAACTTTGCAGTTAAAGACAATACAAAGAGGATATTTTGTGCACAATTCTATTACGGTAACTGAATTATAAAGAAAAAAAAATGTGTGGCTTACAATTAAATATTTCAGATCATTTGAAATGAATAAAAATGTAAAAAGATTATCATTAAGGCTCCATGCACACTGGCTTAAAAACAGTTGCTTCTACAGGAGTTTTGTGTTCTACCTGTAGAAGCAGTTCAATGTTATCCTATGTGTCCATGCACATTAGAATGATTACAGGCTTACATAGATAGATAGATACATAGATAGATAGATAGATGGATAGATAGATAGATAGATAGATAGATAGATAGATAGATAGATAGATAGATAGATAGATAGATAGATAGATAGATAGATAGATAGATAGATAGATAGATAGATAGATAGATAGATAGATAGATAGATAGATAGATATAGATCAGTGTTTGTAAACTCCAGTCCTCAAGGCGCCCCAACATGTCATGTTTTCAGGATTTCCATTATTTTGCACAGGTGATTTGATCAGTTTCACAGCCTTAGTAATTACTACAGTCGTTTCATCTGAGGGAAATCCTGAAAACATGACCTGTTGGGGCGCCTTGAGGACTGGAGTTGAGAAACACTGAGATAGATAGATAGATAGATAGATAGATAGATAGATAGATAGATAGATAGATAGATAGATAGATAGATAGATAGATAGATAGATAGATAGATAGATAGATAGAAAAATAGATAGATAGAAAAATAGATAGATAGATAGATAGATAGATAGATAGATAGATAGATAGATAGATAGATAGATAGATAGATAGATAGATAGATAGATAGATAGATAGATAGATAGATAGATAGATAGATAGATAGATAGATAGACTTACGTTTTAATGGATTCTGATTAATTATGTCCTTATGTACAAGTTCCTTAAGGATTATAGAGTTTTTGTCATGTGCTTCTTGCTGGATTCCGAAGAGTGTGTACATTGCCAGCATCTTTTGTTGTAGAGTAATGGAGTCTTGTAGATCTTTCTGGATTTTTGTAGCTAAGAAATCATCAGGAGTGATGCAAGGGGTGCTAGTGAAATTGTCCTGGAACCTCAGGGGAGGAGACATTGTTGGATAGTCTTCTTCTAGAGAAAGCACAGTGCAGAGAATTTGGTCCAGCTCAGTATCCATGTCTGCTCACCTTACTTAATTCTGTTGGAATGAGGAACTGGGGTCCTTAGACAACTTTTATTCCAAAATAAATGTGGAATGGACCTGGGCCAGTATTGAGGTAGAAACCCACACAGTCCTTTGAAGTTTCTATAAAGAGGAACTGTATCCTTTGATGCTCTTTGGGTGCCTCACCCTAAAGTTGCCTCTTTACAGCTAAGAAACAGGAATTATTATGTAAATTTTTGTATTGGAAAGTCAGGTTTGATGTTCCCCTACTGTATGAGTTGTCACCCCACCTGCAAGTTATTTATCACGCCTTTATGTATGTTTGAAATCCCAAACTAGGGATTAACATTATGTTAAAAACCAAAACATTATATATATAGTAGCCCATAATGTTTTGGTTTTTAACATAATTTATATTTTTATTGTCTTATATAAACAGAATTTCATAAGAACAAGTTAAATATAGTACTTGTAGCAATTGAATTATTTAGATTAAAATAATTTAATTTAGAAATAAAATGAAATGTTTATTTTTCTTAGCTAGTATATATGATAGATAGAAAATCAAATGAGAATTAAGTTAGTCAATGAAAATGTATTTGTTTTAGTAGTGGGCTTCTTAAAATATTATTATAAAATGTACTTAAACTGGTATTAAATATGTCTGATTTGCCTGGTGTTCACAGTACTGTCTGCAACTAAAATTGTGCATGTGCTGTCATTTTTGTTTACTTATGAAAATCTTTCAATAAAATATTATGGAAACAAAAAAAAAATCTTGCTGATTTAGAAATAGATAAAATACCATTATGTAATTGTTGAACAAATTACTATTTTCTTTTTTTTTTTTGTAGATAATATGCAATATAAAAACATATTTTTGACACTTACATGCAACTGTTTCAAAAAGTAACAACACTTTTAAGATAATGTATAATATAATAAGGACGGCACAGCACCCCATTTTAAATTTTAAGAATTTTTTTTATTATAAATTAAACTAATATATCATTAGTTAATTCATCAGTTTGCATGTTCTCCCTGTGCCTGTGTGGGTTTCCTCCAGGTACTCTGGTTTCCTTCCAAACTCCAAAGACATGCTGGTAGGTTAATTGGCTCCTGTCTAAATAGGCCCTAGTATGTATGTATGAATGTGAGATAGGGACCTTAGAATATAAGCTCCTTGAGGACAGGGACTAAATGTGAATGTGCAATATATATGTAAAATGCTGCGTAAATTGACAGCACTTTATAAGTACCTATAATGGAAAAAAAAAAAAATCTTAGCTTTTTATCGCATACTAAAATAAAATAACATCAAGTCCTTGACATGGAATTGAAGCTGCATTTACAGCATCCATATGTTTCCTTGGATCTGGAAATGTCCATTGATATGTAGATTCTGGCCTTGCTTTTGAAAGATGTTAGGAAGATCTCTGGGAGTCTCAAAGTTCTCTTTCAATAAAATGTTATGGAAACAAAAAATCTTGCTGTTTTAGACCCAGATGAAATTCCAATATGTAATTGTTGAACAAATGACTACAGTATTTTCTAATTATATATGAGATAATATACAATATAAAAACATATGTGTGACACTTACCTGCAACTGTTTCAAAAAGTAACAAAACTTTTAAGATAATGTATAAAATAATAATGATTTAACAACAACCCATTTTAAAAGATAAGAAAATATTTTATTAAAAATGAAACTAAGTGCATACCACAATATATCATTAGTCAAATCATCACAGCTTTGTAACAATCACATACTAAAATAAAATAACATTAAATAAGTCCTTGACATGGATTTGAAGCTGTATTTACAGCATCCACATGTTTCCTGGGATCTGGAAATGTCCATCGATTTGTAGATTCTGGTATGGATTCTGAAAAATGTTGGGAAGAAATCTGGGAGTTGAGAACTGACTACCCTGGGTGCTTTGGGATTTCATATCTTTTGAGAGATGTCTTGCTCTTCTGTTCTGGAACCAAACCTGCAACATGTAAAAATAAATTCTCATTAACCATCTATATACTGTAATGTATAAAACGTTCATGTTTATTGTATAAAAGGTTATCCCCAGAGGGATCAAAAGTGACTTGAACAACTAGGGTTGTAATGGCGAACCTTGGCCGCTCAGATGTTTTGGAAGTACATTTTCTACGATGCTCAACTACACTGCAGAGTGCATGGGCATCATGGAAAATGTAATTCAAAAACATCTGGGCTGCCAAGGGTTGCCATCACTAAACTAGGGGATGTTTGGAATGTGATGGCTTCATTCGTTTACATTTTTCTGGACATTTTTTCACTATGTTCATTTGGTGATCCAACCAGTAACACACTTCCTGTCATAGGATGACCACACTGATTGCTGTACCGTATCTTTGGAGGAGCAGTGTTGTCACCTTAAGACAAGAACTGTGTTACAACTACAAAACACCTCTCCCTCTCCTTATCTCCATAACACAGATGGGATGTATTCTGTCATTTACAGACATGAACTCGGCAGGGCTGATAACAATGGTTAAGATTTTAGTGCAAAGTTAGCAGATCACTACAGGAAGCTAAGTAATCACTGGATTTCTGGCAGGACCAACAAAATTTTTTAAGAGGCAGAAAATGTTGAAAGGTATATTGTAGAAATTTTGTGAATATGTTTTTTAATTTGCCTACACACACAGATCTCCTTGATACAGCTGTTATGTACACTACTTGAATGATTGAAGCATCACAGACATATAAACATTCTGACACAGAACTGTATTCTCAGTTGTCAGGCCACAATTCCAGATTTCATCAGAAGGTGGCAGCTGGTATGAAATCTGGAATTACCGGTCCCGATCTATAAAATGTAGTACCCCAACAGAGGAGGAGAACCAAATGTGTTACTGCAGAGGGAAATTTTTGTTAATTCCCATTAAAACATAGAAAACAAACAAATATACAACAAAAAGTTAAGTGACTAGACTGTAAAATTTTAAATAGTGTAATATACAACAACTTAATACTAAATAAACTATTTTGTTAAAAAGGAAATAGGTTTTTACCTGTAGTCTGGGTTCAGAAATCCCAGTTATCTTGGCAATATGGCATCTCCTTGTGAAGTTTGGATAGGGGTTACGATCAAACTCATTCATCAGGAAGGCAGTCTGCTCCCCGTTGAAGTTTGTCCTCTTTCTACATTGTGCTTTGGAGTTGCTGTTCTGGAAATCCTCAATATTGACTCTGGGTTGCTTGCATATTTCATACTCATCTTCTTCCAACTTTCCTAAAAATAAGCACAAGGAAATTCAAACATCATGAAAACTTGATTTAGGAGAATCAAAAAAACAATAATAAATTTTTTACAAAATAAAAATTCAAACTGATAAACACATTGACATCTCAAAAATGTACTATTATAAATATTTTCCTTAGAGAAGTAAAATTATTTCAAGACAAATAGATAGATAATGAGAGAGAAAGAGACAGATAGATAGATAGATAGATAGATAGATAGATAGATAGATAGATAGATAGATAGATAGATAGATAGATAGATAGACAGACAGACAGACAGACAGACAGACAGACAGACAGACAGACAGACAGACAGACAGACAGACAGATAGATAGATAGATAGATAGATAGATAGATAGATAGATAGATAGATAGATAGATAGATAGATAACTTACTTTTTAATGGATTCTGAATAATGGTGTCCTTATTTGCAGGCTCCTTGGGGATTACGTATTTTTTGGCCCGTGCTTCTTGTTGGAGCCCCAAGAGGGTATAAATATCCAGCAGATTTTGTTGTAGGGTGGAGGAGGTTTGTAGATCAGTTTGGCTTTCTGTAGGTAAGAACCCATCAGGAGTGATGCATGGGGTGCTAGTGAAATTGTCCTGGAACCTCAGGGGAGGAGACATTGTTGGATAGTCTTCTTCTAGAGAAAGCACAGTGCAGAGAATTTGGTCCAGCTCAGTATCCATGTCTGCTCACCTTACTTAATTCTGTTGGAATGAGGAACTGGGGTCCTTAGACAACTTTTATTCCAAAATAAATGTGGAATGGACCTGGACCAGTATTGAGGTAGAAACCCACACAGTCCTTTGAAGTTTCTATAAAGAGGAACTGTATCCTTTGATGCTCTTTGGGTGCCTCACCCTAAAGTTGCCTCTTTACAGCTCAGAAACAGGAATTATTATGTAAATTTTTGTATTGGAAAGTCAGGTTTGATGTTCCCCTACTGTATGAGTTGTCACCCCACCTGCAAGTTATTTATCACACCGTTATGTATGTTTGAAATCCCAAACTAGGGATTAACATTATGTTAAAAACCAAAACATTATATATATAGTAGCCAATAATGTTTTGGTTTTTAACATAATTTATATTTTTATTGTCTTATATAAACAGAATTTCATAAGAACAAGTTAAATATAGTATTGTAGCAATTTAATTAATATATTAAAATAATTTAATTTTAAAATAAAATGAAATGTTTATTTTTCTTAGCTAGTATATATGATAGATAGAAAATCAAATGAGAATTAAGTTGGTCAATGAAAATGTATTTGTTTTAGTAGTGGGCTTCTTTAAATATTATCATAAAATGTACTTAAACTGGTATTAAATATGTCTGATTTGCCTGGTGTTCACAATACTGTCTGCAACTAAAATTGTTCGTGTGCTGTCATTTTTGTTTACGTATAAAAATCTATCAATCAAATATTATGGAAACAAAAAAAAAAATCTTGCTGATTTAGAAACAGATAAAATACCAATATGTAATTGTTGAACTAATTACTATTTTCTTATTTTTTGTAGATAATATGCAATATAAAAACATATTTTTGACACTTACATGCAACTGTTTCAAAAAGTAACAAAACTTTTAGGATAATTTATAATATAATAAGCACCCCATTTAAATTTTAAGAAAATATTTTATTATAAATTAAACTTATATATCATTAGTTAAATCATCAGTTTCCATGTTCTCCCTGTGCCTGTGTGGGTTTTCTCCAGGTACTCTGGTTTCCTTCCAAACTCCAAAGACATACCGGTAGGTTAATTGGCTTCTGTCTAAATAGGCCCTAGTATGTATGTATGAATGTGAGATAGGGGCCTAAGAATGTAAGCTCCTTGAGGGCAGGGACTAATGTGAATGTAAAATATATATGTAAAATGCTGCGTAAATTAAGTACCTATAATGAAAAAAAAAAATCATAGCTTTTTATCACATACTAAAATAAAATAACATCAAGTCCTTGACATGGAATTGAAGCTGCATTTACAGCATCCATATGTTTCCTTGGATCTGGAAATGTTCATTGATATGTAGATTCTGGTATTGCTTCTGAAAGATGTTAGGAAGATCTCTGGGAGTCTCAAATGTCTCTTTCAATAAAATGTTATGGAAACAAAAAATCTTGCTGTTTTAGACCCAGATAAAATTCCAATATGTAATTGTTGAACAAATGACTACAGTATTTTCTAATTATATATGAGATAATATACAATATAAAAACATATGTGTGACACTTACATGCAACTGTTTCAAAAAGTAACAAAACTTTTAAGATAATGTATAAAATAATAAGGATTCAACAACAATCCATTTTAAAAGATAAGAAAATATTTTATTAAAAATGAAACTAAGTGCATACCACAATATATCATTAGTCAAATCATCACAGCTTTGTAACAATCACATACTAAAATAAAATAACATTAAATAAGTCCTTGACATGGATTTGAAGCTGTATTTACAGCATCCACATGTTTCCTGGGATCTGGAAATGTCCATCGATTTGTAGATTCTGGTATGGATTCTGAAAAATGTTGGGAAGAAATCTGGGAGTTGAGAACTGACTACCCTGGGTGCTTTGGGATTTCATATCTTTTGAGAGATGTCTTGCTCTTCTGTTCTGGAACCAAACCTGCAACATGTAAAAATAAATTCTCATTAACCATCTATATACTGTAATGTATAAAACGTTCATGTTTATTGTATAAAAGATTATCACCAGAGGGATCAAAAGTGACTTGAACAACTAGGGTTGTAATGGCGAACCTTGGCCGCCTAGATGTTTTGGAAGTACATTTCCTACAATGCTCAGCTACGCTACAGAGTGCATGAGCATCATGGAAAATGTAATTCAAAAACATCTGGGCTGCCAAGGGTTGCCATCACTAAACTAGGGGATGTTTAGAATGTGATGGCTTCATTCGTTTAAATTTTTCTGGACATTTTTTCACTATGTTCATCTGGTGATCCAGCCAGTAACACACTTCCTGTCATAGGATGACCACACTGATTGCTGTACCGTATCTTTGGAGGAGCAGTGTTGTCACCTTAAGACAAGAACTGTGTTACAACTACAAAACACCTCTCCCTCTCCTTATCTCCATAACATAGATAGGATGTGTTCTGTCATTTACAGACAAACTGTGCAGGGCTGATAACAATGGTTAAGATTTTAGTGCAAAGTTAGCAGATCACTACAGGAAGCTAAGTAATCACTGGATTTCTGGCAGGACCAACAACATTTTTTAAGAGACAGAAAATGTTGAAAGGTATATTGTAAAAAATGAGTGAATATGTTTTATAATTTGCCTACACACACAGATCTCCTTGATACAGCTGTTATGTACACTACTTGAATGATTGAAGCACCACAGACATATAAACATTTGACACAGAACTGTATTCTCAGTTGTCAGGCCACAATTCCAGATTTCATCAGAAGGTGGCAGCTGGTATGAAATCTGGAATTACCGGTCCAACTTTATAAAATGTAGTACCCCAACAGAGGAGGAGAACCAAATGTGTTACTGCGGAGGGAAATTATTGTTAATTCCCATTAAAACGTATTAAACAAACAAATATACAACAAAAAGTTAAGTGACTAGACTGTAAAATTTAAAATAGTGTAATATACAACAACTTAATACTAAATAAACGATTTTGTTAAAAAGGAAATAGCTTTTTACCTGTATTCTGGGCTCAGAAATCCCAGTCATCTTGGCAATATGGCACCTCTTTGTGAAGTTTGGATAGGGGTTACGATCAAACTCATTCATCAGGAAAGCAGTCTGCTCCCCGTTGAAGTTTGTCCTCTTTCTACATTGTGCTTTGAAATTGCTGTTCTGGAAATCCTCAATATCAACTCTGGGTTGCTTGCATCTTTCATACTCATCTTCTTCCAACTTTCCTAAAAATAAGCACAAGGGAATTTAAACATCATGAAAACTTGATTTAGGAGATAGAACAACAATAATAAAAATTGTACAAAATAAAAATTCAAACTGATAAACACATTGACATCTCAAAAATGTACTATTATAAATATTTTCCTTAGAGAAGTAAAATTGGATCAAGACAAAGAGATAGATAAGGAGAGAGAAAGAGATAGATAGATAGATAGATAGATAGATAGATAGATAGATAGATAGATAGATAGATAGATAGATAGATAGATAGATAGATAGATAGATAGATAGATAGATAACTTACTTTTTAATGGATTCTGAATAATGGTGTCCTTATTTGCAGGCTCCTTGGGGATTACGTATTTTTTGGCTCGTGCTTCTTGTTGGAGCCCCAAGAGGGTATAAATTTCCAGCGGATTTTGTTGTAGGGTGGAAGAGTTTTGTAGATCAGTTTGGCTTTCTGTAGGTAAGAAACCATCAGGAGAGATGCATGGAGTGCTAGTGAAGTTGTCCTGGAACCTCAGGGGAGGAGACATTGTTGGATAGTCTTCTTCTAGAGAAAGCACAGTGCAGAGAATTTGGTCCAGCTCAGTATCCATGTCTGCTCACCTTACTTAGTTCTGTTGGAATGAGGGACTGGGGCCCTTAGACAACTTTTATTCTAAAATAAATGTGGAATGGACCTGGGCCAGTATTGAGGTAGAAACCCACACAGTCCTTTGAAGTTTCTATAAAGAGGAACTGTATCCTTTGATGCTCTTTGGGTGCCTCGCCCTAAAGTTGCCTTGTTACAGCTCAGAAACAGGAATTATTATGTAAATCTGTGTATTGGAAAGTCAGGTTTGATGTTCCCCTACCGTATGAGTTGTCACCTCACCTCATGTTTAAAATTCCCAACTAGGGATTAACATTATGTTAAAAACCAAAACATTATATATAGTAGTCCATAATGTTTTGGTTTTTAACATAATTTATATTTTTATTGTCTTATATAAACTGAATTTCATTAGATCAAGTTTAATATAGTGCTTGTAGCAATTTAATTATTTTGACTTAAATAGTTTAATTTAAAAATAAAATGAAATGTTTATTTTTCTTAGCTAGTATATATGATAGATAGAAAATCAAATGAGAATTAAGTTAGTCAATAAAAATGTATTTGTTTTAGTAGTAGGCTTCTTAAAATATTATCATAAAATGTACTTAAACTGGTATTAAATATGTCTGATTTGCCTGGTGTTCACAGTACTGTCTGTAACTAAAATTGTGCATGTGCTGTCATTTTTGTTTATGTATGAAAATCTTTCAATAAAATATTATGGAAACAAAAAAAAAATCTTGCTGATTTAGAAACAGATAAAATACCAATATGTAATTGTTGAACTAATTACTATTTTCTTATTTTTGTTGGAGATAATATGCAATATAATATATTTTTGACACTTACATGCAACTGTTTCAAAAAGTAACAACATTTTTAAGATAATTTATAATATAATAAGGACGACACAGCACCCCATTTTAAATTTTAAGAAAATATTTTATTATAAATTAAACTAATATATCATTAGTTAAATCATCAGTTTGCATGTTCTCCCTGTGCCTGTGTGGGTTTCCTCCAGGTACTCTGGTTTCCTTCCAATCTCCAAAGACATGCTGGTAGGTTAATTGGCTTCTGTTTAAATAGGCCCCTAGTATGTATGTATGAATGTGAGATAGGGACGTACTTTATAAGCACCTATAATGAAAAATAAATAAATAAATCATAGCTTTTTATCATATACTAAAATAAAATAACATCAAGTAAGTCCTTGATATGGAATTGAAGCTGCATTTACAGCATCCACATGTTTCCTTGGATCTGGAAATGTCCATTGATATGTAGATTCTGGTATTGCTTCTGAAAGATGTTAGGAAGATCTCTGGGAGTCTCAAATGTCTTTTTCAATAAAATGTTATGGAAACAAAAATATCTTGCTGTTTTAGACCCAGATAAAATTCCAATATGGACAAGTGTGCATGCGCTGGACTTCCGGAGCGACATGATAGTCCGCAGCTCCGCATCACTCCGGTCCTTCAGAGGCTCCACGCCAGCCAACACTAGTGGGATCCCTCGGTGTGACCCCCGCGACCAACAGGCAACTTTGTGCACCCGCCCACATGTCGAGGAACCCCCACAAGAAAGAGGTACACTAGCAATTAAAGTTTGGCCTAGCAACCCCTGAGCCCTCCAAGATGGCGGTCGTGGCCCCCTTAGGCACAGGCATCGGAGCACAAGACTCTATAGCTGACCCTCCACCTCCCCCCTTCCTGGATTTTACCCCTGTGAGCATCAGACATGATCTGACAGTCCCCCCAGCCTCCACAGAGTTTCTTCTAGGCAGATCCCTGACAGGGTTGCCTCATTCACCAATGCTGAATACTCCTAACAGCCGTGCTGACTTCCTGCTGCAGGCCTCACCCCTGATCCAAAACCACAGTCATGAAATGGCCCAGCTCCTCAGCAGATTTTCTGACATGCTAGCTGCAGGACTTGCACAAACTGCTTTGCAGATTACTTCATCCATCAAAGCTGACTTGCATATCCTAGGAGCCCGCATGGACACCATTGTAAAAACAGTGGACGACTCCGCAGCACACACCAATCAAAATACCACATGCATCCAGACACTGCAAGAACAACTCGAAACAGCTCTCTCCAAGATCGATGACTTAGAGAACAGGAGCAGACGTTACAACTTCCGCATCAGAGGTGTCCCGGAATCGATCATCGATGTACAAGACACCGTCAAATCTTTCATAAAAGATATCATCCCAGATATCCGAACCACAGACTGGAATTGGATAGGGCCCACAGAGCGTTGCAACCCCCTCGCCAGGACGGCCTCCCACGAGATATTGTGGTCAAACCTCATTTCTATGCGGTGAAAGAAGAAATCATGCAGAAATCTCACAACCTGGACAATCTAGTCATACAAGGCAACAAGATACAAATATTTGCAGACATCTCCCCTGCCACAATTTAGAAACGGAGATCCCTTAAACCCCTCCTGGACATTCTCACTCAGAAATCGATCAAGTTCCGATCGTCTTTCCCTTTCCTCCTTCAATTCCACTATAAAGACAAGTCCTACAGCTTCACCAACTTCCAAAATGGCGAACGGCTACTTCTACAACTTGGGTTTATTTCCCAGGAAATCTCCCATCGCAAAGGCAGAAAACCATCCTAACACCTCCAAGAGACCCCCACCAACCAGTCCCCTCACCCCCCTATGGGTCAAACAACAATCTAAAAGGCACCGAGACTCTATCACACCGTGATGATCCTGTGACCCAATCATCCATGTTGGATTCACTCTTCTTACTTCCGAGGACATTCGGATCTCTGACGGTGTAGTGGATACTCCTACATCCAACTAGGCCTCCATTGCTATGGCCGGGCCAGATCAATTTCCCCATCTAGGTCATATACACTTGATAATATGGACTCTATTATGTTCCTATGTTCATATCTCTGTTTTAAGTTTATTCAGGGCCCTCCATCCTGATCGCTGATCTATTCCAACAAACCGGCAGACCATGATCTAGGGTCTTTGATCCAATGGACTGGTATAGTTATTGTCCATGATTACCTCACTCTTCCCCTTCCTAACCAGCCTACCCCTTACTTCCCAACCAACCACCCCACCCTTACCCCCACACATACCCCACCCTCATCTCCCTCATCTCCCTCACCTCCCTAATTCCCCAATTCTGTTCCTCACCAGTGGAACAACAAGTATGTTCTGGTCTTTATGGTAAATTTGTTTTATTTTACAGTGCATTGTTGTCTTAACATGTTTGTTTCAATCAGCTTTGATACTTACCTTGGTGTCCACTACTCCCATTATTTACAGGGGGCCCCGTGGCCAGAGCGGGACCACTTGCCACTCCACCTGCTGAGACCTAGAGGAACCTTACTCCCCTAGGGACACCAGGAATACAATCCCGTAGTAGGTTGCCCCCCACACCGAACTCTAAGTTTCTTAGGGTATCGGAGCAGGGCCTGGCACGCCAGACATGTCCCTCAGGAGCCAGGGACACTTTCTTCCCTAGCCCTGAGGTCTCTCACCCTCTTCTTTCTTCTACCTTACTTCTGGCTTTCCTTTACCCCCTCTAACTTCTTCTCCCCCCCCCAGGTGCACTTAGAGAAAACTCGCCTATCTTTGACTTCCAAATTGCCGAACTCAAGCAGCCGGTTCCGGACAAGGCTACCCTTACCAAGGAACCAGGTAGGAACCTTCCAAATGTACATGCGCACCCCCCCTCACATCCATGGCTGACCCTACCCCACAAACAGCGAAACTCAAGATAGCCTCCCATAACACACAGGGACTTAACTCCCCGATCAAAAGACATAAGGCTTTTCAAAATTACCACTCCAGAGGTTTAGAAATTCTCCTATTACAGGAAACCCACTTCCCCAAAAGCTTCTCTCCCACTTTCCTTCACCACAGCTACCCAACATTTTTTCTGACCAACGCAGATGACAAAAAGAGAGGGGTGGCGGTTCTCCTCTCTAAACACATCTCATTCACCCACTCCCTGACCATCAGAGACAGCGAGGGCCGTTACATCCTTGTCAAAGGTCACATCAACGGCACCCTATTCTCACTGGTTTCTTATTACGCCACCAACAAGAAGCAAGCTTCCTTCTTTTCTTTTATTTTCACTACCCTATCCCCACATTTTGAAGGCACGGTAATAATAGGTGGCGACTCTAATATTGCCTTCGATCATCTTCCAGATAAATCAGCAAATGGCACCCCCATCTTAAAAAGACCCCCCAAACAGAGCCTCCACATCGCCCGACTACTTCACTCCCTGTCGATAATAGACACATGGAGGGAATTGAATCCTTCTGCAAAGGACTATACTCACTTCTCTGCACCTCATGGGACTTATTCCCGAATCAATCACATCTTCTTACATACATCAGAGATACACTTAGCGTCCCAATCCTCCATTTTTGAGGTCCCCTGGTCAGACCACTCCACACAGTTATAGAGAAATAAGTTAACCTTAAATAGTTACCCTCAAAATCACAGGCTCCCCATCACGAGCTGGCCCACCCCAATGACGCCTTAATGAGTCTCTTCTCACCAATCCGGTACACTGCACCATACTAGAGAAGGAAATACAGGAATTTTTCCTCTTCAATGACACTGCAGACAGCACTCCTAGCTTTTTATGGGGGGCTCATAAGGCGGTCATGCGGGGCAAAATCATCCAACTAACATCACGCCTTAAACGTGAGAAACGACTGGACATTCTTAAACTAGAGGAGGAATTCCGATCCCTGTGCAAAACACACAAGAGCAAACCTACACCCACCTCTCTGACTAAACTTGACGCAGCTACAATAGCCTTGAATACAGCCCTTACCTCCAGTGCCGAAAAACACCTGAAATGGATGAGTGGCAGGTTTTACCTCCTCTCTGACAGATTTGGCCCCCAAATAGCAGCGAAGCTCTCCCCTAAACAAAGAATTCGCTCCCTTCTTAAAATAAAATCACTCACGGGCACGTTAACCCAAAATCCAAAACAGATCCTAGAGGCTTTCCATTCATTTTATTCTAACCTCTATGCAGATACAAACCCCTGCCCCCTCTTAAACTAAATTCCTTTCTAGACAGTATCCCTCTCCCCAAAATATCTGACTCTCATCGCTCCATCATAGACTCCCCTATTACTGAAGGAGAAGTCAAGGAGGTCATCAAAAAACTTAAAAAGGGATCAGCCCCGGGTCCGGGCGGCTTTTCGACCCAATATTATAAGACCTTCATAGATACCCTCTCTTCTTATCTGGTCCAGCTCTTTAATTCCCTCTGAAAAGGAAAGTCGATAGACTTAACAGCAAACCTTTCCTACGTCTCTGTGATCCCCAAACCCGGCAAAGACCCCAGCCAAGTAAGCAACTATAGGCCAATTTCATTAATTAACAACAATCTTAAGATCATGACAAAAATTCTTTCCAACAGACTGGGATCATTCATAGTGTCTTATGTGCACAAAGACCAAGTTGGTTTTATCCCGGGAGGCAAGGTACGGACCAGATAAGGAGGGCGGTGGACATCATATCCCTCCTTAGGTCGGGCTGGTTTGGGGGCCCCTCACAGGAAGGCCCTTGTCCTTAGACCTTCAGAAGGCCTTTGATATGGTCACCTGGCCCTATCTCTTCACTACCCTTGAAAAGTGGGGCTTTGGCCCACACTTACTCACCTCATTAAAGGCCCTATACTCCCTGCCCAAAGCTCAGGTTAGACTTCAGGGACACCTCTCTAACCATTTCCCTATCACTAAAGGAACACGACAAGGCTGCCCCCTTCCCCCCCTCCTCTTTGCCATAGCAATAGAGACTTTAGCCATAGCTATAAGAGACCACCTAGACATTCACAGAGTCACTTGTGGCCCCTCAACACACAAATGCGCACTCTTTGCGGATGATATCCTCCTCTTCATAACCTCCCCCCTCATCTCGACCCCTAATGTCTTACAGCTACTAGACGATTTTGGCCAGGCCTCAGGTCTACGGGTCAACGTGTCCAAATCTACCACCCTCAACATCTCGACTCCATTACCCCTGGTAGAAAGACTAAAAGAACACTTTCCATTCACTTGGAGCACTTCCTCCATCCCCTACCTAGGCGTCCACCTCACGTCCTCTATAGACCAACTTTATAAAAACAATTACCCACCTATGTTCAGGAAACTTAAGTCAGACCTAGACCAGTGGTCTTTATATAAACTGTCTTGGCTAGGCAGAGTAAATGCTATCAAAATGACCCTCCTCCCCAGGATCCTATATCTCTTCGGCTCCCTTCCCATACCAGTCCCCAAACTCCATATAACTAACCTCCAATCGCCAATAATCCGCTTTACTTGGGGTAATTTAAGTCACTGTCTCTCTAAACAGACGCTCTTTCGTCCCAGACAGAAAGGAGGCCTAGGACTGCCTAACCTTTGGTGGTATTACCAGGCGGCACAATTAACTCAATTTTCTACCATATATTCCAGAGGTCCTAAACCGGACTGGCTGGGAATGGAAAAACAAGCAGACCCAAACTATACCATAGATTTCCTTATTTGGCTCCCCCCTAAATCTAGGCCCCCTATTCTCTCTCCCACATTATCCCACTCGATCGCCCAATGTGATTCCCTACATAAACTGAACTCTATAACGTCATGGTGGCACCCCCTAGCCCACATTTTCCACAACCCCCAATTCCCCCCGGGAATGGATATTAAGGCCTTTCAATGGTGGCTTGATAAAGGCCTATATCAAACCAGGCACTTTTTTAACTCCAACGGTCCCCTTGGATACTGTACCACTAAACTAGAAATGCCCCCCTCCGAAAAATTTCTCTTTCACCAAATATCACACTTCTTACACACTCTCTCACCCAAAGACAATATCGCCTAGCGGTTACCCTATATGGGCAATGGTGCTCCACGGCCATGAATGTGAGGGGAGGAATTTTCCGGATATATTGAACACTTGCTGAGCCATTGGAGAAAGCGCCTTACATGCTCAGCTGGAAGCGTGACCTTGAGTTCGAGTGGGATCTAGACACTTGGAACTCTCATTTTGCTAGAGCTTTCAAAGGGATCCTCAATATCTCCCTGGTTGAAGCAAACCTCAAGGTCATCTCCTGCTGGTATCTGGTTCCGACACGACTTATTAAATTTTTCTCACAGTCATCGCCCCTTTGTTTTAGAGGATGCGATCACCTGGACTCCCTTCTCCATATCCTTTGGCAGTGTCCCAACATCAGAAGCTATTGGAACAAACTCTTTAACTTAATCTGTAAAGTAACTGGGACAGAGGTCAACCAAGACCCAACAATAGCCCTTCTGAACAGGAGGATTCCAAATACCACAAAATACACACAAATTCTGATCCACTTCATGCTCCTGGGAGCTAAAATAACGATAGCATGTGCCTGGAAGTCCCCCTCAGTCTCTTTTCATTTAGCCAAGCAAAAAATGTCTTGGATTTTGTTCAAAGAGAAAACATCCAATACTATACTGGACAAACTCGAAACTTTCAAATGCATATGGGATCCCTGGGCCCGTCATATCGGCACCTCTATAAAGCCCATGGACAGTTGACCTCCATGGCAACCCTCCTGATTTCCATCATTACCTCAATACCTAGCCCTTAGGAGAGCTGCACCTGGACCCCTTCTCCCTCCTTCCTGACTGCTTTCTCCTTTCATGCTAACCTGTCTATTCCTTCCCCTCTTTTCTGTCTCCTTCCTCATTACCCCCATTGGCCGTAACTAATGAGGATATGGGTTATGACTGTAACATTCCCCCAAATTCCACTTTCATATGCTACTATCTATACACAGAGTGACTTTAAAGTTAATGCTCTACAGGTTGGGCTCCCTGCCCTTATGGCAATTATTGAGAATGTTTCAAGGTTTTAGTTCTGACAAGTTTTAAGTCACATATGTCTTCACTCTGTGTGTATACACTGTTATCTTTAGCGGCCGATACAGGGTTTGCCTGGTGGCCTATGGCACAGATTGCTCCCAATAGGGGTGCCAGGGCAATTGGGCAACTCACGGCCGGCATACCGTGATTCACGGTGTGTACCACATAACTGATCATTAATTAAGTTCTCCTTCAAATCTATCTTACATTAAGATAGGTGTTGCTCGCTTTGTGAAAACGTTTGACATTTGCCATCTCTCTGATTTATACCCTTCTACACCCCTGCGTGGGTGATATTTTGCCTCAATGTTACTCTTTATTCGATAATAAAGCACTTTTGAAAACCCCCAAAAAAATTCTAATATGTACTGTAATTGTTGAACAAATTACTATTTTCTAATTATATTGTGAGATAATAAGCAATATAAAAACATATGTGTGACACTTATGCCCCGTACACACGGTCGGATTTTCCGATGGAAAATGTCAGATCGGAGCGTGTTGTCCGAAATTCCGACCGTGTGTGGGCTCCATCGGGCATTTTCCATCGGATTTTCCGACACACAAAGTTGGAGAGCAGGAGATAAAATTTTCCGACAACAAAATCCGTTGTCAGAAATTCCGATCGTGTGTACACAAATCCGACGGACAAAGTGCCACGCATGCTCAGAATAAATAAAGAGATCAAAGCTATTGGCCACTGCCCCGTTTATAGTCCCGACGTACATGTTTTACGTCACCGCGTTTAGAACGATCGGATTTTCCGACAACTTTGTGTGACCGTGTGTATGCAAGACAAGTTTGAGCCAACATCCGTCGGTAGAAATCCTAGGATTTTGATGTCGGAATGTCCGAACAAAGTCCGACCGTGTGTACGCCCTATTACATGCAACTGTTTCAAAAAGTAACAAAACTTTTAAGATAATTTATAATATAATAAGGACGGCACAGCACCCCATTTTAAATTTTAAGAAAATATTTTATCATAAATTAAACTAATATATCATTAGTTAAATCATCAGTTTGCATGTTCTCCCTGTGCCTATGTGGGTTTCCTCCAGGTACTCTGGTTTCCTTCCAAACTCCAAAAACATGCTGGTAGGTTAATTGGCTCCTGTCTAAATAGGCCCTAGTATGTATGTATGAATGTGAGGTAGGGACCTTAGAATGTAAGCTCCTTGAGGACTGTGAATGTGCAATATATGCATGCTGTGTAAATTGACAGCACTTTATAAGCACTTTATAAGTACCCATAATGAAAAAAAAAATAAAATAAACCATTGCTTTTTTATCACATACTGAAATAAAATAACATCAAGTCCTTGACATGGAATTGAAGCTGCATTTACAGCATCCACATGTTTCCTTGGATCTGGAAATGTCAATTGATATGTAGAGTCTGGCATTGCTTCTGAAAGATGTTAGGAAGATCTCTGGGAGTCTCAAATGTCTCTTTCAATAAAATGTTATGGAAACAAAAAAATCTTGCTGTTTTAGACCCAGATAAAATTCCAATATGTAATTGTTGAACAAATTACTATTTTTTAATTAAATATGAGATAATATGCAATAAAAAAACCTATGTGTGACACTTACATGCAACTGTTTAAAAAACTAACAAAACTTTTAAGATAATGTATAAAATAATAAGACTTCAACAACAACCCATTTTAAAATATAAGAAAATATTTTATTATAAATTAAACTAAGTGCATACCACAATATATCATTAGTCAAATCATCGCAGCTTTGTAACAATCACATACTAAAATAAAATAACATTAAACAAGTCCTTGACATGAATTTGAAGCTGTATTTACAGCATCCACATGTTTCCTGGGATCTGGAAATGTCCATCGATTTGTAGATTCTGGTATGGATTCTGAAAAATGTTGGGAAGATCTCTGGGAGTTGAGAACTGACTACCCTGGGCGCTTTGGGATTTCATATCTTTTGAGAGATGTCTTGCTCTTCTGTTCTGGAAACAAACCTGCAACATGTAAAAATAAATTCTCATTAATCATCTATATACTGTAATGTATAAAAAGTTAATGTTTATTGTATAAAAGGTTATCACCAGAGGGATCAAAAGTGACTTGAACAACTAGGGCAGTGATGGCGAACCTTGACCGCCCAGATGTTTTGGAACTACATTTCCTATGATGCTCAACTACACTGCAGAGTGCATGAGCTTAATGGAAAACGTAGTTCCAAAACATCTGGGGTGCCGCAGTTTGCCATCACTGAACTAGAGGATGTTTGGAATGTTATGGCTTCATCCGTTTTAATTTTTCAGGACATTTTTTTGTCTATGTTCATCTGGTGATCCAGCCATTAACACACTTCCTGTCATAGGATGACCACAATGATTGCTGTACCATATCTTTGGAGGAGCAGTGTTGTCACCTTAAGACAAGAACTGTGTTACAACTACAAAACACCTTTCCCTCTCCTTGTCTCCATAACACTGATGGGATGTGTTCTGTCATTTACAGACAAGAACTGGTCAGGGCTAATAACAATGGTTAAGATTTTAGTGCAAAGTTAGCAGATCACTACAGGAAGCTAAGCTAATCACTGGATTTCTGGCAGGACCAACAACATTTTTTAAGAGACAGAAAATGTTGAAAGGTATATTGTAGAAAATGAGTGAATATGTTTTCTATTTTGCCTACACACACAGATCTCCTTGATACAGCTGTATTCTCAGTTGTCAGGCCACAATTCCAGATTTCACCAGAAGATGGCAGTTGGTATGAAATCTATAATTACCGGTCCCGCTCTATAAAATGTAGTACCCCAACAAAGGAGGAGAACCAAATGTGTTAATGCAGAGGGCAAATTTAGTTAATTCCCATTAAAAACGTATAAAACAAACATATATACAACAAAAAGTTAAGTGACTCGACTGTAAAATTTTAAATAGTGTAATATACAACAACTTAATACTGAATAAACTATTTTGTTAATAAGGAAATAGGTTTTTACCTGTATTCTGGGTTCAGAAATCCCAGTTATCTTGGCAATATGGCACCTCTTTCTGAAGTTTGGATAGGGGTTATGATCAAACTCATTCATCAGGAAGGCAGTCTGCTCCTCGTTGAAGTTTGTCCTCTTTCTACATTGTGCTTTAGAGTTGCTGTTCTGGAAATCCTCAATATTAACTCTGGGTTGCTTGCATCTTTCATACTCATCTTCTTCCAACTTTCCTAGAAATAAGCACAAGGAAATTCAAACATCATGAAAACTTGATTTAGGAGACAGAAAAACAATAATAAAAAAAATACAAAATAAGAATTCAAACTGATAAACACATTGACATCTCAAAAATGTACTATTATAAATATTTTACTTAGAGAAGTAAAACTGGATTAAGACAAAGCGATAGATATGGAGTGAGAAAGAGATAGATAGATAGATAGATAGATAGATAGATAGATAGATAGATAGATAGATAGATAACCTACTTTTTAATGGATTCTGACTAATGGTGTCCTTATTTGCAGGCTCCTTGGGGATTACGGATTTTTCGGCCTGTGCTTTTTGTTGGAGCCCCAAGAGGGTATAAATTTCCCGCAGCTTTTGTTGTAGGGTGGAGGAGACTTGTAGATCAGTTTGGCTTTCCGTAGGTAAGAAACCATCAGGAGAGATGCATGGAGTGCTATTGAAGTTGTCCTGGAACCTCAGGGGAGGAGACATTGTTGGATAGTCTTCTTCTAGAGAAAGCACAGTGCAGAGAATTTGGTCCAGCTCAGTATCCATGTCTGCTCACCTTACTTAATTCTGTTGGAATGAGGGACTGGGGTCCTTAGACAACTTTTATTCTAAAATAAATGTGAAATGGACCTGGGCCAGTATTGAGGTAGAAACCCACACAGTCCTTTGAAGTTTCTATAAAGAGGAACTGTATCCTTTGATGTTCTTTGGGTGCCTCACCCTAAAGTTGCTTCGTTACAGCTCAGAAACAGGAATTATTATGTAAATCTGTGTATTGGAAAGTCAGGTTTGATGTTCCCCTACTGTATGAGTTGTCACCTCACCTGCAAGTTATTTATCACACCTTTATGTATGTTTAAAATTCCCAACTAGGGATTAACATTATGTTAAAAACCAAAACATTATATATAATGTTTTGGTTTTTAACATAATTTATATTTTTATTGTCTTATACAAATAGAATTTCATAAGAACAAGTTTAATATAGTGCTTGTAACAATTTAATTATTTTGACTTAATTAATTTAATTTAAAAATAAAATGAAATATTTTAGTGGGCTTCTTAAAATATTATCATAACATGTACTTAAACTGGTATTAAATATATCTGATTTGCCTGGTGTTCACAATACTGTCTGCAACTAAAATTGTGCATGTGCTGTCATTTTTGTTTATGTATGAAAATCTTTCAATAAAATATTATGGAAACAAAAAATTTTTTTGCTGATTTAGAAACAGATAAAATACCAATATGTAATTGTTGAACTAATAACTATTTTCTTATTTTGTTGGAGATAATATGCAATATAATATATTTTTGACACTTACATGCAACTGTTTCAAAAAGTAACAAAACTTTTAAGATAATTTATAATATAATAAGGACGGCACAGCACCCAATTTTAAATTTTAAGAAAATATTTTATTATAAATTAAACGAATATATCATTAGTTAAATCATCAGTTTGCATGTTCTCCCTGTGCCTGTGTGGGTTTTCTCCAGGTACTCTGGTTTCCTTCCAATCTCCAAAGACATGCTGGTAGGTTAATTGGCTTCTGTCTAAATAGGCCCTAGTATGTATGTATGAATGTGAGATAGGGACCTTAGAATGTAAGCTCCTTGAGGGCAGGGACTAATGTGAATGTGCAATATATATGTAAATTGACAGCACTTTATAAGTACCTATAATGAAAAAAAAAATCATAGCTTTTTATCACATACTAAAATAAAATAACATCAAGTAAGTCCTTGACATGGAATTGAAGTTGCATTTACAGCATCCACATGTTTCCTTGGATCTGGAAATGACCATTGATATGTAGATTCTGGTATTGCTTCTGAAAGATGTTAGGAAGATCTCTGGGAGCCTCAAATGTCTCTTTCAATAAAATGTTATGGAAACAAAAAAATCTTGCTGTTTTAGACCCAGATAAATTTCCAATATGGACAAGTGCACATGCGCGGGACTTCCGGAGCGACACGATAGTCCGCACCACTCCGGTCCTTCAGAGGCCCCCACGCCAGCCAACACTAGTGGGACCCCTCTGTGAGACCTTAACCAACCGACAGACAACTCAGTGCACCCGCCCACATGTCGAGGAACCACCACAAGAAAGAGGTACACCGGCAATTACAGTTTGGCCTAGCAACCCCTGAGCCCTCCAAGATGGCGGCCGCGGCCCCCTCAGGCACAGGCATCGGAGCACAAGACTCCATAGCGGACCCTCCGCCTCCCCCCTTCCCGTATTCTACCCCTGTGAGCATCAGACATGATCTGACAGTCCCCCCAGCCTCCACAAAGTCTCTTCTAGGCATATCCCTGACAGGATTGCCTCATTCACCAATGTTGAATACTCCTAACAGCCTTGCTGACTTCCTGCAGGCCTCACCCCTGATCCAAAACCACCCTCATGAAATGGCCCAGCTCCTCAGCAGATTTTCTGACATGCTAACTGCAGGATTGCACAAACTGCTTTGCAGATCACTTCATCCATCAAAGCTGACTTGCATATCCTAGGAGCCTGCATGGACGCCATTGTAAAAGCAGTGGACGACACCGCAGCACACACCAATCAAAATACCACATGCATCCAGACACTGCAAGAACAACTCGAAACAGCTCTCTCCAAGATCGACGACTTAGAGAACAGGAGCAGACGTTACAACTTCCGCATCAGAGGTGTCCCGGAATCGATCATCGATGTACAAGACACCGTCAAATCTTTCATAAAAGATATCATCCCAGATATCCCGAACCACACACTGGAATTGGACAGGGCCCACAGAGCGTTGCAACCCCCTCGCCATGACAGCCTCCCACGAGATATAGTGGTCAAACCTCATTTCTATGCGGTGAAAGAAGAAATCATGCAGAAATCTCACAACCTGGACAATCTGGTCATACAAGGCAACAAGATACAAATATTTGCGGACATCTCTCCTGCCACAATTCAGAAACGGAGATCCCTTAAACCCCTCCTGGACATTCTCACTCAAAAATTGATCAAGTACCGATGGTAATTCCCTTTCCGCCTTCAATTCCACTATAAAGACAAGTCCTACGGCTTCACCAACATCCAAAATGACAAATGGCTACTTCTGCAACTCGGGTTTATTTCCCAAGAAATCTCCCATCGCCAGGCAGAAAACCATCCTAACACCTCCAAGAGACCCCTACCGACCAGTGCCCTCACCCCTCTATGGGTCAAACAACAATCTAAAAGGCACCGAGACTCTATCCCACCGAGATGATCCTGTGACCCAATCATCCATGTTGGATTCACTCTTCTTACTTCCGAGGACATTCGGATCTCTGACGGTGTAGTGGATACTCCTACACCCAACTAGGCCTCCATTGCTATGGCTGGGCTAGATAAATTTTCCCATCTAGGTCATATACACTTGATAATACGGACTCTATTATGTTCCTATGTTCATAATGTTTTAAGTTTATTCAGGGCCCTCCATCCTGATCTCTGATCTATTCTAACAAACCGGCGGACCATGATCTAGGGTCCTGGACCCAATAGACTGGTATAGTTATTATCCATGATTACCTCCCTCTTCCCCTTCCTAACCTGCCTACCCCTTACTCCCCCCCCAACCACCCCACCCTCACCCCCCCACCTACCCCACCCTCATCTCCCTCACCCCCCTAATCCCCCATTTCTGTTCCTCACCAGTGGAACAACAAGTATGTTCTCTCTTTATGGTAAATTTGTTTTATTTTACAGTGTATTGTTGTCTTAACATGTTTGTTTCAATTAGCTTTGATACTTACCTTGGGGTCCACTACTCCCATTGTTTACAGGGGGCCCCGTGGCTGGAGCCACTCCACCTACTGAGACCTAGAGGAACCTTCCTCCCCTAGGGACACCAGGAATGCAACCCCGTTGTAGGTTGCCCCCACACCGAACTCTAAGTTTCCTAGGGTATCGGAGCAGGGCCTGGCACACCAGACCTGTCCCTCAGGAGCCAGGGACACTTTCTTCCCTAGCCCTGAGGTCTCTCACCCTCTTCTTTCTTCTACCTTACTTCTGGCTTTCCTTTACCCCCTCTAACTTCTTCTCCTCCCCCCCAGGTGCACTTAGAGAAAACTCGCCGATCTTTGACTTCTAAATTGACGAACTCAAGCAGCCGGTTCCGGACAAGGCTACCCTTACCTAGGAACCTTCCAAATGTACATGCGCACCCCCCTCACATCCATGGCTGACCCTACCCCACAAACAGTGAAACTCAAGATAGCCTCCCATAACACACAGGGACTTAACTCCCCGATCAAAAGACGGAAGGCTTTTCAAAACTACCACTCCAGAGGTTTAGAAATTCTCTTATTACAGGAAACCCACCTCCCCAAAAGCTTCTCTCCCACTTTCCTTCACCACAGCTACCCAACATTTTTTCTGGCCAACGCAGATGACAAAAAGAGAGGGGTGGCGGTTCTCCTCTCTAAACACATCTCATTCACCCACTCCGTGCCCATCAGAGACAGCGAGGGCCGTTACATCCATGTCAAAGGTCACATCAACGGCACCCTATTCTCACTGGTTTCTTATTACGCCACCAACAAGAAGCAAGCATCCTTCTTTTCTTCTATGTTCACTGCCCTATCCCCACATTTTGAAGGCACGGTAATAATAGGTGGTGATTCTAATATTGCCTTCGATCATCTTCCAGATAAATCAGCAAATGGCACCCCCATCTTAAAAAGACCCCCCAAACAGAGCCTCCACATCGCCCGACTATTTCACTCCCTGGGGATGATAGACACCTGGAGGGAATTGAATCCTTCTGCAAAGGACTATTTTCACTTCTCTGCACCTCATGGGACTTATTCCCGAATCAATCACATCTTCTACATCAGAGATACACTTAGCATCCCAATCCTCCATTTTTGAGGTCCCCTGGTCAGACCACTTTATAGTTACCCTCAAAATCACAGGCTCCCCATCACGAGCTGGTCCACCCCAAGGGCGCCTTAATGAGTCTCTTCTCACCAATCCAGTACACTGCACCATACTAGAGAAGGAACTACAGGAATTTTTCCTCTTCAATGACACTGCAGACAGCACTCCTAGCTCTTTATGGGGGGCTCATAAGGCAGTCATGCGGAGCAAAATCATCCAACTAACATCACGCCTTAAACGTGAGAAACGACTGGACATTCTTAAACTAGAGGAGGAATTCCGATCCCTGTGCAAAACACACAAGAGCAAACCTACACCCATCTCTCTGACTAAACTTGACGCAGCTAGAATAGCCTTGACTACAGCCCTTACCTCCAGTGCCGAAAAACACCTGAAATGGATGAGTGGCAGGTTTTACCTCCTCTCTGACAAATTTGGCTCCCAAATAGCAGCGAAGCTCTCCCCTAAACAAAGAATTCGATCCCTTCTCAAAATAAAATCGCTCTCGGGCACGTTAACCCAAAATCCAAAACAGATCCTAGAGGCTTTCCATTCATTTTATTCTAACCTCTATGCAGATACAAACCCCTGCTCCCCTCTTAAACTAAATTCCTTTCTAGACAGTATCCCTCTCCCCAAAATATCCGACTCTCATTGCTCCATCATGGACTCCCCTATTACTGAAGGAGAAGTCAGGGAGGTCATCAAAGAACTAAAAAAGGGATCAGCCCGGGTCCAGATGGCTTTTCGACCCAATATTATAAGACCTTCATAGATACCCTCTCTCCTTATCTGGTCCGGCTCTTTAATTCCCTCTGAAAAGGAAAGACGATAGACTTAACAGCAAACCTTGCCTACGCTCTGTGATCCCCAAACCCGGCAAAGACCCCAGCCAAGTAAGCAACTATAGGCCAATTTCATTAATTAACAACGATCTTAAGATCATGACAAAAATTCTTTCCAACAGACTGGGATCATTCATAGGGTCTTATGTGCACAAAGACCAAGTTGGTTTTATCCCGGGAGGCAGGGTACGGACCAGATAAGGAGGGCGGTGGACATCATATCCCTCCTTAGGTCGGGCTGGGATGGGGGCCCCTCACCGGAAGGCCCTTGTCCTTAGACCTTCAGAAGGCCTTTGATATGGTCACCTGGCCCTATCTCTTCGCTACCCTTGAAAAGTGGGGCTTTGGCCCACACTTCCTCACCTCATTAAAGGCCCTATACTCCCTCCCCAAAGCTCAGGTTAGACTTCAGGGACCCCTCTCTGACCCTTTCCCTATAACTAAAGAAACACGACAAGGCTGCCCCCTTTCCCCCCTCCTCTTTGCCATAGCAATAGAGACTTTAGCCATAGCTATAAGAGACCACCTAGACATTCACGGAGTCACTTGCGGCCCCTCAACACACAAATGCGCACTCTTTGCGGATGATATCCTCCTCTTCATAACCTCCCCCCTATCTCGACCCCTAACATCTTACAGCTACTAGACGATTTTGGCCAGGCCTCAGGTCTATGGGTCAACATGTCCAAATCTACCACCCTCAACGTCTCGACTCCATTACCCCTGGTAGAAAGACTAAAAGAACACTTTCCATTCACTTGGAGCACCTCCTCCATCCCCCACCTAGGCGTCCACCTCACGTCCCCTATAGATCAACTTTATAAAAACAATTACCCACCTATGTTCAGGAAACTTAAGTCAGACCTAGACCAGTAGTCTTTATATAATCTGTCCTGGCTAGGCAGAGTAAATGCTATCAAAATGACCCTCCTCCCCAGGATCCTATATCTCTTCCGCTCCCTTCCCATACCAGTCCCCAAACTCCATATAACTAACCTCCAATTTGCAATAATCCGCTTTACTTGGGGTAATTTAAGTCACGTCTCTCTAAACAGACGCTCTTTTGTCCCAGACAGAAAGGAGGCCTAGGACTGCCTAACCTTTGGTGGTATTACCAGGCGGCACAATTAACTCAATTTTCTACCATATATTCCAGAGGCCCTAAACCGGACTGGCTGGGAATGGAAAAACAAGCATTCCCAAACTATACCATAGTTTCCTTATTTGGCTCCCCTCTAAATCTAGGCCCCCTATCCTCTCTCCCACATTAACCCACTAGATCGCCTTATGTGATTCCCTACATAAACTGAACTCTATAACGTCATGGTGGCACCCCCTAGCCCACATTTTCTACAACCCCCAATTTCCCCCAGGATTGGATATTAAGGCCTTTCAATGGTGGCTTGATAAAGGCCTATATCAAATCGGGCACTTTTTTAACTCCAATGGTCCCCTTGGATACTGCACCGCTAAACTAGAAATGCCCCCCTCCGAAAAATTTCGCTTTCACCAAATATCACACTTCTTACACACTCTCTCACCCAAAGACAATATCCCCCTAGCGGTTACTCCATCTGAGCAATGGTGCTCCACGGCCATGGATGTGAGGGGAGGAATTTTCCTGATATATTCAACACTTGCTGAGCCATAGGAGAAAGCGCCTTACATGCTCAGCTGGAAGCGTGATCTTGAGTTCGAGTGGGATCTAGACACTTGGAACTCTCATTTTGCTAGAGCTTTCAAAGGGATCCTCAATATCTCCCTGGTTGAAGCAAACCTCAAGGTCATCTCCCGCTGGTACCTGGTTCTGACTCGACTAATTAAATTTTTCCCACAGTCATCGCCCCTCTGTTTTAGAGGATGCGATCACCTGGGCTCCCTTCTCCATATCCTTTGTCAGTGTCCCAGATGAGAAGCTATTGGAACAAACTCTTTAACTTAATCTGTAAAGTAACTGGGACAGAGGTCAACCAAGACCCAACAATAGCCCTTCTGAACCGGAGGATTCCAAATACCACGAAATACACACAAAGGCTGATCCACTTCATGCTTCTGGGAGCTAAAATAACGATAGCACGGGCCTGGAAGTCCCCCTCAGTCTCTTTTCATTTAGCCAAGCAAAAAATTTCTTGGATTATGTTCCAAGATAAAACATCAAATACTATACTGGACAAACTCAAAACTTTCAAATGCATATGAGATCCCTGGGCCCGTCATATTGGCACCTCTATATAGCCCATAGACAGTTGACCTCCATGGCAACCCTCCTGATTTCCATCATTACCTCAATACCTAGCCCTTAGGAGAGCTGCACCTGGACCCCTTCTCCCTCCTTCCTGACTGCTTTCTCCTTTCATGCTAACCTGTCTATTCCTTCCCCTCTTTTCTGTCTCCTTCCTCATTACCCCCATTGGCCCTAACTAATGAGGATATGGGTTATGACTGTAACATTCCCCCAACTTCCACTTCCATATGCTACTATCTATACATATACTTTAAAGTTAACGCTCTACAGGTGGGCTCCCTGCCCTTATGGCAATTATTGAGAATGTTTCAAGGTTTTAGTTCTGACAAGTTTTAAGTCACATATGTCTTCACTCCGTGTGTATACACTGTTATCTTTAGTGGCCAATACAGGGTTTGCCTGGTGGCCAGATTGCTCCCAATAGGGGTGTCAGGGCGATTGGGCAACTCACGGCCGGCATACCGTGATTCACGGTGTGTACAACATAACTGATCATTGAGTTCTCCTTCAAATCTATCTTACATTAAGTTGATTGCTCAGGTGTTGAACTCTTTGTGAAAACGTTTGACATTTGCCATCTCTCTGATTTATTTATTTGCACTTTTGAAAACCAAAAAAAAAAAATTCCAATATGTACTGTAGTTGTTGAACAAATTACTATTTTCTAATTATATGTGAGATAATATGCAATATAAAAACATATGTGTGACACTTACATGCAACTGTTTCAAAAAGTAACAAAACTTATAAGATAATTTATAATATAATAAGGACAGCACAGCACCCCATTTTACATTTTAAGAAAATATTTTATTATAAATTAAACTAATATATCATTAGTTAAATCATCAGTTTGCATGTTCTCCCTTTGACTATGTGGTTTCCTTCCAAACTCCAAAGACATGCTGGTAGGTTAATTGGCTCCTGTCTAAATAGGCCCTAGTATGTATGTATGAATGTGAGATAATTTATAAAATAATAAGGATTCAACAACAACCCATTTTAAAAGATAAGAAAATATTTTATTATAAATGAAACTAAGTGCATACCACAATATATCATTAGTCAAATCATCACAGCTTTGTAAAAATCACATACTAAAATAAAATAACATTAAATAAGTCCTTGACATGGATTTGAAGCTGTATTTACAGCATCCACATGTTTCCTGGGATCTGGAAATGTCCATCGAATTGTAGATTCTGGTATGGATTCTGAAAAATGTTGGGAAGATCTCTGGGAGTTGAGAACTGACTACCCTGGGCGCTTTGGGATTTCATATCTTTTGAGAGATGTCTTGCTCTTCTGTTCTGGAACCAAACCTGCAACGTGTAAAAATAAATTCTCATTAATCATCTATATACTGTACTAGGGGATGTTTGGAATGTTATGGCTTCATTCGTTTTAATTGTTCAGGACATTTTTTCTCTATGTTCATCTGGTGATCCAGCCAGTACCACACTTCCTGTCATAGGATGACCACACTGATTGCTGTACCATATCTTTGGAGGAGCAGTGTTGTCACCTTAAGACAAGAACTGTGTTACAACTACAAAACACCTCTCCCTCTCCTTGTCTCCATAACACAGTTGGGATGTGTTCTGTCATTTACAGACATGAATTGGGCAGGGCTGATAACAATGGTTAAGATTTTAGTGCAAATTTAGCAGATCACTACAGGAAGCTAAGTAATCACTGGATTTCTGGCAGGACCAACAACATTTTTTAAGAGACAGAAAATGTTGAAAGGTATATTGTAGAAAATGAGTGACTATGTTTTCTATTTTGCCTACACACACAGATTGCCTTGATACAGCTGTTATGTACACTACTTGAATGATTGAAGCATCACAGACATATGAACATTCTGACACAGAACTGTATTCTCAGTTGTCAGGCCACAATTCCAGATTTCACCAGAAGGTGGCAGTTGGTATGAAATCTTGAATTACCGGTCCCGCTCTATAAAATGTAGTACCCCAACAGAGGAGGAGAACCAAATGTGTTACCGCAGAGGGAAATTTTAGTTAATTCCCATTAAAAACGTATGAAATAAACAAATATACAAATAAAAAGTTAAGTGACTAGACTGTAAAATTTTGTAGTGTAATATACAACAACTTAATACTGAATAAACTATTTTGTTAATAAGGAAGTAGGTTTTTACCTGTATTCTGGGTTCAGAAATCCCAGTTATCTTGGCAATATGGCACCTTTCTGTGAAGTTTGGATTGGGGTTACGATCAAACTCATTCATCAGGAAGGCAGTCTGCTCCTCGTTGAAGTGTGTCCTCTTTCTACATTGTGCTTTAGAGTTGCTGTTCTGGAAATCCTCAATATTGACTCTGGGTTGCTTGCATCCTTCATACTCATCTTCTTCCAACTTTCCTAGAAATGAGCACAAGGAAATTCAAACATCATGAAAACTTGATTTAGGAGACAGAAAAACAATAATAAAAAATTTACTAAATAAAAATTCAAACTGATAAACACATTGACATCTCAAAAATGTACTATTATAAATATTTTCCTTAGAGAAGTAAAATTGCACTTAGTTTTATGCATTTAGTTTTATTAAGACAGCCTTAGGGAATAAGAACATTCCTTGTTTTAGTTTTCGTTTCATAAATCGCATTAAAAAAAAATGTTAATAATTAATGGAATACTCTATTTTGTAAAAGTGTATCAATTTCAACTCTTGCATTTGTTTACCATACAACAACCACTAAGAGTAATAACAACAATCATCACAAGGTGGATGGATAGATAGATAGATAGATAGATAGATAGATAGATAGATAGATAGATAGATAGATAGATAGATAGATAGATAGATAGATAGATAGATAGATAGAAGATTTCCTAGAAATAAGGAGATAGTAAAACAATAACAGTTTTACAAAACAAAAATTCAAACCGATAAACACATTGACATCTCAAAAATGTACTATTATAAATATTTTCCTTAGAGAAGTAAAATTGGATAAAGACAAAGAGATAGATAAGGCGAGAGAAAGAGATAGATAGATAGATAGATAGATAGATAGATAGATAGATAGATAGATAGATAGATAGATAGATAGATAGATAGATAGCTTACTTACTTTTTAATGGATTCTGACTAATGGTGTCCTTATTTGCAGGCTCCTTTGGGATTACGGATTTTTTGGCCTGTGCTTCTTGTTGGAGCCCCAAGAGGATATAAATTTCCCGCAGCTTTTGTTGTAAGGTGGAGGAGACTTGTAGATCAGTTTGGCTTTCTGTAGGTAAGAAACCATCAGGAGAGATGCATGGAGTGCTATTGAAGTTATCCTGGAACCTTGGGGGAGGAGACATTGTTGGATAGTCTTCTTCTAGAGAAAGCACAGTGCAGAGAACTTGGTCCATCTCAGTATCCATGTCTGCTCACCTTACTTAATTATGTTAGAATGAGGGACTGGGGTCCTTAGACAGATTTTATCTCTAGAGAAATGTGGAATGGACCTGGACCAATACTGGGCTACAAACCCACTCAGTCCTTTGAAGTCTCCGAGGAACTATATCCTTTGATCCTCCCCAGACACCTCACCATAATGGTGCCTTACAACTTGGCATTGCCAGTGTAGCAATTATTATGTAAATATGTGTATTGGAAGTGAGGTTTTATGTTCCCCTACTGTAAGAGTTGTCACCTCAGCTATGAAGTATCCATCACACTTATGTATGTATGAATTCCCCATTTGAGAACTTCATACAAATCAATATTTTCTTTTTTTTTTTTTTATTTTAGTTGTCATACATATAGAGAAATAAACAATTTCATTAATCCATCAATCGTATGAGTTCCAACGAATCCATTCAAAATCCATTTAACAGCATTACTCCTATCTTAAATACATCTACAGAAAAAAACAATAACTAGTTATTTGAGATAGTCTCCATTCTCTTCCGTTAGACCTGCTTCTCTTGTATGCCCTGACAACATATACTAAGAAGAAAAACCTCTACATATCTGAAGAGGCAAAAGAAGAAAATAAGAAGCCCCATGAGGGAAAGATTTCCTAAAAAAAAACAAAAAAAAAAAAACACTGATAGGGGAGATGTACCGAGGAAAAGGCGAGTTTACTATACCATCATCCACGAAAGTGAGGTCACCCCCAAGTCCACAGTCTCTTTTTCACATACTCTCAGGAGCAAAGAGGGAACTCCCTTCCTCCGAGAATTTAAATGTATTCCATTGGCCCCAAGTTTCTAAATATGTCTCCTTTTGATTTTGAGCCGATAATAGCAAATCCTCCATCCTATTAACCTCTTCAATTCGTGTGACCCATGTAAGAATTGTGGGAGGGTACGTATCTCTCCACTGCCGTACGATACATGATCTAGCCGCGTTAATAAGATGGCGCAAAATTAATTTACTATATGTTTCCCCCGGTATGTTTGAGACATGTAACAAAAATAGGGCTGCATCTTCTGGGAGGTTATACTCAGTAAATTTCTGTGCTATCCGCCGTATCTCCCTCCAGAAGTACTCCAGTTTTGGGCAGGACCAAAGAACGTGGAGTAGAGTCCCTCTTTCCTCCTGACACCTCCAACATTTGTCTGGGATCTCCGGAAAGAATTTATTAAGTAATGAGGGTGTACGGTACCATCTTGTCATTATTTTAAAATTAGTTTCTTGGATTCTTGTGGATATTGAAGATTTCAACGCAAGATTTACTATCTGCCTATGTTGTGCCTGGGTGAACGTCCTGTCTAATGTAATTTCCCACTTCCTTATATATGGAGGGACATAATCCTCTTGGGGGGCAACCAGTAATGCATATATTTGCGAGAATAAATGAGAGCAAGGCCCTGTCCCCTCACATAGTTGTTCTAAGGGTGTCAATGTTCGTTGAAATCTGTCTGGAGGTGGGAGAGTGTTAAGAAAATGTCGCAACTGGGCTGCACTCCAGGAATCAAGACAGAAACGTTCGTTGGATGAGGTTAGTTCAGGTAATGAGGGCCATGTCCCAGTAGCTATTTGTATAAAATGCGAGGCCTGAAAACACTGTGAGTCTGAAAGTTTCCTGAAGGGTCCCTCCTGTAGTCCCGGAGGGAAACGAGGATTCCCTACAATAGGGTACAGGGGGGAGTTGACAGATGATAATAAAGTGGTGGAACATATTCGGGAGCTTTTTGAGAGCTGAACTCAGGTCTCCATAGCACCAAACCGCACGACGCAATGGGACCTCACACTGTGATTGCTCGATTTTTGGCCATATTTTAAAGCTTGCATGCCTACACCAGTCTACTAGTCACGCCATATGAGCCGCCTGATAATATTTCTGCATATCGGGTACTGCTACCCCCCCATATTGTTTAGGCATTGTCATTAAACAGCGTTTAATTCTGGGCCTTTTATGGGCCCAAATGAATTCAGTTATCATCTTATTAGTCTGTTTAAAGAATTCTGGGGGTATATGAATGGGTAGAGTTTGAAAAAGATAGGAAAATTTAGGCAATACTGACATTTTTATTATGTTACATCTACCGAACCAAGAGAAAAGGCCTTGATGCCATTTAGAGAGTAAGACTTTCACTCTACTCAGTAGAGGTGGGAAATTCAACTCAAAGGTTTGGTCCAATTTAGGTGGAATCAACGTGCCCAGGTATTTGATGCCCGTATAGGTCCATCTAAACTTAAAATTCATTTTTAAAGCGTTAATTTGAGTCGTAGTCATAGATACACCCATTGCCTCTGACTTGGACATATTAATTTTTAAATTGGACAGTGCACCATATTGGTCCAATTCTCTTAGTAGGTTCGGCATAGATATAACAGGATTAGTAAGGCAGAATAAAAGATCATCTGCATATGCGGATACTTTATGATGTAAATCTCCAGTTATTAACCCCCTAATATCCGGGTTTTGCCTGACCTTACAAAGAAATGGCTCTAAGGTGATAGCAAAAAGGAGTGGTGATAAAGGGCACCCTTGGCGGGTGCCATTAGAGATAGAAAAAGGTTCAGATAGAACTCCATTTGCTTTTATTTGTGCCTCCGGCCTTGTGTATATGCTCGAGATCCACCCTACCATCCTCTCCCCTACACCCACATATCGTAGGACTGAGAACATAAAAGACCAATTGACCCCGTCGAATGCCTTTTCGGCATCCGTTCCCAGAAACACAGTGGATGTTTTGGAATGACCGGCTACGTGGACTAGATTCAGAGTTTTAATGGTATTATCACGGGCCTCCCGCGTTGGAATGAAGCCTACCTGGTCTGGGTGTACTAATGCAGACAAATGTGGTTGTATACGTGTGGCTAATATTTTTGTAAATAACTTAAGATCTACATTCAATAATGAAATGGGGCGATAGCTGCTACATATTGATGGGTCCTTATCCTCCTTCGGAATAACGGTGATATGTGCTTTCAGGGTTTCTGGAGTAAATCCTGTCCTGTGTCCCATTGCATTAAATGTTTGTACCATCTGCTTACCCAAAAAATGTCTGGTAGTATTTATGTGTAAAGCCATCCGGACCCGGAGCTTTCCCTGGTTTGGATGTCTTGATGGCCTCTTGCAATTCCTCTAAGGTAATAGCAACGTCCAACTCTTCTCGAATCTGAAGAAAGAAAGAAAGAAAGAAAGAAAGAAAGAAAGAAAAAGGGAAAGGAAGAAAGAAGGAAAGGAAGGAAGAATGACAAAAGGAAATGAAGGAAGGAAGGAAGGATGTTTTTACTGTAGGGCTACTATGGAAGGAAAAATACAAGGGTGCCCTCGCCATTTTGTCATTCAATATCAATGTGCTCACAGTCACATCCATCCATGTAAAATCTGACTTCCTAATGTTCATATTTTACTTATGAAAATAGACATAAAGAAGAAAGAGAAAAAAAAAAGAAAAGAAAGAAAGAAAGAAAGAAAGAAAGAAAGAAAGAAAGAAAGAAAGAGGGAAAGATGGAAAGGAAGGAAGGAAGAAAGAAGGAAAGGAAGGAAGAATGACAAAAGGAAATGAAGGAAGAAAGGACGTTTTTACTGTAGGGCTACTATGGAAGGAAAAATACAAGGGTGCCCTCGCCATTTTCAATGCACATTTAAAAGTGTGGACTCTTTGTGAAGACCCCTCGTATAATAAAGATTACACATACAATAGATAGCTAAAATAATGGGGCAGTGATGAAATATACATGACATAGATATGAGATATATAGATATGAAATAGATGCATTGGTTCATTTGAGGAAGAAAGATCGATTAATATAATAGAGATAAAATAAACATAAGATAGATAGATGGATAGATAGATAGATAGATAGATAGATAGATAGATAGATAGATAGATAGATAGATAGATAGATAGATAGATAGATAGATAGATAGATAGATAGATAGATAGATAGATAGTAACATGAATAATAAAGTAAAGATGAAAGCTGAAAGATAGGTATGAGATAGAGACATAGACAGATAGATAAAGAGATAAATAGAAACATAGAAACATAGAAAAGTACCGACAGAAAAAAAGACTGAGTAGTCTATTGAGTCTGCCCGTTTTTTTTTTTTTTGTTTTGTGTTTTTGTTATTTAGTTTTATTTTTCTATTTTTTGTTAACTTTATTTTTTGAGTATAGATCTATATTTGTCCCAAGCATGTTTGAAGCCATTTACTGTTGACTGTCTTTCTACCTCTGCTCGAAGTTTATTCCAAGCATCAACTACCCTTTCATTAAAATAATACATTCTAAAATTAGTTTTGAATTTTCTTTCATTTATTTCATAACTAAATCTAGAAAGTATTATTTTACTAAAAGGGTAGTTGCTTGGAATAAACTTCCTGCAGAGGTAGTGAGACAGTCAACAGTAAATGGCTTCAAATATGTTTGGGACAAACATAGATCTATACTCAGACTAAAAAGTTAATGAAAAAACAAAAAACAAGACAAAAAACAAAAGATAGAATAATGGGATACTGAAGAAATATTCAAGAGATAGTTGTAGATATGAGATAAATGCATGGGCTCATATGGATAGATACTCTAGATGAATAGAATAGAAAGAATGGGACAGTGATGAAATATATATGAGATAAAAATGAGAGAGATATGAGACAGATTGAGATAGAGAGAGAAATAGATAGATAGATAGATAGATAGATAGATAGATAGATAGATAGATAGATAGATAGATAGATAGATAGATAGATAGATAGATAGATAGATAATGAAAATCAAGTTTGATTAATTAATTTTGTGGTGAGCACCCAAAAATAGTATCTTAAAATGTGCAATAAATTGTATGATAACTAGGTTATTATAAGGCTTATAAGGACATATACAGTATGTGTGTGAGCTGAGGTAGTTGCCTTTTATTTAACTTCACCAACAAAAAAATCACACCAGTGAAAGTTGAAAAATCTGAGATATATTATATGGTCATCATTAGTAAGTTGCCCTTACCTTGGTTATTTCCTAGCTGAATATGTATCAATATATTTAGATTTTAGGGCCCATAGACACTGTTGCTTTTTAACACACGGGTTCTGATGCCCTAGAACGCATATGTCGTGGTTTGCCATTATAACGACATTGTCTGTTCCCATCTCAGTGCTCTAGTACAGTGCGTCTTTAAAAATCTGTGTTTTGAGGTATTGGGAGGCCCATGGATGTCAATGGCAAGGCGTAAATCGTGTGCTTTGATGTGTTGGTGACAAGTAATAATTAGCGTTGGTCAATGGCTGTTAACCGTATCCACTCCTAATTCTAAATTTAAAAAAAGAAATACAGGTCAATGCACAAAGGAAATACACACTGATGCATGACAATGCACCTACCTAACATTACACAAAAACACGCCTCTACACCCATGCATAGATCCCCTTAATGTTTCTTTGAGTTGAGAAAATTAGGTCTGAAATATCCCGGCTGGTTTTGATGGTTGCTGCAATGTACAGGCATATCAGGTTTGTATATGGATTGGAGGTCTTTATCAAGCTTCAAGTACCCTTTGAAGATGGAGATCAGTGATATCAGACTGGGACAATAGTGACTATGTTATTAGAGTATCACCTCCTAAGGATGTGTGTCTGCTCCAGCCCCACGGTGTTCTAATCATTTCCCTGTGGATTGCAGACTGCATTCTAATGTATCTATGTTGTCCATTAAACCTAAATGATAGCTAATCATGTGTTTCCTCAAAATCACAAAATATTGAGTACAGCCAATGTTATTTGCACTGATACTGGATCTTGCAAAACACCAAATAATATCTCTCTATGTATTCATCTATCTCATACCTATTGCTCATCATTCTATATATGACACTATCTATTTTATATATACCGTATATTAAATAAATATCACATATCCATCTCATAGCTACCTCTTATCTACTTCATTATTCACGTCTCTCTATTAATCAAATCTATCTATCTATCTCATATTAACCTGTGCATCTATTCATTAAATCTCATATCAATCTATGCATTCATCTCATATTTATAAATATATAATATACTGCATATATCTAATAATAACCCGTCTATCTATCTGTCTATCTATCTATCTATCTATCTATCTATCTATCTATCTATCTATCTATCTATCTATCTATCTATCTATCTATCTATCTATCTATCTATCTATCTATCTACCACTTATCTACCTAATGTATTAAGTAATTTTATCACTGTCCCATTAGTCTACCTATATACAGCACCTGTCTGTCTGTCTGTCTGTCTGTCTGCCTACCTGTCTGTCTGTCTATCTATCTATCTATCCTTCTATCTGCCTATCTATCCTTCTATCTATCCTTCTATCTGTCTATCTATCCTTCTGTCTGTCTATCTATCCTTCTATCTGTCTATCTATCCTTCTGTCTGTCTATCTATCCTTCTATCTGTCTATCTATCCTTCTATCTATCCTTCTGTCTGTCTATCTATCCTTCTGTCTGTCTATCTATCCTTCTATCTGTCTATCTATCCTTCTGTCTGTCTATCTATCCTTCTGTCTGTCTATCCTTCTGTCTGTCTATCCTTCTGTCTGTCTGTCTGTCTGTCTGTCTGTCTGTCTGTCTGTCTGTCTGTCTACCTACCTGTCTGTCTGTCTATCTATCTATCTATCTATCTATCTATCTATCTATCTATCTATCTATCTATCTATCTATCTATCTATCTATCTATCTATTTGTCCACCTGATGATGATTGTTGTTATTACTCTTAGTGGTTGTTGTATGCTAATAGAATGCAAGAGTTGAAATTGATACACTTTTACAAAATAGAGTATTACATTTATTATTATCATTTTTTTTAAATGTGATTTATAAAACGAAAACTAAAACAAGGAATGTTCTTATTCCCTAAGGCTGTCTACATAAAACAAAATGGTTTATCGTAATTATTTAGAATTAGGAATACAATAAAATGGGTGGTATGGAAGGTTATACTAAGGAACTGCCCCTTGATGATCTTTTCCTTTCAATGTCAACCAAAGATGTGGATTACATATATTTGAAGTGTGTAGCAGTTTCACCAAGTTTCTTTTGATATGAAAGGACTCCATGCATTTACAATATGCAATCTACTAACATTTTTTGTTCTGGTCCAAATGATGTGTGAACAGGAAGACAGCTTTGGAGGGGGGATCAAGGTTTATTGCTGGTCCTCTTAGGGCCATCAAAGTAAAGTACCCTTTGTCCTACCTAACCTTTTTTGACACTTCATGAATCCCCTCTGAATATATAGAGAGTTTTGAATTAACTATGACCAAACATTTTGAGAGAAGACTCAGGTGAGCCAACATGGAACATGACCCAGAGTTTGAACAGGTGATTTGTAATGCTCTTTCCCTACAAGATGACTATCCTGACCTTTATCTGCCCATTATGTCAGTGGGAAGCTCTGGGACATTTCCTTCAGATGTGGAATTACAATTACCTTTGAAGAACCCAAACATCCTTCAGAACAACCTAGTAGAGCTTTATTCAGTTATTGGGATGCCACAAGAAACCCAGAAAAGTGGTACCATTGTTACTGTCAAGCAAGAGGAGCCCACACAAACCACATGCATCCAGGATCAGCCTCATTGCACAAGTCAAAACACAGCTGCGCTTAAAAGTAAGTTCGATATTTTATAAATATTTTTTTTTTAACAGTATATAAACCTGCATGTTTTTTAAGCCATCTCTAGATACAAACTATTTAGAGTACTTTAGTTGAAGGCATAGACCACATAAAGCAGTTAGAGCCTATGTGGTTGGTTTACTAAAGGCAAATAAATGTTTCACTTTGCAAGAGAAATTTTACAGAGTTTAGTGGATGAATTGAAGCTTGGCTGACTTCTACCATCCAATCATGTGCAATCAAATTTTTTTATTTATTTATTTTCCTTCCATGTGATTGGGTATTCTTTGCAATGTGAAACTTCAACATGTTCATTGAGCTCCGGAGAAAAATTCCCTTGTAAAGTGAACAGCCTTTTGTAAATTAATCCCTATGTTTGTTTTTTAGTGAGGGTCTCCATTAGGTGAGTTTACCCTCACTTCCTTTCAGGACAGGATATGATGAGAAATACCTCTAATATGAACAGAAACAAAAATTTTTTTTTGTAGAGTGGATTAGAATTAGAATATCTTTTTACTGCCATCTGTCTCTTTCTATCCAAATGACAATGGCTCCCCCAATTTAGCTTATGGGTGTCACTGAGACAGCTGGCCATGCATTACACAATTATCATTATTCAATTACCTTGAGATTTACCTTTGACTATGTAGTGCAAGGGCCTGTCTGATTGCATACAAATCAAAAGTGTTTAGGCTTGACCTTATATTATATTGTTTTGGTCAATCTAAAGGAAAACTTTACAAGTAAATGGTATAATGTATGGCCAGCCTAAAAAAATCTCCTTAGTAGGGCAACATTTAAAAATCTAATAGAGATTTTGACTTTTTCCAAATCTAGACCTAAAAAAAATAATAATTAGAGGTTGGTTATAACCCTTACAAATAAAGATATATCATGACTATTATACCATGCTGAAATGTAGATGCTCTGTTAATTAGAGTTCATTAAACTTCAAAAATCTGTTTCCACACTCAAATGTGATTTATATGGTCTTGGACAGAAAATAAAGGTGTATTGCATGTATGGACCTTCACAAAAATCTCACAATTCTAATAGCATGGGGTTCCATAGAATACTATAAGTTATATATTCAAAGAATTTATCTTTTTCTCCCCTATTATAACTCTTTTTAGAACTGTAGAACATTCTACAAAGTGAAATAAAAAAAAACAGAATGGGCCTTCACAAAATGTAAAAATCCCACAATTCTGATGTCATTATTTTTTTTTAATATTTAACAGAAATATTCAAAGAGGTTTTCTTTTCCTGTGCTTATAACTCTTTTTAGAACTGTGGAAAAAATAATGTCTTTATCATTTACCTGAGCTCTGTCCCAGGCCACAACCAAGTAGCCCCCTTATTTTTAGCAGCAACATAAAACTCTGCAAAACATTGGTAAATTCCAAGCTTTTCTAATCTGCCTTATTTGATAGCGACTGATGTAATCTGATCATTCATTTATGAAAAAAAGAACCATTTAGGTTCCATTTATATGTTTTTTTATACCAGTAACTTTTCTTTTATTAATATCAGACTTTGTTGGTCTCTTTAACAGGGCCTTTCCCTGTGGAGGAACTAGAAAGTCCTAATATGATCAGAGGTGACATAGAAGATCAGCTTCCATCAACTTCAAGTCAGAAGTCTAGAAAAAGAACCTTATACAATAAACAACAAACCCTCTTCCTTCAAAAACAGTTTAACTGCAGTCCCTACCCAGACTATGTGAGCAGATGCTGCTTCTCACAGATAACCGGGATACCAGAACCCAGAATACAGGTGAGAGGTTATTCTTATTTGTTATAGAATAAGTTCAAGGGCAATAATATGTGTTAAGCATTGGAAATACATAAAAAATACAAAGTGGATTAAAAAATTGATGAAAACACCCTTTGGAAATCCTACTTATACAATATGGGCAATTTAGCCTTCTCTGAATTGAAGATCCAAATGTACTACATTTAAATGTATTATTTAGTTTAAATAATACATTAAATAATAGTTTTAATGTAATTTTTATTCAATTATGTAATTTAATTTCAACTGTGAATTGTAATTAAAATATTTAATTGTAATTTACTTTTGGTTTTTGCAATAAAACCGTTAAATATATTTTGGAGAAAAAAAAGGTATTTAAGAATACTATGTGAAGATATTTATTTTTCTCAAGTATATATGTTGTCTAGAAGACAGGATAGTCATTAATAGCCACTTGTTGTTTTTACAGGTCTGGTTTCAAAACCGAAGAGCAAGATACCTGACAAAATCTCCCAATTCTCAGGAAACTGAAAATGCCCTAATGACGAGAAGAAAACCAAACTTTGTATGTGCAGGATCTCCGTATCCAAAAGTATGCAAAAACAGCTAAGAACATCCACACAAGACCCTTCGCACCCAGAAGGAGAAACATGAAAGTCAAAGTTTAAGACTATTTATGTTAAATGGCATTTTCAGCACTTTTTTATCCCTTTCCCCTTCACACTACATACTGTGATACCCAAAACTGACCCTCTGTTCTTTTTAAGTCAAAGTGAAGTTTCAGTGTTCACTTTGGGTTATTTTTCTAATAGATTTTTAAAATAACATAATATAATCTTAAAGGTTTTCAATTGTATTCTGGCTTGACCATTTTTTTTCTATTTACAGTAATAGCAAATATCAGTTGGTTGTTGTTCATCTGAAACGTCTTTGTAAATGCAAATTCAGTGAGAAGAAAAAAAAAAACAAAAGCAATACATCAAGGTATAATTTGACATGTACTGTAATAGAACAAACATTAAATAAAATTAGAAACTTTTTCAAATAAATAATATAGAAAAGGAGTAATAACTATGTTTGTACGGTAAGTCTTTTTTATTTAAATTGGAATGGCTTTATGTAAAAGACCATACAATATTTCAGGTTTAAGTATGAAAAGTTCTGAAGTGAATGAAACACCTGTTAATAAAAAAGTTTTATTTTTCAAATCCAATATGTTATATTATGTTATAAATTGTAAAACTATTAGACCATAAATTCTATTCAAAGATAATCCAATTCAAATCCAATGTGTTACTATGAATACAATTTTTTTTTCAAAAAATACACATTAAATGAATGATTAATAAAGACATATTAAACAATTAATTTAAAATCATCATTTCTATTCAAATATAATCCTATTCAAATCCAATGCGTTACTTTAAATACAAATAAAAAAAGACATATTTAATGAATGGATAATAAAGACATCTTAAACAATTAATTTAAAATGTATATTTTTTATGTTATGCCTAAAGTAGTATTGATGGTGTCAAATACAAAAAAGTCAAAATTATTTTTTATTTGAATAAAAAAAATTGTAAAACTATTAGACCATAATTTCTAGTCAAATATATTTTATATGAGTAATTACTCATTTTACTTTAGTGTCTGGAGATAAGTAAATTAACATTATTTCACACTCTGATAAAGGTTTGATAAGGTGTGATGTCCTGTAGATCAAAGCTCACAGTAGATGCTTCTCTACACCATAACTTCAAAGAAACATCAAACACCGGGTTTTTATTTGTACCCCAATACACATTCTGGTTTCTGCAGAAAGAGCCAGAACCAGGCATAAGACAAACAAGGGCTCAGTAAACTGAAGTCATCTTAAAAAATGCATTGTATGGGGGATTGGACAATTGAAGTGGACAGAATTAGAGACCTGCAACGAATGGTGGCACAGGAAATGGGTAAAGATGAGCAATTCTCTAAAACTTGGACCCCGTGGTCTATGTTCAGTTATTCCACGGAGTTCCTCCCATGGGCCGAAGGGGACCCTGTCCCTACAACTAGCCTAGATGGAGTGTCTTCTATTCATATCTACTCTGTTTCAATGCTTTTTCTTTCCTTTCCTTTTCTCAACACCTTTTGACGTCTTTATGTGCTATCCGAAAAAATGCCCCGCAACAATATGTCTCACCTCAAGGAAATGATGTGATCCATGCAGCATACCCTTTGTTGAGCAACTTTGATTAACAAAATACCTTCAACCCTTAAACCTTGGTATGTTACTACCCAAGTGTTTACCGCCCATACAGCAGATAGTGGTGTATACTAAGTTCAATTGAGTTATATGCTATGTTATGGACATACCTGGACAATACCATTCAGAATCAAACATACAAATATGACACAACCTATATACAAAAATGTGTTATGTTTACAATATCCTAATTATTCTTCTATGTTATCTAACCACGTATTTTGGTTATGCTTTCTTATCTAATAAAACCAGATCGAATTAAAACATGCATTGTAGGCAGATACTGAAAATACTGTATTATTTTTCACAGTTTAGTATTCACTAATAATATATTTGTAAAATACAGTTACTACAAATACCTGAATATGTATTTAGCTTCCTATTCTCCTCTGAAAGAAGAAGGGTGAATACCAGTGGTTCTCAACTCCTGTCCTCAGGACCCACTAACAGGCCAGATTTTAAGTATTACCTTGGGGAGATGCAGACTAGAATACTGCATTTACTGAGCAGAAAATTATATCACCTGTGATGTAGTTCCGTTAACTTGCAAACCTGGCCTGTTAGTGTGTCCCCAGAACCACTGGTGTATACCTAAAGCCAATAAGCTTATGCTCCAGTGTAAATGTGCTTTCATGATGATAGGGAGAGAGAACATAGTGAGCAGAGGGATAACCTCATCATTTTGCTGCTGCTTCTTTTATGTCCAACCAGCACGTTAGGGTATATTTTTTTTTTTAGTCAAATTAAAAGTTATTTATTTTGATTGTTGATTGAGTCAAATATAGATCATACAGAGTAGTACAAAGCATGATATGAAGCAGTAATTGACATGTTATAATGTCAGATTTTTTAAAACATGCAATTCAAATATATGGCAGAACTTACACATAATATATAATGATACTTGGGACAATGTATAATGAGTGTAAAGAAACAAACCAATTAAACCATTAAAGATTTAATGTAAAGAAAAATAAAACTGTCAAACATCTTGATCAGGTTCTGCATGCCCGCAGGATCCTGCAGGCAAGCCATTCCCCAACATTCTACTCAACCCACGCTAGGGTATATTTAAATGGCTGACAGTTTCACTTTCACTAGAATGTATGGAAATATAATATTACTAGAGCTGCATATAGGAGACACTGCAGACATGTCCATCAACCTAAAAGCTGGTCACACACTATTAGATTTTTTTTTTCAACCTGGATTTTTTTGTTTTTTGTTTAAGACAAATCTTAATTTGAACAGTGTATAGCCAGTTTTACTCTGCAACAGGGGAGGATTGGGAACATTTGGCCTGGGAGACAAACATAACCAACTGACCCTTTCATGGTAGGGATCCCTTTGGGCCACAGAAAATGTACCACACAAAGTGTGCCGGTACCATGGTACTGCAATGATTGGTGGGCATATTAGGGTGAATATTGTCTTAGATAACACACACACACACACATATATACAGTATCTCACAAAAGTGAGTACACCCCTCACATTTTTGGAAATATTTTATTATATCTTTTCATGTGACAACACTGAAGAAATTACACTTTGCTACTATGTAAAGTAGTGAGTGTACAGCTTGTATAACAGTGTAAATTTGCTGTCCCCTCAAAATAACTCAACACACAGCCATTAATGTCTAAACCGCTGGCAAAAAAAGTGAGTACACACCTAAGTAAAAATGTCCAAATTGGGCCCAATTAGCCATTTTCCCTCCCCGATGTCATGTGACTTGTTCGTGTTACAAGGTCTCAGGTCTGAATGGGGAGCAGGTGTGTTAAATTTGGAGTTATAGCTCTCACTCTCTCATACTGGTCACTGGAAGTTCAACATGTTACCTCATGCCAAAGAAGTCTCTGAGGATCTAAAAAAAAAAACACACAAAATACAAAAGGTGGCCTAGGCTATAAGAAGATTGCCAAGACCCTTAAACTGAGCTGCAGCACGGTGGCCAAGAACATACAACGGTTTAACAGGACAGGTTGATGAGACCAAGATAAACTTATTTAGTTCAGATGGTGTCAAGCGTGTGTGGCAGCAACCAGGTGAGGAGTACAAAGACAAGTGTGTCTTGCCTACAGTCAAGCATGGTGGTGGGATTGTCATGGTCTGGGGCTGCATGAGTGCTGGCACTGGGGAATTACAGTTCATTGATGGAACCATGAATGCCAACATGTACTGTGACATACAGAAGCAGAGCATGATCCCCCCTACAGAGACTGGGCCGCAGGGCAGTATTCCAACATGATAATGATCCCAAACACACCTCCAAGATGACCACTGCCTTGCTAAAGAATCTGAGGGTAAAGGTGATGGACTGGCCAAGCATGTCTCCAGACCTAAACCCTTTTGAGCATCTGTGGGGCACCCTCAAATGAAAGGTCGAGGAGCGCAAGGTCCCTAACATCCACCACCTCTGTGATGTCATCATGGAGGAGTGGAAGAGGACTCCAGTGGCAACCTGTGAAGCTCTGGGGAACTCCATGCCCAAGAGGCTTAAGGCAGTGCTGGAAAATAATGGTGGCCACACAAAATATTGACACTTTGTGCCCAATTTGGATATTTTCACTTAGGGGTGTACTCACTTTTGTTGCCAGCGGTGTAGACATTGATGGCTGTGTGTTGAGTTATTTTGAGGAGGCAGCAAATTTACACTGTTATACAAGCTGTACACTCACTACTTTACATTGTAGCAAAGTGTCATTTCTTCAGTGTTGTCACATAAAAAGATAAAATAAAATATTTACGAAAATGTGAGGGGTGTACTCATTTTTGTGAGATACTGTATATATATATATATATATATATATATATATATATATATATATATATATATATATATATATATATGTATATATATATATTCTAATATGGCATCTCAGAGTTGCAAATTAAGTAGATGGAGCAAGACCCCCACTGCCCAGTGGTGTGATCACAGGTCTGACGAGGGAACATGTACTGTCAATATCAACGGCTCAACTATCAACTTGTCCCCCCACGCCAAGGTCCTAGGTGTAATCCTGGACTCCAAAGTAACCTTTCAGCCCCACATCCTATTGCTATCCAAAATTTGCCGCCTCTACCTCTGCAACATCTCCAAGATATGCCCCTTTCTGACCAATGTCACCACAAAGCTTCTAATTCACTCCCTGGTCATCCCTCGCCTCGACTACTGCAACTCCCTCCTCATTGGCTTACCTCTAAATAGGCTATCCCTACTTCAGTCCATCATGAATGCTGCTGCCAGGCTCATCCACCTTACTAACTGCTCAGCGTTTGCTATACCCCTCTGCCAATCCCTCCATTGGCTGCCACTCAACCAACGAATTAAATTCAAGATACTAACAATAACTTACAAAGCCATCTACAACTTGGCCCCCAGCTACATCACTAACCTAGTCTCAATATACCAACCTAATCGTTCTCTTCGTTCCTCCCAAGACCTCCTACTCTCAAACTCCCTTGTCACCTCATCCCATGCTCGCCTTCAGGACTTCTCCAGAGGCTCTCCCATCCTCTGGAATGCTCTACCCCAATCTGTCCTACTTTATCCTACTTTGTCCACTTTCAGACGATTCCTGAAAACTCATCTCTTCAGAGAAGCCTGTCTGGCCCCCACCTAAAAACTGTACATTTATTTTCTCAATCATCACATCCCCCACAGTTATTACCCCTTGTATTTCTTGACCTTCCCTCTTAGGTTGTAAGCTGTAAGGAGCAGGGCCTTCTGATTCCTACTGTATTAAAGTGTATTGTATTTATACTGTCTACCCTCAAGTTGTAAAGCGCTGCTTAAACTGTTGGCGCTATATAAATCCTGTATAATAATAATAATAATGTACTGTTGCTATATAACACCCCGTAGCTGTCACTGACTGGGGATTTAACTATGATTAAGGTCTGAATGAGGGAACGTCTAAACTTAGCATCAGCAGGCCAAAATATATTATTTGTACTATCCTGGGATATATTATAAGAGTACAGATACTGAAGCTGCATGTAATACTGGGCAGCCATAGTCAGCCCATTCCTTCCCTGCTCTTCACCTTCTTTGCCATGCCAGTAACCAGTGTAAGTACACCCACTATAAGCCTGAATTAGCAGTTCAGCTGTTGTGCAAGGAATGATAGGAATGTAATAAAAAAGAAAGATTACAGGTAATTACACTGTCAAAAAAATAATATCTTCCCAGTTGTTCAGTAAACATGAATAAGCAAGAAATTGAAGAATTTAGACTTTACTGGGATCTTTAAAGAAAATCAATTACATTGCATATGTTTTATCCTAATATGTAAATCTGATAAAAGCATTATTGTCCATGTTTTAATGTTTTTAGAAATCTTCTTTCTATTTGGAGTGTTTCATTATGCATGTAAAACTGGGCAGCCCATATTCACTTATTAAATGTTCAGTTTTCAGTTGTAGAGGATCAAAGGACTGCTGCTGATATGTCTGACCACACCCGTCTCAGTGACTGCCTATTGAGAGGTCATCAAAGCTTATAAGTAAGGTGACAAACAAGGACAAAGGACACATTTCATACCATAACAGACTATAAGAATTCATGTGGATTGGGGCAGGGGCAGGGTGATTGGGGGATTAAAGGAAACCAAAGGCCTTCCTAGCGTGTTTTGAGATTTGCACTCTTTTAATATTTCTCAGGTGTTCCGTAGTCAAGATGACAACACGGCTCCTCCGTGGGCAAAGGAAATGGTACATGTAAAACCAAAATCTGTTTTTGTTTTGGATCAAAGATTTCCCCTCATAGACACAACAGGAAGTTAGAGAAAATCTCTCCAGAATAGGGGAAATTTCCTCTCAAACATATTATTAGATGATATAAAAGCCATCACAAGTAATTGAACAGGTAATATATTAGTATTGGTTCCGAGGTCTACGTCGGCATCGGTCCCAAGAGCTCAAATTGGTGACAAAGTAATGGATTTGGTTAAGGCTTCAAAAGAGCAGCGTTGAAACCTAGGGGGGTAAGTACTTGCTGACCCAGGGTGGGCAAATTTTGGTGTTCGCTTTGTTATCCTGAAGTGTTGCTTCAATCTGGCATGTATCAGCACCGGTATGATGTGACATAGTCTTTTAAAAAGCACATACAGCGGGGGCACATCATCCATAGTAGCACAACATTTATTAAACAAAAGTAACTTTAAAAACAGTAACTGTACACCTCACGCTCCATGCTGACAGGTCCCTGGCTATCCTGTGCCCATTCCACTGTTAACTCCTAGTGTGCTGGAAGGTGCAAACAGGAATGCTAAGGAACTGTGAGGACCAGTGGTGGCCCATGCATTGTGGTGGTGGTGGTGGGGGGGGGGGGGTTAGTGATGGCTGCATTTAATGGGCACAAGTGGCTGCGTTTGATGGGCACAGGTGGCTGCGTTTGATGGGCACAGATGGCTGCGTTTGATGGGCACAGGTGGCTGCGTTTGATGGGCACGGGTGGCTGCATTTGACGGGCACAGGTGGCTGCTTTTGATGGGCACAGGTGGCTGCGTTTGACGGGCACGGGTGGCTGCGTTTGACGGGCACAGGTGGCTGCTTTTGACGGGCACAGGTGGCTGCGTTTGATGGGCACAGATGGCTGCGTTTGACGGGCACAGTAGCTGCACTTGATGGGCACAGTAGCTGCATTTGATGGGCACAGTGAGGCTGCATTTGATGGGGGAGGTTCAGTATTTTTCAGTTTGTTTGCACCCCCCAAAAATATTTTGAGCACCAGCTGCCACTGGTCAGCACAGAGACAGTACAGGGAACGTCACAGGGCTGTTTGTCATCTGTGGATTCTATCCCTTCTGACCTCCCAGCAGGCGTGTGTGTGAATCTCTGTACCCTGTAGTGAACCGGATTAGTGAACTTTTTAGGAGAGTGAGGTTATTTTTAATTCAAAGCAGAGTTCCAGTCAATTTTTTGTTTATTAAAAATCAGCAGCTACAAAAAAAGTGCATCTTCTGACTTTTAATAAAAAGACACTCACCTGTCCTAAAATCCTGCGACGTGGCCACCCAAACCCTCCCTTCTCTCCCCCGCCTGTCCACGGCGCTGTCCTGCATAGCCCAGCAATCTTTTGGGACCTGTGACCTAGGCGGCCCAAGCGGAAGTGGGAGATCATCGGTAATCGTGATGCATCGTGATTCATCGCCGAATCGTTGACCAGATAATCGTAATCAAATCGAATTGTGAGACCAGTGAAGATGCGCACCACTAATATATATATATATATATACATACATACACACACACACACAAAATTGTCAAAAGTATTGGAACACCAGCCTTTACACGCACGTGAGGTCAGGACTCTGTGCAGGCCGGTCAAGTTCCTCCACCCCAAACTCGCTCATCCATGTCTTTATGGACCTTGCTTTGTGCACTGGTGCGCAGTCATATTGGAACTGGAAGGGGCCATCCCCAAACTGTTCCCACAAAGCTGGGAACATGAAATAGTCCAAAATGTCTTAGTATACTGACGCCTTAGGAGTTCCCTTCACTGGAACTAAGGGGCCAAGCCCAACCCCTGAAAAACAACCCAACACCATAATCCCCCCTCCACCAAATGATTTGGACCAGTGCACAAAGCAAGGTCCATAAAGACATGGATGAGCGAGTTTGGGGTAGAGCAACTTGACCGGCCTGCACAGAGCCCTGACTTTAGCCTGATAGAACACCTTTGGGATGAATTAGAGCGGAGACTGTGTGCCAGGCCTTCCCAACATCAGTGCCTGACCGCACAAATGCCCTGCAAAATCCAGATGGATTGATGTCCTATCCATCCGTCTGGTGGATTGGATGAAAACGGACAGGCGGTCCGTAATCATCCGATCCCCCCCCATAGGGGAGAGCGGACTCTCTTACAGGTCCGTCCCTGTACAGAGTGCAGAGACGGACTTGTCATCCGCCGGCTCAGCGGAGATCAATGAAGCGATCCCCGCTGAGCAAGCAGAGTAGTGAAAACGGACAGCCCCGTGTGAAAGGGGCCTTAAATACATCAAGGGGGTGAACAAGGTTCAAGAGGGCAGTATTTTCAATATGAAACCAAAATCAAGAACACCGGGACATGGACCTCAAACTAGCTGGAGGAAAGTTCAAAACTAATTTTAAAAAGTATTATTTTACTGAAAGGATATTTATTATTTTACTGAAAGTTGATGCTTGGAACAAACTTTCAGCAGAATTATCCCCCGTACACACGGTCGGACTTTGTTCGGACATTCCGACAACAAAATCCTAGGATTTTTTCCGATGGATGTTGGCTCAAACTTGTCTTGCATACACACGGTCACACAAAGTTGTCGGAAAATCCGATCATTCTGAACGCGGTGACGTAAAACACGTACATCGGGACTATAAACGGGGCAGTGGCCAATAGCTTTCATCTCTTTATTTATTCTTAGCATGCGTGGCACTTTGTCTGTCGGATTTGTGTACACACGATCAGAATTTCCGACAACGGATTTTGTTGTCGGAAAATTTTATATCCTGCTCTCAAACTTTGTGTGTCGGAAAACTCGATGGAAAATGTCCGATGGAGCCCACACACGGTCGGAATTTGCGACAACGCGCTCCGATCGGACATTTTCCATCGGAAAATCCGAACGTGTGTACGGGGCATTAGTGAGCCAGTCAAAAGTAAGCAGTTTCAGACACGCTTGTGACAAACACAGATCTATGCTCAGACAAAAAAAGTTAATGAAAAAAAAAACAAACACAGACAAAACTGACAAAAAAAAAAACAAAAAAAACAGCACACAAGAAATAGAAAAAACAAAAACGGGCAGACTCAATGAACTTGGTCTTCTTTCTGCCTTCGCTTTTTTATGCTCATCCCCCACAGTTATTACCTTTTGTATCACCTGACCCTCCCTCTTAGATTGTAAGCTCTAACGAGCAGGGCCCTCTGATTCCTCTTGTACCAAATTGTATTGTAACTGTAATGTCTGCCTTCAGTTTGTAAAGTGCTGAGCCAACTGTTGGCGCAATATAAATCCTGTATAATAATAATGTTTCTATATAAAGTGTACTTACATTCATCAGTCCCTGCCCTCAAGGAGCTTACAGTCTAAGGCAATGGCTTCATAAAAGCATTCATAAAAGGAAGTGGAACCTCCCCCTTCATCTCATACTCCTCTCTGTTCAAGAGCTGGAAGTTAAGTCTTCGGTATAATGTAGGTTCTATATTCCGAAAGCTCCGACTGGCCTGAAGTATTTTGCAGAGCACAGGGGCCAATGGCTCAAAACCTGCTGCATCTGCAAGCCATTGCATGTACTCCAAAAAGCTTTTTCCGAGGCGGTGAAGATACTTTAAGGGTATCCCAGAATTCTGGGTTTTTAAGACTTCTTCACGGGATTCTGAAAGCATTTTCTCTGGAGGAGGTAGCTGGAATTTACCTTCCAGTACAGACAGAAAAAACTGTACCTGGAAATGAAACAATGGGAAAGGAAGCACAAATTTAGCAGCTCCGATAAAGCCCAGAGTAGGGTAGCGAGCATGAATGAGATGCTTGTAGAGTGGAGGGTAATGACCCTGTTCCCCATTAGTTCCTACAATGTCTTCATCCTCCAACAAGTCCACTCTAGGAAGGGCTGATTTCACAGTAAGCCTTTCATTTACCTGAGGGTTTTCCTCATTTTTTTGAAACCCTTTCCCTGATTTCAATTCCATAAGTTCATCTACATTTTTTCTCTTCATCTTTTCTCTCTGGTCTATCTTCTGGTTGTCCATCGTGTAACTGCTAGTCAACAAGAATGGGTAGGTATATTTATAACCAGTACAGAAAATCAAAGTGTCAGCCATTATTTCTGACCCGTCTTCACAAATCAGACTATTTGCAGTAGCCCGCACAACTGGAGGCACAAATGAGAGGTTTTCTGGTGGGATCCACTGTAATGGAGAACCCCGGTGGCTCAGATAGACATGCTTAGCATGTGGAGACAGCTCTAGGGATATATCAAGTCCAGATGGTCCTGCACCCAGGAGGACAACTGAATGGAAAGAGAAGACCTCTGGATAACTGTAATAATGGCTGTGCAACACCTGACCTGGGAAAAAGCGTGGAAACAAAATTATTGACTGGTTACAAGTAAAATGTAAGGTTCGTTTAAAAAAAAAATGATATTGCATTAATTATTGCTAGTCTGATATACAATTTTCTTATAATTATCTATCTTAATTGTACAGTACAGGACACAGGCTGGATACGATATGGAAATACAACCCCGTGGTGCTCAAAGATACCATGTAACAGGAAAGGTGTTCGGCACAACATAAATCCTCAACAATAAAACCAACCATTCTTCGAACGCACTCAGCCTCACAGGCCTTAATCATAATTTTATGGACAGGCCTACCCCATTTCTACGCCCTGCTCTGTGAATACCCTCACTGATAGCAAACCAGGCGCAAGGTAACTGTGCAAATATTTACCCTACCAAAGGCCTATAAACATTCAAACCACTCAACACCGCTCTCCGCATCTGAACAGATAAAATAGGCAATTTATGATGATTGGTTTCCTACTGAAAAATATTCTTAGCCCCCTCCAAGAATCATGCTGAGCTCTATCCGATGGAAAAAGTTCACAAAAAGTGGACTGTTCTGGTAGTAGACGCTGCCATCTCAGACTTAAACATTTTACTCTACCTATAAAATTTGCTGCTTTATCTAACCACCTCCAACCTGCCATATAGACCAGGGATCTCCAAACTACGGCCTTCCAGCTATTGCTAAACTACACATCCCATGAGGCCTTGTAAAACTCTGACATCCACAGACATGGCTAGGCATGATGGAAATTGTGGTTTCTGAACAACTGGAGGGCCAAAGTTTGGAGACCCCTGGAAATGACGGCAGGCGGGGTGCTCTCTTGTTCTGGGAGGACGTCATGTAATCTCTCCCCAGTCTGACCGTACTTGTGTGCCCACAGGGACACGGCGTAACCCCGTTCTCGGTAAAGAGCCGATGACGAGGCTCTTTACCCATGTGATCAGCTGTGTCCTATCGCAGATGATCACATGTAGACACAGAAATGCTGGTTATCAGCTCTCCCCACCTCACACTGACAGAGTGAGAGGAGAGCTGATTAGCTGCATTTCCTCACAGGGGAGAACTGTACAAATAATCAGGGCACTGATCGTCAGTGATGCCAACCTGTGCCCATCAGTGATGCCAGTTTGTGCTGACTTTCAGTGCCCATCAGTGCCACCTCATCAGCGCCCTTCAGTGCCGCCTCATCAGCGCCCATTGGTGCAGCCCCATCTGCGCACATCCGCGAAGGAAAAAAAATGACTTATTTACAAAATTTTCTAACAGAAACTAGGAAACCTTTTTTTTTCTAACATTTTTGGCCTTTTTCTGTTTTTTTTTAGCAAGAAATAAAAAACCCAGTGGTGATTAAATACCACCAAAAGAAAGCTCTATTTGTGTGAAAAAAAAAAAAAATTCCATTTGGGTACAGTGTTGCATGACCGCGCAAATGACATTCAAAGTGTGACAGCGTTAAAGCTGAGAATTGGCCTGGGCAGGAAGGAGGAATAAGTGTCTGGTAGGCAAGTGGTTAAGCACTGTTTGTGCTGAAGCCCCCTGTTGATTGATGTCACAGAGAAATTAGAATTAGCTGCACACACATGAAATTGACTCTTATAGGGCGTACACACGGTCGGACTTTGTTCGGACATTCCGACAACAAAATCCTAGGATGTTGGCTCAAACTTGTTTTGTCTACACACGGTCGCACAAAGTTGTCGGAAAATCTGATCGTTCTAAACGCGGTGACGTAAAACACGTACGTCGGGACTATAAACGGGGCAGTGGCCAATAGCTTTCATCTCTTTATTTATTCTGAGCATGCGTGGCACTTTGTCGGATTTGTGTACACACGATCGGAATTTCCGACAATGGATTTTGTTGTCGGAAAATTTTATCTCCTGTTCTCCAACTTTGTGTGTCGGAAAATCCGATGGAAAATGTCCGATGGAGCCCACACACGGTCGGAATTTCCGACAACACGCTCCGATCGGACATTTTCCATCGGAAAATCCGACCGTGTGTACGGGGCATTACAATGACACTGACAGCAGTGTGTAGCAGCACAGATGAGGACACCTCACCGACACGACACGTCCCCTCCTGAGACACAGTGACAGTCTAGCTCCATGCCAGGTGGTCTCTTCAGTCCAATCCAGTCCAAATAGCACTGACAGTCCCGCTCCTGGCTTGACTTGCTCCCGTCCCACAGACCCGCAAGCAAGGATTTGGCTGCTCTGCTCAGCTCCCTTGCACCATGATATCACATGACACACTGGGCAGCACCGGCAGGGGGCAGGGGGCGGGTGTGGCGTAGGCGGTGCATTAAACACACTGTAGCAGACACTCGGATGGTCTCGGTCGGTTCTGGACCTGAACTGAGAATTGCCTTTCCAAGCTGAGCGACACAGCCATATTTTTTACTGGTAACCTTTTCCTGTTACTGGCTGCTACTAAAAATACTGACAGTTGGCAACACTGCCCGGCACCCCCACAGGATAGGTTCAAGGGATTCTTTTCAAACCTCTTCATGGTACCAAAACCCAACTGACCAGTCTACGCAGCCTCATACAGAACAAACTGCGATTTACATTTTTTCTGCTTTCAACTTCAAGGACAATGTGTTCACTTGCTGCATAATATATCCTACTGACTTTCAGATGCCATTGTAATGAGATAACCAATAATATTCACTTAACCACTTGCCGACCGCCGATGTACGTCCCTACTTTGGGGACGGATATCGTTGTTATGGCAGCAGCTAGCTGCCATAACCCTGGCATCCCGGCAGTCGGCTACAAGATAAAAGTGGCCTCTGCGGCGGATTCGCCGTGAGATCACTTTTATCGGTAGCAGTAGAGGAGCCGTCAGCGGTGGCAGAGGCGATCGAGTCTGTCCCCTTGCTGGGTATGGAGATGAGTGAGGGGAAGATGGCCCCCACCTGTCTCCATACCATAGCAGGGCGGAAGCAACGTCAAAACGTCACTTCCGCCCATACGTCTTAAAGGCCCCATGCTCTCCACCCCTGTCTTTTTTTTTTTGTATAAAGGGGAACAGGGGGGGGGGGGAGAACGGGGGGGGGTCACAGGAGCAGGAAGTGAGAAAAGTGAGGGAAAATCTCCCCAATGAGCAGACAGCAATAAAAACGTGATTGAATTTCTGAGCTCTAACTACCTTGTACTCCATCTTTACCCGAATAAACTGCTTTATTTCACCAACTATCACTGTCCTAGAACCTGATTTGAATTTGATATTCTCACCTTGAAACTGCTCCAACCCTTCAATGTCTGGCACAAATGGATGGGAGTAGTGTCTAAAGAATAAAAAAAAAAAAGGAGGTGTCAGGTTTATTGAGTAATGCATTTTTTTTTTTTTTTGGCATAGTGTAGGCAGTGATTAAAGCTGATCTCCAGGCACCCCCCCCCCCCCTTTTAACTGGCATTATAAAAAAAAAAGAGAGAGAAATGCCCTTTTTGCTCCCCTAAAGCCATGGTCACATGATGTCCCAGTCCCAAGTCTTCTCTATACTTTTCACAGGAGATAGGATCTTTCTTTGGGTGTCCATCTCACCACCTGCTTGAAATGGACGCCTTCTATTGGCTGTCCAGCGGTGGGGTCCTATTAGGATCCAAAAGAGGAGTTTGCAGTGATGACACCAGTGTGCGGAGACTGATAGGTCAACTACTTTTGGATGGTTGAACGCTGTCCAGGAGCACTAGATATATATATTTTTTTGTCCACCCCGCTCCCCAGCCACCTATGCAAGAATGATGTCTTCTCTTCTTTGAAGCCTCCTGAGATATCAACGTCACATATCCCAGGAGGTTGCAGGAGCTGAAACACACAACGGCCAGGGGGAGCTGATGCATATCATCAGGGGCCAGCTTCCTGAACCCAGAAAAGGCAATCAGGCTACTGATGAGGTCACAGAAGAAGATGGGCGTGTTGGAACTGAGCTGTTGCACCTAAGCACTAGATATCTTTTTTTTTTGTCCACCCCACTCCCCAGCCACCTATGCAAGAATGATGTCTTCTCTTCTTTGAAGCCTCCTGAGATATCAACGTCACATATCCCAGGAGGTTGCAGGAGCTGAAACACACATTGGCCAGGGGGAGCTGATGCATATCATCAGGGGCCAGCTTCCTGAACCCAGAAAAGGCAATCAGGCTCCTGATGAGTTCACAGAAGAAGATGGGTGTGTAGGAACTGAGCTGTTGCACCTGAGCAGTGGAGTTCAGTAAGATTCATTGGACAGGTGAGTATATGAATCCAGGACAAATCTGAATAACAGGTAAGGGGGACTATAGAAAAGTGTGGGGGGGGGTGAGAGTAAAATTCCTCTTTAAGTATTTGAATGTATACTCCCTGTACACAAATGAAGGCACTGAGTGATATAGAGGTTGGATGATTAGTCAGTGACAAGAGTGGAAAGGCTCTGCAGGCCATAGATAGTGCAAATTTGCATGATTCCCCCATCAACACAGACAATGCTGACAGGGGAATCCCTCCTGCCGAGCAATTGTCTGCTCCCAGCGGGGAAGGGCAGGGGAAGCTGTGCCTGCTAGGAGCAGACCGTGATTATTGCTAGCATTTATAGAAGTCGATAGCAATAATCACAAGTGAATCTGGCAGGCTGGTTGTACACAAGTTGATTGATCAATCAAATTGGTACGTTCATCCCGCCCACACACAATCAAATTGGTACGTTCATCCCGCCCACACAAGGTTTGAATTTCATTTGGTTCCTGCTGAACTGGCCAAAATTCTAACCATCTATGGCCCACCTTAAGTTTTTGAAACCTAAATGAAGGGAGGAGAGGGAGGAGGAATCCATACATACAGGTTGGGGCATCTAGAGGACCTCTGTTCCTTACCCTACACAGACCATGATGGCATCAAACTGTTCTGTCACAGGATCACCATTGTCCAGAGTTTGGAAGGTCACATCCCAGGAAATCTCTGAGTTCTTCCCTTCCCTCAGTACAGGAATGACCGACACCACCTTTGTATTAAACTGCAAAGCACAAAAGGACAGAGGCTTGAAGAGTACCCAGACCGAAAATCAAAAATGTAATATATTAAGTAGATACACTCAATCATTCCATCTGTACAGGAGCAATGGTGTCCCCCTAGGTAGGTCTTTTCTTTTCGGGTGTACATAAAAAAAAAGCTTTAGTTGGTTTTGACACATAGCGTTGTACAATTCAACATCTGGTGGGTTTTTATAGTTCACAGAAAAAAAAAACAGGATCCATAACCCCCATAACCTGTGTCATTGTTATTTTATTTGATTCTTGGGGGAGCCTTATGCAATTCCTAGTTGTAACAATCTACCAAATAAATTACCGTATTTGTCGGCGTATACATTCATTTTAAGAGGGAAGTTTCAGGAAAAAAATTAAAATTTTAAATAAGGAACTTTGAAGCACAATAAGGGTCAGTACCCATCTGCAGCCTCACAAGTGCCATCAATGCAGCCTCACCATTGCCATCAGTGCAGAAGCCTCACCATTGCCATCAGTGCAGCAGCCTCAACATTGCCATCAATGCAGCCTCACCATTGCCATCAGTGCAGCAGCCTCACCATTGCCATCAGTGCAGCCTCATCGATGTCCATCTGCAACCTAGAGGGGACAGGAAGGGGGGCGGGGCAAGTGCCCACAAATTACATACAGTGAGAATCTCCTATGACAGACAGAACAGTGGTCCAATGGCGGCCCAGGAGAGGGGACATCCTATTACAGAGGCTGCCAAGTAAACAGGAGATTCTCAGTGTATGTAATCTGATGGCGCTCGTCCCGCCCCCCTCCCTGTCCCCTCCGAGGCAGCTAAAATTGATATATTGGCGTAGAACACGCACACACTATTTGCACACGATTTTCAGGGTGAAAATGTGCGTGTTATACGCCAATAAATACAGTATATCCCTTTCACATTTTTTATGGTTTTTGATAGTGAATGGAAGGATTAAAACTGCTGTAAGGGTTCTGTTGCTGTTTGTGCCCCAGGTAGGGAGATTCTTCATCCCAATCTGTCTTGATAGTCATTGTCATCAGGACATAAAGTGATTGAAAATGCAAAAATCTTACTGATAATCACCTAAACAGGAAGTCACACGTGCTGCCTATGTGTCAGCGGTGCTACTGATCCAATGCTGAGCCCCTCCTCTGAGTTCTCTCATTGGTTCCCAAAGTCTCCTCCTCTCTGGGCTCTCTCTCCGCTCCGCTCACTCTGTCCATCCATCCTCCGGGATCCCTTCCCCAGCTCTGCATCCCATTCCCCGCAGACACTCTTCATCTTCTATGGGGCGCAGGGTGGAAGTTTTCCTGCTGGAGGGACAGACCACTATTGGATCCGGATTTTGCCGCCCCCCTACCCTGGCACTCTAGGCAGCTGCCTGACCTGCCACCCACATCCCGACACTGGACCCGATCTCACTGGAACCAACCACAGAATATACCACACTCTATTTGAAGGCGGAAATCTACCCTGGATATTGTAACAACTATGGGGGAGTAATCGCATTGATTGCATCTATATGCGCATTGCCCCTGTGGGGGCGAGTGGATCTGGTGAGTGGGGACCCTGGAGGGAGGCACAGAGTCACCAGAAGATGTCACCAGAAGATATTGAGAGCACCCAAGTCACCATTTAGTTTTTATGTCACATCATTTGAAGAAGATTATATGCATAATATATGGACTATTATTTACACGTTTATATATGGACTTTATTTGCACATGTCACATAAACAGAGTCACAGTAATACAGTGTGTCCGCAATACTGCGGTCTTATATATCTTTCACGGTATTTTTTAAGTTTTTGTAATTTCTATTGATATTTGGATATACAGGTGATACCTTTATGAATGCAACTCAATTTCATGAGGTTCTTTCTTCATAATAAGGTCACATAAGGAATAGGAAATAACCAGAGAACGTGCAGCATGCTATTGCCCAGGGGGCTATATATGCATTGTTTGAGTTTATATGCCTTTATTGTTTTTGAGCTCACATATTTCTACGTTTGTGCATTAATGCCCCGTACACACGGTCAGACTTTGTTCGGACATTCCGACAACAAAATCCTAGGATTTCTTCTGACGGATGTTGGCTTAAACTTGTCTTGCATACACACGGTCACACAAAGTTGTCGGAAAATCCGATCGTTCTGAACGCGGTGACGTAAAACACGTACGTCGGGACTATAAATGGGGCAGTGGCTAATAGCTTTCATCTATTTATTTATTCTGAGCATGTGTGGCACTTTGTGCGTCGGATTTGTGTACACACGATCGGAAATTCCGACAACGGATTTTGTTGTCGGAAAATTTTATAGCCTGCTCTCAAACTTTTTGTGTCGGAAAATCCGATGGAAAATGTGTGATGGAGCCTACACACGGTCGGAATTTCCGACAACAAGGTCCTATCACACATTTTCCGTCGGAAAATCCGACCGTGTGTGCGGGGCATAAGAGTTTGTATGCCACTGTAAGGCCACACATATATACCCTCAAATACGTCTTAATCGCATTATCTTTAGGTAGCGCCAATCACCCCTTTTATTATTTCTTTCTACCACTCCATATTTACTATAGATGCATGTAATGAGGAGATACCTGAACACTGCCCCATATTTACTATAGATACACATTGAGGCAGGGGCGTAACTAGAAATGACAGGGCCCCATAGCAAAATGTTGTATGGGGCCCCCCCCCTGCAAACAGCTCCCCCCCACAAAAAAAAATAACTAATGCCATTGAACAACAGATTACCACACTCATGTGGCACAGTACCCAGGCAACAGCTTATATTAATTTCGAACAACAAAACAAAAATTTGCCAATAAAATCTACAGGTTACATTCAGTACATTATAGTGTAAGTAAAGTCAAAAAAGTTTTTTGCAAGTTTTGCACCCCCACAACTAACATCCCAGGGCTTGTGGGGAAGAGGCCCTTGTCCCCATCTGAACGGAGACAAGGTGCTTTTCCAGGCACTGTGCAAAACAGATGACAGTCTGTCTCTTACTCCCTTCCTACCTCCTGTCCTGACTCCAGAGCCTCCTCATGTGCCAAGAACGATGTCCCTTCACAGGCGTGCTCGCGCGTTCTGCCCCGCCCACTCTGCTCCTGTCCACTCAGCTCCTGCCTCCTGCTGTATGCAGCCAACTCACGGGGCCCGGGAGGCTTAACAGTAAACTTAATTTCCTCATCCTCCCTGGGCATAGTTGTAAAGCGCGCCATGGCGATAAATTGGCATGGTTTAAGAGTATAATTGGGCGTGGCTTAAAGGGACATGACTCAAAGGGGGTGTGGTTAGAGTCTGAGATGAACGAGGGATGGAGGGAGAAACAAAGGAAGAAAGAGAGTGAAGGAAGGAAAAAAAGAGGGATGGAGGGACAGCAGGCCCAGATCCTACACCACAATAGAAATATGTGTATTCCAGAAAGTTTAACAATAAGCAGATAAAGATACTCCAAACATCTGGTGTTAAGAGCTTCAATCATCCCAGCACCATGATTGTTATGGTGTCAGGGTGATTGAAGCGCATTATTTCTATTATTACATTGTAATATAAAATGAAATAGTTCAACTCACCATAATGCAGAATCAGTGGGAGCTCTGAGGGTGTCACTTGCCACCAGATGGCATCAAGTGTCCCCAGCGGAGTGCCTCCTTACATCTCAGGTGTCCCCAGCGGAGTGTTTCCTTCCATCTCAGGTGTCACTGTCCCCAGCCAGCGGAGTGCTTCCTTAAATCTCATGTGTCACTGTCACCAGCCTGCGGAGTGTTTCCTTACATCTCAGGTGTCACTGTCCCCAGCCAGCGGAGTGCTTCCTTACATCTCAGGTGTCACTGTCCCCAGCCAGTGGAGTGCTTCCTTACATCTCTGGTGTCACTGTCCCCAGCCAGTAGAGTGCTTCCTTACATCTTTTGTGTCACTGTCCATAGCCAGCGGAGTGCTTCCTTACATCTCTGGTGTCACTGTCCCCAGCCAGCGGAGTGCTTCCTTACATCTCTGGTGTCACTGTCCCCAGCCAGCGGAGTGCTTCCTTACATCTCTGGTGTCACTGTCCCCAGCCAGCGGAGTGCTTCCTTACATCTCTGGTGTCACTGTCCCCAGCCAGCGGAGTGCTTCCTTACATCTCTGGTGTCCCCAGCGGAGTGTTTCCTTACATCTCTGGTGTCACTGTCCATAGCCAGCGGAGTGCTTCCTTACATCACTGGTGTCACTGTCCCCAGCCAGCGGAGTGCTTCCTTACATCTCAGGTGTCCCCAGCGGAGTGTTTCCTTACATCTCTGGTGTCACTGTCCCCAGCCAGCGGAGTGCTTCCTTACATCTCAGGTGTCCCCAGCGGAGTGTTTCCTTACATCTCTGGCAGGGGCGTAACTAGAAATAGCAGGGCCCCATAGCAAAATGCTGTATGGGGCCCCCCTGCAAACACCCCCCCCCCTACAGCTGCCCTAGTGTCAATGCAGCGTGACCTGTGCCACATACAGCGTGACCTGTGCCCAATGCAGCGTGACCTGTGCCCAATACAGCGTGACCTGTGCCCAATACAGCGTGACCTGTGCCCCATACAGCGTGACCTGTGCCCAATACAGCCTGGTCTGCCTGTGCCCCATACAGCCCCACCTATGCAGAGGAAGAGGCAAGCCACCCGGATCAGCAGAGAGCGGGATTGCCTGCTGTAATAGCTTTCATTTGAATTTCCTGTCTTCCCGGGGCTCATCGTCACATAGCCCCACCTCTTGGCCCGACGCCTTTGATGACGTCACATGTCCCGCATTGGATCGGCGTTCTGTCTATCAAAGGCAACGGGCCAAAAGGTGGAGCTATGTGACGTGAGCCCCGGGAACACTGGAAGTTCTAATGAAAGCTCTTACATCGGGCAATTCAGCTCTCTGCTGATACGGGCAGCTCGCCTCTTCCTCTCCTCCCTCTTCCCCTGGCTGGGAGACTGTGCCGGCGGTGCTCTTATCCTCACTGGGCCCCACTCGGCTGCGGGCCCCATAGCGCCCGCATGGGTCGCTATGGTGGTAGTTACGCCCCTGATCTCTGGTGTCACTGTCCCCAGCCAGCGGAGTGCCTCCTTACATCTCAGGTCCCCTCCATTGGAGCCCTTCTATATCCCAGCAGAGCAGGAGACTCTGTTGGAAAATCTGAGAGTTGGAAAATATGACAGAACACCACCATTACTGAAGCCTGAGGCGGAACAAAATAGAGGCAGAGCCGGCCAGCTGCAATAGAAATTGAGCTGCGGCACCGCCCACCCCCCACTCCTTTCTACAACAGATCACAGATGACAGACGGGGCGGGGGGTGGGCGGCGCCGCAGCTCTATTTCTATTGTAGACACTCGGCAGGCTCTGCTTGTCATTACTAAGTCAGCTGGTCTTCAGGAAAAGGGCAGCCGGCGGAGACATTATCTCCGCCAGTCACAGACCTCTAGCGGCGGGCAGCGAAAAAATCTGCAAAAAATGATTTATATTGGCAACTATGACGGGGCCCCACTCGGCTGCGGCCCCCATAGCGCACGCGTGGCTTGCTATGGCGGTAGTTCCGCCACTGCATTGAGGACATATAGGGGTTGATTTCCTAAAGGCAAATAGATTGTGCACTCTGCAAGTGCAGTTGCTCCAGAGCTTAGTAAATAAGATAAGGCTTCACTTTGCAAAGAATGTCCAATCACATGCAAGGAAAATGTAAAAAAAAAAAACACAGCATTTTGCTTGCACATGATTGGATGATGGAAGTCAGCAGAGCTTTTTCTCATTTACTAAGCTCTGGAGCAATCTGTAGCTGGTGTCTCGTGTCCAGATTGGATAGATTGATAGCAGCGCAGCCATTGGCTCCCGCTGCTGTCAATCAAATCCAATGACACAGCGCTGGGGAGGCGGGTCTGGGTCCTGCATTCTGTGTGAATGGACAACGTGGACACTCTATGCGAGGTGGAGCCACCAGTGCTGCCGTGGGACCCCAGAAGAGGAGGTTTGGGGCCACTCTGTGCAAAGTGAACTGCACAGTGGAGGCAAGTATAATATGTTTTTTTTTTTTCCTAAATAACAAACACGAGGGTTTACAACCCCTTTAATGTCTAAACCGCTGGTAACAAAAGTGAGTACACCCCTACATGAAAATGTCCAAATTAGGCCCAAAGTGTCATGTATTTTCCAGCGCTGCCTTAACCCTCTTGGGCATGGAGTTCACCACAGCTTCACAGGTTGTCACTGGAGTCCTCTTCCACTCTTCCATGATGACATCACAGAGCTGGTGGATGTTAGAGACCTTGCACTCCTCCACCTTCCGTTTGAGGATACCCCACAGATGCTCAATAGGGTTTAAGTCTGGAGACATACCTTGGCCAGTCCATCACCTTTACCCTCAGCTTCTTTAGAAAGGCAGTGGTCATCTTGGAGGTGTGTTTGGGGTCGTTATGTTGGAATACTACCCTGCGGCCCAGTCTCCGAAGGGAGGGGATCATGCCCTGCTTCAGTATGTCACAGTACATGTGGGCATTCATGGTTCCCTCAATGAACTGTAGCTCCTCAGTGCCGGCAGCACTCATGCAGCCCCAGACCAGGACACTCCCACCACCTTGCTTGACTGTAGGCAAGACACACTTGTCTTTGTACTCCTCACCTGGTTGCCACCACACACGCTTGACACCATCTGAACCAAATAAGTTTATCTTGGTCTCATCAGACCATGGGACATGGTTCCAGTAATCCATGTCCTTAGTCTGCTTGTCTTCAGCAAACTGTTTGCGGGCTTTCTTTTGCATCATCTTTAGAAGAGGCTTCCTTCTGGGATGACAGCCATGCAGACCAATTTGATGCAGTGTGCAGCGTATGGTCTAAGCACTGACAGGCTCACCCCCCCACCCCTTCAACCTCTGCAGCGATGCTGGCAGCACTCATACGTCTATTTCCCAAAGACAACCTCTGGATATGACGCTGAGGACGTGCACTCAACTTCTTTGGTCGACCATGGCGAGGCTTGTTCTGAGTGGAACCTGTCCTGTTAAACCGCTGTATAGTCTTGGCCACCGTGCTGCAGCTCAGTTTCAGGGTCTTGGCCATCTTCTTATAGCCTAGGCCATCTTTATGTAGAGCAACAATTCTTTTTTTCAGATCCTCAGAGTGTTCTTTGCCATGAGGTGCCATGATGACCTTCCAGTGACCAGTATGAGAGAGTGAGAAAAATTGAACTTACCTACTCCCCATTCACACCTGAGACCGTGTAACACTAATGAGTTACATGACACTGTGGGGTGAAATGACTAATTGGGCCCAATTTGGACATTTTCACTTAGGGGTGTACTCACTTTTGTTGCCAGCGGTTTAGACATTAATGCCTGTATGTTGAGTTATTTTGAGGGGGCAGCAAATTTACACTGTTATACAAGCTGTACACTCACTACTTTACATTGTAGCAATGTTTCATTTCTTCAGTTTTGTCGCATTAAAAGATAGAATAAATTATTTACAAAAATCTGAGGGGTGTACTCGCTTTTGTGAGATACTGCCCCATATTTATAAGGGGATGAAAATGTTAAAGTATACAGTATGTATTAAATGCCTGTCCAATATATTCATGGAAATATTTCTCATAGGCATCCCCCCTTCTCACCTTGATGTGCGGTCGGATGGAGAACCTGTCCGTATAGTCCTCCAGATATTTCGAGACTTCGGAGTGGTGGATGAAGGATGGCAGGGACGGGTCAAAGGCAAAATCAGGGAACTCCATGATCTCTTTAGGTAGGTTGGTACTGTAAGTGAAAACATTGATAATACAGATGAAAGATCTATCATGAAAATGACATTCTATTATTCACTGGTGGGCAATGTGCTGGATTTTAGGGGCTCTCTCATGTAGCTCTGGGTTCCTCAATGAAGGTAGAAATATATCCAGGTTGTCTACATATATTGCAAGGCTTCTGCAATAATGTTTAGAAGGAGCCTTGCAATGTATGTAGACAAACTGGATCCATATACTTCTAAAGATATCAGGAACATATTTTTTTAGGTGCCAAATAGAGGTTGATATAAACTCATGTTAAAGAGGTTGTAAAGCCTTACAGACCACTTTTTGCTACAGGTAAGCCTATAATTAGACTTACCTGTAACTACCCCGGATATTTCCTAAACATGCACGGTTTAGGAGATATCCCCTGTATTTGCATGTGCCGACGTCACCGGCACATGCGCACTGAAGCAAACTGAAGCAATAGCACCTACATGCCGTTTGCTTCAGTAAGTGTGCCGTTACCGACGGCACACGCGGGAGTGACGTCATCGTGGCTCCGGACAATCACAGCGCCGGAGCCACGATACCTGGAAGTAACCCCCGGAGTGATGTCGCCGGCCGGTTTATGTACGGGCACTGCAGCGAGGGCTTCGATCTCAGGTGAGTATTACATAATGAGCTATTTTGCTATGCATACTAGCTCATTATGCCTTTGTCTTGCAGGTGTTATTTTTTTTTTTTTTTGAAAGTGGGTTTTCAACCACTTTAAAGTTTGTAATGGTTTGGGGTCACTTTAAAGCGGAGTTCCAGCCTGGGTGAAAAAAAAAAAATAAAAGTCAGCAGCTACAAATACTGTAGCTGCTGACTTTTAATATAAGAACACTTATCTGTTCAGGGAGCCCGCAATGTCGGCAACCGAAGCCGTCCCGTCCATCGGCTTTGGGTGCAGGTGCCGGCATTCTTACTAAGGGAAACAGAAAGTGAAGCCTTATGCCCCGTACACACGAGCGGAATGTCTGACAGAAAAAGTCCGATGGGAGCTTTTCATCGTATATTCCGATCGTGTGTGGGCCTCATTGGACTTATTACGTTGAAAATTCTGACGGACCTAGAAATGGAACATGTTCTAAATATTTCCGACGGAACCAATTCCTATCGGGAAAATCTCTCGTCTGTATGCTGTTTCGACGTACCAAAAACGATGCATGCTCTGAAGCAAGTACAAGACGGAAGCTATTGGCTACTGGCTATTGAACTTCTGTTTTCTAGTCCCGTCGTACGTGTTGTACGTCACCGCATTCTGGACGGTCGGACTTTGGTGTGATCGTGTGTATGCAAGACAATTTCAGCGGAATTCCGTCAGAACTCCGTCGGAAAAACCTTCAGAGTTTATTCCGACGGGAAAACCGGTCGTGTGTACAGGGCACTCCGGCTTCACAACTTGTTTCCTATTGCATAGGCGCGAGTTGCACTGCTCTTGCTGAATAGTCCTGATGTCTTTTGGGACCTCTGTGTGTCCCAGAAGGCAGCGGGGGTAGGAGGAGGGGGCGGATGTTTTGTAAATTACCGCACAATGATGCAGCGATCTTACATGGACGTAAGAGCGGATACCTGGTTTTGACAGGTATCCGCTCTCCTCCCCCTGAAAAATGGCAAATGTGGCAGTAGAGGTGGGGGGGGTGTCGTGCAAAACTAGCTAAGCTTCCACTTTTGGGTGGAACTCTGCTTTAAGTGTTTTTGCGAATGGCTTTTTTAACAGCACAAATAAAATCATTATTTTTACAGGGTGCTTCCACCCCACAGGATCTGCAGAGCATTGTGGGCCCTCCAACAAGACAAGCAGTTTCTTTTCGACTGGCTCTCTCTAATTAAGCGTCCCGAGCCCACCCTTTTTTGAAGCTGGCTGATCTATGTCAGACATTTGTGAACACAGCCAAGAAGTGCGCAGGTGCCAAGATTTACATGATTGCCATCTCTGAGCTGCTATCTCAGTCCAGGAAGCAAATGGTGACCCCGGATGATGCCAGAATAAAAGCGTAAAGATGACTCTGTCCTTCTGGAGGGAAAAACATTTTATTATGTGATCCAAATCTTTGGAAGTTCTACACATGGTTTTATGATTTTAACTCCTTGGCCAGGGTAAAAAATTCTTAGGTCTCATTTACACTTGCTTCAAAGTGTGGCATTGGACAGGCTTTTTTAACCACTTCAATACCAGGCCAATTTTCGGCTTTTAGCGCTGTCACACTTTGAATGACAATTGTGTGGTCACACAACACTGTACCCAAACTAAATTTTTATCATTTTGTTCCCATAAATAGAGCTTTCTTTTGGTGGTATTTGATCACCTCTGGGGTTTTTATTTTTTGCTAAACAAACTAAAAAAGACCAAAATTTTTGAATTAAAAAAACAGTTTTTCTTAGTTTTTGTCATAAAATTTTGTTTTCCCCTTAACTGACGGCTCTGATGAGGCGGCACTGATGAGTTGGCACTGATGGGCACTGATGAGGAGGCACTGATATGTAGAATTGATGGGCACTGATAGGCGGCACTGATATGCAGCACTGATGGGCACCAATTGGCGGCACTGATATGCAGCACTGATGGGCACTGATAGGTGGAACTAATGGGCACTGATGGGCACTGGACCTGCAGCTCGCGCATCTGGGCGTTTTTACACTAATTGATATAATTTTTGTGGAGGGTCTTGGAAATCTGGTAGTGCAGTCCAGTGCACGCATACTGAGTGCTGGCCCAGATGCGCGAGCTGCAGGTCCAGTTCTCTGACACATCCATATCTATACTTACGTGCCACTTTACCATCACCTGTAGTGTTTTGTGGTTTTTGTTTATATATATTTTTCACATTTAGTTGCCAGCGCAGTTCACTTGGTTTATATATCTTCAAAGTACAGTACTTTCACTCTGCAGCTGCAACAAAGTTTCTCCTTTTTTGGTCTCACAAAAAAATTTTTTCGTTTTGATATTATATATTTGCGAGCGCTGTATTGTATGATTTTATATACTGATGGGCACTGACAGGCGGCACTGATGGGCACTGACAGGCGGCACTGATTGGGACTGATAGGTGGTACTGATTGGCACTGACAGGTGGCACTGATGGGGAGCACTGATGAAGAGGTACTGAGAGATTACTGACAGGTGTTACAGCTGGGCACTGATTGACACTGTGGTAGCCACTGATTGGCACTGTGGTGGGCTCTGATTGGCACTGGCACACTTTATTGTTGGGACACTGCTGGGCACTGATTTACAGGTGATTTGCACAACTGTGGGGGCTGTGCTGATAATCAATGTGCTGATTATCAGCACAGACCCCCCCCCAACAGGGTGAGCCGCTGATCAGCTCTCCCCGTCAGTGCGAACCGAGAAATGCTGTTTACCAGCACTTCCTGGTTCACACGATGATCAGCTGTGATTGGTCACAGCTGATCACGTGGTAAGAAGCCTCTGACAGAGGCTCCTTATCACGATCGGAGAATCGGCGTGTCAGACTGATCAGACTGATCGTGTCACTCGCGATCGCCGCATGCCCCCGGCATGTTATCCTGCTGGACGTCATTTGACACCCAGTCAGGATAACTAAACCACTTCCCGGACGTCAATCTGCATACAGCGGGCGGGAAGTGGTTAAAGTACTCTGAATGCCAATCAAAGCTCCTGTCACTAAATAAAATTGTTACCTTACAGTCCTGTTTAAACATTGAGTATGTTTTGCTCCAAAAATTATACCCCATATCGCTTTTTTGGTGCTTCAAAGCATCTCTAAAGCCTCCATAGAAGTCCATGACAATGCTCACTAACAGCACCTGCAGCTTTTGAGGAGCTTTTATTCAACATTAGCTTTGCTTTGTTTTAGAGGTATTACAGATATGAGATATCCCAGGATGCACTGGGAAACTAACAAGTGAACTGGAAAGACGTCACAAGCAGTCTCTTCTGGTTCATGTGTATATTTTCTGGGAGTGTCTGGTTCACACGTCACATCTGGTGTGCAGCATGGAGCAGCAAGAAGGTGAGTGGGGACCGGACTGGAGTGGAGCAACTAGCAGAGGGCACACATGGTGTGCAACATGGGAATGCTATAGCAAAAGCTGAACAGGACTGGAGAGTGAGGATTAAGCAGCGAAGGATCAGCAGAGCTTGGGAACCGGAGCAGGAGAAACTAGCAGATGTCACACATGGTGAGCAGCGTGGGAGCAATATAGCGTCGGGTAACCGGGAACCAGAGAGAGGAGGATCAGCAAACCAGACGATCAACAAAGCTGGGAGTTGCAACTGAGAGGGGGAATCAGCAGTCCTGGGGGTTAATACTAAGTGGAGGATTAACAGTGCTGGGGGTTACTACTGAGGGGGGCATCAGCAGAGCTGGGGGTACTACTGAGCAGGGGATCTGCTGAACGAGATTATTAGTAAGCTGGAAATCTGAGCACGTGTCAGCTAAGTTGGGGGTACTACTAAGCAGGGGATCAGCAGAGCTGGGGGTTACTGCTACTTCTAAGCAGGGGATCAGCAAAGCTGGGGGTACTACTGAGCAAGGGATCTGCTGAACAAGGTTATTTATAAGCTGGAAATCTGCTGAACAAGGGTACCAATAAGCTGGGGATCTGCTGAACAAGGGTACTAATGAGCTGGGGATCTGCTGGGTACTTAGAAGCTGGGATCTTCTGAACAAAGGGAACAAATGAGCTGGGAATATGCTGAGTGGGGGGTACTTATGAGCTGCAGATCTGTTAAACAAGGGTACTAATGAGCTGGGGATCTGCTGAATGGGGGTACTAATGAGCTCGGGATCTGCTGAGTGGGGGTACTAATGAGCTGGGGATCTGCTGAACAAGGATACTTATGAGCTGCAGGATCTGCTGAATAACGGTACTTATGAGCTGGGGATCTGCTGAGCAAGGGTACTTTTATGACCTTGGGGATCTGCTGAACAAGGGTACTAATGAGCTGGGGAACTGCTGAATGTGGGTACTTATGAGCTAGGGATCTGCTGAGTGGGGGTACTTATGAGCTAGGGATCTGCTGAGTGAGGGTACTAATGAGCTGGGGATCTGCTAAACAAGGGTACTGATGAGCTGGGGATCTGCTAAACAAGAATACAAATGAGCTGGGGATCTGCCGAGTGGGGGTACTTATGAGCTGGGGATCTGCTGAACAAGGGTACTTATGAGCTGGGGATCTGCTGAACTAGGATACTTATGAGCTGCGGTATCTGCTGAACAAGGGTACTTATGAGCTGGGGATCTGCTGGGTACTTATGAGCTGGGATCTGCTGAACAAGGGTACAAATGAGCTGGGGATATGCTGAGTGGGGGGTACTTATGAGCTGCAGATCTGCTGAACAAGGGTACTAATGAGCTGGGGATCTGCTGAATGGGGGTACTAATGAGCTGGGGATCTGCTGAGTGGGGGTACTAATGAGCTGGGGATCTGCTGAACAAGGATACTTATGAGCTGCAGGATCTGCTAAACAAGGATACTTATGAGCTGGGGATCTGCTGAGCAAGGGTACTCTTATGACCTTGGGGATCTGCTGAACAAGGGTACTAATGAGCTGGGGAACTGCTGAATGTGGGTACTAATGAGCTGGGGGATCTGCTGAGTGGGGGTACTTATGAGCTAGGGATCTGCTGAGTGGGGGTACTAATGAGCTGGGGATCTGCTAAACAAGGGTACTAATGAGCTGGGGATCTGCTGAACAAGGGTACAAATGAGCTGGGGATCTGCTGAGTGGGGGTACTTATGAGCTGGGGATCTGTTAAGTGGAGGTACTTATGAGCTGGAGATCTGCTAAGTGGGGGTACTAATGAGCTGGGGATCTGCTGAACAAGGGTACAAATGAGCTGGGGATCTGCTGAGTGGGGGTACCAATGAGCTGGGGATCTGCTGAGTGGGGGTACCAATGAGCTGGGGATCTGTTAAGTCGGGGTACTTATGAGCTGGGGATCTGCTGAGTGGGGGTACTAATGAGCTGGGGATCTGCTGAGTGGGGGGTACTAATGAGCTGGGGATCTGCTGAGCGGGGGTACCAATGAGCTGGGGATATGTTAAGTGGGGGTACTTATGAGCTGGGGATCTGCTGAGTGGGGATTACTACTCAGCTGCGGTTCTACTGGGCCTCTTTAAAACAATTAGAAAATCAGCACACACAAGGCATTTGCCAAGCTTTTAAATAAAGCTTCAAAAAGCATCACAGAAACATCAAAAAAATATGTTGAAGCGGTAGGCACTTTCACGTGTGTTAAAGTTGATGCAAGTGTAAATGAGCGATACCTGATGACTGTATCATTTCATATAACATAATAGAGTAATAAAAGTGCAGCCTACAGAACATACTGGCCTCCATGGGATCTTACTTCAGGTCTCTGTACATGCTGGAGTGGATGTGTGCCCCGCTCTCCACCTCTCCCATATACACCCAGGTCCCCCCCACTTGTCCCGTCATTTCCAACACCACGGGAGGTTCGAAAGTCTCAGGTCGGGAGAGGATGTGACGAGCGCTACAGAGTCCCGCCCCTCCAGCGCCGATCACCGCCACCCGTAACCTGCCAGACGCCATGATGGGGGTTTGCTGTTGAGAAAATAAGAAAATCAAACGAATATACAAATAAGAAGCTGTAAAGTTTTCAAAGCTGAGCTCTGGGCACAAGTATTTTCCTTTAAAGCTACAAAGGTTATACAACCACTTCAGTGCAGCAAATGCCTTTGCAAACCCAGATATTACCATATAAAAATAGCAGTGATTTCTACCCTGTGCTGTACATAATCTGTGCAGAGAGCAGAGCTGTGGGAGGGGCTCAGCAGCTCCACCCACAGGCGGCCTGCAGAAAACTACAGGAGGGGGCGGAGACAAGACCAGTCACCTTGCACAAGGAGAGAGAGCAGCAGTGACCGGTCTTTATCACAGGAAATCTCACACTGGATTACTGCACAGATCTGGAATAAATACACAACAAAAAGTGCATGGATGTCCCTCGCGCTACTCTGAGTAATACGTGAATAAATGGAAGAAGAAGAAAAATCAAATACGAAATGAATAATAAATTAGACAAATGAAAAGAATCTGTGACAAAACCTAATGGTGTTCACAGCACCTAACAATGAATAAGATAAATGAAGTGATCTCGCGCAGACTAGCAGATATTCTAAATACAAAAAGTGCAATGTGCAGCCAAGAAGGGGTGAGAACTTCAAATAAGTTGAAGAAACTGTGAAAAAATTGATTTCAACAATAAAAATATTAATAAATGAAAACAAATATCCACTAAATGAGCAAAAAAGTGGAAGAAATCAATATATGTGCAAAAATATCGCGTGTGCAAAAAATCGCATGTGCAAGATATATTAACAAATTAACAAGTGAAAACAAATGACCACTAAATAAGCAAAAAAATGGAGAAAGAGTCAATAAATGTGTAAAAAATAATGCACATGTGCAAACATGTGCCTCTTTCTCCATTTTTTTGCTTATTTAGTGGTCATTTGTTTTCACTTGTTAATATTGTTAATATATCTTGCACATGCAATTTTTTTGCACACGCGATATTTTTGCACATATATTGATTTCTTCCACTTTTTGCTCATTTAGTGAATATTTGTTTTCATTTATTAATATTTTTATGTCCCTTCTTGAAATCAGTTTTTTCACAGTTTCTTCAACTTATTTGAAGTTCTCACCGCTTCTTGGCTGCACATTGCACTTTTTGTATTTAGAATATCTGCTAGTCTGCGCGAGATCACTTTACTTATCTTAATAAATACACAACGCACATCAAGATTCAAGGAATACATGACTCTTACATTTAGATAATATTTGCTTATCCCAGAGTTCAGCTATGAAGGATAAAATCTTTACTTTTACATAAAAAAATTAAAGGCAAACGTTTTTTTTTAACTTTCTTTTTCATTTTGGATAGAGTAATAGAGGGTTATAACCCTGTCAGATTTTTTTTTTTGGGCCCTCTTTGTCTCATTAAGGAGATTTCCCTTTACTTCCTGTCCCATAGCCAAAACAGGAAGTGAGGAAATCCCTCCAAAGTGAGGGAATCCCTGGTTGTCACCAGAACTAGTGTCCCCATTGGAAGATTTCCCCTCTATTACTATACTGAGGACAACCTAAAATTTGGGATTTTCTTTCACTTTGAATCTCAATGGTAATGGAAAATAAGACAAATAGAGAGGATGAATCTCCCTATTGGGGACACGGACAGCAATAAAATCCTGACAGGTGTTCTAATCCCTCTCTAATCTATCCAAAAAAAAAAGTTTTATCTTGAGTTATAAACTACATGTAAACTCAATCGCTGAAATCTCATAGAATCTTTAACATGTTAAAAAAAAATTAAAAAGGCAATTTTCATTTAAAAAATTTTTTTTATATAAAAAAAAAAAAAGAATCCCTGGTGATTCTGCCTTGTTCGGGTATTTCCTGTTATGGGGTGACAGGACTACGTCCCTGTCTCCCAAATGTGCTCCTGTGTTGTCACCCTGCCAGATGGGCTTCCAATGGAGTCTAAAGATGGATGCCATTTAAACACACACAATTAAAAAACGCACCTATTCTCAAACAAGATAAATAAAAAAGGGGAAAAGACGGACTGGAATGCACTGAAAATGCATCACAAAGCATCAAAAACACACATGTCCCCAATTAAGCTGAAGAATAAAGACCAAAAATGCACTGGAATGCGTAGAAAATGCACCAGAACGCATCAAAAATGCACTAGAACGCATCAAAAATGCACCAGAACGCACATGTCCTTAATTGAAATGAAGAGGAAAAAGAGGAGAAAAATGCATGTCCTCAATTGATATGAAGGAAAAAGGGGTGGGGGGAACTTACTGAAATGTGTCAAAAATGCACCAAATAGCATCAAAAACTCACTGGAATGCACATGTCCCCAATTGAGATGAAAACAAAAAGGCAAAAAATGTACTGGAAAATGTTGAAAACGCACCAGAATGCAACAAAATGCACATGTCCTTAACTGAGATGAAGAAAAATAGAGGGGGAAAAAATGCAGTGGAACATATTTAAAAATGTCCCGAAATGCACTTGTGTTTAATTAAGGGAGGAAAACAGAGAGGAAATAAACACACTGTAAATGATCAAAAACTCACCAGAACGCCTCAAAAATGCACATGTCCTTAACTGAGATCATGAAAATAAAAAATAGAAAAAACGCACAGAAACACATCAAAAACACACATATCCTCAACTGAGAGAAAGAAAAAAAAGAGGGAAAAAAAACACTGGAACGCGTCCCAAACACACCAAAAACGCACTAGAATGCACAAGTCCTTAATTGAAATGAAAAAAAAAAAATAGGGGGAAAAAAAATGCTCTGGAATGCAACAAAAATGCACCGGAACGCACGTGTCCTTAAAGTGATTGTAAAGTCTTGTTTTATTATCAATAAAAATGAATAAAAACATGTTATACTTGCTCTGTGCAGTTGGTTTTGCACACAGCAGCCCCGATCTTCCTCTTCTTGGGTCCCTCTGGCCCCTCCCTCCTGTTTAGTGTCCCCACAGCAATCAGCTTGCTATGGGGTCACCCCAGCCGAGTCACAGCTCCCTGTGTCCATTCAGACACTGAGCTGCAGCCTGGTCCCACCCCTTTCTCTCCTGATTGGCTGACTGACTTTGATTGACAGCAGCGGGAGCCAATGGCGTCTTTGCTGTGTCTCAGCCAATCAAGAGGGAGAGTCACGTTCGGCCAAGAAACTCGTCAACATCACTGGACAGAGATGGGGCTCAGGTAAGCATTAGGGGGGCTGCTGCACACAAAAGACTTTTTAAATGAATGCATAGAATGTATTAAGATAAAAAAACCTTCTGCCTTTACAACCACTTTAACCACTTAAGGACCGCCCTCCGCATATATACTACAGCAGGTCGCCCCTATTGCAAAAAACGACGTACCTGTACCTCATTTTGTGCACGAGCCACTGTGGGCACAGCGGGGAAGCTGATTTGTAGGTCCGGCGCTCCTCAGAGAGGCAGAACCGGGATCTGTCAATATAAACAAAGCAGATCCCCGTTCTGTCAGGGGAGGAGAGATAGCTCGTCTGTTCCTAGTGATTAGGAACAGCAAACTTTCTGTACTCCCAGTCAGTCCCCTCCCCCCACATTTAGAAACACCTCCTTAGGGAACACTTAACCCCTTGATCGCCCCCTAGTGTTAACCCCTTCCCGGCCAGTGACATTTATACCGTAATCAGCGGATATTTTTAGCTCTGATCGCTGTATAACGCCCCTTTCACACTTGTACAACTTGCCCTATGACTAGGGACTGCAAAGTCGTATGACAAGTCGTTCCCCATGATTTCCAATGACTACCATTCATATTAGTACCACTTCAAGTCGTGCCGACTTTATAATAGTCCCCGCACTAGTTTGGCCCAACTTTGATCCTACTTCAGGCCATTGAATATCACTGAAGTCGGATCAAAGCGGGATCACCATCTTAACTGATCTGACTTTGGCATGCAACTTGTGCTCTGATGATCTTGAAGGGGAACTCCAGGCACAATGTAAAAAAAAAAAACAGCATGGGTTCCCCCTCCAGGAGCATACCAGGCCCTTCGGTCTGGTATGGCTTTTAAGGGGAACCCCCACACCGAAAAAACTGTATTTGGGGTCCACCCAAAATCCATACCAGACCCTTATCCGATCACACAGCCCAGCAGGTCAAGAAAGGGGGTGGGGACGAGCGTGCGCCGCCCCTCTGAACCCTACAAGGTCCCATGCCCTCAATATGGGGAGAAGACCCGGCAGAGGCAGAAGACAGCGGACAGAGGTAGAAGAAACGGAGAGAGCTAGAAGACATCAGCGGAGAGAGTGCAGAAGACCCAGAGGGGGGAGAAGACATCAGTGGAGGAGGCAGAAGACGTTGCTAGAAAAGGGAGAAGAGCCGGTGAGGGGAGAAGAAGGCCTCTTTGCGGCCACCCATTCAGTTCATGGCATGGGTGGGGGGCAGAGGCTAGAGGTCAGCTGACTGGTGAGGAATGTGAAGTGGGAGGGGCTGGAGGAGACCCTATTTCCTGATTTCAGCATAGGTGTCACTGCTACGAGACACCACAAAGTCGGAGACACAGTGAGTAACACTACCAGTGGCGGCTGGTGCTCAAAATTTTTGGGGGGCGGGGGGGGGGGTTTGTTTGCAATTTTTGGGTTGCAAACAAACTGAAATATTCTGAAAAAAAACCCCCATCAATTGCAGCCTCACTGTGCCCATCAAACGCAGCCACTTTGCCCATCAAACGTAGTCACTGTGCCCATCAAATGCTGCCACTATGCCCATCAAATGCTGCCACTGTGCCCCAAATGTTGCCACTGTGCTCATTAAATGCTGCCACTGTGCCCCAAATGTTGCCACTGTGCCCATTAAATACTGCCACTGTGCCCCAAATGTTGCCACTGTGCTCATTAAATGCTACCACTGTGCCCCAAATGTTGCCACTGTGCTCATTAAATACTGCCACTGTGCCCCAAATGTTGCCACTGTGCTCATTAAATGCTGCCACTGTGCCCCAAATGTTGCCACTGTGCCCCAAATGTTGCCACTGTGCCCATTAAATGCTGCCACTGTGCCCCAAGTGCTGCCAATGTGCCCCAAGTGCTGCCACTGTGCCCCCGGTTGTCTGCCCGGAACTTACCTTGCCTCGGGTGGGCAGCGGGTGACGGCGGCAGGCTGCGAGCGGTGTCCGGTGTCCTCCATTTTCTTCCCCGACCCCGATGTCTTCTCCCGCCCACTCCTCCACTCATCCTCTGCTATGATTGGACGCCTCATAGGCATCCAATCACAGCGCCTGTCATTTCAGCCAATCAGGTGACAGGTAACACAGACCCGGCAACCTGATTGGCTGAGAGGCGGTTCAATGTTAGCAAAGCGAATTCCTCCGCTTTGCTAACATACAGCTGAGTGAGAAGCGAACGCACAGCGTTGCGCCCGCTTCTCACATTTTTGGGTGCCTATTAGAGCCTATGGTGCCCGAAAATGACCCCCCCCTTCCATTTGACCCGAAAATGGGCCGGGCACCTGAATAGGGGGTGTCAGCAGTGACCAGAGATAGATTCATGCAATGCATGAATCTATCTATGGTGATTAGAGAGTGACAGGAGAAGGGGGGCCGCGCTCCTGCGCCTTTTATGGACGCACCACCGCTAAACACTACCTGTGATTATGGTTGCCATTAAAAGTCCCCACTACAGTTCTCAGATCAGCAGATGACCTTGATCAGGAGTGCCCAAGTTGGCTGATCAGAACTCCGCCCACCAGCAATGCCACTCATCCCATTCCCCACACCAAGGAGTAAGAGAAGGAATAAAAACAGAGAATACATGGAAGGGAGAGGAAAAGAGGGGGAGGAACAAAGAAAAAGGGAAAGAAAGAATAAGAGAAAAAACAAGAAAGATGGCTAGAGAGAGGGATGGGGGAAAAAAAAACAAAAAAAAAACAAGAAATTAGGATAGAGAGAGATAAAAAGGAGAACAAAGAGAAAGAGTGGGACATCCTAAAATGTACCATAAGGGGTTTTAATACTGTACAAGTGGAAGGGACTCAAGGGCCACAAATGACTTGTCTTGCCCTGGGTGCTGACAACCCACGCTACAAAAATACATTTTACTGTTAGGGGTCCCCACAACTTGGGAAATCTTATCAAGGGGTCACGGCACTAGGGAGGTTGAGAACCACTGATTTAGATGGCGAGGAGTGTTTCACCGCCTGTCAAACGCCCTCTGAAAATGCAAATCGCCCTTCAGAGGGAACCACACTCCACTGCAAGTCTGAAAGAGCCAATGAAATAACACTTTGTATCAATTCATAGGAAATAAATTCTTTCATTGGTGAGCTCATTGTATCATTCTCAGGTATTAGAGATTTCTCATATTTCTATCTATGATGATACAATAATATACAAAGTTGCACTCACAGCAAACTTGTAAAAACTAAACAGAAAAGTTACTAAATGACATCTCCTGGAGGAGCTGACCCGTCAGACTGACCTGAACCGTCCGGATGATCTCTGCACCGTAGGGGGGAAATCTTCGCTGCTGATGACAACTCCAGTCCTGGAATGATTTTTGTACACAGGAGCAGAGTCACATGCAGGCTTCCTATTGGCTGCTGCAAAGTCAGCTATTCTGCTGCAAGGCAGAAAAACAAGACCGCACACACAGCGTGATCCTGTTTAACTCGTTTATTAATAAATAAAATTCCCATTAAAATTCAATCACAAACAGTGCTCAATCGCTTTTGTCACATGTATACGGCAAATAACCGCTGTCAGATGCTAGCGGTATCTCACCCCTCCGTGGATCCCTGCGCTTCTTCCCGATTGGACAGTCTGACCTCACCCAATTCACGCCGTTTCAGCCAAGCCCCTAACATTTCATCCTTACGACTTCATCAGGGGGAATGGCTGAATGGCAGAGCGTGCCTCTCTTTATCATGAACTCTTAGTAAAAGATTATCTGGCGTTTTACGTGTGAAAAAAAAGCGATTAACCCCTTCCCGCCCACGCTATTGCCAAATGACGGCTACAGGGCAGGCTTACTTTGCTGGGAGGGTGTCTATTGGCATCCTCCCGTGATTGTGCTGCCTGCGCGCCCCCTGCGGCACACGCGAGCTCTCAGTCTTTCGGACTCAGCTGATCACAGATAGGGTAAAGGGCCAATCACAGCAGTCCACAGGATCTATGACAGGTGATCACAGAGAGTAACACAAGCTGGTTATTGGCTTTTCTTTCCTTACGTTGACAGCATGCGGTGAGAAGAAGAGAGCCGATAACGGGCGTGTGTTAAAGGACATCTACACTGATAATCAGGGCACTCATTATCAATGTCCTAATTATCAGTGAAGTCCCAACAGTGCCCATCAGTGCTGTCAATCATTGCTGCCAATCAGTGGCCATCATTGCTGCCAATCAATCCTGCCAATCAGACCATATCAGTGGTGCCAATCAGTGCCCATCATTGCTGCCAATCAGTGCTCCTCAGTGCTGCCAATCAGTGCCTATCAGTGCCTCCTCATCAGTGTCACCTATCAGTGCCTCCTACCAAGGGCACGCTGTACCCAAACAAAATTGACGTCCTTTTTTCCCACAAATAGAGCTTTCTTTTGGTGGTATTTGATCATCTCTGCGGTTTTAATTTTTTGCGCTATAAACAAAAAAAGAGCGACAATTTTGAAAAAAAAAAGTAATATTTTTTACTAATAAATATCCCCAAAAAATATTTTTAAAAAAAAACTGATTTTGTCCTCGGTTTAGGCCGATATATATTCTTATACATATTTTTGTTAAATATAAATAAATAAATAAATAAGCGTATATTGATTAGTTTGCGCAACAGTTATAGCGTCTAAAAAATAGGGGATAGATTTATGGCATTTTTATTATTAATTCTTTATTATTAGTAATGGCAGCAATCTTTATCGTGTCTGCGACATTATGCCTTGTTTACATAGGCATCTCTCCGTTCTGCCGCTCCGTGACACGATCACGGGACACCGGTGGACATCCAGTGAGAACGGTCACACACGCCCACTAGCCCTGCAAATTAAAGGGGACGTACAGATACGCCCATTTGCCCACTGATACCATTGTGCCGACGTATATTGGCGTGCGGCGGTCGGCAAGTGATTAATGGGGATTTTTTAGTAATAAACGTGTAAAGCAGGATCACGCTATGTGTGCGGTCTTGTTTTTTCATGTTGAACTTTGAAGAACAATCGTTGTGGAGATGAGGAGGTCCAAGGAATCCACCTGAAGGGATGTTTATAAATAGAGCACTTTGCCTATCATTAACGCGATAGGCGATCGTTTGTGAGGAGTGTGTAATCCTGAGGGGTTGTGTAACCCACTGAGCAAAAAGGGTGTGCTATCCTTAATGGTGGAGGATTGAAGCTTACATGTGTCCCCTTTCACATCGATGCAATTTGATCGACCGCATACGATCGCATGTCAAATCAGAGCCTATTGCCAGCAATAGGAGCGTCCCAATCGGCGCGACTCTGACTTTGCAGCACCGTACCGATTTCCAAAAGAAGTTCCTGCACTATTTTGGCCAGTTCGGGGACGATTACAATAGACATCTGTGCATGAACCCGCACAGATGTCTTTCAAGTCGCTCCCTGAAGTCGGACTGAAATGCAGATGAACTCGCACGGTTTCAAATCTGTAGGTAATTCAGGATGAATGGGTTTAATTAGGGAGTACGTGCTTGGTTAAAAACTGACAGGGCACAAAAAAAATGTAATATAAAATTATATATATATATATATACAGTCAGGTCCATAAATATTGGGACATCGACACAATTCAAATCTTTTTGGCTCTATACACCACCACAATGGATTTGAAATGAAACGAACAAGATGTGCTTTAACTGCAGACTTTTCAGCTTTAATTTGAGGGTATTTACATCCAAATCAGGTGAACGGTGTAGGAATTACAACAGTTTATATATGTGCCTCCCACTTTTTAAGGGACCAAAAGTAATGGGACAGATTAACAACCACCCATCAAACTTTCACTTTTTAATATTTGGTTGCAAATGCTTTGCAGTCAATTACAGCCTGAAGTCTGGAACGCATAGACATCACCAGACGCTGGGTTTCATCCCTGGTGATGCTCTGCCAGGCCTCTACTGCAACTGTCTTCAGTTCCTGCTTGTTCTTGGGGCATTTTCCCTTCAGTTTTGTCTTCAGCAAGTGAAATGCATGCTCAATGGGATTCAGGTCAGGTGATTGACTTGGCCATTGCATAACATTCCACTTCTTTCCCTTAAAAAAACTCTTTGGTTGCTTTCGCAGTATGCTTCGGGTCATTGTCCATCTGCACTGTGAAGTGCCGTCCAATGAGTTCTGAAGCATTTTGCTGAATATGAGCAGATATTGCCCAAAACACTTCAGAATTCATCCTGCTGCTTGTCAGCAGTCACATCATCAATAAATACAAGAGAACCAGTTCCATTGGCAGCCATACATGCCCACGCCATGACACTACCACCACCATGCTTCACTGATGAGGTGGTATGCTTTGGATCATGAGCAGTTCTTTTCCTTCTCCATACTCTTCTCGTCCCATCGCTCTGGTACAAGTTGATCTTGGTCTCATCTGTCCATAGGATGTTGTTCCAGAACTGTGAAGGCTTTTTTAGATGTTGTTTGGCAAACTCTAATCTGGCCTTCCTGTTTTTGAGGCTCACCAATAGTTTACATCTTGTGGTGAACCCTCTGTATTCACTCTGGTGAAGTCTTCTCTTGATTGTTGACTTTGATACACATACACCTACCTCCTGGAGAGTGTTCTTGATCTGGCCAACTGTTGTGAAGGGTGTTTTCTTCACCAGGGAAATAATTCTTCGGTCATCCACCACAGTTGTTTTCCGTGGTCTTCCGGGTCTTTTGGTGTTGCTGAGCGCACCGGTGCGTTCTTTCTTTTTAAGGATGTTCCAAACAGTTGATTTGGCCACACCTAATGTTTTTGCTATCTCTCTGATGGGTTTGTTTAGTTTTTTTCAGCCTAATGATGGCTTGCTTCACTGATAGTGACAGCTCTTTGGATCTCATATTGAGAGTTCACAGCAACAGATTCCAAATGCAAATAGCACACTTGAAATTAACTTTTATCTGCTCCTTGTAAATGGGATAATGAGGGAAGAACACACACCTGGCCATGGAACAGCTGATCAGCCAATTGTCCCATTACTTTTGGTCCCTTAAAAAGTGGGAGGCACATATACAAACTGTTGTAATTCCTACACCGTTCACCTAATTTGGATGTAAATACCCTCAAATTAAAGCTGAAAGTCTGCAGTTAAAGCACATCTTGTTCATTTCATTTCAAATCCATTGTGGTGGTGTATAGAGCCAAAAAGATTAGAATTGTGTCGATGTCCCAATATTTATGGACCTGACTGTATATATATATACATATATATATAAAGTGAGTACACCCCTCACATTTTTGTAAATATTTTATTATATCTTTTCATGTGACAACACTGAAGAAATGACACTTTGCTACAATGTAAAGTAGTGAGTGCACAGCTTGTATAACAGTGTAAATTTGCTGTCCCGTCAAAATAATTCAACACACAGCCATTAATGTCTAAACTGCTGGCAACAAAAGTGAGTACACCCCTAAGTGAAAATCTCCAAATTGGGCCCAAAGTGTCAATATTTTATGTGGCCACCATTATTTTCAAGCACTACCCTAACCCTCTTGGGCATGGAGTTCACCAGAGCTTCACAGGTTACCACTGGAGTCCTCTTCCACTCCTCCATGATGAAATCACGGAGCTGGAGAATGTTAGAGACCTTGTGCTCCTCCGCCATCCCTTTGAGGATGCCCCACAGATGCTCAATAGGGTTTAGGTCTGGAGACATGCTTGGCCAGTCCATCACCTTTACCCTCAGCTTCTTTAACAAGGCAGTGGTAGTCTTGGAGGTGTGTTTGGGGTCGTTATCATGTTGGAATACTGCCCTGCGGCCCAGTCTCCAAAGGGAGAGGATCATGCTCTGCTTCAGTATGTCACAGTACATATTGGCATTCATGGTCCCCTCAATGAACTGTAGCTCCTCAGTGCCGGCAGCACTCATGCAGCCCCAGACCATGACACTCCCACCACCATGCATGACTGTAGGCAAGATACACTTGTCTTTGTATTCCTCACCTGGTTGCTGCCACACACGCTTGATACCATCTGAACCAAATACGTTTATCTTGGTCTCATCAGACCACAGGACATGGTTCCAGTAATCCATGTCCTTAGTCTGCTTGTCTTCAGCAAACTGTTTGCGGGCTTTCCTGTGCATCACCTTTAGAAGAGGCTTCCTTCTGGGATGACAGCTATGCAGATTTGATGCAGTGTGCAGCGTATGGTCTGAGCACTGACAGGCTGATCCCCCACCCCTTCAACCTCTGCAGCAATGCTGGCAGCACTCATACGTCTGTTTCCCAAATACAACCTCTGGATATGACACTGAGCACGTGCACTCAACTTCTTTGGGTGACCATGGTGAGGCCTGTTCTGAGTGGAACCTGTCCTGTTAAACCTCTGTATGGTCTTGGCCCAGGGGCGGACTGATAACTCATGGGGCCTCCGGGCAATAGGAGATTATGGGGCCCCCAGGCAATCAGAGATTATGGGGCCACACAGTATACACACACATAAAATACAATCACACAGTATACACATACATGTACACACAGTATACACAGACCGATGTAAAAAAAACACAGATTTATACATACTGTCCCTGGTTTTACTGAGGCTGGCAACCCTGATGGGGCCCCCTAGTGGCCCAGGGCCCTCGGGCAGTGCCCGAGTGGCTCAATGGTCAGTCCGCCCCTGTCTTGGCCACCGTGCTGCAGTTCAATTTCAGGGTCTTGGCAATCTTCTTATAGCCTGGGCCATCTTTATGTAGAGCAACAATTCTTTTTTTTCAGATCCTCAGAGAGTTCTTTGTCATGAGGTGCCATGATGACCTTCCAGTGACCAGTATGAGTGAGAGCGATAACTCCAGATTTAACACACCTGCTCCCCATTCACACCTGAGACCTTTTAACACTAACAAGTCACATGACACCGGGGAGGGGAAACGGCTAATTGGGCCCAATTTGGACATTTTCACTTAGGGGTGTACTCACTTTTGGTGGCAGCGGTTTAGACATGAATGGCTGTGTGTTGAGTTATTTTGAGGGGACAGAAAATTTACACTGTAATGCCCTGTACACACGGTCGGACTTTGTTCGGACATTCCGACAACAAAATCCTAGGATTTTTTCCGACGGATGTTGGCTCAAACTTGTTTTGCCTACACACGGTCGCACAAAGTTGTCGGAATTTCCGATTGACAACCACGCGGTCACGTACACCACGTACGACGAGACTAGAAAAGGCCGGTTCAGAACCAAGCGCGGCACCCTTTGGGCTCCTTTTGCTAATCTCGTGTTAGTAAAAGTTTGGTGAGAGACGATTCGCGCTTTTTCAGACTCGTGGCTTTCAGACCGTTTTCTGCCGTTCAGTTTGTGCTTGTGGGTTTGTATCTGCTCTTCAGTGCGTGCAAGCAAGCTACGCGTGACTTTAAGGAGTCATTGTATTCTTGTTCGTTCGTTACTGGTTTTCAGGTCGCTCTTCACAGGCCTTGCTGTTCTTCAGTGTGTTCTGTTACTTCATTCTGAGCAGCCGACCGTTTTCTAGCCATGTTTCGTATGCGTACTCCTCGTAGAGTTCGTGCTGTGCGGGGGCTTGGTGTTGGGGTCCTGACCTTGACACAAGTCCAGTCCATGAACAGGGTGGGGAGGAGTTCATGGACCAAGAATTGGTTGCTCCAGCATGACCAGTTCTGTCATATGCCTTTGCTCCGTGAGATCCGTGAGAATAATCCTGATGATTTCAGGAACTTTCTCCGGATGACGGACCCCGTGTTTCACCGTTTGTTGGCTTCGCTGACCCCCTATATCAGCAGGCAGGATACCTGCATGAGGCAAGCCATCACTCCGGAGCAGAGGTTGGTCGCTACCCTGCGGTATTTGGCCACAGGGAGAAGCCTGCAGGACCTCAAGTTCTCGACAGGCATCTCCCCCCAGGCTCTTCTTTGTGGACATTTACTGCTTGTGTTTGTTTGAGCTGACCCTGACAGAAATGTGTGGAGTGCAGAAAATGTCGTGATTGTGTAACCTTATACAAAGCACTGTTGGCTGTTATTTACTAAATGCAAAGACACTTTGCACTACTACACTGAAACTGCACTTGTAGTGCAAAGAGTATTTGCCCTTAGGAAATTACCCCCATTTTCTCATCAAAAAACAATTACATCACCCCAAAAATGTTGTAGCGTTGAGACAATAATCCACACATTCTTGATGAACAATCTTTTTAATACCTGCACAATCACATGTGCATTTACCAAAGGTTTTTCTGACAAACCGACATGTTTGTTGTATAACACTTTTTGTGGTGTCATTATCCAAAATCAAAATGTGCATTTTATAGAAAACAGGCCTGTGTAAAACCAACAAGAAAGACACAAATCTTGATCTTACAAAGTTCACATTTGGTAGAACTGGAAGGCAATATCAGACATGAGTATTTAGGAACTGGGTTTGATATTGCGTTCAGATGGGGTGAAGTCACCCCTGGAAAAGCCAAATTTGGAAGATGCACACAAATTTCACAATGTCAACATGTGCTAGCTGCCATCACGGGGGATCAAGGGACGTGTTTTGGGGGAGAAAGCCCTTCCTCACCGCTACTTTATTATTGAGGAAGGGGTTGCACCCCCAAAACGCGTCCATTGATCTCCCGTGATGGCAGATAGCACATGTTGACACACTGTGTGCATCCTCCAAATTTGGCTTTGGGAAAAATCACAAAAACATTTAGCACATTGTAGCACACAAAAGAAGAAAGTGATTTGGAGGGGCTTTAAACTCGCCCCAAAACATCAATGATGTTTTTATATTTTGGAATAACATCATTGATGTTTTGCTTGATGTTTTGCAATTGTAAATTACACCCCATGATCTCCCCGATCAGGATCTGGGCACTTTCGGATGTGAAAGGATCTTCATCCACACCCTCACGATCACCTAAAAAGAGAGGGAACCCAAAATAAATTAGGTTTGCCAAAAAATGCCGCCATCCATCTCTTATCTGAGCCTGTGGTTGCAGACACTCACCTGTTGTGGTGACTAGTTCCACCACGTCTTCTTCCTCCTGCTCAGCTTGTGTTGGGGGTATTTCCCCTTCTTCCAGAGGGGGGGGGGGGTCTCTGGTCTCCTCGGATGAGGGGTGTCCTCCGAGTCTTTTCTCCCCTATGTAAAACAAAAATGGTATAATTAGCACACAGATATTTGATGGCAGAACTATAAAGATGAAACATTGCTTGGAAGTGGGGTACAATTGTCTGTTTTAGCCGAGTTCCAAGATGTAGCTTTTTTAGTGTCCTTTGTCAACCTGCAATACTTTACCTGTTTGGTACAAGCTTCACAGATGTAGCCCCCCCTATAGTATACACTGGAGCACCTGTGTGGGCCCCCTAATAAAAATGGTGTTCTTGTGTCACACACTAGTGCTCCAGTGTCCAGATGTGAAAACAGCTGCTCAGTGTCCTCTCCTTACACAAAATCTAGTTTGCATTTCATTCTAGTAACAAACCCATCTACACAACCCAATTCTTTGAAGACAAGTATAGGGCGTCAAATGGGTGGCCAAATGCATATGGCCTAAACAATGGTATTTTATAGTCCGAAAGAAAAATGTGTGATCCGAACGAATAATGTGCCCATGAACATGAAAGTTGCCATTTTAAACTGTACAACAGTTACTAAAAGCACATGGAGCAGCACGAACGTAATAAACAACTAAAAAATAGGAACACAGCACAACTACTTACTTTTTTGCAGCACTCTCCAGATCTTTCTGTACTGCTCGTGTTCTCGTAATTTGAGGTCCGGCCACCGCTTCTTGAGCTGATCTTTCGATCGTCGTACCCCGAATTTCCGGTGCAGACTCCTGACCACTTTTGCCATGATCTTGGCCTTTCGGACATTGTGGTTGGGGTAAGGCCCATACTTTCCCTCATAGTCAGCCCTCTTCAGGATGTCCACCATTTCCAACATCTCCCCAAAGGACATATTTGAGTCCTTTAATCTCCTTCTGAATCGGGACGTTTCAGGCTCCAGCCTTTCCTCCTCCTCCTCCTCGTTGCTACAGTTAGCACGATCCTGCTGTCTATCCGCCATGTGCTCTTCCCCCACTGCGCCGAACGAAAAGGGGCGGGGAATAGACTAGAAAGCGCAGTGTGTATAAAGCGTAATGCGCGTGCGTCTTACGTACGATCTGTGAGCGGAGGAAGGAGCATCGGACACGCCGATCGTGCTAACGAAGGTAAGATCTAAACTTGGGCCTATACTGCTTCGAAATGGAAGCCTATATTGTAACAAGATTATGGGAGTTTGGCCTGACATTAGGGTTTGTCTTGTGTTGTGTCTTGCAGAGAAAATGGATGGCTTCAATGACCACAACTTCCTTCCCCTGTTCATAGACCAGTACAGGGAGCTGCCCTGTCTGTGGCAGGTGAGACATCCCCATTACAACCACAAACAGAAGAGGCAGGCAGCGCTGGAGAAACTGCTGGAGTTGGTGAAGCCGGTGGTCCCCACAGCAACCATCCCTTATTTGAAAGCTAAAATTGGTGGCCTGAGGAGCACATATCTGAGGGAGCGCAAGAAGGTCACAGATTCCCAGAGGTCCGGAGCTGCAGCAGATGGCGTTTATGTCCCCAGGCTGTGGTACTATGAGAGACTGCGATTTCTGTCAGACCACACTGAAGTCAGGGAATCCCTCTCTACTCTTCCTTCCACTCTTCCTTCCACCCCAGCTGAGGCTTCCGATGTCCAACCTGGGCCTTCCTGCCAGGAAGAAGTGGAGGAGCCCAGCTGGAGTCAGGTATAGCATTCTTCTACAGATTTCTGGGCAATAAAGAAATGATGTTTATTAGATGTTATTATTGATCACTAATTGCTGCTTGAAAGTGTTTTACATATCAATAAACAGTAGTGGGCACCCAAAATTGGGACAAGAATGAAAACTGCTGGGCTCACAATGATAGTCTGTTATATTTGTTAACATTCAATTTGCAGCAGTCAGGAGGTGAAAATTGTGTGTGATTGATGAATTAAAAACTAAAACTATGTCCCTTTTTCATACACAGGAAGACCTCAGCCAGGAGGAGGTTGTGGAATGTGGCAGCCAGGAGGAGGCGGGGATTAGTGGCAGCCAGGAGGAGGCGGGGCTAAGTGTCAGCCAAGAGAAGCCTGGGACCAGTCGCAGCCTGACTGAGTCTCAGGTTCCTCCCCTCCGCCTGCCACATAAAAGTGCCAGGAAGATGACTCCCAGTCCTGTGCAGGATTCAGCGTACAGGCTGATCCAGGAGGCTTCTGCGTCCCTCAGAGCCTTCTCCAGTCCTGCAGAGGCCTTTGCCTGCATGGCTGCCACAAAATTGCAGGGCATGCAGGAGGGCCAACGCAGGCTCTGTGAGGACCTGATTTATAAAGTGCTACGTAAGGGGGAGAGTGGGGAACTAACACCCAAGACGGATGTCATTGAGTTGGACCATCCTCCTCCTCCTGCTGCCACAACTCCACCACCACAGCCAAAGCCTGTAAGGAAGCGTGGAAGGAAGACCTGAGAGTGATTGCCCTGGGTTCAGTCTGGTCTGACAGAAGATGCAGTCTCTCATATGACCACAGCCTGGGGACACAGATGTCATCTGCTGCTTTCCGGATCTCTGGGACTTCTGGACCAGACTGCCCTCCCTAAGATATGGACTCCTCAGGCCACCAATTTTGCTTTTAAATAATTGATGTCAGCCCTGGGGGTCCCAGGCTTCGCCCACTTCTGCAGTTTCTCCAGCGTTGCCTCCCTCTTTGTTTTTTTTATAGTTGTGACCCCTTAATAAAAATTTTTTTGGGAAATTCTACTCTCCTGTGTGTGTTTTCATCCAATGTGAAATTAACAAGGGACAACAACACCAAACAATCTCCTACAGATTAAATAGAACAACATATCAATGGTGTTGTGGGAATTTGTCACAAAAAACACACAAACATTTTCGGGAGTACAAATCAAAATCAACAAAAAAAAAATTTTAAAAAGAGAAACACAAAAAAAGATTCTACATTAAAGTAAAAAAAAAAAAATATGTTGTCAGATGTGAGAAATCAAAATATATTGAGGGAATCCCGATAAATAGTAACGAAAGAAGTTTGTGAGAAGTGTGTGTGAATATGAGCATCAAAACTACTTAATTCTTGTCACATTATAAAGAAGAAGAGAGTGCGCTGTATTAAACCATTTTTAACATTGCAGCGTGACGAAAGTGCTGTATCCATTGCGAACGCTAAGTTTACCAGAACGAGCTGTCCGTGTCGGAATTTCTTCTGAGCATGCGTGGCACTTTGTGCGTCGGAACTGGCCACACACGGTCGGAATTGACGCGATCGGATTTTGTTGTCGGAAAATTTTATCTCCTGCTGTCCAAATTTGTGTGTCGGAAAATCCGATGGAAAATGTCCGATGGCGCACACACACGGTCGGAATTTCCGACAACACGCTCCGATCGGACATTGTCCATCGGAAAATCCGACTGTGTGTACGGGGCATTATACAAGCTGTACACTCACTACTTTACATTGTAGCAAAATGTCATTTCTTCAGTGTTGTCACATGAAAAGATATAATAAAATATTTACAAAAATGTGAGGAGTGTACTCACTTTTGTGAGATACTAATATTATGTATATTTGTGCACTGTCAGTTTTTAACTGAGCACATACTTCCTAAATAACCCCATTCATCCAGGATTACTAGTATAATTTTTTTCTTGTAGATTACCGTTCGCTTGAACACTACCAATAAGAACCCATATGGACCATTACATGTAACGAGGAAGCTGATGACAGCTGATTGTAGGATGACCACTGTTATGTTTTTGCTCACATATGTTTAGTTATGTATTTATTCCCTATGAGGAGGTCACATGCCTGGTTAAATAGATATAATGATTGACATGTCTATATCCTTCGTTTTAGAGTTTGCGCTGTAATTCCATTTTTCCTGAAGCAGCGGGCTTTTGTACCTTTGAAACGCACCTGCATTGATTTGAAGCTAAATCACCACCCAGCTGCAGTAGGGTGAATAATTATTCACAAATGTTATAGCAACTTTGTCTTTGTATTATGGTCAATATTAGTGGCATGTTTTAATTTTTGTATAAATAAACTTTGACTCTTTAACTTATGAGTACCAGTAAAGTCCTTCAAATAGTAGTTAGGGTTTTTGTACACAATTTGCTGTGCTTCAGGGATGAATGGACACAGTGAGTGATCAGTGCCAATCACAGTGTGTTCATTCAGGAAAGGAAGGGGCTGGTAAATATGACATATGTACGGCACACCTCCTGCTCTCCATCCTGAAACATCCCCCTGTGTGCCCTCAGCAGCTGCTGACGGGAGAGGAGGGAAGCTGGCAATGCTGCAAGGGAGAGGGGCACAGAGGAAGGCCCAGACAGAAGGGGGATTGGGATGCAGATACCAATCCCTCTGCAGTGCAACGGGAGGTGAAAATAGGAGGAGAAACCGGCAGAGCTGCAGGGGGAGCCACAAGAGTTGGCAATAAGGCAGTACTGCGGGCCCCTCTTTTGAACTGATGGGGCCTGGGCCCAGTACAGGGGGGGCTAGCTGTACTGTGACTCGGTTAAATTGATGATAGGCAACTCCTATCCTCATATTGATTAGTGGTTCCAAATTAATAATAACTACTGCAGTAGGGAACAGACACAAAAGATACGCTCAGCATCTTTCCAAATAAATGTTCTGCTTTATTATGACGCAATTGAAGGTTTTTATGCACATGATTACGTAGGTATCACATTAATATTACAATTGTACATTTATGGTAACAAGGGGCGTTACATAGGCAGGCTAATTCTAATCAGGACTCAAAAGAATGTAAACATTTACTGAAAACATTATTAGTGCCGTGTGCACACAGTGAGGGCAGTGTGCAAAACATACAAAATAGAATACAATTATTTACAGAACTTACAAATTTCCATTACAGTCTCCCCTCTTTTGGTCAATATTTTGATCACTAACCATACCTGCTATCACCTTTAACCTGAAACCACCACACGCTTAGGTGGAGGTAGTCCTGGCCAAAGAGGCAAAAAAAACTCCATTGTGGAGAAAATAATAGCTGAGCAACTTTTTCATTACAAAATGACTTTTCCTTGTGAAAAACAAATGATTGATAAGACAAGAGTACTGGCTGTACACTCCTGTGGCCAGAATGGCCTTCTAGCTGAATTGTTGGCATGCTGACTTATCAGCATATGTAAACACAGACAATTCTACATAAAATGGAAGACATACAAAAGACAAATATGACTTCAACATGGCTAAACTACTTTTCAAATATATATATCCCTTACAATTAAAGTAATTGAATCAAAAAGTACCCTAGACTGTGATCACAAGAGGGAAACAAATCAAACACAGAGATTTCTTTAACCACTTGACAACTGGGCACTTAAACCCCCCTCGTGACCAGACCAATTTTCAGCTTTCAGCGCTCTCACACTTTGAATGACAATTACTCAGTCATACAATACTGTACCTAAATGAATTTTTTGTCCTTTTTTTCATACAAATAGAGCTTTATTTTGGTGGTATTTGATCACCTCTGGGTTTTTTATTTTTTGCGCTATAAATGAAAAAAGACCGAAAATTTTGAAAAAAAACGCATTTTTCTTTGTTTCTGTGATAAAATTTTGCAAATTAGTAATTTTTCTTCATAAATTTTGGCCACAATTTATACTGCTACATATCTTTGGTAAAAATAACCCAAATTAGTGTATATTATTTGGTCTTTGTGAAAGTTAGACAGTCTACACGTTATGGTGCAAATCATAAAAAATTGATCACATCTGAAGTACTGGCGGCCTATCTCATCTCTTGCCACCCGAACAAGTCAGGAACGTACAAATACCCCCCAAATGACCCCTTTTTTGAAAGTAGACATTCTAAGGTATTTAGTAAGATGCATGGTGAGCTTTTTGATGCTGTCATTTTTTCCCACAATTCTTTGCAAAATGAAGATCCCCCCCCCCCCCCCCCCCCCCACAAAATTGTCATTGTAATAGGTTATTTCTCTCACATGGCATGTGTATACCACAAATGACACCCCAAAATACATTCTGCTACTCCTCCTGAGTATTACGATACCACATGTGTGGGACTTTTTCACAGCCTGGCCACATAGAGAGGCCCAACATGCAGGGAGCGCCGTCACGTGTTCTAGGAGCATAAATTACACATCTGAATTGTTGACTACCTATTACACTTTTGAAGGCCCTGGAGAACCAGGACAATGACATGTGACACTGACGTGGCACTGATGACAAATGGCACTGATACGTGGCATTGATGTGGCACTGATGACAGATGGCACTGATACGTGGCACTGACACTGATGTGGCACTGATGACAGATGGCACTAATACGTGACACTGATGACACATGGCACTAATACGTGGCACTGACAGATGCACTAATACGTGGCACTGATGACACGTGACACTGATGACAGATGGCACTAATATGTGGCACTGATGACATGTGGCGGTGATGACAAATGGCACTGATGACAGATGGCACTAATATGTGGCACTGATGACACGTGGCACTTATGAAAGATGGCACTAATACATGGCACTGATGACAGATGGCACTAATACCTGGCACTGATGACAGATGGCACTAATACATGACACTGATGACAGATGGCACTGATACGTGGCACTGATGACAGATGGCACTGATACGTGGCACTGATGACACGTGACACTGATGACAGATGGCACGTGACACTGACAGGTGGCACTGATGACAAATGGCACTATGTGGCACTGATGACAGATGGCACTTATACATGGCACTGGGGACAGATGGCAGGGTCAGATGGCAGGGTCAGATGGCAGGGACAGATGGCAGGGACAGATGGCAGGACAGATGGCAGGACAGATGGCAGGGCAGATGGCAGGACAGATGGCAGGACAGTTGGCAGGGGCAGATGGCAGGGGCAGATGGCAGGACAGATGGCAGGGTCAGATGGCAGGGACAGATGGCAGGGACAGATGGCAGGACAGATGGCAGGACAGATGGCAGGGCAGATGGCAGGACAGATGGCAGGACAGTTGGCAGGGGCAGATGGCAGGGGCAGATGGCAGGACAGATGGCAGGGGCAGATGACAGGACAGATGGCAGGACAGTTGGCAGGGGCAGATGGCAGGGGCAGATGGCAGGGGCAGATGGCAGGACAGATGACAGTGGGGACACTTTTATTTTTCTTTTATTTTTATTTTTTTACACTTACCGCCGCAGCGGTTCGCTCTCCCTCTTCACACGCTGTCTCTGTGTGAGGAGGGAGAGCCGGCGATGAGAGATGATCTCATATGTTTATATATGAGATCCTCTCTCATTGGTAGAGCGATCGCACTGTAAACGGCCGCTGTCATTGGCCGTTTACGGCGATCTGTGACTGGCTGTGTCCGAGGGATACGGCCAGCACAAAACTTCAATGCGGAAGTAAACAGGAGGACGTCCAGGGACGCCCTCCCGGCAATTGGAGTCCGCGCTGTAGCCGTCTGTAGTGTCTGGTGTGGATCCAGGTGACTTTTCCTTCAAGTTTTGCAAAAACTGTACATAAAATAGATGCTGTATTGAGTCTCCAAACATTTCCTTATATATAAATGTCTCCTAACAATCCACAAGTCACCTGGCTTTAGTTTTAGATCCTTCCAAACTTTTAGGATCTGGAATTGGGGAGAAAACACATAAATGAGTTTGTCAAAAACCTTAAAAGATCAGCAACATTCTCTGTGAGATCCGAATGGAGGACTTCAGCTGCTGAGACAAAATATAAGCAAGTGAGTAACATTCCCAAACCAAATCCCATAGGGAGAGTGTCCAACATCCCCCTTAGGGGCTTGATAAAATATAAGAAAACATTCAGGCAAAAGTTTTCTAATTTCTTACTCTACTTTGCCCTCTACATTGTAGACAATAGAGGGTGTAAAAATAAAACCTCAAAACTTCTAGTAAGGACTCTCCTATATAAATGATTTCCTCTGTTACTCTCTGTACTTTCTGCACTCTATATTTACAAACTACTTCTGATAACACTTTTTACTGTGGCCTTTGCAGTAGCATTTACCACTGGACATCCAGAAAACATGTCCATACGGACAAAATGCATACTTGTAAGATCCTGACTTGGGCATCTGCATATATCCTTTTTTTGTAATCTCTGGAAGGGATGTTCAGCTTTTGGTAACACCTTTGGTAACAGGTAAAACTAGAATTGGTATGTTATAAAAACAACTGTGGAGAACCCTGGCTCTATCCCATGCTCATTTACTAAGGCAGCCATAACTGCTTGTGACTGAAGACACGGTCCATGTGTCAAGCTGGAGGGAAAAGAGTGGCTCGCAGACATAAATGATCACCTTTTCCAAAGTCCTGTTTCATAATAAGTTGCCCCCTGTGGACCACTTGTTCTTCTCGTTCTGGGGTCCTTAAAGTTGAATTATTAATCCCAGCTATACTGGGCCAGAACTAGGGTGGAATCTGTGAGTTGCACAGACCCATCAAGTGTCCGGGGCTGTAAATGCAGCATCCTTAGTCACCTGGTCTGCTTCCATGTATTAAAGTTAATATGGCTACCTCAGCAAGAACCTGGAAGGCTGAAAACAGCCAATCAAATTAACTTGGCATGCTTTATTGGTTTACCTGCCGAAGTAAAAACAAACTTCTGGCCCTGCAAATGGAACCAAAAGCTCTCTATATCTCGACTATCTATATAAATACACACATTTTTATAGCTCACGGGCTTTGCTAAAACATGGAGCTCTGTTTCTTGAGCTGGGGAAAAAAGGATCCAATGACTTTGAATACAGAGTATCCTTCTGGGTGATAAACTGCATACTCAAATCTACAAAAAATTAATCTCTGGGTCTTCAGGGAGTGTGTCCTGCACTGGGCTCACAGCAGCTGATTCCTACACCATCAATTTAACACATGTGGTTAGATTTGTACATAAACAAACTCATATTTTAAACCTTTCATTAGACAAACATTTAGTTAGCTGTATATTTGCTGTGCAGAATGTCGGACCATTAAAAATGAAATGTTTGACCAAAACAATATCTAACTTTGTGTATTAGCACCTTTGCATAAAAGCTGCAGCTCCGATATATTGGGATGAACCCTTCATTACTAGGTCCAGCTTGCATAAATATATTACAATGGCTTGTTTTCTATCATGCTGTTTGTGAAAGAACTCCAGTTTCATGTTTCAAAAAACAACTTTTTCCGGGGAATATTATAATAAATGATAACAATACCCTGCGGTCATGCCGAGATGCCCATAAATCCAAAATATCCCTCTGCTTATACCACTGCATTTACAAGGAAAAGGAGCACATCATTTCACAATCCACACATTCTGCTTTGGATTTCAAAAATAAAAATAAATAAAAACAAAAGGATCAACAATCTATATGATGGACCAGAAAGCATCAAAAACTATAAAACAACTGGCTGCAGGTGGCATCTATCCTAATGTGATGGGTCTGTTATATTTAAATTTTATTTATTATTACTCTCACATCATGGACCGCACATCAAGATATTATCAGACCTTAAGATTTCATTTTTGTAGTAAAACTGTATCCCATACATCTTGGCTTTGTTAAATATTATGGCAGCTTTATTCCAAATAACAACCTCATCCTAATCTTTTTTTTCTCTCAATAAGGGCTTATTGAATAAATGTAAAATTACAAAATTGTTATCTTAATCTAAACTAATCCCATTTTTACAAATTTCCCCAATAACCTGGATTTCATTTCCAACCAAAGGTTGTCTAAACCAGTTTCAATATATCTATATTATTAATAAAATTGTTAAACTCATATTAGAAATGAATACTCATTATTACTTCATTTTACTTTGTGTAATACACGGTTAAATGTAACCTTCATTTTACCATGTCTGGAAAACAGATTCAAAATAATTGTGATCACATTGTTTACCATTAGATTCGTTAACCCGGCACATTTTGTTATAAATGTTTTGTCTGAAAAAAATGGAATTGGCATAGTGTCCTTCCAGCTTATCACTGACCTCTCATCTCAGCCACATTCGTTCATGAGAGCACAAAGGAGGGGGTCACATCTGCATACATGACACACACAAGGGATAGAACTGAAGCTCCCAGCATTCGCACACGCATACACCAATATCTCTCTAAAATCGCTTACATTTTTCCCATTTGTACACAACACATGCATATCATTCTCTCACTTTCTTTTAACTCTCATTAATATTTACCTGCCTAAAGTCTGCTTTCCATATTTTGTTCAGATATCTTTTATATCTAGGTTCTATGATCAGACAGGCAGCCAGAGTGCTCAACCCATCTTCCCTCTCTGACAACATATAAAGTATTCTGTTTTAATTCTCATTTCTCTGTTTCTGACTCTAATAGTTGTAGTGCCTGACCCCAAATTCATCCCACAACTTAACATGAAAATGTCCCTTTCTGTCTAGTGTTAATGTCACCCTTGATCCATCCTGCTCACATAGATGTTTCTCTAGCTGTTTACTCTGCATGATTCTTAGTCCCTGTGGACCTTGGTAACCCAGTTACCCATTGTGGATCCCTGTCCACTTTAACCATTAATCTAGGTGCTCAGTATAGGCGGAACTGTACCTGCGGTTCATATATAGCGCTCCTCTTGCGCTGGGCATTTTTGAGGGTCTCTTACCCTTCATTCCCTTACTTAAGTCAATGCCCATAATGACTGGCCAGTCTTCTCTACGTGTGCCTATACCCTCTTGCCTCTAAACTACTTTATCTAGCAGATGTACTACATATGCCTGTGAACAGCACTATTCTTGCCTTTCTTATCTATAACACTTAAATGTAAGCAAAACTTACCCCAGCCGGCTGATTATCAGAAATTCCCGGATCGTCTCAAGCTCCTCGTTTCGGATACTCAGGGTCACCTTGAATCCCCTCCTAAGGCAAGGCTCGCCATGCTGACTCAGTTAAATTGATGATGGGCAACTCCTATCCTCATATTGATTAGTGGTTCCAAATTAATAATAACTACTGCAGTAGGGAACAGACACAAAAGATATGCTCAGCATCTTTCTAAATTACTGTTCTGCTTTATTATGACGCAATTGAAGGTTTTTATGCACATGATTACATAGGTATCACATTAATATTACAATTGTACATTTATGGTAACAAGGGGCGTTACATAGGCAGGCTAATTCTAATCAGGACTCGAAAGAATGTAAACATGTACTGAAAACATTATTAGTGCTGTGTGCACAGTGAGGGCAGTGTGCAATACATATAAAATAGAATACAATTACCGTATTTATCGGCGTATAACATGCACTTTTTTCCCCTTAAAATCAGGGGAAAGTCACAGGTGCGTGTTATACGCCGATCCCCTGCGATCCCGAGCTATCACAATTTCAAAATCGCCGACCGCGATTTGAATATGGCGCCGCCGAAATACACAGAGCCAGTTCTCGGCTCTTTCCGGCGGCTCTCGTTCACTTTCGGCTCCACTCGTAGTCCCGAGCGGAGCTATCCGAACCTACTCCGCTAGGTTCGGATAGCTCCGCTCGGGACTACGAGTGGAGCCGAAAGTGAACGAGAGCCGCCGGGAAGAGCCGAGGACCGGCTTTGTGTATTTCGGCGCCGGCGGCGCCATTTTCAAATCGCGGTCGGCGATTTTGAAGCCCAGGATGGCAGGGACAGGGGATCGAAGGCTGCACTGGGGCAAGGCTGCACTGGGGAAGGCTGCACTGACAAGGCTGCACTGGGGAAGGCTGCACTGGGGAAGGCTGCACTGACAAGGCTGCACTGACATGGCTGCACTGACATGGCTGCACTGACAAGGCTGCACTGACATGGCTGCACTGAGAAGGCTGCACTGACATGGCTGCACTGACAAGGCTGCACTGGGGAAGGCTGCACTGACAAGGCTGCACTGACAAGGCTGCACTGAGAAGGCTGCACTGACAAGGCTGCACTGACATGGCTGCACTGGGGCAAGGCTGCACTGACAAGGCTGCACTGACAAGGCTGCACTGACAAGGCTGCACTGACAAGGCTGCACTGACATGGCTACACTGACATGGCTGCACTGGGGCAAGGCTGCACTGAGAAGGCTGCAATGATGGGCATTTAAATGTAAGTTTTTTTCCCTTCAACTTCCCTCCTAAAAGTTTTTTTTTCCTTAAAACTCCCTCCTAAATTGGGGTGCGTGTTATACGCCGTTGCGTGTTATACGCCGATAAATACGGTATATACAGAACTTACAAATTTCCATTACCACTGCCTTATCAGCGGACCTGGGGATATATTATTGGTTTATGTAACAATTTTGATTGCTTTAAGTAGCTGTCTCCTAAGGAGTTATATTTTATTTTTTTCGTATTTTTTTTTTTTTTTTACACAAACATAAGCGTAGGTAGTGTGCATGAGATTTTTCTGTGTCACATCAGGTGGATGTTAAACTTTGCACCCTGGTAGGTGTTCTCTCTATGATTTAGGATATGCTGTATCCCAGCCTTCCAATGCATCATTCCCTCTGAAATATTTTTCAACTTTTTTTTTTTATAAACTAATTTGGCCTCTTTAATGCCCCTCTTAACCACTTAAAGCGGAACTTTAGTCTTTTTTTTATCTTTCCATCTATTAAATCTTCTGCCCTTGTTGTTGTTTTAACTTTGGATAGTAAAACATTTTTTTTCTGCCAGTAAATACCTTATACAGCCCACTTCCTCTTTCTTGTCCTTTGGGCAGATGCTGGCCGGTGTGGATAACCCCTGACTTTGTGGAGCTGCGGGAGCCCGATAGACCAACAGACGGGACATTGAGAGAGCTGAGGAGGAGGTCCATCCATGGTTACCCACATATGCCTACTACCCCTGTACGGGTAACAACATTTGGTGAGTGGGGACGCAACGGGGGGAGCACTAGGAGTCACCTGATTTGCTGAGCACCGAAGTCACCCGACAGAGTTATAACTGGCTATTTTGGAATTACACTCATATATTATTACCTTTTGGGACTTGTATTTTGACTTTTCATTTTTATTTTTATTTTCATACACATTTTGTGTGGGACTTTACTTATATTTTTATTGTTATATACTTTCTTATACACATTTTGTTGGGACTTTACAACCAAAAAATTGCTTTTCTTTTAATTATACTTTATATACTTCTAATTATATGGTTGGTCACTTCTGGTAGTTACATCTATGTAACATTTTTACTATATATGTATGGTTTTTAGGTTTCAGCTTTGGCCTGATAGATACATACAGTGGGAGCGGAAAGTATTCAGACCCCCTTAAATTTTTCACTCTTTGTTATATTGCAGCCATTTGCTAAAATCATTTAAGTTATTTTTTTTCCCTCATTAATGTACACACAGCACCCCATATTGACAGAAAAACACAGAAATGTTGACATTTTTTCAGATTTATTAAAAAAGAAAAACTGAAATATCAGACCCTGAAGTATTCAGACCCTTTGCTCAGTATTTAGTAGAAGCACCCTTTTGATCTAATACAGCCATGAGTCTTTTTGGGAAAAATGCAACAAGTTTTTCACACCTGGATTTGGGGATCCTCTGGCATTCCTCCTTACAGATCCTCTCCAGTTCTGTCAGGTTGGATGGTAAACGTTGGTGAACAGCCATTTTTAGGTCTCTCCAGAGATGCTCAATTGGGTTTAAGTCAGGGCTCTGGTTGGGCCATTCAAGAACAGTCACAGAGTTGTTGTGAAGCCTCTCCTTCGTTATATTAGCTGTGTGCTTAGGGTCATTGTCTTGTTGGAAGGTAAGCCTTCGGCCCAGTCTGAGGTCCTGATCACTCTGGAGAAGGTTTTCATCAAGGATATCCCCGTACTTGGCCGCATTCATCTTTCCCTCGATTGCAACCAGTCGTCCTGCCCCTGCAGCTGAAAAACACCCCCACAGCATGATGCAGCCACCACCATGCTTCACTGTTGGGACTGTATTGGACAGGTGATGAGCAGTACCTGGTTTTCTCCACATATACCACTTAGAATTAAGGCAAAAAAGTTCTATCTTGGTCTCATCATACCAGAGAATCTTATTTCTCACCATCTTGGGGTCCTTCAGGTGTTTTTTTAGCAAACTCCATGTGTCTTGCACTGAGGAGAGGCTTCCGTCGGGCCACTCTGCCATAAACCCCCGACTGGTGGAGGGCTGCAGTGATGGTTGATTTTCTACAACTTTCTCCCATCTCCCGACTGCATCTCTGGAGCTCAGCCACAGTGATCTTTGGGTTCTTCTTTACCTCTCTCACCAAGGCTCTTCTCCCCCGATAGCTCAGTTTGGCCGGACGGCCAGCTCTAGGAAGGGTTCTGGTCATCCCAAACATCTTCCATTTAAGGATTATGGAGGCCACTGTGCTCTTAGGAACCTTAAGTGCAGCAGAATTTTTTTTGTAACCTTGGCCAGATCTGTGCCTTGCCACAATTCTGTCTCTGAGCTCTTCAGGCAGTTCCTTTGACCTCATGATTCTCATTTGCTCTGACATGCACTTTAAGCTGTAAGGTCTTATATAGACAGGTGTGTGGCTTTCCTAATCAAGTCCTATCAGTATAATTAAACACAGCTGGACTCAAATGAAGGTGTAGAACCATCTCAAGGATGATCAGAAGAAATGGACAGCACCTGAGTTAAATATATGAGTGTCACAGCAAAGGGTCTGAATACTTAGGACATGTGATATTTCAGTTTTTCTTTTTTAATAAATCTGCAAAAATGTCAACAATTCTGTGTTTTTCTGTCAATATGGGGTGCTGTGTGTACATTAATGAGGGAAAAAAAAATGAACTTAAATGATTTTAGCAAATGGCTGCAATATAACAAAGAGTGAAAAATTTAAGGGGGTCTGAATACTTTCCGTCCCCACTGTATATATATATTTTCCCTACACTATATGCAAATTATGTTTATGACAACTCTTGTTTGATCGCCTATACATATTTGTCTTTATTTGTCACACATGTATTGACTATTTGATTAAGCACACTTTTGCTATATTACACTTATATTCACCACTGACGGGTACATATACACATATCCAGTCCCTATAGGATAGTTACCCCCTCTCTTCTTTGCAGACAGGGTACTCACCTACCACTTTCTCTTATACTTATTTGGTTTAACAGGGTAGCGCCAATCACCCCACGTTTTTTACCTCTATTTACTGTAAGTTCCCTCAGGGAACCCAATGGGGGGGCTGCAACCCACTATCATCCTGAGCGCGGAGCATACCACAAATTTGAAAGGGTTAAAAGCGCCCGCGTTGCTTTCAATGGGCAGGGGAGCTTTAGGGCGCTGCGCTGGCAGGATGTCAAAAAAGTCCTGCAAGCAGCTTCTTTGAGGTGTATACACCGTTACTAAAGCGCCTCAAAGAAGCTGCTTGCAGGACTTTTTTGAACGTCCTGCCACCGCAGCACCCCAGTGTGAAAGCCCTCGGGCTTTCACTCTGGAATTGCAGATGAGGCTTTTTTTCAGGTGCTATTTTTAGCGCTAAAGCGCCTGAAAAACGCCTCCAGTGTGAAAGTGGGTCTAATAAAGCACCTGACAATATGGTGCATTGAAATCACTTTTGAAACAACATAGATGAGGAATATTCCCACAGTGTACGGGACAGTTGAGCAAAAAATGGGGGCAAGTGCAGCAAGGGGGGAGGGGGGGCACACTGCTTCCAGACTGGGTGAGCGGACATGTTGGTCCATGCACTATACTCCTATGCTGTGTGTTTTTGTACTGCAGTGAACACTGGTCACACTGAGAACAATATCCCATGCTATACGCTGGACTGATATCCTAACCACTGTTATAGGGCGTACACACGGTCGGACTTTGTTCGGACATTCCGACAACAAAATCCTAGGATTTTTTCAGACGGATGTTGGCTCAAACTTGTCTTACATACACACGGTCACACAAAGTTGTCGGAAAATCCGATCGTTCTAAACGCGGTGACATAAAACACGTACGTCGGGACTATAAACGGGGCAGTGGCCAATGGCTTTCATCTGTTTATTTATTCTGAGCATGCGTGGCACTTTGTCCGTCGGATTTGTGTACACACGATCGGAATTTCCGACAACGGATTTTGTTGTCGGAAAATTTTATCTCCTGCTCTCCAACTTTGTGTGTCGGAAAATCCGATGGAAAATGTCCGATGGAGCCCACACACAGTCGGAATTTCCGACAACACGCTCCGATCGGACATTTTCCATCGGAAAATCTGACCGTGTGTACGGGGCATTACAGTGTTATTATATATGACCTCACTGCATCACTACTTCCCAGCTTCACCCTCCTGTGGAAAACTTTGGACTTGGGATACATACTTGCACTACATAAGGCACATTTGTGCCTGGAGTTGCTATCCATAGTGGTCATAGGAAAAACTTGCCCCCCCCCCCCTCCCACTTGCTGCACTCCCCCATTTTTGCTCAACCATCCCGTACATTGTGTGAATATTCCTTATCTATGGTGTTTTAACAGTGATTTCACTTCATCATAGTGTCAGGTGCTTTATAACCCCAGGGATGTTATGTTGACATATGTATGTGTGTGTGTGGATTTTTATGACGCAGCTGCATCCTGATCAGACAACGTTGTCTATTTTTTATAAAAAAAAATTTACTGTGGTGTTGTATTACCATTTTGATATTTTTGTGTAATAAAGTTCCCTTAGGCTGGCCATACATGGTCGAATTTCGAAAAGAATTTTCTTTTGAAAATCAGAAAATTTGTGCGTTTTGTGATCCGATGGTGCCACCATTGATTTCGAAATTCGACCAACCAAGCCTTCAATTTCACCTCATGCTGCTACAGAAAATAATGTTCATGGCTGGGAATCTTCTTTTCTTTCCGGGAATTTTCTTTTCTTGCACATGCGCATTTCTTTTTTCGATTACATTTCCCCTATTTCTCCCATAATTGATTAGAAAATCGTTCGTTTTTCAAAAAATTTACAACATGTCCGTTTACTCAAATTTGATTGCCGCACTAAAATCGGCTGTTGCTGCAGCCCACTAATGGTGCAAAATACGAGCAAAAATTCTTAGATGAGATTTTCGAAAGAAAATTCTTTCAAAATTCGACCCCTGTATGGCCTGCCTTATCTAAAGGCTGCATGGTCCCTATTAATTACTGCAGGTGAGGCTCTCTTTTCACCTTTTCCTTTTCTAATTTTTTTTTTTTTTAAAAGCCAGTGGAGTGCAAAACACACCCAAAAACTTCCACCCGGTGCCAAAAAAAGTGCACACACATAGAGAGTGACATACAAAAACGTGCAACGGGTGCTACACTGATCCTCCACTAGGGAAGGACCTTACCCTGATCCCCCGGGGCGTTAGGCTCCAGACGGAGACTGAGGTACTTCACATGGGACGGGAGACCCCATGAGAGAGGGCGAACCAAGCCAGAAGGCCTTTGTCCACCCCTTCCCAAGACTTTCAGAGTAGGCCCGAGGACCCACACCTTACTCATCACACTGTGACAGACGTGCAACATCAACCAAAAAAGACAAAAATAGTGACAAACACAGGGATAAATAAAAAGAAAGTGGGGAGAAGGCAGGTGGGAGAGTGAAAGTGACCATTGTGTAATACAATGGCTGGCCCTCCGGCCAGGAATAGAAATTTCCCCTGGTCCTAGCCAAAAGGCTCAGCCCTAGAGGCAGGTGCGAAAAACGTGTGTTGTGGTGAAGTGACCATGGTGCCATAAATCAGGTTCCTTTTCTAATGTAACTCAGTATTGTTCCTGTGTGTGTAATTACTGTAGGTCATATTGTTAAAAAATCTCCCAGGTGGTCCTCTCAAATCAGTCCTGTAACTGCTGGAGAGAGCCATCTGGCCATATCCGTATCTCCTTGCTTTCTGGAACAATTCTCTGCCTAATTGGAATGTACAGGCGAATAAGAAAGAGGGATCGATGATCTGATTGGCCAAGAATGAGGTAATGGAACAGCTCTGTAGGCTTCCCTAGCTTTGGAATAAACCGTACCCAATTTATTTGCACCCCTAGTCGCACACCTCATGAATTGATGGAATCCTTGGACAACGGACCTCAGATTTACATGGTTGAAGTTGCCAGCAATCACAAGCATCCCATCAGGATGTGCACACTGGAGTTTGCCTATCACGTTTGCCAAAGTATCCAAAGTCGCAGCAGCATTAGCATCTGGTGGTGCGTATACTGCAAGGACAAATACCACCATAAATTCCCTTGGCAAGTAGAAGTTCTACACTACCCACAAATTCTACGGCTGGGTTCTGTGCAGAGTAGGTCACCATTAAGGTGGTAATTAAACTCACTTGGTGCCTTATCTGTATTAAATTAACCTCAGAGCCTGTGTAATTCATATGTGTTCGTGTTAAAAGGGATGAGGTGGCAACCCTAGTGCTGAGTCAGGTGCGGTTTCCATTCAGCGATCCAGGTGCGAATTTGACACTGAAGAGCGAAAAAGTCAGCTGCAGGTCCGATGAAACCCACACACGGTCGAATTTTCTGCTCTACTCGGTCCGTCGGACCAGACCGGTCGAAAAGTCCGCTTGTGTGTACGCGGCATAAGGCATATTTGTCTAGCAGCAGCATTCATAAAAGACTGAAGGGGGAATAGCCTATGTAAAGGTAGGCCAGTGAGGAGGGAGTTGCAGTAGTCAAAGCGGGAAATAACCAAGGAGTGAATAAGTTGTTTTGTGATGTCGTTAGTCAGGAAGGGGTGAATTCTGGAAATGTTGCGAAGGTTAAGGTGGCAAGATGTAGCCAGTGAATTAATGTAGGGGCTATAGGAGAGGTCAGAGTTAGGACTACACCCAACACCCTGGAGTGTGTGGAGGTACCAATGGTTGTGCTGGTGATCTCAATGGTAAAGTCATGGGGAGGGGATCGCAGAGGAGGAAATATTACAAGCTCAATTTTAGAAAGATTGAGTTTGAGGAAGTGTTGTGACATCCATACTGATATGTTGCTCAGTAAGTTTGTGATGCTTGAGGAGCTTGAAAAGGTAAGTTAAGGGGTCGAGAGATAGATCTGTGTGTCATCAGCATAGAGGTGGTATTGGAAGCCATGGGAAGATATCAGCTGGCCCAGGGAAGAGGTATAGAGAGAGAATAGGAGGAGGGGAGATGGTGTTGTATGTGACATTGAAAGTGCTCTAAGATAGGTAGGAGCAGAACCAGGAAAGATCAGAATCACAGAGGCCAAGGGAGTGGAGTTTGTTGAGGAGGAGTGGGTGGTGAACTGTGTCGAAGGCAGCACAAAGGTCCAAGAGTATGAGTATGGAGTACTGACCATTGGTTTTAGCAGTTAGTAGGTCGTTGGTGAGTTTTAGTAAGGCAGTTTCAGTGGAATGTTGGGGGCAGAAGCTAGAGTGTAGGGGATCGAAAAGGTTGTCGTCAGTGAGGCAGGATCTCATACGGTTGTGGACAAGGCGTTCAAGAAGCTTGGTGGCAAATGGGAGCAGGGAGATGGGTCCTAAGTTATTCAAGCAGGTGGGATGCAATGAGGGTTTTTTTAAGTATGGGGGTAACCAGTGTATGTTTGATTGGGGAGGGGAAGGTGCTGAAGGAGAGAGAGAGGTTGAAGCTGTGGGTTAGAGAGTTTAGGGTAGAGAAGGAAGGTGGTTGCAGTAACTGTGAGGGGACAGGGTCCAGGGGATAGGTGGTGAGGTGGGCCGTGGAAAGGATTGCGGCAAGTGCCTCAGTGGTAACAGGGCTGAAGGAGGAAAATATTGAGTGCGGTGTGGGACCTGGTGTGTTGGTTTGGGGAAGAAGCTGGGCATTGGATATCTCATCACAAATTGTGTCCATTTTGTTTTTAAAATTATTGGCAATCTCCTGGGCAGTAAGTAAGTTGGTGGGTGGAGGCAATGGGGGGTGAAGAAATTAAGGGCAGAAAAGAGTTGACATGGATGGATGAGAGTGTTTTGAGAAGTGTAGTAGATTTGTTTAGCAATGTGGAGGCAGGAGTTGTATATGAGAAGGGCAGATTTGTATGGGGTGAAGTCTTGCAGGGATTTTGTTTTATGCCACGCTCGCTCAAGAGCACGGCTGTGTCTCTTGAGACTTCTGGAGTCCTCTGTTTGCCAGGGCTGTAGTCAGGCAACCAGGGAAGGCCTGGTTCTGCGTGTAACAAGAGGAGCGAGTTAACATTGATTGGAATGTTAAAGTCACTTTGAATGGTAGCAGATACTTCAGAGGCGAGAAAGTAGGGTAGCCAGTCGTCGAGAAAGCATGACACTGGGCCAGGAGGCTTGTAAATTACTGCAATCCTCGGACAAACTGGAGAAAAAAGACAAATGCAGTGTGCTTCAAATAAACAGAGGGAAAGAAGGAGGTGTAGGAAGAACCTGGAAGGTGCTTTGTGGGGAGAGAAGTCAAACGCCGCCACCTTTTTGTCTGCTGGATCTGGGTGAGTGACTCCAGAGGTGGCCACTATGGGAGAAGGCAGCTGGAGAGGCAGTGTCAGATTCCTGGATCCAGGTTTCGGTAATGGCAAGTAGATTGAGGGAGTTGGAAAGAAAAGGTAATTGACAGAGGCAAGTTTGTTGTAGACTGAGTGGCCAACCCAGAGGGCGCACATAAAGTGGGGATGACTCGTGGAATCAAGGGAATTGAGATAAGAGAGTGGGAATTACGGCTACTGTCAGAGAAGGTAGACTGGCAATTCTGGGAGTGAGAGTTGGCTGAAGGAGGGCCAGGGTTTGGGGCAATATATCCCCAGAAATTAGAAGTAGTAGGATGGTGAGGGCGGTAAGGTGGGAGTGGGTTTTTTACAAGGGCAGGTGCTGCAGTGAAGTGGAAGTGGGGACATTGTGTGGGCTCAGAATGAGCAGGAGGTGATAAGTGCAGTAATATTGAGAGGGTAAAAGTGAGGGGGATATGTACAGGCTGTGGGGTGGAGAGGGGTGGAGAGGGGGGAATGAGTTTGAGGAGAGAGGGCATTATTACATAGAAGATTAGTATGAGCATGTTGGAGGTTGGCGAGAGGGGTGAAAAGGAAGGCTGAGTGAAAGGGAAAAGATGAAGGGGAACTTCCAGACAACTTGGTGTGGAGCACTAATGTTTGTACTTGCTTTTATGTAGAAGTGCCTTAGTTAAAGTGCCATGTTGAATGTGTACCCGTGTTGCAAGTACCAGGCACTTAACGCTGAAGTGACACTTTATACAAGGAGTGGAAAACCTACCTTGGCAAACCATCCCAAGAATTGAACTAAATGTATACTGGGAGGTTAACAGTTATTCAATTAAGAGCTAATTAAAAAGGCACATCGTGAAATGGGGGTTTTCTGGCCTAAACAGAGTGCAGAGAAAGAGGGAGACAGCAAGATATGGCTAGGTGTTTGATCTTGGCCAAGGCAGCATAATAAAAAAGTAAGTGTAACTTCCAAACAGACAAGTGAAAACAGCAGTTTCAAACTCCTAGCAAGGCAGAAGTTGAGTTCAGTGATGCAATGTAGCCCGGAGTTTAAGAGAAGAGTTTAGTCAGTGGTTACTGATGGTTACAGCTGGGCAGATGTAGATTGCAGACAGGCAAAGTGGCTTTTGTGTTGCAGGGAAGAGTTTGGGCAGTTACCCATGTTGAAAGCGCCCTCATCATTGGGTCCAATGATCACTGAGTACCATTATTATACAGACACAGATATGACCACAAGGAAACAAACAGTTGATTCAGTATTGTGGTTTGTGAGCGGGTGAACTGGCACAATTTTTTACCTTATACAAAAATTCTATGTATACACTATTACATTTTGAAAATAACACTCAACTCTCAGACACTATCTGATTCTGTATTGGGCTTTGTAAATTCCCTCTAATGAATATACAAAACTCCCTTAATCAAGATATACTGTATATCCAATTCTAAATTTTGACCATACCATAATGGCTATGACTGACACTAAAACAGCAGTATCTCTAGGGAAGTCATTGACATGTTTGCCATAATCCATTTGTTTACCAAGTTGAAGTAGTGATGCCCTTGGAACAATTGCAGCTAAAGGTTAGTACCTCAAGTTTTAAGCTTCAGCCTATCACTGGTGATGAAACTTTTCTAGTCAATATCAGCATGCCTCAATGTGTGTTCTTTTTCCTACAGTAATTTTGATCATTCTAGTGAATGCTGTTACTTAGTAGGCACTTAGTAGGCAATGACTTCATAAAGCATTCAACAAAAGGAAGTTGAACCTTTCCCAGCATTTCCTCTCTGTTCATGTCTTGGAAGTTAAGTCTTCGGTATAATGCAGGGTCCATATTTCGGAAGTTCTGGGTGGCCTTGTACATCTTGCTGAGCACAGGGGCCAATGGTTCAAAACCTGCTGTTTTTGCAAGCCATTGGTTGTACTCCCACTGGTTTGTTCCACAATGGTGAAAATATTTTAAGGGTATCCCAGAATTCTGGGTTTTTAAGACTTCTTCCCGGGATTCTAAAAGCATTTCCTCTGGAGGAGGCAGCTGACATTTACCCGCCCGTACAGACAGAAAAAACTGAGCCTAGCAATGAAACAATGGGAAAGGGATCACAATTTTAACAGCTCCAATGAAGCCCAGAGTAGGGTAGTGAGCATGAATGAGGTGCTTGTAGAGTGGAGGGAGATGACCCTGTTCTACATTCGTTTCCACAATGTCTTCATCCTCTAACAAGTCCACTCTAGGAAAGACTGATTTCACAGTAGTTCTTCAAGTTTATCCACACTTTTTCTAGCCAACTTCTCTCTCTGGCCTGTCTTCTGGTTGACCATAACTTCACTGCCAGTCAACAAAAATTGGTAGTTATATTTATATATTATATATATATATTTATATATATTATGTACAGAAAATCATAGTGTCTGCTATAATATATGTGCCATCTTCACAAATAAAACTAGTGGCGGTAGCCCAAACTATTGGAGGCACCAAGGAGATGTTTTCTGGTAGGGTCCACTGTAACAGAGGGACTCGATGGCTCAGAATGACATGCTGAGCATGTGAAGACAGCTCCGGGGCAATATTAATTCCAGATGGTCCTGCACCAGGAGGACAACTGAGCAGAAAGAGAAGACCTCTGGGTAGCGGTAATAATGGCTGTGCAACACTTGACCAGGAAAAGGTGTGGAAACTAAACTCACAGTAAAACTCTGCTTTCATTGATACACAGTAGTGGGCATAATAGTTACACAATGAAGTCGGCTAATTATTGTTATTATAATTAACTTTTTTTTTTTATTTGTTAAAGGACCAAAACTACCCAACCCAAAAAAACGAATGCTTCTACCTTGCAAATCTGGTGACCACAGCAACATTTCATTGCCAAGTCATAAAACTTGCCCACTGTTATGTGATTAAAGCAAGCAGACCCTTCCACTTAAAACTCAACTTCACAACGACTTCTATAAATACCTAAGAATACGTCACGCCGTGGCTTCTATCGTTTGGTCGGACCAACCTCTCATGACTGACATCATCAGAGCCTATGAATGCCCTGCCTCCCCTATTAAGAGATATTCATTGTTCTACAAAGTGACTAGAAAAACACACAGAACCACAAGAAATTACCAGTTATGAAAAAGTGGGAACAGACCCTAACCTTCTCGGGAAACTTAACAACATGGTACCAAGCATCACGCCTCCCCTTGAAAGTCTCTAAGTGCCTATGACACTGGCAAACGGCACAAAAACTGTTACACCAATGGTACCAAACACTGGCAAAACTAGCCCGTTTTTCACCCTCCCAATCACCTGCTTGCTGGAGGGAATGTGGATCGAATATCAACATCTGGTGGTCCTGCCCCAAACTTTCCCTTTTATGGCACTTTGTTCAAACCCTCTTCACCAACCTTACTGGCAACTCCACAAATATCACACCCCAACTGGCTCTCCTAGGCCTGGGGTTGGAAGCTTGGGACATTCAATACCATGTCACCCTCACCCACATCCTAATCGCAGCTAGACTTTCGATATCAAGAAACTGGAACAGCGACTCTTTAACCTCTCTTCAACTCATTCTTCTGACCCTCCATCCACACCTACAATTGGAGCTCATGTTTGCAAAGCAAACCTAAAGCTACCTAAATTCCAAAAGGACTGGACTCCCTGGCTCAAATATAATCCTTACTCTACTAACTTCATACCATCTCATTAACACGAATTACTCCACATTCCTACGCTCGTCTTATATATCATCCTCACCTGTACGAACGCGACCCAATTTCATCTCCTAGTACCATCACCTCCTCCCCAGCTGGAATGGACTTACATTTGGCTACACGTAGATCTATGAAACTTTTATTCAATAAGGCATATTAGACGTTTATGTCATCATTGTTTACTTTCTTATGTAACACAATTATACAGCTCTACAACTAATACTGTATGGATACTTTGAAATTCTTCGATAAAAAAGTTCCAAGTTAATAAAAAAGTAAAAAAAAAAAAACTCAACTTCAGCCAAAATGTAATTAAAGCAAAAGTTCTACCTGCCGATTTTTCCCTTTATTGCATCAATCATTTTTGACCCAGTGACATCCTCACTACTTCTCATCTCTTTGCTTCTCTGGGAGAAGATCACAGTGTGCAGTGAAATCAGAGCAAGCTATTTCAGTATAGAAGGGGAGCCTGTATAACTATGCAAGATTAAAGGGGGTGCTGGAGTTCACCTTTGAAGGGTTAGATCCTCTGTCAAATATTGATATTGTTGTTTTTTCCAGTTTGAATTTCCCATCACATTCTGTTCTGAGTAACAATGGATATCAGGACAAACAGGGTCTATCTCCCCAGTGGGGTTAGAAATAAAAACCTGCCAGAGGTTCTAAACCATCCCCATTTCATCCAAAATTGATAAAAGATTGGCTTTACATTTTCTTTAATGATAAGTAAATCCATGAGGATTACGTATATATGAGAAAAAAAAAACCAAAGGCAATAAAGGTATGACATGTACGGTAATTGAACAAACATCAAATACAATTAATAAAATTAGAAACTTTTTCAAATAAATAATATAAAATAGGAGTAATAACTATGTTTGTAAAAAGTATTTTTTATTTAAATCGGAGTGTTATTTAAAAGACCAGACAATATTTCAGGTTTAACTATAAAAAGTTCTGAAGTAAATGAAACAACTGTTAAATGAGTTTTATTTTTCAAATCCAATGTGTTATTTTAAATACAAATTAAAAAAAAGACACCCTTATTGAATGGTTAATAAAGACATATTAAACAATTCATTTTAAATTTATATTTCTATGTTATGCATAAAGGAGTAATGACAATGTCAAATACAAAAAAAGTAAAATATTAAAAACATTATTTTTAATTAAAAATATGTAAAACGATTGGACCATCATCTCTATTCAAATATAATCCTATTCAAACCAATGCCTTACTTTGAATACAAATAAAAAAAGACACATTTAATGAATGGTTAATAAAGACATCTTAAACAATTCATTTAAAATGTATATTTTTATGTTGAGCCTAAAAGGTATTGATGGTGTCATATACAAAAAAGTCAAATAGTGCAAAATATTTTTTTATTTAAATAAAAAATTGTAAAATTATCAGACCATCATTTCTAGTCAAATAAATGTATTTTATATGACCAATTACTTTTATTTTAGTGTCTGGAGATAAGTAAAAGAACATTATTTCACACTCTGATAAAGGTTTGATAAGGTGTGAATTACTGTAGATCAAAGCTCACAGTAGATGCTTCTCTACACCATAACTTCAAAGAAACATCAAACACTGGGTTTTATTTGTACCCCAATACACATTCTAGTTTCTGCAGAAACTGGGCCAGAACCATGCATAGAACAAACAAGGGCTCAGTAAACTGAAGTCACCTTAAAAATGCAGATACTGGAAATACTGTACTATCAGTGGCGGTCCATTCATTAGGGGCGCACGCCCCCCCCCCCGTCCATGCGTCCGACCCCCTGATTTACATACAGGGCGCCAGACTATGGATTCCAATGGGGGGGGGGTGTTTTTTTGAAGCACGTGATTAGAGCCTGAGGCACTGATAGGCTTCAAAAAAGGGTGGGCTCGGGGCACAGAGCACTGCGCCCCGATCCCACCCAGCTGTGAGACATTAGCGAATGAGCATTCGCAACTTTCACACTAAATTTCCTCCCCGCCAATCAGTATTTGCGCAGCGATTTTTCAAACGCATTTTTTGGGGAAAAACAGAGTTAGGTACCTGGTAACTCTTTTTCTAAGAAGTCTTCCAGGGCAGCATCCGAGAGATAGGCTCCTCCTCCCTAAAACAGGAAACACATTAGTCCACCATTATAAATTTCACAGTCTTACCTGTGTGCCTCAGTTATGTTAAAGCACCGAAGGAATTCCCTGTAAGCTGCAAGCTCCCCCTCTGTACCTGGTTTTTGTTGTTTCAAGGGTGGGAACTAGTGCTGCCCTGGAAGACTTCTTAGAAAAAGAGTTACCAGGTACCTAACTCTGTTTTCTCGAATCGTCTTCCAGGGCAGCATCCGAGAGGATATATCAAGCAATACTTACTAGGGTGGGGTTAGAGACTGGAGCACTTTACGACCAAATGCTTGGTCTTGGTCGGACAGCTGGTCTATGCGGTAGTGCTTAGCGAAAGTACTGAAGCTCGACCATGTCGCTGCCCTGCAGATCTGCTCTGGAGTTGCCCCTGCTTTCTCTGCGGCCGAGGTTGCCCAGGCTCTAGTTGAGTGCGCTCTGATTTCACTAGGTGGAGTGAGATTCTGTGCCTTATAGGTAATCTGTATGGCCATCCTTATCCATCTACTGATGGTGCTTTTTGAAGCTTGTTTCCCTCTGTTGATTCCTGCATAGAGGATGAAGAGGGAGGTCGTTCTACGCCATTCCTTTGTTCTTTCGAGATACGCTATGAGCGTGTTCCTTACATCAAGTTTGCTGTAAATGTCTCTTTTCCTACTATCCATGGTTGTTGGAAGTGAGGGTATGACGATGTTTTGGGTTCTGTGAAATGTAGAAGAGACCTTGGGTAGAAAGGCCGGATCTGGAGAGAGAATTATCTTGTCCAGATGTATTAGACAGTATGGTTCTATTGAAGACAGAGCTTGGATCTCACTCACTCTTCTGGCGGATACTAAGGCCAGAAGGAGCGCAGTTTTTAACGTGAGGTTTTTGTCTGAGCTGTCCTCGATAGGTTCAAACGGAGGGGAAAGAAAGCCCTTAAGTACCGTGCCCATGTCCCAGGTGGGAGTTTTGTACAATTTGGCTGGTTTGGATCTTTTAAGAGCTATGAGGAAACGTCTTATCAGCGGGTCCTCCGCTAGTCTAGTATCCATGACCGAGGAAAGTGCTGCAACTTGTACTTTCAGGGTACTCGGTGATATGTTTTTGTCTGCGCCATCTTGTAGGAAGTCCAAAACTATTGGAATTATCCCACCGTTGGAGATTGGTCTGTCTTCGTACCAAGAAACAAAATTTTTTCCTTATTTTCTCATAGATAGCTCTCGTTACCGGCTTTCTGCTGTTTAAGATGGTGTTGATTACTCTGTCTGACAGGCCTTTGTTCTGGAGTTTTACCCTCTCAGTAACCAAGCCGAGAGCTTCAAGATTTTGTGGTTCGGATGGTTGACTGGGCCTTGTGACAGTAGATCCGGGTGGTCCGTCAGTGTCAGCTGAGGTTGTATGCTGAGATTTTTTAAATGACTGAACCATGCTCTCTGGGGCCAGTGTGGTGCTATTAGTATCACTGTTGTTTTCTCTGCCTTGATTTTTTGGATTACTTTTGGGATTATGGCAGTTGGAGGGAATGCATAGCACAGATGTCATTTCCAGTTTTGGTTGAAAGCATCCACCCCGCTGTTGCCATCTGTAGGGTCCAGGGAGAAAAATATCGGAGATTTTGCGTTCGCCCTGGAAGCAAATAGGTCTACTTCGGGTATTCCCCACTTCTGGGTGATTTGAGTGAAGGTTGTTTGGTTTAGCGACCATTCCGTGTGTTTTATCGTTTTCCGGCTCAGGAAATCTGCCACTGTATTGTCTGTTCCTTTTAGATGAATACCGGATATCGATCTTATGTTCACTTCTGTCCACAGTAGGATAGATTGTGTCAGTCTCATCAGTTTTTGAGATTTTGTGCCCCCTTGTCTGTTTAGGTATGCGACTGTCGTTGCGTTGTCTGATTGTATCTTTACATCCTTCCCCTGTAATGCTGGCTTGAAGGCTTTTAGCGCTTCCCCCACAGCTTTCAGCTCTCTCAAGTTTGAGGAGGCTTGTGACCATTTGGGTGTCCATTTCCCTTGCGAGAACCGCCCTTCCATGTGGGCTCCCCATCCTAGGGCGCTTGCATCGGTGGTGATGCTGACTGGATTGACTTGAGCCCATCTGCATCCCTCGATGACCCGAAGTGGGTTGAGCCACCAGTAGAGTGTTTGTTTGACTGTGGCGGGGACGGGAATGGATTTTTCTAGGGATGCTTGCCTGCCATCCCACTGGGACAGAATGTAGTTCTGTAAGGGTCGCATGTGAATTTGTGCCCAGGTGATGGCTGGAATGGAAGACGTCATCAGCCCTAGTACGGACATTCCGTGCCTGATCGTTGTGGAATGGTTCCTTAGCAGGGACGTAATTGCTTGTGTAATTTTTACGTCCTTTTCCTTTGTTAGGAAAATTTTTGACAGTCTGGAGTCCAGCACGTATCCCAGGTACACTACTCTCTGGCTTGGGGTCATTTGAGATTTCTCTGCGTTTATTAACCATCCCAGGTTTTGCAGATAGTTCATACTTGTGCGCAAGTTGTTTTCTAGGACTGCTGCTGAGTCCGCAAAGAACAGGAGGTCGTCTAAGTATGGTATTATTCCAATACCCTGCTGTCTTAGACCTTTTAGCGCTTCCGCCATTATTTTTGAGAATATTCTTGGGGCTGAGGAGATTCCGAAGGGGAGAGCTGTGTACTGTAGGTGCAGCGTAGCTGCTGGCCCCTGGATTGCGAACCTTAGAAATTTTTGGTGATCCTTCCTTATGGGGACATGTAGGTAGGCATCCTGTAAATCTAGTGTTGCCATGAATGTCTCCCGCGGTAGGATGTTCCTGATTGAATAGATAGATTCCATTCTGAATCTCTTGTATCTTATCCCTCGGTTGAGTGGTTTGAGGTTTAGTATCAGCCTTAGTTTGCCTGATGGTTTTCTTTTTGCGAAGATGTGTGAGTAGAAGCCCTTTTGTTCCTCCTCTTGGGGAACGTGACAAATCACCTTCTGATCTAATAGTTTCTGTAGGGATTCTAAAAACACCCTTGCTTGATTGCTGTCCTTGGGTAGCATGGTCGCTAAGTATTTGGTTGGGGGGTGGTTGGAGAATTCTATTGCGTAACCGTCCGCTATGGTGCGCAGTATGAATTTGTTTTCTGTTATCTCCTCCCATTGGTGGGAGGAAGCCGCCAATCTGCCCCCCACCTGAAGGCAGTCATTGTTTTTTGTTCTTTTGGGTATTAGGCTTGAGGGTGAATTCACCTTTGCCTTTCTTGTTTTGTTGACCCCAGTGCTTTTTTGCCCCTGGCTTATTGAATTTCTTGAAATGCCGAAAGGGCGCCTTCCCTTGTCTCTTCTTGGTTTGAGGGAACCCCTTATTTTTTGCTGCAGTCCTATCCAGGACTGTTTCTAGCTCGGGACCAAACAGTAGGTCTCCAGTGAATGGTATGCCACATAAACGGTTCTTGGAAGGTGCACCCCCCCCCCAAGATTTTAACCACAGGGCTCTGCGGGCCGAGTTCAGTAGTGCCGTGGTCCTAGAGGATATTCTGACAGTTTCTGCTGAAGCATCTGCCAAGAAAGCTGCCGCTCTAGTTAGTGTGGGGATGGTTTTAATTAGTTCCTCCCTGGGCGTGTCGTTCTCCAATAGATCTTGCAGCTGGGTTAGCCAGATTAGCGAGGTTCGGGCTGTGCAGGTGGAAGCAATAGCCGGATTTAGATTTGCCGCCCCTGCTTCCCATGCCCTTTTCAGGAGAGCTTCTATTTTCTTGTCCATGGGGTCGCTGAGGGTACCTGCGTCATCAAAAGCCAAGTCCGATTTGTTCGTGATTTTTGCCAGAGAGGCATCCACCTTGGGGCATTTAGCCCAGGTTTTGGTGTCTGCTTCCGCAAACGGGTATCTGGGATGAAAAGCTTTTTCTCTGGGTCTTCCCATTCCTTTTTGACTATGTCTTTAAGTGTTTGGTGTACTGGGAACGTTCTTGGCTTTTTGGGCTGGATCCCTTTGTACATTCTGTCATGTATAGTGAGTTCTGCGGTTTTCTGTTCTTTAATGCCTAGAGTGTCAGTGATGGCTTTTGAGAAGACTGTCTGTGTCCTCAGAAGGAAACAGGTTGCAGTCTGTCATGTCATCTTCCTCCTCTGAGTCTGAACAGATACCGTCTTCTGATTCAGATTGTTCAGATTCATCTGAATCCACCTCTTGTTCTGCCTGTACCTTGTTCTCCCTTGGAATGTGTGTTCCGCTGGTAGATGGGATACTGGCCTGAGCGACACTTGCTGGCGTTTCTAATTTTTCGATAGCTGAGCGTAGTGGTGCCATGGTGCTCTGAATTTCTTTTTTAAAAGAATTGAGCAGGTCTTTCAAAAATCCCTGTGATTCTTTTGCCACCATTTTGTCTAAGCATTTCTGACACAGGGGCTTTTTCCAATCTGGGGAAAGCCTGTGGCTGCATGAGGCACATGTTTTGCCTTTAGCCTTCCTTTCCTCAGGGGTCTTTGCCTGCAAGCAAGCATAGAGACAAAAAACTCAGTGAGATAGGTGGTCAAAAAAACTGCCTGTAGATAGGCAGTAAAGAGGTTAAGACAGAGATAATTCAGGAATATTCTGGCTTACCTTGGAGCTGTCCTGGCTTGCAGGATCTGCAGGGCAGGGTGGGGAAGCGTCAGACATGATCAGCCACCAGGATCCTCTGCTTAGAGACCTTTTTATCTGCTTCCTGCATAAGCTCCGGCCCCGCCCCCGGCTGACCCCGTGCAGGTTGGTGGACACACCTGCACATGCCGCTGTATTGTAGAGCAACCGTGCTGGTAGTGAAGGGTAGCATTGAACAAATTTGCTATTTGTATTCTGTTTTCTTCTTTTTTTTTTTTTTAAACTTCCCGCCCCTAGGTGTCCCTGCTCTATCTCCGCAATAGATAGACTACAGGAAAATGGCCGCCAACCCGGAAGCGGAACTTCCTCGGTGCCATCTTGGTACACCCCCGACTTCCTGTAGCGGCCTGTGGCGGTGAGGACGCTGCTGCGCCGCCCGGAGAGCGGCGGATTCATTTGGGGGGACAGCCGCAGCCACCAGGGACCTAATTAGAAGGTACAAAGTCCTCCCTGCTAGACCCTCTGCTGTTGAGCGGCGGTGGTCGGCGGCGTCGGCGGGGGGGGGGGGCGCCCGCCTCTGTGCATGTATCCATCCCCCCTGGCGGGCTCCAAATTCTGCGGAAAGCCAGAGGGGGGTGCTTGCAGAAGCATACACAGGCCTAAACAGCGGCATGGGGTGGGGATGACAGAGTCCTCCTGCAGCCTAGGGGGATGATTGCAGACCCCTCAGTAGGGGCGAAATCTCAGGCTTTGAGCAATGTTGCCCAGTGCTGCGCCTGCTCGCCCTCCCAAAGCCCCTTGGGCTGTATGGGATGGTGGCAGGGGGTCTCCTGCAACAAGCACAGAGACAGGTGAAAATAAAATAACAAACGTTTTTGCAGCTCCTGTGGGTCCGGAGGAAACACAAACAACTGAGGCACACAGGTAAGAGTGTGAAATTTATAATGGTGGACTAATGTGTTTCCTGTTTTAGGGAGGAGGAGCCTATCTCTCGGATGCTGCCCTGGAAGACGATTCGAGAAAACTGCTTGGTGTCAGTGTGACGGGGGGGGGGGCTGATCAGGGGGTGTATTGTGTGCCTGACATGTTCTACTGTGTGTGTGTGTGTTTGGTGCACTCACATTTCAGTCTTCTCTCCTCGGCGCCGGAACGGAAACTGCCGAGCCGAGGAGAGATGACATCACATCCCCTGCCTCTGTGTACTACACAGAGGCAGGGGAAGAATCTCATTGGCTGGGAGCGATCGCGAGGGGGAGGGGCCACGATCGGATGGCCTCCCCCTCATCTCTGATCGCTGCCAGACCAAAGGCGACCGCCGCTGGCACCGGGGGGGGGGTCCGATCAGACCCCCCACCCGCGGGAAGGCAAGGACGTATATGTATGTCCTTTTGCCTGCCCATGCCGCTCTGTGGACGTATATAGTCGTGCGGCGGTCCTCAAGTGGTTAAGGGCCAATTCATACCATAAATTGCCCAAGAATGCGCTGTGCTTTGATGTGCAATTTACATGAGATGCAATTTCAGCCCACTCATTTGAATGAGAAATCACACTGGGCCACACCAATGCGTGCAATACTTTATAAAGCACACAGCAAACGAATCGCATGATACTCCTAATGTGATCCGATGCAGGTGAACGCGCACAGAACTTACATTTCCGGCACTGCGTTCTGGTGTGAACTGGCCCCTTATCCTGTTCCAGTGGCAACTTCAATGCCGCGTACACACGAGCGGAATTTCCGTCAGAAAAAACTTGGATGGTTTTTCCGACGGAATTCTGCTCAAGCTTGCCTTGCATACACACAGTCTCTGAACTTTCGACCGTCAAGAAGGTGGTGACGTACAACACTACGACGAGCCGAGGAAATTAAGTTCAATGCTTCCGAGCATGCGTGATTTTTTCACGCGTCCGAATTGCATACAGACGAACGGATTTTCGGATAGGAATTTTTTCCGACCGAAGAATAGAGAACCTGCTCTCAATCTTTTTCTGGCTGGAATTCTGCCAGCAAAAGTCCGATGGAGCATACACACGGTCAGAATTTCTGACCAAAAGCTCACATCTGACTTTTGCTGGCAGAATTTCTGATCGTGTGTATGGGGCAAAAAAGTTTGAATTTCACATCACATTCTGTTCTGAGTAACAATGGTCACCAGGACAAACATAAAGGGTATATCGCCCCAGTAGGGTTGGAAATAAAAAACCTGCCAGAGGTTCTAAACCATCCCCAATTGATAAAAGATTGGCCTCAGATATTCTTTAATGATGAGTAAATCTGTGAGGATTCTGTATGCTGGCAATCCAGCAAATACAACCTACTAATTGGGTTATTGGACTTGATTGCAAGAAAGGCTGCTAGAGGGGATTGTTTGGAGGTTGGTGAGTGAATGCATATTTATGCATGTATTGATCGCTAAATTGATAAGTAATTGCCCAATTGTAGTAAAATTGTTGTTCTCCAAGATGCCTTTTTGACATATTATTGGGCCCAATGATCATTGAGAATCATTATTTTAATATCAATACAGACACAGATATGACCACAAGGAATCAAACTGTTGATTCCGTATTGTGGTTTGTGAGCGAACTGGCAAAATGTTTTACCGTATTTCAATATAAGGTGATAGAACTATTCTAGTCAACAGCAGTATGTCTCAACAATGTTCACTCTTTTGCCTATAGTAATAATGATCATCTTAGTGAATGCTGTGATTTCGAAGGTACTTAGTACAACATGCCAACTAGAAGGTAATCATTTATTTATTAGAGGTACTTGTATAGCACAGATAATTCACATATACATATATATATATATATATATATACACACACACACACACACACACACACACACACACACACACACACACATACATACATACACAATTGTCAAAAGTATTGGAACACCTGCCTTTACACACACACATGAACTTTAATGGCATCCCAGTCTTATTCCATAGGGTTCTATATTGAGTTGGCCCACCTTTTGCAGCTATAACAGCTTCAACTCTTCTGGGAACACAAGGTTTAGGAGTGTGTCTATGGGAATGTTTGATCATTCCTCCAGAGGCACATTTATTTAGGTCAGGCACTGATGTTGGAGAGAAGGCCTGGTTTGCAGTGCCCATTCTAATTCATCCCAAAGGTGTTCTATCGGGTTGAAGTCAGGACTCTGTGCAGGCCAGTCAAGTTCCTCCACCCCAAACTCGCTCATCCATGTCTTTATGGACCTTGCTTTGTGCACTGGTGCGCAGTCATGTTGGAACTGGAAGGGGCCATCCCCAAAACTGTTCCCACAAAGCTGGGAGCATGAAATAGTCCAAAATGTCTTGGTATATTGGCGTATTAGGAGTTCCCTTCACTGGAACTAAGGGGCCAAGCCCAACCCCTGAGAAACACCCCCACACCATAATCCCCTCTCCACCAAATGATTTGGACCAGTGCACAAAGAAAGGTCCATAAAGACATAGATGAGTGAGTTTGGGGTGGAGCAACTTGACTGGCCTGCACAGAGCTCTGACCTCAGCCTGATAGAACACCTTTGGAATGAATTAGAGCGGAGACTGTGAGCCAGGCCTTTTCTTCCAACATCAGTGCCTGACCTCACAAATGCGCTTCTGGAAGAATGGTCAAACATTCCCATAGACACACTCCTAAACCTTGTGGACAGCCTTCCCAGAAGAGTTGAAGCTGTTATAGCTGCAAAAGGTGGGCCAACTCAATATTGAATCCTACAGACTAAGGCCTGATTCCCACCTATGCATTTTTAGTGCTTTTTGCATTTTGCAGATTTACGATACAGAACGTGTTCCATAGGAAACCATGTTGAGTGGACTGTAGTGAAAATCTGCAAAATGCTCCTTAAAATGCATAGGCATGAATCAGGCCTAAGACTGGGATGCCATTAAAGTTCATGTGTGTGTGTAAAGGCAGGCGTCCCAACACTTTTGGCAATATAGTGTGTGTATGTGTATATATACCCTGTACCCCGAAAATAAGACCTAGCGTGATTGTCGGTGATGGCTGCAATATAAGCCCTACCCTGTTTCCCCGAAAATTAGCCCCACCCTGAAAATAAGACCTACAGCTTATTTGGGGGGTAGGGCTTATATTGCAGCCATCAACGACAATCACGCTAGGCCTTATTTTCAGGGAAACTGGGTGTATATATATATATATATATATATATATATATATATATATATATATATATATATATATATATATACACACATTTATACACATTTATACACACACAGTATATGTAAAAGATTTATCAAAGCAGTGGAAACTGCAGCTCAATGTTTCTAAAAGTAAAATAATGCACCTAGGGAAAAATAATTCCTTAACAGAGTAACTTTTGGGGGTACAGTGTTGGCTAACACTACGGAGGAAAGAGATTTGGGGATACTTATTTCAGATAATTGCAAAATGAGCAAACAGTGTGGCAAGGAAGTGGGAATAGAATTCTAGGATGCATCACTAGAGGGGTCACCAGCAAGAGGAAGGAGATCTCGATTCCTCTATATAGATCTTTAGTTATCACTAGAAGGGTCACCAGCAAGAGGAAGGAGATCCTGATTCCCCTATATAGATCTTTAGTGAGACCTCGTTTAGAATACCGTATCCAGTTCTGAAGACTTCACTTACAAAAGATATTGATAAGATAGAGCGAGTCCAGAGACGGATAACAAAAATTGAAAGGTGTGGGGGATAAAACATATCAAGAGCGACTTTAGAAACTTAATTTGTAAAAACTGGAGGAAAGAAGGGTAACCTTAAGGCCCCTTTCACATATGCTGACGGTTCAGATATGCCGGTCAGTTTTTTCAGGCAGATCTGAACGGTCGTTCCATACAGCTCTATGGAGCGTCTGATGTCATCGGTCTGTCAGACGCCATCCGTCTGGCGGATCGGATGAAAACGGACAGGCGGTCCGTAATCATCTGATCCCCCCCATAGGGGAGAGCAGACTCTCTGACAGGTCCGTCCCTGTACAGAGTACAGAGACGGACTTGTCATCCGCCGGCTCAGCGGAGATCAATGAAGCGATCCCCACTGAGCAAGCGGAGTAGTGAAAACGGACAGCCCCGTGTGAAAGGGGCCTTAAATACATCAAGGGGGTGAATAAGGTTCAAGAGGGCAGTATTTTCAATATGAAACCAAAATCAAGAACACCGGGACATGGACCTCAAACTAGCTGGAGGAAAGTAATTTTAAAAAATGTATTATTTTACTGAAAGGATATTTATTATTTTACTGAAAGTTGATGCTTGGAACAAACTTTCAGCAGAATTAGTGAGCCAGTCAAAAGTAAGCAGTTTCAGACACGCTTGTGACAAAGACGGATCTATGCTCAGACAAAAAAAGTTAATGAAAAAAAACAAACACACACACACACACACACACACACACAGACAAAACTAACAAAAAAAAAAAAAAAAAAAAACACACAAGAAATAGAAACAAAAAAAAAAAAAAACGGGCAGTCTCAATGGACTTGGTCTTTTTTCTGCCTTCGCTTTTTTATGCTCATCCCCCACAGTTATTACCTTTTGTATCACCTGACCCTCCCTCTTAGATTGTAAGCTCTAACGAGCAGGGCCCTCTGATTCCTCTTGTACCAAATTGTATTGTAACTGTAATGTCTGCCTTCATTTTGTAAAGGGCTGAGCCAACTGTTGGCGCTATATAAATCCTGTATAATAATAATAATAATAATGTTTCTATATAAAGTGTACTTACATTCATCAGTCCCTGCCCTCAAGGAGCTTACAATCTAAGGCAATGGCTTCATAAAAGCATTCATAAAAGGAAGTGGAACCTCCCCCTTCATCTCATACTCCTCTCTGTTCAAGAGCTGGAAGTTAAGTCTTCGGTATAATGTAGGTTCTATATTCCGAAAGTTCCAACTGGCCTGAAGTATTTTGCAGAGCACAGGGGCCAATGGCTCAAAACCTGCTGCATCTGCAAGCCATTGCATGTACTCCAAAAAGCTTTTTCCGAGGCGGTGAAGATACTTTAATGGTATCCCAGAATTCTGGGTTTTTAAGACTTCTTCACGGGATTCTGAAAGCATTTTCTCTGGAGGAGGTAGCTGGAATTTACCTTCCAGTACAGACAGAAAAAACTGTACCTGGAAATGAAACAATGGGAAAGGAATCACAAATTTAACAGCTCCGATAAAGCCCAGAGTAGGGTAGCGAGCATGAAAGAGATGCTTGTAGAGTGGAGGGTAATGACCCTGTTCCCCATTAGTTCCCACAATGTCTTCATCCTCCAACAAGTCCACTCTAGGAAGGACTGATTTCACAGTAAGCCTTTCATTTACCTGAGGGTTTTCCTCATATTTTTGAAACCCTTTCCCTGATTTCAATTCCATAAGTTCATCTACATTTTTTCTCTTCATCTTTTCTCTCTGGTCTATCTTCTGGTTGTCCATCGTGTAACTGCTAGTCAACAAAAATGGGTAGATATATTTATAACCAGTACAGAAAATCAAAGTGTCAGCCATTATTTCTGTCCCGTCTTCACAAATCAGACTATTTGCAGTAGCCCGCACAACTGGAGGCACAAATGAGAGGTTTTCTGGTGGGATCCACTGTAATGGAGAACCCCGGTGGCTCAGATAGACATGCTTAGCATGTGGAGACAGCTCTAGGGATATATCAAATCCAGCTGGTCCTGCACCCAGTACGACAACTGAATGGAAAGAGAAGACCTCTGGATAACTGTAATAATGGCTGTGCAACACCTGACCTGGAAAAAAGTGTGGGAACAAAATTATTGACTGGTTACAAGTAAAATGTAACGTTCATTAAAAAAAAAAAGATATTGCTAGTCTGATATACAATTTCCGCGTCTGAACAGATAAAATAGGCAATTTATGATGATTGGGTTCATCCTGAAAAATATTTTTACCCCCTCCAAGAATCATGCTGAGCTCTATCCACAAAAAGTGGACTGTTCTGGTAGTAGACCCTGCCATTTTACTGTACCTATAGAATATGCTGCTTTATCTAACCACCTCGAACCCTCCCTATATAGACCAGGTATCTCCAAACTACGGCCTTCCAGCTATTGCTAAACTACATATCCCATGAGGCCTTGTAAAACTCTGACATTCACAGACATGGCTAGACATGATGGAAATTGTAGTTTCTGAACAACTGGAGGGCCAAAGTTTGGAGACCCCTCAAAATGACGGCAGGCAGGGTGCTCTCTTGTTCTGGGATGACGTCATATAATCTCTCCCCAGTCTGACCGTACTTGTGTGCCCACAGGGACACGGCGCAACCTCATTCTCGGTAAAGAGCCGACGACGAGGCTCTTTACTCATGTGATCAGCTGTGTCCAATCTCAGCTGATCACATGTAGACACGGAAATGCTGGTTATCAGCTCTCCCCACCTCAGCTGATCGGCTGCATTTCCTCACAGGGGAGAACTGTACAAATAATCAGGGCACTGATCATCAGTGATGCCAATTTGTGCCCATCAGTGATGCCAATCTGTGCTGTCTTTCAGTGCCCATCAGTGCCACCTCATCAGCGCCCTTCAGTGCCGCCTCATCAGCGCAGCCCCATCTGCGCACATCCGGGAAGGAAAAAAATTACTTATTTACAAAATTTTCTAACAGAAACTAGGACACTTTTTATTTTTTTTTTTCAACATTTTTGGCCTTTTTTTGTTTTTATAACAAGTAATAAAAAAAACCCAGTAGTGATTAAATACCACCAAAAGAAAGCTCTATTTGTGTGAAAAAAATAATAAAAATTCCATTTGGGTACAGTGTTGCATGACCGCGCAATTGACATTCAAAATGTGACAGCGGAGGTATAAGTGTCTGGTAGGCAAGTGGTTAAGCACCGTTTGTGGCTGAAGCCCCCTGTTGATTGATGTCACAGAGCCGGTCCAGGCTGGGGAAAGATTAAGACCATATGGTTGGGATCCACCCATATGCCTGGACCATCAACCGGCTCAGCCTCTCAGCGCCTCGCTGAGAGCCTGAGCTAGCCGCTCCCTCCCCGTCCACAGTCTAGCGCTCCAGTGAGTACGAGGGGGGGCAGAGCAGAGAACTGGTGACTGACAGTAACCAGCTCTCTGCTCAGGGAGCACTGAGAACCAAGCGATCACCAGTGTTTGAACGCCAAGTTTTCAGTGTTAGAGCCGGCAGGGGACAGATGCTGCATCCACCTAGGAAAGTATGATTATGAAGAAACCCCCCCCCCCCCCAGATACTTCTCTTTTACGGATTCTGCTGACAAATATGAGATGCTCTTAAAAGGTGCCCATTTCTCTCAGGCCCTGTTCGCTACATTTTCTGTTTGTCAAACCACAGCTAATTGGACAGGGGCAATAAACAACTAACAGGATCCTGTTTTCCAGCATTGAATTCTGGAGAAACATTTACAAACACTACCCTCTGCTTTATTCTTTTGTATTCAGAATGGCACAGATTTCTGCTTATATGCACAAATCATTTGGCCAAAAGCCTTGTCAAAGGGCACACATATGCCCTTTGAAGAAGGATGTTTCTTTGGCGAGGCACTTCCCTTAAAATGAATAATGCCCTATCATTCTCCTCAGACTTCACCTCCATCTTTCTGCTCATGACGTTGGATACCACCACTCAATTCAAATTCTACCTGAAAGCCTTCTTTTTCTGTTAAGCCGCGTACACACGAGCAGAATGTCTGACAGAAAAAGTCCAACGGAAGCTTTTTATTGTATATTCTGATCGCGTGTGTGCCTCATCTGTCTTTTTTTTTTTTCAAAATTTCTGATGGACATAGAAATAGAACTAAATATTTCCGACGGAATCAGTTCCTATCGGGAAAACTGTGTATGCTGTTCCAAGGGACCAAAAACGACGCATGCTCTGAAGCAAGTACGAGACAGAAGCTTTTGGCTACTGGCTATTGAACTTCCTTTTTCTAGTCCCGTCGTACGTACTGTAAGTCACCGCGTTCTGGACGGTCGGACTTTGGTTTGACCGTGTGTAGGCAAGACCGCTTGAATGGAATTCTGTCGGAGTTCCGTCGGAGAAGCCGTTGGAGTTTATTCCGATGGCAAAACCGGTCGTGTGTACAGGGCATAAGACTTTGCCTTTCTCCAGGTCACAGGTGTCCTAAATGTCTTAGACCTTTGGGTTCAATCGATGGTTACAAAAGGGATAGTAGTAGAGTTTCAAACTCTACCCCTCAGTGTTCTCCAGCCAACCAAAATCTGCTCAGCGACAGTCAGATTTGCAGACCACCCTAAACCATCTCTTTTCCCAAGGAGTGGTCGTTCCGGCAAGAAATTAGAATGAGCTGCACTCACACACACACACGCGAAATTGACTCTTACAATGACACTGACAGCAGCGTGTAGCAGCACAGATGAGGACACCTCACCGACACGACACGTCCCCTCCTGAGACACAGTGACAGCCTAGCTCCATGCCAGGTGGTCTCTTCAGTCCAATCCAGACCAAATAGCACTGACAGTCCCGCTCCTGGCTTGACTTGCTCCCATCCAGCAGACCCGCAAGCAAGCATTTGGCTGCTCCGCTCAGCTCCCTTGCACCATGTAATCACATGACACACTGGGCAGCACCGGCAGGGGGCGGGTGTGGCGTAGGCGGTGCATTAAACACACTGTGTCAGGCACTCGGATGGTCTCAGACAGTTCTGGATCTGAACTGAGAATTGCCTTTCCAAGCCGAGCGTCACAGCCATATTTTTTACTGGTAACCTTTTCCTGTTACTGGCTGCTACTAAAAATACTGACAGTTGGCAACACTGCCCGGCACCCCTACAGGATAGGTTCAAGGGATTCTTTTCAAACCTCTTCATGGTGCCAAAACCCAACTGACCAGTCTACGCAGCCTCATACAGAACAAACTGCGATTTACATTTGCTTTCAACTTCAGGGACAACATGTTCACTTGCTGCATAATATATCCTACTGACTTTCAGATGCCATTGTAATGAGATAATCAATAATATTCACTTAACCACTTGCCGACCGCCGCACGCCGATGTACGTCCCTACTTTGGGGACGGATATCATTGTTATGGCAGCAGCTAGCTGCCATAACCCTGGTATCCTCGTGTTTGGCTGGCGGTCGGCTACAAGATAAAAGTGGTCTCTGTGGCAGATTCGCCGTGAGATCACTTTTATCGAAGGCAGTCGAGGGCCCCCCCTCCCGCCACGATCCGGTGCCCTCCGCCGCTTACCGGAGCCATCGGCAACGGCAGAGGCAATCGTGTCTGTCCCCTTGTTGGGTATGGAGATGACTGAGGGGAAGATAGCCCCCACCCGTCCCCATACCATAACAGGGCGGAAGCGACGTCAAAACGTCACTTCTGGCCATATGTCTTAAATTTAAAGGCCCCATGCTCTCCACCCCTGTCTTTTTTTGTATAAAGGGGAACGGGGGGGGGGGGGGGGTCACAGGGGCAGGAAGTGAGAAAAGTGAGGGAAAATCTCCCCAATGAGCAGACAGCAATAAAAACGTGATTGAATTTCTGAGTACTAACTACCTTGTACTCCATCTTTACCCGAATAAACTGCTTTATTTCATCAACTATCACTGTCCTAGAACCTGATTTGAATTTGATATTCTCACCTTGAAACTGCTCCAACCCTTCAATGTCTGGCACAAATGGATGAGAGTAGTGTCTAAAGAATTAAAAAAAAAAAAAAAAAAAAAAGGAGGTGTCAGGTTTATTGAGTAATGCATTTTTTTTTATTGGGATAGTGTAGGCAGTGGTTAAAGCTGATCTCCAGGCACCCCCCCCCCCTTTTAACATTATTAAAAAAAAAAAAAAAAAAAGAGAGAAATGCCCTTTTTGCTCCCCTAAAGCCATGGTCACATGATGTCCCAGTCCCAAGTCTTCTCTATACTTTTCACAGGAGATAGGATCTTTCTTTGGGTGTCCATCTCACCACCTGCTTGAAGTGGACGCTTCGTATTGGTTGTCCAGCGGTGGGGTCCTCTTAGGATCCAAAAGAGGAGTTTGCAGTGATGACACCAGTGTGCGGAGACTGATAGGTCAACTACTTTTGGATGGTTGAACGCTGTCCAGGAGTACTAGATATATATATCCCCCCCCCCCCCCCAGCTCCCCAGCCACCTATGCAAGAATGATGTCTTCTCTTCTTTGAAGCCTCCTGAGATATCAGCGTCACATATCCCAGGAGGTTGCAGGAGCGGAAACACACAATGGCCAGGGGGAGCTGATGCATATCATCAGGGGCCAGCTTCCTGAACCCAGAAAAGGCAATCAGGCTCCTGATGAGGTCACAGAAGAAGATGGGCATGTAGGAACTGAGCTGTTGCCCCTGAGCAGTGGAGTTCAGCAAGATTCATTGGACAGGTGAGTATGTGAATCCAGGACAAATCTGGATAACAGGTAAGGGGGACTATAGAAAAATGTGTGTGTGTGTGTGTGGGGGGGGGGGGGGGTGAGAGTAAAATTCCTCTTTAAGTATTTGAATGTATACTCCCTGTACACAAATGAAGGCACTGAGTGATATAGAGGTTGGATGATTAGTCAGTGACAAGAGTGGAAAGGCTCTGCAGGCCATAGATAGTGCAAATTTGCATGATTCCCCCATCAACACAGACAATGCTGATAGGGGAATCCCTCCTGCCGAGCAATTGTCTGCTCCCAGCGGGGGAGGGCAGGGGAAGCTGTGCCTGCTAGGAGCAGACCGTGATTATTGCTAGCATTTATAGAAGTCGATAGTAATAATCACAAGTGAATGTGGCAGGCTGGTTGTACACAAGTTGATTGATCAATCAAATTGGTATGTTCATCCCGCCCACACAAGGTTTGAATTTCATTTGGTTCCTGCTGAACTGGCCAAAATTCTAACCATCTATGGCCCGCCTTAAGTTTTTGAAACCTAAATGAAGGGAGGAGAGGGAGGAGGAATCCATACATACAGGTTGGGGCATCTAGAGGACCTCTGTTTCTTACCCCACACAGACCATGATGGCATCAAACTGTTCTGTCACAAGATCACCATTGTCCAGAGTTTGGAAGGTCACATCCCAGGAAATCTCTGAGTTCTTCCCTTCCCCTAGTACAGGAATGACCGACACCACCTTTGTATTAAACTGCAAAGCACAAAAGGACAGAGGCTTGAAGAATACCTAGACCGAAAATCAAAAATTGAATGTATTAAGTAGATACACTCAATCACTCCATCGGTACAGGAGCAATGGTGTCCCCCTAGGTAGGTCTTTTCTTTTTGGGTGTACATAAAAAAAAAAAAAAAAAAAAAAAAAAAAAAAAGCTTTAGTAAGTTTTGACACATAGCGTTGTACAATTCAACATCTGGTGGGTTTTTATAGTTCACAGAAAAAAAAAAAAAAAAAAAAAAAAAAAAAACAGGATCCATAACCCCCATAACCTGTGTCATTGTTATCTTATTTTATTCTTGGGGGAGCCTTATGCAATTCCTAGTTGTAACAATATACTAAATAAATTACCGTAGTTGTCAGCGTATAACACGCGTATTAATTTTAAGAGGGAAGTTTCAGGGAAAAAAATTAAATTTTAAATAAGGAACTTTGAAGCAAAATAAGGGTCAGTGCCCATCTGCATCCTCACAAGTGCCATCAATGCAGCCTCACCATTGCCATCAGTGCAGCCTGATCGATGCCCATCTGCAGCCTAGAGGGGACAGGAAGGGGGCGGGGCGACAGATTACATACAGTGAGAATCTCCTATGATAGACAGAACAGTGGTCCAATGGCGGCCCAGGAGACGGGCCGCCAAGTAAACAGGAGATTCTCAGTGTATGTAATCTGACGGCGCTCGTCCCGCCCCCCTCCCTGTCCCCTCCGAGGCAGTTAAAATTGACATATTGGCGTAGAACACGCACATGCTTTTCAAGGTGAAAAAGTGTGTGTTATACAGCAATAAATGCAGTATATCCCTTTCACATTGTTTATGATTTTGGATATAAGTGGAAGGATTAAAACTGCTGTAAGGGTTCTGTTGCCGTTTGTGCCCCAGGTAGGGAGATTCCTTATCCCAATCTGTCTTGATAGTCACTGTCATCAGGACATAAAGTGATTGAAAATACAAAAATCTTACTGATAATCACTGAAAAAGGAAGTCAGGAGGAATTTTTTGGGGACACCTCTTAGACAATTGTCTGAACAATGCTCTATATTTACTGTACATACAGATTAATAATGACATACCTGAACACTGTCCCAAATTTACTATAGATACACATTAATGACGACATGTCTCAACATAACTCCATATTCACGTTAATGAGGACATACCTGAACACTGCCCCAAATTTACTATAGATACACATTAATGAGGACATACCTGAACACCACTCCATATTTACTATAGATACACATTGAGGACATATAGGGGTTGATTTCCTAAAGGCAAATAGACTGTGCACTCTGCAAGTGCAGTTGCTCCAGAGCTTAGTAAATTAGATAAGGCTTCACTTTGCAAAGAATATCCAATCACATGCAAGGAAGATTAAAAAAAGAAAAAAAAAAAAAAAAAACACAGCATTTTTGCTTGCACATGATTGGAAGATGGAAGTCAGCAGAGCTTTTGCTCATTTACTAAGCTCTGGAGCAACTGCACTTTGCAAAGCGCATAGACTATTTGCCTTTAGTAAATCAACCTCACAGTATCTCACAAAAGTGAGTACACCCCTCACATTTTTGTAAATATTTTATTTTATCTTTTCATGTGACAACACTGAAGAAATGACACAAATGCTACAATGTAAAGTAGTGAGTGTACAGCTTGTATAACAGGGTAAATTTGCCGTCCCCTCAAAATGCATTAAGGTGAAAAATCTTTTTTAGTGCTGCAGCCCCCCAGCCCCCCCCCCCCTTTTTAATTACCTGGACGCTGTCATTCTCTGTCCAGGAGAACCGTCTGTAGCTGGTGTCTCGTGTCCAGATTGGATAGATTGATAGCAGCGCAGCTATTGTCTCCGGCTGCTGTCAATCAAATCCAATGCCACGGCGCTGGGGGGCGGAGCAGGGTCCTGGATTCTGTGTGAATGGACACAGATGCGGGACTCGGGAGCACACCTGCGCAGGCATCCACCGAGGAGAGTGCTTCTCCAATGTGGACACTCGATGCAAGGAGGAGCCACCAGCGCTGCCGTGGGACCCCAGAAGAGGAGGTTCGGGGCCACTCTGTGCAAAGTGAACTGCACAGTGGAGGCAAGTATAACATGTTTTTTTTTTAAAGTTTACAACCCCTTTATGTCTAAACCGCTGGTAACAAAAGTGAGTACACCCCTAAGTGAAAATGTCCAAATTGGGCCCAAAGTGTCAATATTTTGTGTGGCCACTATTTTTTTCCAGCACTGCCTTAACCTTCTTGGGCATGGAGTTCACCAGAACTTCACAGGTTGTCACTGGAGTCCTCTTCCACTACATGTGTTGAGTGTTGATGTTGGAGACCTTGCGCTCCTCTACCTTCTGTTTGAGGATACTCCCCAGATGCTCAATAGGGTTTAGATCTGGAGACATGCTTGGACAGTCCATCACCTTTACCCTCAGCTTCTTTAGCAAGGCAGTGGTAGTCTTGGAGGTGTGTTTGGGGTCGTTATGTTGGAATACTGCCCTGTGGCCCAGTGTCTGAGGGGAGGGGATCATGCTCTGCTTCAGTATGTCACAGTACATGTTGGCATTCATGGTTCCCTCAATGAACTGTAGCTCCCCAGTGCAGGCAGCACTCATGCAGCCCCAGACCATGACACTCCCACCACCAGGCTTGACTGTAGGCAAGACACACTTGTCTTTGTACTCCTCACCTGGTTGCCGCCACACACTCGATACCATCTGAACCAAATAAGTTTATCTTGGTCTCATCAGACCACAGGACATGGTTCCAGTAATCCATGTCCTTAGTCTGCTTGTCTTTAGCAAACTGTTTACGTTCTTTCTTGTACATCATCTTTAGAAGAGACTTCCTTCTGGGATGACAGCCATGCAGACCAATTTGATGCAGCGTAGAGCGTATGGTCTGAGCACTGACAGGCTGACCCCCCAACCCCTTCATCCTCTGCAGCAATGCTGGCAGCACTCATACGTCCATTTCCCAAAGATAACCTCTGGATATGACACTGAGCACGTGCACTCAGCTTCTTTGGTGGACCATGGCGAGGCCTGTTCTGAGTGGAACCTGTCCTGTTAAACTGCTGTAAGGTCTTGGCCACCATGCTGCAGCTCAGTTTCAGGGTCTTGGCCATCTTCTTATAGCCTAGGCCATCTTTATGTAGAGCAACAATTCTTTTTTTCATATCCTCAGAGAGTTCTTTGCCATGAGTTGCCATGATGACCTTCCAGTGACCAGTATGAGAGAGTGAGAGCAATAACACCAAATTTAACACACCTGCTCCCCATTCACACCTGAGACCTTGTTACACTAACAAGTCACATGACACTGTGGGGGGAAATGACTAATTGGGCTCAATTTGGACATTTTCACTTAGGGGTGTACTCACTTTTTTGCCAGCGGTTTAGACATTAGTTGCTGTGTGTTGAGTTATTTTGAGGGGACAGCAAATTTACACTGTTATACAAGCTGTACACTCACTACTTTACATTGTAGCAAAGTGTCATTTCTTCAGTGTTGTCACATGAAAAGATAGAATAAAATATTTACAAAAATAAAAAATATCTCACTTTAGTGAGATACTGTACCTGAACACTGCCCCATATTTATAAGGGGATGAAAATGTTAAGGTCTACAGTATGTGTTAAATGCCTGTCCAATCTATTCATGGAAATATTTCTCATAGGCATCCCCCCTTCTCACCTTGATGTGCGGTCGGATGGAGAACCTGTCCGTATAGTCCTCCAGGTATTTCAGGACTTCGGAGTGGTGCATGAAGGATGGCAGGGACGGGTCAAAGGCAAAATCAGGGAACTCCATGATCTCTTTAGGTAGGTTGGTACTGTAAGTGAAAACATATTGATAATACAGATGAAAGATCTATCATGAAAATGACATTCTATTATTCACTGGTGGGCAATGTGCTGGATTTTAGGGGCTCTCTCATGTAGCTCTGGGTTCCTCAACGAAGGTAGAAATATATCTAGGTTGTCTACATACATTGCAAGGCTTCTGCAATAATGTTTAGCAGGAGCCTTGCAATGTATGTAGACAACTTGGATCCATATACTTCTAATGCCGCGTACACACGACCGGAGTTTATGGCATACTTTGTCCTGCGGACTTTGACGAACTTTCCAAATGAACGGACCTGCCTACACACAATCAACCAAAGTCCGATGGATTCGGTTGATGACGTACGACCGGACTAAAACAAGGAAGTTCATAGCCAGTAGCCAATAGCTGCCCTAGCGTCGGTTCTTGTCCGTCAGACTAGCATACAGACGAGCGGACTTTTCGACCATACTCGAGTCCATCAAAAAGATTTCAAACATGTTTCATTTCTAGGTCCGTCAAACTTTTGGGGAAAAAAAGTCCGCTGGAGCCCACACACGATCGAATTGTCCGTTGGACTCCGGTTCGCTGGACCAAGTATGCCGTAAAGTCTGGTTGTGTGTACGCGGCATAAAGATATCAGGAACATATTTTTTTAGGTGCCAAATAGAAGTTGATATAAACTCGTGTTAAAGAGGTTGTAAAGCCTTACAGACCACTTTTTGCTACAGGTAAGCCTTTAATAAGGCTTACCTGTAGCTATCTAGGATATCTCCTAAACATGCACGGTTTAGGAGATATCCCCTGTATTTGCATGTGCCGACGTCATTGGCACATGCGCACTGAAGCAAACTGAAGCAATGCCATGTACGTGCCGTTTGCTTCAGTGAGTGTGCCGTTACCGGCGGCTCCTGTGCGCATACATGGGAGTGACGTCATTGCGGCTCCAGCCAATCACAGCACCAGAGCCGCGATACCCGGAAGTAACCCCGGGAGTGTTGCCGGCCAGTTTATGTACGGGCACCGCAGCGAGGGCTTCAATCTCAGGTCAGTATTAAATAATGAGCTAGTATGCTATGCACATTAGCTTATTATTAGCGATGGAGAACCACGGGGTCTGAACCGGAGGGTCGGGACCCTGGCCTTCTGGCCTGGATTGGGGCAGATCTAGCTCCGGACAGTTATTCGGGAGAGAACGCTTACTTCCCTCTTACAAGGGGGAGGGGAGTGGTTAGTACTTCCCGAATGTAATTAGGAGGGAGTGATGGGAGCGACGGTAGGGCCTGATAAAGGACTCTTTCCGGCTTCCTGATCTCCATATCCTTTCTGCCTGTGGTGGGGTCTGCTGTGGTCTGGGCTGGGGGGTCGGGGCTTTTTCGAAAAGCCAGTGGTGAATGTGCCCCTGAAGTGGCAGTTCAGGGGTGCCGTATAGTCACGGTGTGAAAGCACTTGATTTTATGGCACCATGGTCACTTCACTACAACACACGTTTTTCGCACCTGCCTCTTGGGCCGGGCCTTTTGGCCAGGACCAGGGGAAATTTTTATGCCTGGCCGGAGGGCCGGCCATTGTATAGCACAATGGCCACTTTCACTCTCCCATCTCACTATCTTTCCCACTCTTTCTTTTACCCCTGTTTGTCACCTTTTTGTCTTTTTTTTTGGTTGTCTTGTATACACGTTTGTCACTGTGTGGCGAGTAGGGTGTGGGTCCTCGGGCCTACTCTGAAAGTCTTGGGAGGGGGTGGACATAGGCCTTTTGGCTTGGTTCGCCCTCTCCTTTGAGGGGTCTCTCTTCGGGAGAGCCCCACTGTACTTGGGTTGGTCTGCTTCGGCAGTCCTTCCAGTTGTGGGGGTCCGCCTGGTTTCGGCCGGATGGACCCTTTGTCTGAGTACCTCAGTCCCTGTCTGGAGCCTAACGCCCCGGGGGATCAGGGTAAGGTCCTTCCCTAGTGGAGGACTCTGTACACCCGTTGCACGTTTTTGTGTTTCACTCTATGTGTGGGCACTTTTTTTTGGCACCGGGTGGAAGTTTTTGAGGTTTTGCACGCCACTGGCTTTTCGATAGGAAAAAAAAAATAAAAATTAGCTTATTATGCCTTTGTCTTGCAGGTGTTATTTTTTTTTTTTTTTTCAAAGTGGGTTTACAACCACTTTAAAGTTTGTAATGGTTTGGGGTCACTTTAAAGTTCCAGCCTGGGTGAAAAAAAAAATAAAAGTCAGCAGCTACAAATACTGTAGCTGCTGACTTTTAATATAAGAATGCATACCTGTCCAGGGAGCCCACAATGTCGGCAACCGAAGCCGTCCCGTCCATCGGCTTCGGGTGCAGGCGCCGGTATCCTTCCTAAGGGAAACAGAAAGTGAAGCCTTATGCCCCATACACACAAGCGGAATATCCGACAGAAGAAGTCCGACGGGAGCTTTTCATCGTATATTCAAATCGTGTGTATGCCCCATCAGACTTTTTACGTCGAAAATTCTGACAGACCTAGAAAGAGAACATGTTCTAAATATTTCCGACAGAACCAATTCCTATCGGTAAAACCGCTCATCTGTATGCTGTTCCGACTTACCAAAAATGACGCATGCTCTGAAGCAAGTACGAGACGGAAGCTATTGGCTACTGGCTATTGAACTTCCTTTTTCTAGTCCCGTCGTACGCGTTCTCGACGGTCAATCTTTGGTGTGATCATGTGTACACAAGACAGTTTCAGCAGAATTCTGTCGGAACTTTATTCCGACGGGAAAACCGGTCGTGTGTACAGGGCATTACGGCTTCACAACCTGTTTCCTATTGCGCAGGCGCAAGTCGCACTGCTCTTGCTGAATGGTCCCGATGTCTTCTGGGACCTCTGTTTATCCCAGAAGGCAGTGGGGGGGGGGGGGGGATGTTTTGTAGATCACCGCACAATGATGCAGCAATCTTACATGGACGTGGGAGCAGATACCTGGTTTTGACAGGTAGGGGGGGTGCAAAACAAGCCAAGTTTCCACTTTTGGGTGGAACTCTGCTTTAAGTATTTTTGTGAACGGCTTTTTTAACGGCATAAATAAAATCATTATTTTACAACAGGGTGCTTCCACCCCACAGGATCTGCAGAGCATTGTGGGCCCTCCAACAAGACAGGCAGTTTCTTTTGGACTGGCTCTCTCTAACTAAGCGTCCCGAGCCCACCCTTTTTTGAAGCCTATTAGAGCCTCTGGTTTTAATCACATGCTTCAAAGAAACCCCCCCCCCTCCCCATTGGAATCCATGCATTCGGTGCCCTGCATGTAGATTAGGTGCCGAACGCATAGACAGGAAGGGCGGTGCCCGTGCGCCCCTAATGGACGGGCCGCCACTGCTTTAACTGAATCTCTATGGAAGCGTATGTGAACCAAGAAGCCAGGGAGGGAGGTGGAAGGGGAGTCATTTCTCTGATTATTCAGTTGTGTGGATACATTTAAGCAATTGAGCTCTGTAAACAGGCTTTTTTTTCAGCAGAGCAGTAGAGGTCAGCCTGGTACACACAGGCAATGGAGTAGGAAACATAAGAAAACAAATGCACCCATCAAATCTAAGGTTGGGAAGGTGAAATAGAATCCATTTATGGTTTCAGGGTTTAATACTGCTTTAACTTTTTTCTTACTGCAGGTGTTTGTTTTTTTGTTTTTGCGCAACATTTTGCGATGGGGAGGGGTCTGGTGAATAAGCAGACCTTGCTATTTTAACATGCACCATGCATATCAGTGCATCTGCCTTTTGTACGGTGCATTGCAGTGACATTCGAGTGACTTTGCCTAGGCTGAGATGTCATCGGTTTGCTGCAGGCAGGAAGAAGCATTTCCTCAGTCTCCTCTCTTTTGTATTTCTAGAGCGGCTGATCTGTGTCAGACATTTGTGAACACAGCCAGGAAGTGCACAGGTGCCAAAAATTACATGATTGCTATCTCTGAGCTGCCATCTCAGTCCAGGAAGTAAATGGTGACCCTGGATGATGCCAGAATACAGTAAAGAGTAAAGATGACTATCTTTCTGGAGGGAAAAACATTTTTATTATGTCATCCAAATCTTTGGAAGTTTTACACATGGTTTTATGATTTTAACTCCATGGCCAGGGTAAAAAAAATTTGGTCTCATTTACACTTGCTTCAAAATGTGGCATTGGACAGGCTTTTTTAAAGTACTCTGAATGCCAATCAAAGCTCCTGTCACTAAATAAAATGGTTACCTTACAGTCCTGTTTAAACATGGAGTATGTTTTGCTCCAAAAATTATACCCCATATCGCTCTTATTGCATATCGCTTTTTTGGTGCTTCAAAGCATCCCTAAAGCCTCCATAGAAGTCCATGACAATGCTCACTAACAGGCCCTGCAGCTTTTGAGGGGCTTTTATTCAGCGTTAGCTTTGCTTTGTTTTAGAGGTATTACAGATATGAGATATCCCAGGATGCACTGGGAAACCAGTCTCTTCTGGTTCATGTGTATATTTTCTGGGAGTGTCTGGTTCACACGTCACATCTGGTGTGCAGCATGGAGCAGCAGGAAGGTGAGTGGGGACCGGACTGGAGTGAAGCAACCAGCAGAGGGTACACATGGTGTGCAACATGAGAATGCTATAGCAGAAGCTGAACAGGACTGGAGAGTGAGGATTAGGCAGCGAAGGATCAGCAGAGCTTGGGAACCGGAGCAGGAGAAACTAGCAGATGTCACACGTGGTGAGCAGTGTGGGAGCAATATAACCGGGGACCAGAAAGAAGAGGATCAGCAACCAGATGATCAACAAAGCTGGGAGTTGCTACTGAGAGGGGGAATCAGCAGACCTGGGGGTTAATACTAAGTGGAGGATTGACAGTGCTGGGGGTTATTACTGAGTGGGGCATTAGCAGAGCTGGGGGTACTACTGAGCTGGGGATCTTCTGAACAAGGTTATTATTAAGCTGGAAATCTGAACACGGGTCAGCTAAGTTGGGGGTACTACTAAGCAGGGGATCAGCAGAGCTGGGGGTTACTGCTACTACTAATGCTACTACTAAGTGGGGGATCGGCAAAGTTGGGGGTACTACTGAGCGAGGGATCTGCTGAACAAGGTTATTAATAAGCTGGAAATCTGCTGAACAAGGGTACCAATAAGCTGGGGATCTGCTGAACAGGGGTACAAATGATCTGGGGATATGCTGAGTGGGGGGTACTTATGAGCTGCAGATCTGCTGAACAAGGGTACTAATGAGCTGGGGGTCTGCTGAGTGGGGGTACTAATGAGCTGGGGATCTGCTGAACAAGGATACTGATGAGCTGTGGGATCTGCTGAACAAGGGTACTTATGAGCTGGGGATCTGCTGAGCAAGGGTACTTATATGACCTTGGGGATCTGCTGAACAAGGGTACTAATGAGCTGGGAAACAGCTGAATGTGGATACTAATGAGCTGGGGGATCTGCTGAGTGGGGGTACTTATAAGCTAGGGATCGGCTGAGTGGGGGTACTAATGAGCTGGGGATCTGCTAAACAAGGGCACAAATGAGCTGGGGATCTGCTGAGTGGGGGTACAAATGAGCTGGGGGATCTGTTAAGTGGGGGTACTTATGAGCTGGAGATCTGTAGAGTGGGGGTATTAATGAACTGGGGATCTGCTGAACGAGGGTACTAATGAGCTGGAAATCTGCTGAGTGGGGGTACAAATGAGCTGGGGATCTGCTGTACAAGGGTACTAATGAGCTGGAGATCTGCAGAGTGAGGGTACTAATGAGCTGGGGATCTGCTGAACAAGGGTACTAATGAGCTGGAAATCTACTGAGTGAGGGCACTAATGAGCTGGGGATCTGCTGAATGAGGGCACTAATGAGCTGGGGATCTGCTGGGTGGGGATTACTACTGAGCTGAGGTTCTACTGGGCTCCTTTAAAACAATTAGAAAATCAGCACTCACACACACAGGGCATTTGCCAAGCTTTTAAATAAAGCTTCAAAAAGCATCACAGAAGCATCAAAAAAATATGTTGAAGCGGTAGGCACTTTCATGTGTGTTAAAGTTGATGCAAGTGTAAATGAGCGATACCTGATGACTGTATCATTTCATATAACATAATAGAGTAATAAAAGTGCAGCCTACACTGGCCTCCATGGGATCTTACTTCAGGTCTCTGTACATGGCGGTGTTGATGTGTGCCCCGCTCTCCACCTCTCCCGTGTACACCCAGGTCCCCCCAATTTGTCCCGTCATCTCAAACACCACGGGAGGTTCGAAAGTCTCTGGTCGGGAGAGGATGTGACGGCCGCTACAGAGTCCCGCCACTCCAGCGCCAATCACCGCCACCCGTAACCTGCCAGACGCCATGATGGGGGTCTGCTGTTGGGAAAATAAGAAAATTAAACAAATATACAAATAAGATGCTGTAAAGGTTTCAAAGCTGAGCTCTGGGCACAAGTATTTTCCTTTATAGCTACAAAGGTTATACAACCACTTCGGTGCAGCAAATGCCTTTGCAAACCGAGATATTACCATATAAAAAGGTAGCAGTGATTTCTGGTCCGGTGGCTGCAATGTCCGCCGGCCACCCATGATCGCTCCTCAGAGAGGCAGAACCGGGATCTGTCAATGTAAACAAAGCAGATCCCCGTTCTGTTGGGGGGGGGGGGGGGAAGAGATCGTCTGTTCCTAGTGATTAGGAACAGCAAACTTTCTGTACTCCCAGTCAGTCACCTCCCCCCACAGTTAGAAACACCTCCCTAGGGAACACTTAACCCCTTGATTGCCCCCTAGTGTTAACCCCTTCCCTGCCAGTGACATTCATGCAGTAATCAGTGGATATTTTTAGCTTTGATCACTGTATAACGCCACTTTCACACTTGTACAACTTGTCCTACGACTTGGGACTGCAAAGTCGTATGACAAGTCGTTCCCCGCGATTTTCAATGACTAGCATTCATATTAGTACCACTTCAAGTCGTGCCGACTTTATAATAGTCCCTGCTAGGGATGAGCCGAACACCCCCGGTTCGGTTCGCACCAGAACCTGCGAACGGACTGAAAATTTGCACGAACGTTAGAACCCCATTGACGTCTATGGGACTCGAACGTTGCATAAAAAAGGAAGGTGGGACTTTGAATTGAAGCGGTTGAAATGCGGAGGTGATGGTATATATATAAAGTTTTATTTGTATAAAATTATTAAATTACATTGTTACATGTATGCAGAAGATGTGGATACGGTAATACAAAAGGTATAAAACATATAACTGAAGAAGACAAATTCAAGACAATCAAGTAAGTAGTATGCGACAGCAAAACGGCCTAAACAAGCCAAACACAGCATGCCCGGCACCTGTGTAAATGATCACATGATAGAAATCTAAGATAGCTTGGTTCATAAAGGTAACATCATGGGCCATAGTGAATGTGTCTGTAGCATCATGTAGCTCTACGCGTTTCGTGGATTCGTTTCCGCTCATCAGGAGCGGATGCGACAGATCCCTGTAAATATAGTAATTTAGGTAAACCACACTTTGTTTGAAGGTGAAAACTATTAATTAAATTTGAGAGATTTAACCCAGCACACTCACCAACCCCGGTAGTAAGTGCAGCGTGGGGCGAGCGAGACATGGCGAATGGTGTAAAACAAGACAGGGACTGTAGGTTTGTTGTTAAGTAGAATCTGTTTGTAATTTTGAACTGGTACATCTTTAACGTGTTTAGCTCCAGCCAAAAAATCTATTTTAAGCTTTTTGGAAAACATAAGGAAGGGTTATAACCCCTGTGACATTTGTTTTGCTGTCTGTTCTCCTCTTCAGAAGATTTCACATAACTTTCTGTCCCAATGACAAATGTTTTTAGAAAATTTGAGATTTTAGTGAAACAAGGATTGGTGATAAAGCATCAGTGGAAAGGAGAAAAGTTTTTCCCATATTAACTCTTACAGGAGAGAATTTTCTTCCTATGGGGTAGATTTCATCTCACTTCCTGTTGTCTCCTTCTGTTTGCAAGTAGGAGTAGGAGTAAGTTGGATGTTTGAAAGTAGGGGCCTGCCCTATATACTCAGCAGAAATTTGGGCCTTAGGTGTTGTTGTGGCCACAACACTGTAAGCCCTCACAGGGCCCTGCTGTAAAATATTAGATTAAGAATTGTAATTACATGCCCCTGTTGAACAGGGCCAGAAAAATTGGGCCTTTGTTGATGGTGGTGCTGGTGCCACAACACTGTAAGTCCTCACAGTTACTCTTGGTGGGCACTGGAACGGGCCCTGCTGTGAAATATTAGATCAAGAATTGTAATTACATTCCCCTGTTGAACAGGGGCTGAAAAATTAGGCCTTTGGTCGTGGTGGTGGTGCTGGTGCCACAACACTGTAAGTCCTCACAGTTACTCTTGGTGGGCGCAGAAACGGGCCCTGCTGTGAAATATTAGATCTAGAATTCTAATTGCATGTCCCTGTTGAACAGGGGCTGAAAAATTGGGCCTTAGACACTGGTGCTGGTGCCACAACACTGAAACCCCTCACAGATACTCTAGTTGGAACACAGGAACGAGCCCTGCTGCAAAGTATTGCATCAAAAATTGTAATTACATGCCCCTGTTAAACAGGGGCTGAAAAATTTGGCCTTAGGCACTGGTGGCGGCGCCCAGAACCAAAAATGTTCTTACAAGCTATCAGCATGATGATTGAGGAGGAAGAGGATAATTACTCAGCATAACAGGATAGTCACTCAGAATCAGCATAGGCAGTCTTTGAAGGGATCTGACATTTCAAAAAAAAATTATTTGGTTACATCAGCATCAGGTGCTTGGTAGCTGGTGGTGATCCAAGACTGATTCATTTTCATGAAGGTCAGTCGATCGACCGAGTCGGTGGACAGACGCACCCTGTGATCGGTTACAAAGCCTTCCGTGAGAAAAAGTGGTGTTTGGGTACCTGCCACTGAGGAACCGCACATTCCACAAACTCACGGAAGGGGGCAGAGTCTACCAACTGAAAAAGTAGCAGTTGAAGTGCTAGCAATTTTGCCAAGCTAGCATTCAACCGCTGGGCATGTGGATGGCTGGGAGCGAACTTCTTTCGGCGGTGCAGCAGCTGGGGCAGGAAAATCTGCCTGGTATAACCTGACGTCGGTGTACCGAAAGCAGATTGCCCACAAGTACTTGGCTGTGACACACCTAATTCTACACCTTCATTCCTCTCAGTGCAGGTCTCAGAGAAGACTGAAGGTATAGTGGGGTTGGAGATCTCAGCTGATGAGGAGCAAGGAGAGGTCCTCTTTGTTCTTTGGTGTGGGTCTTTTAGATACACTTGCCAACGAATTGCATGGCAGGTCAACATATGTCTGGTCAAGCATGTGGTGCCCAAGCGGGAGATGTTTTGGCCACGCGAGATACGCTTGAGACATATGTTGCAAATAGCAGCAGTGCGATCTGATGCACTAGTCTCAAAAAAGGGCCACACCAAAGAACTTTTGAAATAACGCGCAGAGACAGCAGCGCCCTGCACATGCGGAGCTTTGCAGTGTGATGAAGTCAGTGTGCTGCCCTTAGGCTGGCCCCTGGAGGGCATCCTGCCTCATTGGTGATGTGCCTCCTCCTCCTCCTCTCTCCTGTCAGGCACCCACGTTGAGTCAGTGACCTCATCATCCCCTCCCTCCTCATCACTGGAGCAAACCTGGCAGTATGCTGCAGCAGGGGGAGCATGACTGCCAGATTGCTGTCCTTCTTGGGCACCCCCTCTGTCTGTGCTCACGTTACTGCCTTCATCTAGCTCAGTATCATCATCAGAGCCTTCTAAACGCTGGGCATCCTCCTGGAGCATGTACCCAACACTGTGGTCAAACAGTTCGAGGGACTCCTCAGGAGGACATGGTGGGGCTAGGGAAGGAGTCACTGATGCCATTGAGCTGAGGGAAGAGGCCGCGTTGGCAGCTGCTTTGCCAGACAAAGTACCCTGAGCATGGGTGAGAGAGGATGAGGAGGATGAGGACGGCTTGGTCATCCACTCGACCAAGTCTTCCTCATGTTGTGGCTCAAAACGGCCAGCTGCCGAAAAAAAGGCCAAGCGTGTCCCACGGCCACGTGCTGATGGGGATGCACCGTCTCCACGACCAGCACTGTTGCCTCTAGACACAGAGCCTGCTTGCCCTCTTTTAATGGCCTGTAGCTGCACTAAGCTGGGATATAGATATATATACACACATACATACATACATATATACATACATATACACACACATACATACACACACACACACACACACACACACACACAGATACTGCAGCTAGCACAATCAACTGCCTGCAGCTTATTTAGCTGCCTGCGGTAGTGATAGGATCAGGAAAACACCACCAACCTTCTGCAGGTAGCATTAGCTGAACACTGTGCAGAGGTCGCACTACACTAACTTGTAGTTTTAGCTGAACACTGTGAGGAGGACGCACTACACTAACTTGTAGCTTATTTAGCTGCCTGCGGTAGTGATAGGATCAGGAAAACACCACCAACCTTCTACAGGTAGCTTTAGCTGAACACTGTGCAGAGCTCGCAAAAAACTAACTTGTAGCTTTAGCTGAACACTGTTCAGAGGACGCACTACACTAACTTGTAGCTTTAACTGAACACTGTGAGGAGGACGCACTACACTAACTTGTAGCTTTAGCTGAACACTGTGAGGAGGACGCACTACACTAACTTGTAGCTTTAGCTGAACACTGTGCAGAGGTCGCACTACACTAACTTGTAGTTTTAGCTGAACACTGTGAGGAGGACGCACTACACTAACTTGTAGCTTTAGCTGAACACTGTGAGGAGGACGCACTACCCTAACTTGTAGCTTTAGCTGAACACTGTGCACTACACTAACTTGTAGCTTTAGCTGAACACTGTGAGGAGGATGCACTACACTAACTGTAAATAGTCTAGCTGCCTGACTGTGGTACTAATAGGATCAAAAGAACACCAGCAATTTTCTTCAGGTAGCTGTAAATACTGTATACTGAGAACAGGAATGGATCTAGCTAAACTGAATACAGTGTATGTGTATATATATATATATATATATATATATATATAAATAAAGGGGGTGGGGACGAGCGTGCGCCCCCCCTCCTGAAACCCTACAAGGTCCCATACCCTCAACATGGGGAGAAGACCCAGCAGAGGCAGAAGACAGCGGACAGAGGGAGAAGAACCGGAGAGAGCTACAAGACATTAGCGGAGAGTGCAAAAGACCCGGAGAGGGGAGAAGAACCGTCAGAGCCAGAAAACATCAGTGGAGGAGGCAGAAGATGTCGCCAGAAGAGGGAGAAGAGCCGGTGAGGGTAGAAGAAATCGGAAGAGACGCTGGAGTTGCCTTAATAAATTACCTTAAAAACCTGTGTACTGTGTTTTATTTTTGACACTTTTTTTTAGGTGAATGGGTAGGGGTACAAAAAGGGGGCTTCCAGATTCCAATAAGCTCCCCGCCCACAGACCCCGACAACAAACGGCCAGGGTTGTCGGGAACAGGCCCGTGTCCTTCACAACATGGGGACTAGGTGCTTTGGGGTGGGGGGGCGCAGAGCCCCCCCTTCCCCAAAGCACCCACCCTCCTAAGTTGAGAGCATGCGGCCTGGTAGGGTTCAGGAGGGGGGAGCGCTCACTCGTCCCCACCCCCTTTCCTGACCTGCCGTCCTTTTACTCAGATAAGGGTCTGGTATAGATTTTGGGGGGGGGGGAACCCCCACGCAGTTTTTTTTCGGCGTGGGGGTTCCCCTTAAAATCCACACCAGACCGAAAGGCCTGGTATGCTCTTGGAGGGGGAACCCATGCCATTTTTTTTTTACATTGTGCGTGGAGTTCTCCCTAAAGACTCATACCAGACAGTGCCTGGTATTGTCGGGGATCAAAGTCGGATCCCTGTTCATTGAAGACGGACGCATGTCGGACTTCAAGTAGCAGGGCAAAGTCGAGTCCACAGTCGTACGACTGTCGTGTCGTACGACTGTACGACAGTCACTCACCCACTCAGTTCACGGCATGGGTGGGGGGCAGAGGCAAGAGGTCAGCTGACTGGTGAGGAATGTTAAGTGGGAGGGGCTGGAGGAGACCCCATTTCCTGATTTCGGCATAGGTATCACTGCTACGAGACACCACAAAGTCGGAGACACACTGAGTAACACTACCAGTGGCGACTGGTGCTCAAAATTTTTTGGGGGGGCGCAAACAAACTGAAAAATTCAGAAAAAAAACCCCATCAATTGCAGCCTCACTGTGCCCATCAAACGCAGCCACTGTGCACATCAAATGCTGACACTGTGCCCATCAAATGCTGACACTGTGCCCATCAAATGCTGACACTGTGCCCCAAATGTTGCCACTGTGCCCATTAAATGCTGCCACTGTGCCCCAAATGTTGCCACTGTGCCCCCTGCCATCTACCCGGCAATTAACTTGTCTTGGGTGGGCAGTGGGTGATGGCGGCAGGCGGTGAGCGGTGTCCGGTGTCCTCCATTTCTTTCCCGACCCCGCTGTTTTCTCCTGCCCGCCCGCTCCTCCTCTCGTCCTCTGCTATGATTGGACGCCTGACGCAGCGTTTGGACGCAGCGCCTCTCATTTCAGCCAATTAGGTGACAGGTAACACAGAACCGGCAACCTGATTGGCGGAGAAGCGGTTCAATGTTAGCAAAGTGAATTCCTTCGCTTTGCTAACATACAGCTGAGTGAGAAGCGAACGCACAGCGTTGCGCCCGCTTCTCACATTTTTGGCCGCCTATTAGAGCCTTTGGCTCTAATTTGGTGCTTCCAAAAAACACCCCCGCTGGTGTAATTCAGATGCCCGGCGCACGAAAATGGGCCGGACACCTGAATAGGGGGTGTCAGCAGCGACCATAGATAGATTCATGCAATGCATGTATCTATGGTGATTAGAGAGTGACAGGAGGGGGGCGGCGCTCCTGCGCCCTTTATGGATGCACCACCACTAAACACTACCTGTGATTATAGTTGCCATTAGGAATGAGCCGAACACCCCAGATTCGGTTCGCATCAGAACATTCGAACAGACCGATAGTTTGCGCGAACTTTCGAACCCCGTTAAAGTCTATTAGACTCAAACGTAAGAAATCAAAAGTGCGAATTTTAAAGGCTAATATGCAAGTTCTTGTCCTTAATAGGGTTTGGGGACCCGTGTCCTTCCCCAGGGTACATGTATCAATGCAAAAAAAAGTTTTAAAACTGGCGTTTTTCTGGGACCAGTGATTTTAATGATGCTTAAAGTGAAAAAATAAAAGTGAAATATTCCTTTAAATATCGTGCCTGGGGGGGTGTCTATAGTATGCCTGTAAAGTGGCGCGTGTTCCATCTTTAGAACAGTCTCTGCTTAAAATGACATTTCTAAAGGAAAAAAAGTCATTTAAAACTGCTTGCGGCTTTAATGTAATGTCGGGTCCCGGCAATATGGATGAAAATCATTGAGAAACCCCCCCCCCAGCCCATCACCAGCCCCTTTGGGTCCTGTATGGATATTAAGGGGAACCCCGCACCCAATTAAAAAAAAGGAAAGGCGTTACAGCAGTATACAGGCGGTGCAAACAAGACAGGGACTGTAGGTTTGTTGTTAAGTAGAATCTGTTTGTAATTTTGAACTGGTACATTTTTAAAAAGTGTAGCTCCAGCCAAAAAATCTATTTTTAAGCTTTTTGGAAAACATAGGGAATTACTATCACCCCAGTAACATTTGTTTTGCTGTCTGTGCACCTCTTCAAAGGATTTCACCTTACTTTCTGTCCCAATGACAATTGGATTTTGAAAATTTGGGGTTTTTAATGAAACAAGGAACTCTTACAGTAGAGAATTTCCCTTCCTAGGGGTAGATTTCCTCTCACTTCCTGTTGTCTCCTTCCGTTTGCAAGTAGGAAAGTAGGAGTCGTTTGTAAGTTGGAAGTTTGAAAGTAGGGGCCTGCCCTATATACTCTGCAGAAATTTGGGCCTTAGGTGTTAGTGTTGCCACAACACTATAAGCCCTTACAGTTACTCTTGGTGGGCGCAGGAACGGGCCCTGCTGCGAAATATTAGATCAAGAATAGTAATTACATGCCCCTGTTGAACAGGGTCAGAAAAATTGGGCCTTTGGTGGTGGATGGTGTGGTGGTGTTGCCGCAACACTTTAAGGCCTCACAGTTACTCTTGGTGGGTGCAGGAACGGGCCCTGCTGTGAAATATTAGATCAAGAATTGTAATTACATGCCCCTGTTAAACAGGGGCTGAAAAATTGTGCCTAATGGGGCGTACACACGGTCGGACTTTTCGTCTACAAAAGTCCAACGTACGCCGACGGACTAAAGCTGGCTGGTAATCCGATCGTGTGTGGGCTTCTTCGGACTTTCAGCGGACTTTTTCAGCCTCAAATCCGACGGACTTTAGATTTGAAACATGCTTCAAATCTTTACGTCGTAACTACGACGGACCCCGAAATCCGCTCGTCTGTATGCTAGTCCTACGGACAAAAAAACGACGCATGCTCATAAGCAAAAACTAAACGGAAGCACTCGGTCTAGTAAAACTAGTGTTCGTATTGTAGGAAGCACATTCCTCACGCTGCAAAATCTGTGATCGTTGAATGCAGCGCATTTAATGTCTTCTTTACGAATGCTATAAAGAACGAAGATGTTTTGCTGTTCCTATTCAAACAGAGTTCTCCCAAACTGATTTCTGGATTCTTTTTCTCTTTGATCTCATGAATGACATGGTATGCTTTTTCAAAACAATGTTTCCATACTAATACTACTTTTTAAATTTTTTTTTTTTTTGGGTGGAGTCATCTTTTCTTGTAATTTTTAACCAGATATTTATTTTATGATTGTTGTGGAACTTTTTTTCTGTTTATCTATAAATTTGTTTGTAAAGTTGCCACAGGGAACCCATTTTTATATATATATATATATTTTTTTTTTTTTGGTGTTTGTAAAGTTACCACAAAGAAACCATTTTTCTTTTTATGTTTTTATTGTATTTTTTTTAATGTTTGTAAAGTTACCACAAAGAACCCTTTATAATTTTTGTTTTTATAGTGATTTGTTATTTTTTTTTATATAAAGTTAACCCAAAGAACCGTTTTTGGTCATGTATCTTTTTTTTTTTAAATACTTACCACTCGAACATTATTAACATTATTTTAATCTATTTTTGGTGTGTTTTTGCAAAATCAATGAGATTGTTGTCCCTTGTTAATTTAACATTGTGTCTAAAATCTATGATTTAAAATAAAAAACATAAACTCAAAAAAGATCCATTTATTTATGGTCTAAATAAAATAAAGAGGAAGTCAACGCTGGAAAAAGTATGTGTACAAGAAAATGGGGATCTTGAGGAGTCCATATAAGAGGGAGCACAATCTGGTCCAAGAATCCCAGAGATCAACAGCACCAGCAGATGATATAGATGTCCCCAGACTGTGGTACTACAACAGCCTGCGTCTTCTGTCAGACCAGACTGAACCCAAGTCATCACTTTCTTCTCTTCCCTGCAGCCTTTCCTCCACGCTGCCCTGCAGCCTTCCCTGCAGCCTTCCCTGTAGCCTTCTTTCGAGGCTGTGGCTCTGGTGTTTCAGTTGTGACAGGAGGAGGAGGAGGAGGAGGGGGGCTGCCTCATGTAGTTGGGTGTTTCGTGTTAGCGTGCCCTGCAGCCCCTTCTGGATTGTTTCCCCAAATAGTCGCTCACAAATGAGGCGCTGCTCCCAATCCATTTGAAGAAGCCTGCTGGCTAAGTAGCAGCCATAGGACTCTTCTGCTTCGGGGGGGCTCCTTAAAAAACGGGTGGCCTCTTGCATGAGGCGCAGGGATGCCTCCTGTGTGACCGTCCCCTTCCTGGCCCTTTTTTTGGGAAGGTGGAGGGGAGGCACTTGGGATTCGGTCAGGCTCCTACTGGGCCCAGCCACCTCACTTGGCCCAGCCACCTCACTTGGCCCAGCCACCTCACTGGGAGCAGCCACCTCCTGCCTGACACTGGGCCCAGCCTCCTCCAGGATGATGGTGAATCCGGCCTCCTCCAGGCTGTCCATGGGCCCGGTCTCCTCCTGCCTGCCACTTTCCCCACATTCCTCCTGGATGGACTCATCCTGTGTATAAAAAAAGGACATAGTTTTAGTATATTTTTTTGGGTTCATCAATGACACACAGTTTGCTTCTCATGACTAGTAAATTCAATGTGAATACATCTCTTTAATAAAAGAGTCTAATCAGACACCCTAATTATTTCAAGCAGGTGCCAAACATATTTAGCCACTACTGTCAATTTATATGTATACACAATTTTGAGGGCAAAATTATTTTAGACAATTATAACATCCAGTTAACATCATTAATATTAGTACAGTAAATATTTGTTAAAATAATTTACCTGACTCCAGATGGTCATATCCGGTTCATCCAGGATGGAAGACCCAGCTTGCTCCTCATCAGCCTCTGCTGGGGTGGAGGGAAGGGTGGAGGGAAGGGTTGAAAGTGATGCCCTGGCTTCAGTCTGGTCATCAAGAAAACGGAGTTGATTGTAGTACCACAGCCTGGGTACATAAACATCATCTGCTGATGCTCCTGATCTCATCGATTCCTGGATCTTCTTATGTTCCCTCTTATACATGTTCCTCAAGACCCCAATTTTCTTGAGCAATGTCTCCATTGTTGCTTCCGGGATGGTCGCCTGGACAAAGGACAGAAGTCCTTCCTCACATGCTTTGCATAATACTGTGGGTGTTTCACCTCCCACAAATTCCTCATCTCTCTATATTTAGAAATAAAAGCAGTAAGGAACTCTGGATCCTTAAATAGGGGATTCATAATGTCTGTATAAATGATAAAGTCACAAGACAAAAAACACTTATTAGGTTTCTGCTAAACCCTCATCATCTTATCCCTATGTAGGCCTCATCAATCTGTCAAGCCATATAGGCCGCTTGCTACAAAGTCTTGACCAAAAGTATAAATTTTAAATTACCTTCGTTTAGTAGCGTCCCAGTCCACTATCACCTACGCACAGAACGTACGTACGACACAATACGTAACAGCGCTTTATACACTGCACATGCGTAATACTACGCCTATTTGGCCCGCCCCTGACGTTCTTTTTGTTTACGCATATAACCCGCCCTTGACTCTACGCACAGAACGTACGTACGACACGTGCACAAGGCCCCTCTTTATACACTACGCATGTGTGAAACTCCGCCTGCGTCGCCCGCCCCTGACGTTCAATTTTAACTCATGTTCTCCGCCCCTTAATTCTACGCACAGAACGTACGTACGACACGTGCGCAAGGCCCCTCTTTATACACTACGCATGTGTGAAACTCCGCCTGCGTCGCCCGCGACGTTCAATTTTAACTCATGTTCTCCGCCCATTTTTATTTACGGCGCGTAGTGGGGTGAATAATGGCGGAGACACATCAGGTGTTTACTACCTCAGGTAGCGAAGAAAGCCCGGAGGCCGGAACGTCAAGATCTGTGAGGCCTAGATTTAAGGCCTCCAATATGTCCTTTGAAGAGATGGTAGAGATGGTGGCCATTCTTAAAAAAAAGGACTATAATGGGAAGTATGGGCCGTACGCCCGGCCAAATTTGCGCAAGGCCAAAATAATGGCGAAGGTGGTGGACACTTTACAGGCTTATTTTGGGGTACAGCGCTCCAAGGATCAAATTAGAAAAAGATGGTCTGACCTCAAACTCAGGGAGCCGGATCAGTACAGACGGATCCGTAAAGTGCTGAAAAAAAGTAAGTACCTGTGTTTTCATCTTGTGTTGATTACCTCGTATACCGCTCCATGTGCTTTTCATTCCTATACGATTGTAACGATCTTTTAATAAACATCGTTACTTACTTACATATATATACATATATATACACACACACACACACATATAGATAGATATAGAATTCTTTTTTTTTTTAATTTAAATTAATATCTATTTTTATATTTAGATTTTGTTTGAGATTGAAGATTTATATTTAGTTATAGATATATAGAGAGAGAGAGATCCAAAGATTTTTTGATATATTTTGATATTGATATCGAGATATCTATCTATCTTGATATGTCTTTAGAAATTAAAATCTTGAAGTCTACTAGGAACTCTACACAAACAGACAATTTGTACACCACTTCACTACAAATGTTTGAAGATTACTATGTACTAAAATATCTGTGTGCTAAGTATATAAATTTTTTGCTTCACATAGGGGAAAAAATCACTCAGCCAACAAGAAGAACCCAGTCCCCCCCAAGCAAAAGAACATACTTGGGAAATCAGCCCAAGCCCCACTGAGGATGTGGAGGAAGGAGAGGTGGGCGACATGGGCACCCCACCAGGTGAGTGTCTGACACACCAGCTTACGGTAATCTATGCATGGCTGCCTTTTATTTTATGTAATTTTTCTACTCTATTTTAGGTGATCTGGTTGTGCTTGAGTCAAGCAACAGCGCCACCCCCGAGGATGTTAATGAAGTATGCGACATGGGCACCCCACCAGGTCAGTGTCTGAGACACCAGCTTTATGGTAAGGTAAACTATGTATGTGTGCATATTTCTAAACACATTTTTTTTTTCATTACACTTTAGGTCCAAGTGACTATTTCACCACAGACAGTGCCCAACAGCTAATTGCTCAAATAATGGCCTGGAATGGGGAGATCGATCAAATGCGGAATCGGCTGGATGGTATGCAGCAGGAAATGAAGGACATGATTAATGTTTTGGGTCGAATCTAAATGCCCTTTTTTAAACCCCAAAACATCGATCATGTCCTTCATTTCCTGGTTTGCTGACCCCATTCTGGGCCTTTTCTTTATTATTTTCTGTTAAATTATATGCCTGTTTAACAACATTTAAAAAAGGAGGCCTATTTTTCAAAAAAACCAAAAAAACCAAAAAAAAAAAAAAAAAAATGGATTTTAAAAAACACCAAAAAAAAAAAAAAGGCCTGTTTGCTAAAATCAAAATGCCCAACAAATTTTATTTTTGATTATCTAAAAATATTTAACTCTAATTATATTATTCTAAATTTATTTAATATATCATTATATTTTTGGCTAGGAACATTTTATACTAAATGCATAACTGAATGGATACCAAAGATTAAAAACATCTGCTTAGAATTAAATAAATGTGTGGTTTGTTATTTCAATGCTCAGTATCAGTTTGTTTATAAATTTCAAAAAAGTGGTTTACAGTGGCAATGGAGCTTATTTAGAAATTTACAATTAAAATACAGTTGGCACTACAACTGCTCGACCATAACCCAGGAGAAAGCCCAAAAGAAAGGCAAGCAATAAATATAATTCAAGATTTCATCAAGATTGTTTTTATTTTAAATCTTTAGATATCCTGGCCCATTGCAATGGCCCCCCTACCCATAAAATAATTAACATATTGCTGTCTAACTTGACGGGCACTTTGGGGGGCCAAGCCAGTATGGACAGTATCCAGGCCCGTAAGATTCTCAACGATAAGTCCGGCCTCAGGCCCAACTGGCACCATATAATTTTGAGAATGTTTGTGCAAAAAGTTGTGCAGGATGCAGCACGATAAAATGATAAAATTAAGTTTGTATTCCGCCAAATTAATGGAGGTTTGAAACAGGCGGAACCGGCTGGCCAGAATCCCAAACGCATTCTCAACCACTCTTCTAGCTCTGGCCAGCCGGAAATTAAAAACCCTCCTCTCCGGGGTGAGGGTTCTTTGGGGGAATGGCCTCATGGAGGTGCTTGCTCAGAGCGAAGGCTTCATCGGCAATGAAGACAAAGGGGAGTCCTTCCACGTTATCCGCAGCAGGTGGCAATCCCAGGCCACCACTCTGGAGACGCTGGCAGAACTCCGTCTGGGCAAATACTCCTCCATCCGACATCCGGCCATTCTTCCCCACGTCCACATATAGAAATTCATAGTGTGCCGACACCACCGCCATTAAAACTATACTGTGGAACCCCTTATAATTAAAATAGTATGACCCCGAATGGGGTGGTGGCACAATGTGGACATGTTTCCCATCTATAGCCCCTCCACAATTGGGAAAGTCCCAACGGGTGGCAAAATGGGATGCCACAGTCTGCCATTCCTGTGGCGTTGAAGGAAACTGGGGAATCAAACAAGAAAACAAAAATCAGTAATTTTGAATCGAACATGGCAAGAAAATTATACAATTAAAAACATTATTCCACAGCATCAGTATAACATTAAATAATGTATATCTTCTGGAAGAAATAATATGGAAAGGCACACTTATCAGATTGCTCACCCCCTCTGATGGAACATTGATTACATTTTAGGGGGTGGTGAAATTACCAAAAAATATTAATTTTAGGACACACAGGGATTTATGGACTAAAAAGGCTACAAGACTGCAGTTGTCCCACTCTGCAAGTGCAGTTGCTCCCCAGCTTAAAGTAAATGAGGTAAGGTAAAAAGGCTTTCATGTTGCAAGGAGTACACAATCACATGCAAGGGCAATTAATGAAAACACTTTGTGGCTTGTATATGATTTGATGATGGAAATCAGCAGAGCTTCTGCTCATTTACTAAAGCACTGGAGCAAATGCACTTGTAGAGTGCACATGTATTTTGCAAAGTGCAACATATATTTGCTTTTTAAAAATCAACACCACAGAAGATTCTAGCAAATTATTAGGGGGGGGGGGGTTGAAATCAAGCTAATTATAAGCACACTATTTGGATAGAGTTTAGGGGAAACAAAATACAATGCAGCTGACTAAATACATTCAAACTGAGTAGACTAGGTGAATATGTGACCAGCATTGTATGCTGGAGAGGTTATTGAAGGCAAATATACATGCATGACAAAAAAGAACATGAAACAAATCAAGCATGCGTGAGAAGAAAAAGGGGACATTTACACTATATTACAATGATGGTAAGTAGTGTTTGAGCTAAGAAATACATTACATTATCAAAGAATAAATAAAAGAACATGTGATGCTAATAAAAGAAACAATTCTTACCTTAATATTGTCCTTCTGCAGGACCTGGATGATGGCAGAACAGGTCTCTGGGATAATGATCCCCAGAGACTGGGGGGAGATGCCTGTCGAGAACTTGAGGTCCTGCAGGCTTCTCCCCGTCGCCAAGTACCGCAACGTGGCAACTAGCCTCTGCTCCGGAGTGATGGCTTGCCTCATGCAGGTATCCTGCCTGCTGATATAGGGGGTCAGCAAAGCCACCAAACGGTCAAAAACGGGGTCCGTCATCCGGAGAAAGTTCCTGAAATCCTCAGGATTATTCTCACGGATCTCACGGAGCAATGGCATGTGACAGAACTGGTCACGCTGGAGCAACCAATTCTTGGTCCATGAACTCCTCCTCGCCCTGTTCATGGACTGGTCTTGGTCTGAAGAATAAACTACAGCACCAAACACATACAATGCACGAGCTCGACGACGAGTACGTACAGGTAACATGGCTATAAAACGGTCAGCTGGTCAGAACGCACTTAACAGAACGCACTGAAGAACAGCAAGGCCTGTGAAGAACGACCTGAAAATCAGGAACGAGCGGCCAATAAAACAAAGATTTCTCAATGCCAACTGACCAAACGCACTGAAAAGCAGATACAAAACCTCACAAGCACAGACTGAACAACAGTTAAAACGAACTGAAAAATACGAGTCTCACAAGCGCGAATCGTCTCTCACCAAACTTCTACTAACACGAGATAAACACGAGATTAGCAGAAGGAGCCCAAAGGGTGTCGTACGGGCTATTGAACTTCCGTTTTATAGTCTCGCCGGACTTGATGTACGTCACCGCGTACTAGGCTGTCAAACTTTTGTGTGGTCGTGTGTAGGCAAGTCCGTTCGTTAGAAAGTCTGCCGCAAGTCCGCCGAAAGTCCGCAGGAAGTCTGTCGGACAGGCTGTCGGACTTTTGTAGATGAAAAGTCCGACCGTGTGTACGCGGCATAAGGCACTGGTGCCACAACACTGCAACCCCTCACAGATACTCTAGTTGGAGAGCAGGCATGAGCCCTGCTGCAAAGTATTGCATCAAAAATTGTAATTACACGCCCCTGTTAAACAGGGGCAGAAAAATTGGGCCTTAGCCATAGCTCCCAACTGTCCCTGATTTCGAGGGACTGTCCCCGATTTGGAGCAATGTCTCTCTGTCTCTCATTTGTCTCTCATTTTGGTCTGATCTATATAGTTGTATATAAAATGCACTTTTTATCTTTTAAAAGTGTTTCCCAGTGCTAAACCTTTCATCCAATTTCTAAATTTCTGCATTTGTAAATTTTAAAAGCCAATTTAAAGGAATAGTAGTGATAAAAAAAGCCGGTATGGATTTAATTAACCTTTCTTTGTGGTTAATTCCTCTATAACCACTTGCTTACTGGGCACTTAAACCCCCCTCCTGCCCAGACCAATTTTCAGCTTTCAGCGCTGACGCACTTTGAATGACAATTGCGCAGTCATACAAACACTGTACCCAAATGAAATTTTTATCATTTTTTTCCCCCACAAATAGAGCTTTCTTTTGGTGGTATTTAATCACAGCTGGGGTTTTTATTTTTTGCTAAACAAAAAAAAGATGGAAATTTTTGAAAAAAAAAAAAAAAAAAAATCATGTTTAATAGTTTGTTATAAAATTTTGGAAACAGTTTATTTTTCTCCTTCATTGATATGCGCTGATGAGGCGGCACTGGTGGGCACTGATAGGCTGCACTGATGGGCACGGATAGGCACAGTTAAGGCAGCACTGATGAGGACAGATAAGGCGGTACTGATGGGCACAGATAAGGCGGCACGGATGGGTGGCATGGATGGGTGGCACGCATAGGTGGGACTGATGGGCACTGATAGGTACCACTGATGGGGGGCACTGATGGGGGGCACTGATGGGCACTGGTAGGTGACACTGATGGGCACTAACAGGTGGCACTGATGTGCAGCACTGTTGCACTGATGTGGGCGCTGATGGGTGACACTGATGGGTGGCACTGTGGGCACTGATGGGTGGCACTGTGGGATGGCACTGTGGGCACTGGTAGGCGGCACTGCTGCCTATTGCTTTGTGGCAGAGGATCGCCGTGATCGGGACCGATGTCCCGATCACGGCCGCCGGTGATCGGGTTTTTTTTTTCCCTCCTCACGCTGTCAGCGCGAGGAGGAAAAATAGCCGATTACCGGCTCTGTTTACATCACATGATCAGCTGTCATTGGCTGACAGCTGATCATGTGATAAGGGGTCGAGACCGACCCCTTACTCTGATCAGACGTGTCTCATAGACTCTCTGATCACCGAGCGCGCCCCGCAGGGGGCGCGCCGTGCGCGCCCCGCAGGGGGCGCGCAGGCCGCTCGTGCATGGGACGACGTCAATAGACGCAGTCCCGGCAATTTAGATCTGCGCTGTTGCCGTCATTTGGCAATGGCCCGGATCTGAAGGGGTTAAGGGGGTGTGGCAGGGGGCGTGTCCTATGCCTACATACATTTGCTAGTAGGTGTCCCTCATTGACATCTCAAAATGTTGGGAGGTATGCCTTAGCCACTGGTGGCGGTGCCCAGAACCAAAAATGTTCTTACAAGCTATCAGCATGAACATTGAGGAGGAAGAGGATAGCCACTCAGCATAACAGGATAGCCACTCAGCATCAGTATAGGCAGTCTTGAAGGGATCTCACATTTTTAAAAAAATTATTCCGTTACATCAGCATCAGGTGCTTAGTAGCTGGTGATCCAAGACTGATTCATTTTTATGAAGGTCAGCCGATCGACCGATCCGGTGGACAGGCGCACCCTGTGATTGGTTAAAAAGCCTCCAGCAGCACTGAATGTGCGTTCCGAAAGAACGATGGATGCAGGACAGGCCAATAGCTCAATTGTATACTGTGCAAGCTCTGGCCAGTGATCCATCCTCAAGACCCAGTAACCCAGAGGATTTTCGGTGGGAAAGGTGTCCAAGTCTGATTTTGCCCCTAGGTATTTCTGCACCATGTGAATCAGACGCTGGCAATAGTTGCTGGAACCGATCATACCTTGGGGCTGCGGACTAAAAAATTGTCTGAACACATCGGTCAGACGGCCACCTTCTCCACCGCTCCTTCTGTGACTGACCGAAGCCTCAGCAACACGTTTTCCAGGAGGACCAGGAAATTGTAACCTCCCAGGCTCTGGAAACGCGTTGCACAAACCTTTCTGCAAGGCCTCCCGAAGATGTTTCTTCATCTGCTCCCTCTGCGATGGCAAGATAAGGTCCGCAACCTTACACTTGTAACGTGGATCGAGGAGGGTTGCCAGCCAGTAATGATCCCTCTCCTTGATACCACGAATATGAGGATCCTTCCGCAGGCTTTGCAGGATCAGGGAGGCCATGCAGTGTAGGTTTGCTGATACATTCGGTCCGGAGTCCTCTGGGTCACTAAGGACGACATGATCCGCAGCCACCTCCTCCCAGCCACGTACAAGTCCATGGGTTTCTTCGAACTGTAAATGATCTCTTGAAGACTGCTGCTGATGCTGAGTGCTAGGCTCCACCTCCATGCTGACACAATCCTCCTCCTCCACGTCCTCTTCCTGTGTGATCGGCGGGCACGCAGGAACACTGTCTGGATAAAGGGGGCCTTGGGAGGTAAGGAAGTCCTCCTCTTCCTGCCTCTGTTCTGCCTCAAGTGCCCTGTCCATTATTCCACGCAGTGCATGCATCCCTGATCATGGCCCACTGGCATGGGGAAAAAAAACAAGCTCCCCTGACCCTGTCCTGGTGCCATAGTCGCACAGGTACTCATTGATGGCCCTTTGCTGCGTGGGCAGCCGCTGCAGCATGGCCAACGTTGAGTTCCACCTGGTGGGCATTCCTTTTGGAGGTCAGCCAGCCGAGCACTGGCATTATATGACCGGCGGAAATGCACACAGACTTTCCTGGCCTGCCTCAGGACATCCTGTAAGCCCGGGTACCTGCCCAAGAACCGCTGCACCACCAAGTTAAGGACGTGAGCCAAACAGGGCACATGGGTCAGTTGTCCCTGTCGGAGAGCGGAGAGGAGGTTGGTGTCATTGTCGCAAACCACCATTCCTGGCTTAAGCTGGCGTGGCGTCAACCACCTGAGCCTGCCCCTGCAGAGCTGACAGAATCTCTGCCCCAGTGTGGCTCCTGTCCCCCAAGCACACCAGCTCAAGCACCGCATGGCATCTTTTTGTCTGCGTGCTTCCATAGCACCTTGAACGCCTACAGAGCATCGCTGGTTCAGAGGACAAGTCAGTACAGGAAGAGGCCATGGAGGAAGAAGAAGAGGGGGGGTGGGGGAGAGAGGTGTGGCAGAATCACCACTAGTAGAATTTTGGAGGCATGGTGGCAGAACAACCTCCAACACTACTGCACCTGTCCTGCATCCTTCCCAGCTGCCAGCAGTCACCCAGTGCATGGTGAAAGATAGGTAACGTCCCTGTCCATGCCTGCTGGACCATGAGTCAGCGGTAATATGCACCTTACCCCTGACCGCCCTGTCCAGCGAGGCATAGACATTGCCTTCCACAAGCCAGTAGAGAGCCGCAATCGCCTTCCGTGAAAAAAAGTGGCGTTTGGGAACCTGCCACTGAGGTACTGCACATTCCACAAACTCACGGAAGGGGGCAGAGTCTACCAACTAAAAAAGGTAGCAGTTGAAGTGCTAGCAATTTAGCCAAGCTAGCATTCAACTGCTGGGCATGTGGATGGCTGGTAGCGAACTTCTTTCGCCGGTGGAGCAACTGGGGTAGGAAAATCTGCCTGCTAGAATCGGACGTTGGTGTACCGATAGCAGATTGCCCGCAGGTACTTGGCAGTGGCACACCTAATTCTACACCTGCATTCCTCTCAGCGCAGGTTTCTGAGAGGACTGAAGGTATAGTGGGGTTGGAGTTCCCAGCTGATTAGGAGGAGCAAGGAGAGGTCCGCCTTGTTCTTTGGTGTGGGTCTTTTAGGTAGTGTTGCCAATGGGCTGCACAAGAGCTCAACATATGTCTGATTAAGCATGTGGTGCCCAAGCGCTTGCTGTCTAGTCCATGCTTGATACGCTTCAGACATATGTTGCAAATAGCAACGGTGCGATCTGCTGCACACGTCTCAAAAAAGGCCTACACTAAAGAACTTTTGGAATAACGCGCGGAGTCACCAGCACCCTGCACTTGTGGAGCTCTGCGGTGTGATGCAGTCGGTTGGCTGCCCTTAAGCTGGCCCCTGGAGGGCATCCTGCCTCGTTGAAGATGTGCCTCTTCCTCCTCCGTCTCCTCCTCCTATCAGGCACCCACATAGAGTCAGTGAGCTTATCATCCCCTCCCTCCTCGTCACTGGAGCAAACCTGGCAGTATGCTGCAGCTGGGGGAACATGAATGCCAGTTTGTTGTCCTTCTTGGGCAACCTCTCTCTCTGGGCTCACGTTACTGCCTTCCTCAAGCTGGGTACCATCATCGGAGCCTTCTAAATGCTGCGCATCCTCCTGCAGCATGTACCCGACACTGTGGTCGAACAGTTCGGGGGACTCCTCTGGTGGGGCTAGGGAAGGTGTAACTGATGATAACCTCAGGTCCAAGGAATAGGCCGCTTTGGCATCTGCATTGGCAGCCAAGGTAGCCTGGGTGACGGAGGATGAGGGGGATGAGGACGGCTTGGTCACCCACTCTACCAACTCTTCGGCATGTTGGGGCTCAACACGGCCAGCTGCCGAGAAAAAGGACAAGCATGTCCCATGGCCACGTGCTCATGAGGATGAACTGTGTCCACGACCAGCACTGTTGCCTCTAGACACAGAGCCTGCTTGCCCTCTTTTATTGGCCTGTGACTGTCTGCCTCTCCTTGTTGGCCTTCCAGACATACTGTCTTTGATGTATTGGAATAGGTACACAAGGAAATGACCTGCAGTGAGATGTAGCTGCACAAAGCTGGGATGTATATATATATATACTGATTATACTGCAGCTAGCTGAATCGCCTGCCTGCAGTATTATTAGGAAGAAAACAGGAATTGTCTGCAGTGAGCTTTAGCTGCACACTGTGCCCAGTATACAGTACACTAATATACTGCAGCTAGCTGAATCAACTGCCTGCCTGTGGTATTATTAGGAAGAGAACACCAGCAATTGTCTGCAGTTAGCTTTAGTTGCACACTCTGCACAGGATACAGTACACTGACTGAAAATACTCAAATTAGGCGCGAACGGCCCATAATGTTCGTAATTCGACGATTGGTCGAACAGCCGATGTTCGAGTCGAACTTACATTCGACTCGAACTCGAAGCTCATCTCTAGTTGCCATTAAAAGTCCCCACTACAAATTTTCAGATCAGCAGATGACCTTGATCAAGAGCACCTAAGTTGGCTGATCAGAACTCCCCGCCAACATTGTCACTCATCCCATCCCCCCCACCAAGGAGTAAGAGAAGGAATGAAAACAGAGAATACATGGAAGGGAGAGGAAAAGAGGAGGAGGAACAAAGAAAAAAAGGGAGAGAAAGAATAAGAGAAAAAACAAGAAAGACGGCTAGAGAGAGGGATAAGGGAAAAAAAAACAACAAGAAATTGGGATAGAGAGAGAGAGATAAAAAGTAGAACAAATAGAAAAAGAGGGACATCCTAAAATGTACCATAAGGGGTTTTAATACTGTACGAGTGAAAGCAGGGGCGTCTCCAGACAATTTTTTTGGGGGGTGCTGTGAGAAAAAGTGGTGGTGCTAATGCAGAGCACGCAGTGCATCACGGTCTCGTGGGTGTGGCCAGAAGTGGGTGTGGCCAAAGGTAGGCATGACTGAAAATTGGGTGTTTCTTCACAGCCCTTCCCCTTTATATAGACAAAATAGTGCCTTTGGACACACAAAATTGATTGTTGGAGTAAAACAAGCCCAAATGGGAATAACAATGATAACCCTCAGCAAGTGTCAAGGTCAGCAATAGCTCCCCAGTAAGTATAAGGGCCAGATAATCTCCAGTACATGTCAGGGCTGGCCATAACAACCAGCAAAACATAATAACTAACCCCCAGCATAGCACAAAAATGAACCACAAGCATGGCACAATAATGAACCACAAGCATGGCACAATATTGAACCACAAGCATGGCACAATATTGAACCACAGGCATGGCACAATATTGAACCACAGGCATGGCACAATAAACCTGAAATATTGCACAATAATTAGCCCCTTAGCATGGCAGAACAATTAAATCCCAGCATTGCACAATAATGTAGTACAGCAATAAACCCCCAGGAATATGCCTTAATAACTACCAGAACTACACCCCCAACACTGTACAATAATTATCCTCCAGGATAATAGCAGTCAGTGAGCCCCCTTTATTGTAAAACTTACAACAGAGAAAATACAGTGAAGAGGTCAGCACTATATGTGGTCACCATAAGTGCCTAGATTAGGGGTGACACCCTAGGATGCCCAGAGCAGGAATGACCCCTAAGATCACAGTGCTCATATAGATCAGGCTTGCTCCTTAGAATGCCCCAGAAGAGGAGTGCCCCTCAGAGTGTACAGAGCAGAAAAAGTGTCCCCTCAGAGTACCCAGAGCAGCAGAATGTCCTCTTCAAATGCCCAGAGCAGGAGTGTCCCATCAGAGTTCCCAGAGCAGGAGTGACCCCTTAGATCAGTGCCCATATAGACCACGCTTCCCTCATAAAAGTGCCACAAATAGGAGTGCCCCTTTAGAGCTTCCCCCATAGACTGTCAAGATTAGAGTGCCCAGAGCAGGAGAGTGACCTCCTAAGTGTACCCAGAGCAGGAGAGTGACCCCATCAGAGTGCCTACAGCAGGAGAGTGACCCCCTAAGTGTACCCAGAGCAGGAGTGTGACCCCCTAAGTGTACCCAGAGCAGGAGAGTGACCCCCTAAGTGTACCCAGAGCAGGAGAGTGACCCCCTCCATCCCTCCCTACAATGTATCCCCATCCCCGCCCAGCATCATCCATCCCTCTCTAGGATTCTGGCAGGGATGGGGATACATTGTAGAGAGGGATGGGTGATGATGGGCAGGGGTGGGGATACATTGTAGAGAGGGATGGGTGATGTTGGGCAGGGATGGGGATACATTGTAGAGAGGGATGGATGATGTTGGGCAGGGATGGGGATACATTGTAGAGAGGGATGGGTGATGTTGGGCAGGGATGGGGATACATTGTAGAGAGGGATGGATGATGTTGGGCAGGGATGGGGATATATTGTAGAGAGGGATGGATGATGTTGGGCAGGGATGGGGATACATTGTAGAGAGGGATGGGTGATGTTGGGCAGGGATGGGGATACATTGTAGAGAGGGATGGGTGATGTTGGGCAGGGATGGGGATACATTGTAGAGGGGGATGGATGTTGTTGGGCAGGGATGGGGATACATTGTAGAGAGGGATGGGTGATGTTGGGCAGGGATGGGGATACATTGTAGAGAGGGATGGGTGATGTTGGGCAGGGATGGGGATACATTGTAGAGAGGGATGGATGATGTTGGGCAGGGATGGGGATACATTGTAAAGAGGGATAGATGATGATGGGCAGGGATGGGGATACATTCTAGAGAGGGATGGATGATGTTGGGCAGGGATATGGATACATTGTAGAGAGGGATGGGTGATGTTGGGCAGGGGTGGGGATACATTTATTTTTGAGGTGGGGGGTGGAATCTTGGTTGAGTTCCCACACTTTTTTCCCCAGGACTTGACCCCTGGGTATGCACCTAGATCAGTGCCTGCCACCACCATAGAGGAGATTAGGAGTCTCCCCCCAGACCCCCCTTGTCTCAGCTCAGGTGCTCCATAAGGAACAGACACTGCGTGGTGTGGGGAGGGGGCGGCACTGCGTGGTGTGGGGAGGGGGCGGCACTGCCTGGTGTGGGGAGGGGGCGGCACTGCCTGGTGTGGGGAGGGGGCGGCACTGCCTGGTGTGGGGAGGGGGCGGCACTGCCTGGTGTGGGGAGGGGGCGGCACTGCCTGGTGTGGGGAGGGGGCGGCACTGCCTGGTGTGGGGAGGGGGCGGCACTGCCTGGTGTGGGGAGGGGGGCGGCACTGCCTGGTGTGGGGAGGGGGCGGCACTGCCTGGTGTGGGGAGGGGGGCGGCACAGCCTGGTGTGGGGAGGGGGGCGGCACAGCCTGGTGTGGGGAGGGGGCGGCACAGCCTGGTGTGGGGAGGGGGCGGCACAGCCTGGTGTGGGGAGGGGGCGGCACTGCCTGGTGTGGGGAGGGGGCGGCACTGCCTGGTGTGGGGAGGGGGCGGCACTGCCTGGTGTGGGGAGGGGGCGGCACTGCCTGGTGTGGGGAGGGGGCGGCACTGCCTGGTGTGGGGAGGGGGCGGCACTGCCTGGTGTGGGGAGGGGGCGGCACTGCCTGGTGTGGGGAGGGGGCGGCACTGCCTGGTGTGGGGAGGGGGCGGCACTGCCTGGTGTGGGGAGGGGGCGGCACTGCCTGGTGTGGGGAGGGGGCGGCACTGCCTGGTGTGGGGAGGGGGCGGCACAGCCTGGTGTGGGGAGGGGGCGGCACAGCCTGGTGTGGGGAGGGGCTGGCACAGCCTGGTGTGGGGAGGGGCTGGCACAGCCTGGTGTGGGGAGGGGGCGGCACAGCCTGGTGTGGGGAGGAGGCGGCACAGCCTGGTGTGGGGAGGGGGCGGCACAGCCTGGTGTGGGGAGGGGGCGGCACAGCCTGGTGTGGGGAGGAGGCGGCACAGCCTGGTGTGGGGAGGGGCTGGCACAGCTTACTGACAGAAAAATAATCCTTATCCTTTCTACATTGATTAGGACTGGAGTCCCACTGCCTGTCCCTCTCCCCTCCCAGCTCAGCAGCTCTATAATAAGGATCAGGGCCAGACAGGTGATAATGTGATGGTGAGGGGGAAGGTGCACTCTACTTACATTTCCAGAAGAAATCCCTCTTCCTCCGGGGCTGGGACAGGAAACTCCCCTCTTGTCCTGATCTTGGCTCAGCCCACAGCAGCTCCATAGAATCACTCACAGCTCCTGTCTACCTGGTGGTGACGAGGAGGAGCGGTGGGCGTGGCTTCCATGCAAGGTGAGAGAGACTAATTCCTTCCTCCACGGCCCGGCTGGGCTGAGAGCTTCTCCCTCCTTCCTTTCCTCAGTGCGGCCGGCAAGTACAGATACACCACATGTCCCAGTGCTTTCAAAACCTAGCGCCTCTGTACAGTACTGAGATCAATCCGCCACTAATGATGCCGGGATTCACTGAAGAGCAGCGGCTTATGTGCCTAGAGCTGCAGAATTTTTTTTTGTCACACAGAGCACACAGGTAAAAGTTTATTTAAAATAATTCCGTGACATACATTGGAAATTCAAGTGTGTACATTTTGGGGGTGCTATGAGGATGCTTAAACAGTTTTTGAGGGTGCTTTAGTACACCCAAGCACCCACCTGGCGCCGCCCCTGAGTGAAAGGGGCCCAAATGACTTGTCTTGCACTGGGTGCTGACAACCCACGCTACGAAAATACATTTTACTGTTAGGGGTCCCCACAACTTGGGAAATCTTATCAAGGGGTCACGGCACTAGGGAGGTTGAGAACCACTGATTTAGATGGTGAGGAGTGTTTCACCACCTGTCAAACGCCCTTTGAAAATGCAAATCGCTCTTCAGAGGGAACCACACTCCACTGCAAGTTTGAGAGAGCCAATGAAATAACACTTTGTATTAATTCATAGGAAATAAAATCTTTCATTGGTGTTCGTTCATTGTATCAATCTCAGGTATTAGGCCTGCAAACTCTGCTGAACACATGTTTTTTAAAAGCTGGAACCGGTGTTGAGAAACGCCCGTTTTGCCGCGTTTGCGTCTAGAAGCGTCTGCAGAGCAGAGAATGACATTTTGCGAACCCAAATTTGGGGCCCCATATCTCGGGGCTACTTAGTGCTAGGAACCCCATATTTGGTCTGCAAACACATTGGAACTAGCACTACAACATATCCAAATTTAGGGTTCCTAGCCCTAAGTGGCCCCGAGATACGGGGCTGCAAATTCGGGTCGCAAAATGTCAAGCACTTCAGCAGAGAATGACCTTTTGCGACCCAACTTTGGGGCCCCATATCTCGGGGCCACTTGGTACTAGGATTCCCAATTTGGATATGTTGTAGTGTTACTTCCACTGTGTTAGCGCACCAAATTTGGAGTTCCTAGCTCCAAGTGGCCCTGAGATACGGGGCCCCAAATTTGGGTCGCAAAATGTCATTCTCTGCTCTGCAGACGCTTCTAGGCGCAAACGCGGCATGCAAATGCAGCAAAACGGGCGTTTCTAAACGCCGGTTCCAGCTTTTAAAAACGTGTTCAGCAGAGTTTGCCCCGGCGTCCCGTGTGCATGAAGCCTTAGAGATTTCTCACCTGTACAGTCATATTTCTATCTATGATGATACAATAATATACAAAGATGCACTCACACAGCAAACTTGTAAAAACTAAACAGGTTACTAAATGACATCTCCTGGAGGAGCTGACCCGTCAGACTGACCTGAACCGTCCGGATGATCTCTGCACCGTAGGGGGGAAATCTTCGCTGCTGACCACAACTCCAGTCCTGGAATGATTTTTGTACACAGGAGCAGAGTCACATGCAGGCTTCCTATTGGCTGCTGCAAAGTCAGCTATTCTGCTGCAAGGCAGAAAAACAAGACCGCACACACAGCGTGATCCTGTTTAACAAGTTTATTACTAAAAAAAAAATCCTCATTAAAATTCACTCACAAACAGTGCTCAATCGTTTTTGTCACATGTACAGTCGTATGCAAAAATTTAGGAACCCCTGACAATTTCAGTGAATTTGAGATCAGTGACGTCACCCACACAGCCCATCCCCCTACAGTTAGTAATTACTCCTTAGGACACACTTAACCCCTCCCCGCCCCCTAGTGGTTAACCCCTTCACTGCCAGTGTCATTTACACAGTAATCCGTGCATTTTTAAATCGCACTGATCGCTGTATAAATGACAATGGTCCCAAAAATGTGTCAAAAATGTCCGACATGTCCGCCATAACGTCGCAGTCACAATAAAAAAAAAAAAAAAAAAAAAAATCGCTGATCGCCATTACTAGTAAAAAAAAAAAATTATTAATAAATTAAATTAAAAAATAATTATTAATAAAAATGCCATAAAACTATCCCCTATTTAGTAAACACTATAACGTTTGCGCAAACCAATTAATAAACACTTATTTCGATTTTTTTTTTACCAAAAATATGTAGAAGAATACGATCGGCCTAAACTGAAGAAAAAAAATGTTTTTTTTTAATATATTTTTGGGGGATATTTATTATAGCAAAATGTAAAAAATAATGCGTTTTTTTCAAAATTGTCTTATTTTGTTTATAGCGCAAAAAATAAAAATCGCAGAGGCGATCAAATACCACCAAAAGAAAGCTCTATTTGTGGGAAAAAAAGGACATCAAATTTTGTTTGGGAGCCACGTCGCACAACCGCGCAATTGTCAGTTAAAGCGACGCAGTGCCGAATCGCAAAAAACGCTCTGGTCAGGAAGGGGGTAAATCCTTCCGGGGCTGAAGTGGTTAATGAGCTCACCAAACCAATTGTGTGTTCCAATTAATCAGTGCTAAGTAGTACAGGTATTCAAATCAACAAAATGACAAGGGTGCACAAATTTCATCGTGATGCATATTGCGCATTTTCTGTTAATCCAATAAACCTCATTTCACTACTGAAATATTACTGTGTCCTTCAGTTATTTGAAAGATCAAAATGAAATTGCTGATCCAAACACCCAAATATTTATAAAAGACAATCATAGAAATTGTCAGGGGTTCGTAAACGTTTGCATACGACTGTATACGCCAGATAACCACTGTCAGATGCTAGCGGTATCTCACCCCACCGTGGATCCCTATGCTCCTTCCCGATTGAACAGTCGCCCAATTCACGCCGTTAAAGGCCAAGCCCCTAACATTTCATCCTTACGACTTCATCTGGGGGAATGGCTGAATGGCACAGCGTGCCTCTATTTATCATTAACTCTTAGTAAAAGATTATCTGGCGTTTTACGTGTGAAAAAAAAAACGATTAACCCCTTCCCGCCCACGCTATTGCCAAATGACGGCTACAGGGCAGGCTTACTTTGCCGGGAGGGTGTCTATTGGCATCCTCCCGTGATTGTGCTGCCTGTGCGCCCCCTGCGGCACACGCAAGCTCTCAGTCTTTCGGACTCAGCTGATCACAGATCGGGTAAAGGGCCAATCACAGCAGCCCACGGGATCTATGACAGGTGATCACAGAGGGTAACACAAGCTGGTTATTGGCTTTTCTTTCCTTACGTTGACAGCATGCGGAGAGATGAAGAGAGCCGATTACTGGCTTGTGTTAAAGGACATCTACACTGATAATCAGGGCACTCATTATCAATGTCCTGATTATCAGTGAAGTCCCAACAGTGCCCTTCAGTGCTGTCAATCAGTGTTGCCAATCAGACCATATCAGTGCCAATCGCTACCCATCATTGCTGCCAATCAGTGCTCCTCAGTGCTGCCAATCAGTGCCTCCTCATCAGTGTCACCTATCAGTGCCTCCTACCAAGGGTGGCCCGTCCATTAGGGATGCCCAGGCGCCACCCCCTCTCTCCTCGCCACCCCCCTATATACAATGGTTAGATTCATGCATAGCGTGAATATAGCCATTGCCGTGGCTGCCCCCCCTATTTATGTGTCCGGCCCCTTTCATGTCACCGGTCGCATGAATTAGAGCGGCCAGGGGTTTTGTTTTTTAAGCACCTGATTAGAGCCAGAGGCTCTAATAGACTTCAAAATAGAGTGGGATCGGGTCGCAGAGAGTGTGCTCCGATCCCACCCAAGTGTGTTACAACAGCGAATGAATATTCGCTGTTGCCACACTGATCCTCCTCCCGGCCAATCGGGTAGCGGGTCTGATACCCGTCATCTGGCTGAAAGGACAGGCGCTCCTATTGGATGCCTAGGAGGAGGGGAGGAGACAGCGAAAGCGAGGAGAAGAGCCGATGCATGGTTGCCCGCCACTGCTCCTCGGATGCCCGATTGCCGCCACTCCGTGCCATCTACTAGTGCCTGCCTATTGGTGCCGCCTACCAGTGCTGCCTATTAGTACCACCTCATCAGTGCACATCAGCAAAGGAGAAAAATTACCTGATTGCAAAATTTTATAACAAACGATGAAAAAGGTTTCTCTTTTTTTTTTTTTTTCTCGATATTTTTGGTCTTCTTCCTTTGTTTAGCAAAAAATAAAAAACCCAGCAGTGATTAAATACCATCAAAAGAAAGCTCTATTCATGTGAAAAAATAACATTTTCATTTGGGTCCAGTGTAGCATGACTGCACAATTGTCATTCAAATTGTGACAGCGCTGAAAACTTAAAATTGGCCTGGGCAGGAGGGGGTAAAAGTGCCCAGTAGGCAAGGGTTTGTTTGTGAGTGATATTTAACCGCTTCAGCCCCGGAAGATTTTACCCCTTCCTGACCAGAGCACTTTCTGCGATTCGGCATTGCGTCGCTTTAACTGACAATTGCGCGGCCATGCGACGTGGCTCCCAAACAAAATTTACGTCCTTTTTTCCCACAAATAGAGCTTTCTTTTGGTGGTATTTGATCACCTCTGCGGTTTTTATTTTTTGCGCTATAAACAAAAAAAGAGCAACAATTTTGAAAAAAAAGCAATATTTTTTACTAATAAATATCCCCCAAAAAAATATTAAAAAAACTGTTTTTTTTCCTCAGTTTAGGCCGATATGTATTCTTATACATATTTTTGGTAAAAAAAACAAACAATAATAATCACAATAAGCGTATTTTGATTGGTTTGCGCAAAAGATATAGCGTCTACAAAATAGGGGATAGATTTATGGCATTTTTGTTATTATTTTATTATTGTTAGTAATGGCAGCGATCTTTATCGTGTCTGCGACATTATTGCAGACACATCGGACACTTTTGACACTATTTTGGGACCATTGACATTTATACAGCGATCAGTGCTATAAAAATGCACTGATTACTGTGTAAATGACACTGGCCGGGATCAAGGGGTTAAGTGTGTCCTAGGGAGTGATTCTAACGGGGGGGGGGGGCTCACTACAACATGACAGGGAGCAGTGATCTCTGTCATGTCACTAGGCAGAATGGGGAAATGCCTTGTTTACATAGGCATCTCTCCGTTCTGCTGCTCTGTGACACGATCACGGGACACCGGTGGACATCGAGCAGGAACGGTCACACGCGCCCACTAGCCCTGCAAATTAAAGGGGACGTACAGGTACGCCCATTTGCCCACCGTTACCATTGTGCCGACGTATATCGTATACCTTATCTTGAGGGGTTGTGTAACCCACTGAGCAAAAAGGGTGTGCTATCCTTAATGGTGGAGGATTGAAGCTTACATGTGTCCCCTTTCACATCGATGCAATTTGATCGACCGCATACGATCGCATGTCAAATCAGAGCCTATTGCCAGCAATAGGAGCATCCAAATCGGCGCGACTCTGACTTTGCAGCACCGTACCGATTTCCAAAAGAAGTTCCTGCACTATTTTTTTTTATTCGGGGACGATTACAATAGACATCTGTGCATGAACCCGCACAGATGTCTTTCAAGTCGCTCCCTGAAGTTGGACTGAAATGCAGATGAACTCGCACGGTTTCACATCCGTAGGTAATCCTGGGTGAATGGGTTTAATTAGGGAGCACGTGCTCGGTTAAAGACTGGCAGTGCACAAAAATCGAATATAATATAAAATTTTATTATATATATATATATATATATATATATATATATATATATATACAGTCAGGTCCATAAATATTGGGACATCGACACAATTCTAATATTTTTGTCTCTATACACCACCACAATGGATTTGAAATGAAAAGAACAAGATGTGCTTTAACTGCAGACTTTCAGCTTTAATTTGAGGGTATTTACATCCAAATCAGGTGAACGGTGTAGGAATTACAACAGTTTGTATATGTGCCTCCCACTTTTTAAGGGACCAAAAGTAATGGGACAGATTAACAATCATCCATCAAACTTTCACTTTTTAATACTTGGTTGCAAATCCTTTGCAGTCAATTACAGCCTGAAGTCTGGAACGCATAGACATCACCAGATGCTGGGTTTCATCCCTGGTGATGCTCTGCCAGGCCTCTACTTGCAACTGTCCTCAGTTCCTGCTTGTTCTTGGGGCATTTTCCCTTCAGTTTTAACTTCAGCAAGTGAAATGCATGTTCAATCGGATTCAGGTCAGGTGATTGACTTGGTCATTGCATAACATTCCACTTCTTTCCCTTAAAAAACTCTTTGGTTGCTTTCGCAGTATGCTTCGGGTCATTGTCCATCTGCACTGTGAAGTGCCGTCCAATGAGTTCTGAAGCATTTTGCTGAATATGAGCAGATAATATTGCCCGAAACACTTCAGAATTCATCCTGCTGCTTGTCAGCAGTCACATCATCAATAAATACAAGAGAACCAGTTCCATTGGCAGCCATACATGCCCACGCCATGACACTACCACCACCATGCTTCACTGATGAGGTGGTATGCTTTGGATCATGAGCAGTTCCTTTCCTTCTCCATACTCTTCTCTTCCCATCACTCTGGTACAAGTTGATCTTGGTCTCATCTGTCCATAGGATGTTGTTCCAGAACTGTGAAGGCTTTTTTTACTTGTTGTTTGGCAAACTCTAATCTGGCCTTCCTGTTTTTGAGGCTCACCAGTGGTTTACATCTTGTGGTGAACCCTCTGTATTCATTCTGGTGAAGTCTTCTCTTGATTGTTGACTTTGACACACATACACCTACCTCCTGGAGAGTGTTCTTGATCTGACCAACTGTTGTGAAGGGTGTTTTCTTCACCAGGGAAAGAATTCTTCGCTCATCCACCACAGTTGTTTTCCGTGGTCTTCCAGGTCTTTTGGTGATGCTGAGCTCAACGGTGCATTCTTTCTTTTTAAGGATGTTCTAAACAGTTGATTTGGCCACACCTAATGTTTTTGCTATCTCTCTGATGGGTTTGTTTTGTTTTTTCAGCCTAATGATGGCTTGATTCACTGATAGTGACAGCTCTTTGGATCTCATATTGAGAGTTGACAGCAACAGATTCCAAATGCAAATAGCACACTTGAAATGAACTCTGGACCTTTTATCTGCTCCTTGTAAATGGGATAATGAGGGAATAACACACACCTGGCCATGGAACAGCTGAGCAGCCAATTGTCCCATTACTTTTGGTCCCTTTAAAAAAAGTGGGGTGAAAGTCTGCAGTTAAAGCACATCTTGTTCGTTTCATTTCAAATCCATTGTGGTGGTGTATGGAGCCAAAAAGATTAGAATTGTGTCGATGTCCCAATATTTATCCAATATTTATGGACCTGACTGTGTGTGTGTGTGTGTGTGTGTGTGTGTGTGTGTGTATATAGATATATAGATATATATATATATCGATCGATATCTATATAGATATAGATATAGATAGATATATATATAGATAGATAGATAGATAGATAGATAGATAGATAGCTAGAGATATATATATATATATATAATAGATAAAAAATATCCAAACAAGGGATTGCTGCACAAACCGTATTTATTTTGAAATCTTCAAAAGGACATCACCACGACATCCATAAAATCAGGCATCCATATTAAACGTTTTCGGGCTATTGTAGATAAGGCCCTTCATCAGAAGATCATGCCTCTTGATTAGGGATGAGCTTCGTGTTCGAGTCGAACCCATGTTCGACTCGAACATCGGCTGTTCGACCGTCCGTCGAATTGCGAACGTTATGGGCCGTTCGCGCCAAATTCGTGTGGCGCGTCACGGCCCATAATTCACTGCGGCATCGCAGTGCATTGCTGGCTGATGATTGGCCAAGCATGCACTATGACCCACATGCTTGGCCAATCACAGCGCCGTCAGTAGAGAGAGCTGTAATTGGCCAAAGCCAGGGTGGCTTTGGCCAATTATGGCTCAGGGGATTTAGTACACGCCCCACACTATATAAGGCCGCCTGCACGGCGGCCCTGTGTAGTGTGTTCCGGTGTGCTGAGAGATAGAGAGAGAGACAGACAGTGTCATTTGATTTGAGTTAGATAGATTAGGCTAGATCTGTTCCTGCTATTTACATTTAGTGCAGTGCGTCCTGCTCACAGTGTTCAGCTAGATCCGTTCCTGCTATTTACATTTAGTGCAGTGCGTCCTGCTCACAGTGTTCAGCTAGATCTGTTCCTGCTATTTACATTTAGTGCAGTGCGTCCTGCTCACAGTGTTCAGCTAGATCCGTTCCTGCTATTTACATTTAGTGCAGTGCGTCCTGCTCACAGTGTTCAGCTAGATCCGTTCCTGCTATTTACATTTAGTGCAGTGCGTCCTGCTCACAGTGTTCAGCTAGATCTGTTCCTGCTATTTACATTTAGTGCAGTGCGTCCTGCTCACAGTGTTCAGCTAGATCCGTTCCTGCTATTTACATTTAGTGCAGTGCGTCCTGCTCACAGTGTTCAGCTAGATCTGTTCCTGCTATTTACATTTAGTGCAGTGCGTCCTGCTCACAGTGTTCAGCTAGATCCGTTCCTGCTATTTACATTTAGTGCAGTGCGTCCTGCTCACAGTGTTCAGCTAGATCTGTTCCTGCTATTTACATTTAGTGCAGTGCGTCCTGCTCACAGTGTTCAGCTAGATCCGTTCCTGCTATTTACATTTAGTGCAGTGCGTCCTGCTCACAGTGTTCAGCTAGATCCGTTCCTGCTATTTACATTTAGTGCAGTGCGTCCTGCTCACAGTGTTCAGCTAGATCTGTTCCTGCTATTTACATTTAGTGCAGTGCGTCCTGCTCACAGTGTTCAGCTAGATCTGTTCCTGCTATTTACATTTAGTGCAGTGTGTCCTGCTCACAGTGTTCAGCTAGATCCGTTCCTGCTATTTACATTTAGTGCAGTGCGTCCTGCTCACAGTGTTCAGCTAGATCTGTTCCTGCTATTTACATTTAGTGCAGTGCGTCCTGCTCACAGTGTTCAGCTAGATCCGTTCCTGCTATTTACATTTAGTGCAGTCAGTGCGTCCTGCTCACAGTGTTCAGCTAGATCCGTTCCTGCTATTTACATTTAGTGCAGTGCGTCCTGCTCACAGTGTTCAGCTAGATCTGTTCCTGCTCTTTACATTTAGTGCAGTGCGTCCTGCTCACAGTGTTCAGCTAGATCCATTCCTGCTATTTACATTTAGTGCAGTCAGTGCGTCCTGCTCACAGTGTTCAGCTAGATCCGTTCCTGCTATTTACATTTAGTGCAGTGCGTCCTGCTCACAGTGTTCAGCTAGATCTGTTCCTGCTATTTACATTTAGTGCAGTGCGTCCTGCTCACAGTGTTCAGCTAGATCCGTTCCTGCTATTTACATTTAGTGCAGTGCGTCCTGCTCACAGTGTTCAGCTAGATCTGTTCCTGCTATTTACATTTAGTGCAGTGCGTCCTGCTCACAGTGTTCAGCTAGATCCGTTCCTGCTATTTACATTTAGTGCAGTCAGTGCGTCCTGCTCACAGTGTTCAGCTAGATCCGTTCCTGCTATTTACATTTAGTGCAGTCAGTGCGTCCTGCTCACAGTGTTCAGCTAGATCCGTTCCTGCTATTTACATTTAGTGCAGTCAGTGCGTCCTGCTCACAGTGTTCAGCTAGATCTGTTCCTGCTATTTACATTTAGTGCAGTGCGTTCTGCTCACAGTGTTCAGCTAGATCCGTTCCTGCTATTTACATTTAGTGCAGTGCGTCCTGCTCACAGTGTTCAGCTAGATCTGTTCCTGCTATTTACATTTAGTGCAGTGCGTCCTGCTCACAGTGTTCAGCTAGATCCGTTCCTGCTATTTACATTTAGTGCAGTCAGTGCGTCCTGCTCACAGTGTTCAGCTAGATCCGTTCCTGCTATTTACATTTAGTGCAGTCAGTGCGTCCTGCTCACAGTGTTCAGCTAGATCCGTTCCTGCTATTTACATTTAGTGCAGTCAGTGCGTCCTGCTCACAGTGTTCAGCTAGATCTGTTCCTGCTATTTACATTTAGTGCAGTCAGTGCGTCCTGCTCACAGTGTTCAGCTAGATCCGTTCCTGCTATTTACATTTAGTGCAGTCAGTGCGTCCTGCTCACAGTGTTCAGCTAGATCTGTTCCTGCTATTTACATTTAGTGCAGTCAGTGCGTCCTGCTCACAGTGTTCAGCTAGATCCGTTCCTGCTATTTACATTTAGTGCAGTGCGTCCTGCTCACAGTGTTCAGCTAGATCCGTTCCTGCTATTTACATTTAGTGCAGTCAGTGCGTCCTGCTCAGTGTTCAGCTAGATCCGTTCCTGCTATTTACATTTAGTGCAGTCAGTGCGTCCTGCTCACAGTGTTCAGCTAGATCCGTTCCTGCTATTTACATTTAGTGCAGTCAGTGCGTCCTGCTCACAGTGTTCAGCTAGATCTGTTCCTGCTATTTACATTTAGTGCAGTCAGTGCGTCCTGCTCACAGTGTTCAGCTAGATCCGTTCCTGCTATTTACATTTAGTGCAGTCAGTGCGTCCTGCTCACAGTGTTCAGCTAGATCTGTTCCTGCTATTTACATTTAGTGCAGTCAGTGCGTCCTGCTCACAGTGTTCAGCTAGATCCGTTCCTGCTATTTACATTTAGTGCAGTGCGTCCTGCTCACAGTGTTCAGCTAGATCCGTTCCTGCTATTTACATTTAGTGCAGTCAGTGCGTCCTGCTCACAGTGTTCAGCTAGATCCGTTCCTGCTATTTACATTTAGTGCAGTCAGTGCGTCCTGCTCACAGTGTTCAGCTAGATCCGTTCCTGCTATTTACATTTAGTGCAGTGCGTCCTGCTCACAGTGTTCAGCTAGATCCGTTCCTGCTATTTACATTTAGTGCAGTCAGTGCGTCCTGCTCACAGTGTTCAGCTAGATCCGTTCCTGCTATTTACATTTAGTGCAGTGCGTCCTGCTCACAGTGTTCAGCTAGATCCGTTCCTGTTATCTTCCTACTGACAGGCAGGCTTGTCTGGTTACAGTATATAAAGCTACCTGAAGAAAATTACAGGTGTTCTATCCCAGCTTAGTGCAGCTACAGGCCATTAGTATGTCTGGAAGGCCAAGAAGGAGAGGCAGACAGTCACAAGCCAATAAGAGAGGGCAAGCAGGCTCTGTGTCTAGTGCTGGTCGTGGAGACGGTGCATCCTCATCAGCACGTGGCCATGGGACACGCTTGGCCTTTTTTTCGGCAGCTGGCCGTGTTGAGCCGCAACATGCGGAAGACTTGGTCGAGTGGATGACCAAGCCGTCCTCATCCTCCTCATCCTCTCTCACCCATGCCCAGGGTGCTTTGTCTGGCAAAGCAGCGGCCTCTTCCCTCAGCTCAATGTCATCAGTGACTCCTTCCCTAGCTCCACCATGTCCTCCTGAGGATTCCCTCGAACTGTTTGACCACAGTGTTGGGTACATGCTCCAGGAGGATGCCCAGCGTTTGGAAGGCTCTGATGATGATACTGAGCTCGATGAAGGCAGTAACATGAGCACGGACAGAGGGGGTGCCCAAGAAGGACAGCAATCTGGCAGTCATGCTCCCCCTGCTGCAGCATACTGCCAGGTTTGCTCCAGTGATGAGGAGGGAGGGGATGATGAGGTCACTGACTCACCGTGGGTGCCTGATAGGAGAGAGGAGGAGGAGGAGGAGGAGGAGGCGGCACATCACCAACGAGGCAGGATGCCCTCCAGGGGCCAGCCTAAGGGCAGCACATTGACTGCATCACACCCCAAAGCTCCACATGTGCAGGGCGCTGCAGTCTCTGCGCGTTATTCAAAAAGTTCTTTGGTGTGGGCCTTTTTTGAGACGAGTGCATCAGATCGCACCGCTGCTATTTGCAACATATGTCTCAAGCGTATCTCGCGTGGCCAAAACATCTCCCGCTTGGGTACCACATGCTTGACCAGACATATGTTGACCTGCCATGCAGTTCGTTGGCAAGCATTTCTAAAAGACCCACACCAAAGAACAAAGAGGATCTCTCCTTGCTCCTCATCAGCTGAGATTTCCAACCCCACTAGACCTTCAGTCCTCTCTGAGATCTGCAGTGAGAGGAATGAAGGTGTAGAATTAGGTGTGTCACAGCCAAGTACTTGTGGGCAATCTGCTTTTGGTACACCGACGTCAGATTGTACCAGGCAAATTTCCCTGCCCCAGCTGCTGCACCGCCGAAAGAAGTTTGCTCCCAGCCATCCACATGCCCAGCGGTTGAATGCTAGCTTGGCAAAATTGCTAGCACTTCAACTGCTGCCTTTTCAGTTGGTAGACTCTGCCCCCTTCCGTGAGTTTGTGGAATGTGCGGTTCCTCAGTGGCAGGTACCCAAACACCACTTTTTCTCACGGAAGGCGATTCCGGCTCTCTACCGGCATGTGGAAGGCAATGTCCATGCCTCGCTGGACAGGGCCGTCAGCGGTAAGGTGCATATTACCGCTGACTCATGGTCCAGCAGGCATGGACAGGGACGTTACTTAAGTTTCACGGCGCATTGGGTGACTCTGCTGGCAGCTGGGAAGGATGCAGGACAAGGTGCAGTAGTGTTGGAGGTTGTTCCGCCACCACGCCTCCAAAATGCTGATTGTGACACACCTCTCTCCTCCACCCCCTCCTCTTCTTCTTCCTCGGAACCAGCGGTGCTCCGTAGGCGTTCAAGGGGCTACGCAAGTACGCAGGCCAAAAGATGCCATGCGGTGCTTGAGCTGGTGTGCTTGGGGGACAGGAGCCACACTGGGGCAGAGGTTCTGTCAGCTCTGCAGGGGCAGGTTCAGAGGTGGTTGACGCCACGCCAACTTAAGGCAGGAATGGTGGTTTGCGACAATGGCACCAACCTCCTCTCTGCCCTCCGACAGGGACAACTGACCCATGTGCCCTGTTTGGCTCACGTCCTTAACTTGGTGGTGCAGCGGTTCTTGGGAAGGTACCCGGGCTTACAGGATGTCCTGAGGCAGGCCAGGAAAGTCTGTGTGCATTTCCGCCGGTCATATAATGCCAGTGCTCGGCTGACGGACCTCCAAAAGGAGTTTAACCTGCCCAAGAACCGCCTAATCTGTGACATGCCCACCAGGTGGAACTCAACGTTGGCCATGCTGCAGCGGCTGCACACGCAGCAGAGGGCCATCAATGAGTACCTGTGCGACTATGGCACCAGGACAGGGTCAGGGGAGCTTGGTTTTTTTTCCCCACGCCAGTGGGCCATGATCAGGGATGCATGCACTGTCCTGTCACCATTCGAGGAGGCCACGAGGATGGTGAGCACTGACAGTGCATGCATCAGTGACACTGTCCCCCTTGTCCACCTGTTGGAGCACACGCTGCGTGGAATAATGGACAGGGCACTTGAGGCAGAACAGAGGCAGGAAGAGGAGGACTTCCTTAGCTCTCAAGGCCCCCTTTATCCAGACAGTGTTCCTGCATGCCCGCCGATCACACAGGAAGAGGACGAGGAGGAGGAGGAGGAGGAGGAAGATTGTGTCAGTATGGAGGTGGAGCCTGGCACTCAGCATCAGCAGTCTTTAAGGGATCAGTCCCAAGGAACACATGGACTTGTACGTGGCTGGGAGGAGGTGGCTGCGGACGTTGTTGTCCTTAGTGACCCAGAGGACTCCGGACCGAATGCCTCAGCAAACCTACGCTGCATGGCCTCCCTGATCCTGCAAAGCCTGCGTAAGGATCCTCGTATTCGTGGTATGAAGGAGAAGGACCAATACTGGCTGGCAACCCTCCTTGATCCACATTACAAGGGTAAGGTTGCGGACCTTATCTTGCCATCGCAGAGGGAGCAGAGGATGAAACATCTTCGGGAGGCCTTGCAGAAAGGTCTGTGCAACGCATTCCCAGAGACTGGGAGGTTACAAACTCCTGTTTCTGGACAACGTGTTGCTGAGGCTTCGGTCAGTCAAAGAAGGAGCGGTGGAGAAGGTGGCCGTCTGACCGATGCGTTCAGACAATTTTTTGGTCCGCAGCCCCAAGGTATGATCGGTTCCAGCAACCATCGCCAGCGTCTGTTTTACATGGTGCAGGAATACCTAGGGGCAAGATCAGACTTGGACACCTTTCCCACCGAAAATCCTCTGGGTTACTGGGTCTTGAGGATGGATCACTGGCCAGAGCTTGCACAGTATGCAATTGAGCTACTGGCCTGTCCTGCATCCAGCGTTCTTTCGGAACGCACATTCAGTGCTGCTGGAGGCGTGGTAACCGATCACAGGGTGCGTCTGTCCACTGACTCGGTCGATCGGCTGACCTTCATAAAAATGAATCAGTCTTGGATCACCACCAGCTACCAAGCACCTGATGCTGATGTAACTGAATAATTTTTTTCAGATCCCTTCAAAGACTGCCTATGCTGATGCTGAGTGACTATCCCTGAGTAATTATCCTCTTCCTCCTCAATCATCACGCTGATAGCTTGTAAGAACATTTTTGGTTCTGGGCGCCACCACCAGTGCCTAAGGCACAATTTTTCAGCCCCTGTTTAACAGGGGCGTGTAATTACAATTTTTGATGTAATACTTTGCAGCAGGGCTCGTTCCTGCATTCCAACTAGAGTGTCTGTGAGGGGTTGCAGTGTTGTGGCACCAGCACCAGTGCCTAAGGCCCAATTTTTCTGCCCCTGTCTAACAGGGGCGTGTAATTACAATTTTTGATGCAATACTTTGCAGCAGGGCTCGTTCCTGCATTCCAACTAGAGTGTCTGTGAGGGGTTGCAGTGTTGTGGCACCAGCACCAGTGCCTAAGGCCCAATTTTTCTGCCCCTGTCTAACAGGGGCGTGTAATTACAATTTTTGATGCAATACTTTGCAGCAGGGCTCGTTCCTGCGTTCCAACTAGAGTGTCTGTGAGGGGTTGCAGTGTTGTGGCACCAGCACCAGTGCCTAAGGCCTAATTTTTCAGCTCCTGTTCAACAGGGGCATGTAATTACAATTCTTGATCTAATATTTCACAGCAGGGCCCTGTGAGGGCTTACAGTGTTGTGGCCACAGCAACACCTAAGGCCCAAATTTCTGCTGAGTATATAGGGCAGGACCCTACTTTCAAACATCTAACTTACAAACGACTCCTACTTGCAAACGGAAGGAGACAACAGGAAGTGAGATGAAATCTACCCCTAGGAAGGGAAATTCTCTCCTGTAAGAGTTAATATGGGAAAACAATTTCTCCTTTCCACTGATGCTTTCCAATCCTTGTTCCACAAAAAAACCCAAATTTTCAAAAAACATTTTTCATTGGGACAAAAAAGTGAGGTGAAATCTTCTGAAGAGGAGGAAAGACAGCAAAACAAATGTCACAGGGGTGATAACCCTTCCCTATGTTTTCCAAAAAGCTTAAAAAAGATTTTTTGGCTGGAGCTAAACACGTTAAAAATGTACCCGTTCAAAATTACAAAGAGATTCTACTTAACAACAAACCTACAGTCCCTGTCTTGTTTGCACCGCCTGTATACTGCTGTTCAGAGTATATAGGGCCTTTCCTTATTTTAATTTGGGTGCGGGGTTCCCCTTAATATCCATACAGGACCCAAAGGGCCTGGTAATGGACTGGGGGGGTACCCATGCCGTTTTAAATGAGATTTTTTCCTTTAAAAATGACATTTGGTGCAGGGACTGTTCTAAACATGGGAAACACGCGTCACTTTACAGGCATACTATAGACACCCCCCAGGTACGATATTTAAAGGAATATTTTCACTTTTTTTTTTTTTACTTTAAGCATCACTGCTCCCGAAAAAACGGCCGTTTTTAAAAGTTTTTTTTGCATTGATACATGTCCCCTGGGGTAGGACCCGGGTCCCCAAACCCTTTTTCGGACAATACCATGCAAATTAGCCTTTAAAATGAGCACTTTTGATTTCGAACGTTCGAGTCCCATAGACGTCAATGGGGTTCTAACGTTCGTGCGAACTTTCGGTCCGTTCGCGGGTTCTGGTGCGAACCGAACCGGGGGGTGTTTGGCTCATCCCTACTCTTGATCTTCTAATGAAGGGCGTTATCTACAATAGCCCGAAAACATTTTAATATGGATGCCTGATTTTATGGATGTGGTGGTGATGTCCTTTTGAAGATTTCAAAATAAATACGGTTTGTGCAGCAATCCCTTGTTTGGATTTTTTCTATGTCGAAGCCTGTGGGAGGGCTTGATTGCTAAGCATGGCCATCTGAGACTGTAGTGCACCTCACCCTTCTGACTATTTTTATATATATATATAGATATATAGATATATCTCTATCAAAAGTGAGTACACCCCTCACATTTTTGTAAATATTTTATTATATCTTTTCATGTGACAACACTGAAGAAATGACACTTTTCTACAATGTAAAGTAGTGAGTGTATAGCTTGTATAACAGTGTCAATTTGCTGTCCCCTCAAAATAACTCAACACACAGCCATTAATGTCTAAACCGCTGGCAACAAAAGTGAGTACACCCCTAAGTGAAATTTCTCCAAATTGGGCCCAAAGTGTCAATATTTTATGTGGCCACCATTATTTTCCAGCACTGCCTTAACCCTCTTGGGCATGGAGTTCCCCAGAGCTTCACAGGTTACCACTGGAGTCCTCTTCCACTCCTCCATGACGACATCACGGAGCTGGTGAATGTTATGCCGCGTACACACGAGCAGACTTTACGTCAGACTTGGTCCGGAGGACCGGATTACGTCGGACAATTTGATCGTGTGAGGGCTCCAGTAGACTTTTTTTTTCCCAAAAGTTCGACGGACCTAGAAATGAAACATGTTTCAAATCTTTCCGACGGACTCGAGTCCAGTCGAAAAGTCCGCTCATCTGTATGTAGGTCCGACGGACAAAAAAACGACGCTAGGGCAGCTATTGGCTACTGGCTATCAACTTCCTTGTTTTAGTCCGGTCGTACGTCATCACGTACGAATCCGTCGGACTTTGGTTGATTGTGTGTAGGCAAGTCCGTTCATACGAAAGTCCGTCGGAAAGTCCGTTGAAAAGTCTGCCAGTGTGTACACGGAATTAGAGATCTTGCGCTCCTCCACCTTCCCTTTGAGGATGCCCCATAGATGCTCAATAGGGTTTAGGTCTGGAGACATGCTTGGCCAGTCCACCACCTTTACCCTCAGCTTCTTTAACAAGGCAGTGGTCGTTTTGCTGCCCTGCGGCCCAGTCTCTGAAGGGAGGGGATCATGCTCTGCTTCAGTATGTCACAGTACATGTTGACATTCATGGTCCCCTCAATGAACTGTAGCTCCCCGCAGCACTCATGCAGCCCCAGACCATGACACTCCCACCACCATGCTTGACTGTAGGCAAGACACACTTGTCTTTGTACTCCTCACCTGGTTGCCACCACACACGCTTGGCACCATCTGAACCAAATAAGTTTATCTTGGTCTCATCAGACCACAGGACATGGTTCCAGTAATCCATGTCCTTAGTCTGCTTTTCTTCAGCACACTGTTTGCAGGCTTTCTTGTGCATTATCTTCAGAAGAGGCTTATTTCTGGGATGACAGCCATGCAGACCAATTTGATGCAGTGTGTGGCGTATGGTCTGAGCACTGACAGGCTGACCCCCCAACCCCTTCAACCTCTGCAGCAATGCTGGCAGCACTCATATGTCTATTTCCCAAAGACAACCTCTGAATATGGCACTGAGCACTTGCACTCAACTTCTTTGGTCGACCATGGCGAGGCCTGTTCTGAGTGGAACCTGTCCTGTTAAACCGCTGTATGGTCTTGGCCACCGTGCTGCAGCTCAGTTTCAGGGTCTTGGCAATCTTCTTATAGCCTAGGCCATCTTTATGTAGAGCAACAATTCTTTTTTTCAGATCCTCCAGAAGTGTTCTTTGCCATAAGGTGCCAAGTTGAACTTCCAATGACCAGTATGAATGAGAGCGATAAAACCAAATTTAACACACCTGCTCCCCATTCACACCTGAGACCTTTTAACAGTAACAAGTCACATGACACCGGGGAGGAAAAACGGCTAACTGAGCCCAATTTGGAGATTTTCACTTAGGGGTGTACTCACTTTTCTTGCCATCGGTTTAGAAATTAATGGCTGTGTGTTGAGTTATTTTGAGGGGACAGAAAATTTACACTGTTATACAAGCTGTACACTCACTACTTTACATTGTAGACAAGTGTCATTTCTTCAGTGTTGTCACATGAAAAGATAGAATAAAATATTTACAAAAATGTGAGGGGTTTACTCACTTTTGTGAGATACTAATAAATATATATATATATATATATATATATATATATATATATATATATATATATATATATATATTTATTCTTTTTTTTTACATTCGATTTTTGTGCACTGTCGGTAGCACATACTTCCTAAATAACCCCATTCATCCAGGATTACCAGTATAATTTTTTTCTTGTAGATTACCGTTCGCTTGAACACTACCAATAAGAACCCATATGGACCATTACATGTAACGAGGAAGCTGGTGACAGCTGATTGTAAGATGACCACTGTTATGTTTTTGTTCACATATGTTTAGTTATGTATTTATTCCCTATGAAGAGGTCACATGCCTGGTTAAATGGATATAATGACTGACATGTCTATATCTTTTGTTTTTAGAGCGGGCTTTTGTACCTGTGAAACGCACCTGCGTTGATTTGAAGTTGCAGCGAGCTAAATCACCACCCAGCTGCAGTAGGGTGATGAATTATTCACAAATGTTATAGTAACTTTGTCTTTGTATTATGGTCAATATTAGTGTCATGTTTTAATTTTTGTATAAATAAACTTTGACTCTTTATCTTATGAGTGCCAGTAAAGTCCTTCAAATAGTAGTTAGGGTTTTTGTACACAATTTGCTGTGCTTCAGGGATGAATGGACACAGTGAGTGATCAGTGCCAATCGCACAGTGTGTTCATTCAGGAAAGGAAGGGGCTGGTAAATATGACATATTTACGGCACACCCCCTGCTCTCCGTCCTGAAACATCCCCCTGTGTGCCCTCAGCAGCTGCTGACGGGAGAGGAGGGAAGCTGGCAATGCTGCAAGGGAGAGGGGCACAGAGGAAGGCCCAGACAGAAGGGGGATTGGGATGCAGATACCAATCCCTCTGCAGTGCAACGGGAGGTGAAAATAGGAGGAGAAACCGGCAGAGCTGCAGGGGGAGCCACAAGAGTTGGCAATAAGGCAGTACTGTGGGCCCCTCTTTTGAACTGATGGGGCCTGGGCCCGGTACAGGGGGGGCTAGCTGTACTGCCTTATCAGCGGACCTGGGGATATATTATTGGTTTATGTAACCATTTTGATTGTTTTAAGTAGCTGTCTTCTAAGGAGTTATTTAATTTTTTTTTTTTATTTTTTTTTTTTTTTTACACAAACATAAGCGTAGGTAGTGTGCATGAGATTTTTCTGTGTCACATCAGGTGGATGTTAAACTTTGCACCCTGGTAGGTGTTCTCTCTATGATTTAGGATATGCTGTATCCCAGCCTTCCAATGCATCATTCCCTCTGAAATATTTTTCAACTTTTTTTTTTATAAACTAATTTGGCCTCTTTAATGCCCCTCTTAACCACTTAAAGCGGAACTTTAGTCTTTTTTTTATCTTTTCATCTATTAAATCTTCTGCCCTTGTTGTTTAAACTTTGGATAGTAAAACATTTTTTTCTGCCATTAAATCCCTTATACAGCCCACTTCCTGCTTCCTGTCTGGAAAAAAAGCCTAGGCTTATGACATCATGCATAGCTCCCTCTCTCACTCTCATGAGCGTTTGCCAGGAAGAGAGGGGGGATGAGTCATAAGAGGGCCAATGAGAGCTGCAGAGCTGGAGGTGTGCCTCTGTGTGAATCCAGCAAGTGAACAGGCAGTGGCTTCAGCTGCCCACAGTTAAAATGATTGCAGCCAGACTCAGCGGAGGAAGATTTCTGCATCATATTAGGCAAGTACAAAATTACAGTATATATAAAATAACATGCAAAGTGGTTGGAGGGAAGCTTCAGAATGGCAAAGATGTTTTTATTACAAATGTGAGCAGACTGCAGTTCCACTGTAAGGACCAGCCGCCGTCATTATACTGCGGCAGGTTGGCTCTCCTGGGCAAATCATCATAGGTGTACGTCGACCGCTTTAAGAGTGATGGGGGTGTGCGCTCGCGACGCCGGAAGCTGATGCGCGTGGCCGTCGGCCGCCATGTCTGCCAGCCTCTCGCGAGAGCCAGAACAGGGGATCTATCAATGTAAACAGACAGATCCCCTTTCTGACAGGGAAGTAGAGAGAAATCTGCTGTTCCTAGTCATTAGGAACAGCGATTTCTCTCCTCCTCCAGTCAGTCCCCTCCCCCCATAGTTATAAATGCATCCCAAGGAACACATTTAACCCCTTGATCGCCCCCTAGTGTTAACCCCTTCCCTGCCAGTGACATTTGCACAGTAATCAGCGCATATTTTTAGCTCTATATATTTCGCTATATAAATGTCAATGGTCCCAAAAATGTGTCAAAAGTGTCTGATTTGTCTGCCGCAATGTCACAGCCCCGCTAAAAATTGCAGATCTCCGCCATTACTAGTAAAAAAAAATAATAATAATAAAGATGCCATAAATCCCCTATTTTGTAGACGCCATAACTTTTGCACAAACCAATCAATATACACTTATAAATGGATGACTCCCGCACTGTCTATTGAACTAAACTAGGGGGCACTGCTGCAAACACCTGTGAATCTCATCCAAACAGAAAAAAATGGTAAATGAGTAAATGATGATGTTTTACACGGCGCAAACATCACCATTTACCCAATATACACTTATTGCGATTTTCTTTTTTTTATACCAAACATATGTTGAAAAGAATACATATCGGTCTAAACTGATGAAGAACTTAGTTTTTTTTTTACTTTTTTGGAAGGATATTTATTATAGCAAAAAGTAAAAAAAAATTGGGGTTATTTTTCAAAATTGTCACTTTTTTTGTTTATAGCGCAAAAAATAAAAACCGCAGAGGTGATCAAAAACCACCAAAAGAAAGCTCTATTTGTGGGCAAAAACAAAAGGACGTCAATTTTGTTTGGGTACAACGTCGCGCGACGCCGCCATTGTCAGTTAAAGCGACGCAGTGCCGTATCGCAAAAGAAAAATGGCCTGGTCATTAAGGGGGCAAATCCTTCCGGTCCTTAAGAGGTTAAGATTCGCTCTAGCAACACTATACTGAACCTTGTCCTTAATCCTAAAGGCACTGTCCCGTCCTCTCGAGAGACACCGTACTCCAGGGATATGCAATTAGCGGACCTCCAGCTGTTGCAAAACTACAAGTCCCATCATGCCTCTGCCGCTGGGTGTCATGCTTGTGGCTGTCCAAGTCTTGCTATGCCTCATGGGACTTGTAGTTCTGCAACAGCTGGAGGTCCGCTAATTGCATATCCCTGCCGTACTCTCTTGGTCATCCAGGGCTTCTGATTAGGAAAAAAACCTTCATACGCTTCCTTTCTGTAACATTGTCTACACAGGTTCTAATGTAACTCACAAAGATCATATAGAGCAGGGATCTTCAAACTACGGCCCTCCAACTGTTGTGGAACTACACATCCCATGAGGCCTTGTAAAACTTTGACATTCACAGACATGACGAGGCATGATGGGAGTTGTAGTTCTTGAACAACTGGAGGGCCGTAGTTTGGAGACCCCTGATATAGGGAAAGAACACCAGGGGATAACCCATAGCTCACTTGGGTATATGGGCTGGGAAGGCTCTGTATGAGAGCAAACACAGCGTCCCTCAAATAGCTGACTCACCTCAATAAGGTGTGATCCTGGTAATCAGCCAAGCATACAAAAGGAAAAGGTGAACAGAGAGCCTCACCTGCAGTAATTACTATGGACCATGCAGCTTATAGATAAGGGAACTTTATTACACAAAAAAACACTGGATAAAAATCCCATCACCAGCACCACAGTAAAAAAAAAAAATTATTCAAATAGACAACGTTGTCTGATCAGGATGCAGCTGCGCCATAAAAATCCACACACATATACAGTGGGGACGGTAAGTATTCAGACCCCCTTAAGTTTTTCACTCTTTGTTATATTGCAGCCATTTGCTAAAATCATTTAAGTTCATTTTTTTCCTCATTAATGTACACACAGCACCCCATATTGACAGAAAAACACAGAATTGTTGACATTTTTGCAGATTTATTAAAAAAGAAAAACTGAAATATCACATGGTCCTAAGTATTCAGACCCTTTGCTGTGACACTCATATATTTAACTCAGGTGCTGTCCATTTCTTCTGATCATCCTTGAGATGGTTCTACACCTTCATTTGAGTCCAGCTGTGTTTGATTATACTGATTGGACTTGATTAGGAAAGCCACACACTTGTCTATATAAGACCTTACAGCTCACAGTGCATGTCAGAGCAAATGAGAATCATGAGGTCAAAGGAACTGCCTGAAGAGCTCAGAGACAGAATTGTGGCAAGGCACAGATCTGGCCAAGGTTGCAAAAAAATTTCTGCTGCTCTTAAGGTTCCTAAGAGCACAGTGGCCTCCATAATCCTTAAATGGAAGACATTTGGGACGACCAAAACCCTTCCTAGAGCTGGCCATCTGGCCAAACTGAGCTATCGGGGGAGAAGAGCCTTGGTGAGAGAGGTAAAGAAGAACCCAAAGATCACTGTGGTTAAGCTCCAGAGATGAAGTCGGGAGATGGGAGAAAGTTGTAGAAAGTCAACCATCACAGCAGTCCTCCACCAGTCAGGGCTTTTTGGCAGAGTGGCCCGACGGAAGCCTCTCCTCAGTGCAAGACACGTGAAAGCCCGCATGGAGTTTGCTAAAAAAAACACCTGAAGGACTCCAAGATGGTGAGAAATAAGATTATCTGGTCTGATGAGACCAAGATAGAACTTTTTGGCCTTAATTCTAAGCGGTATGTGTGGAGAAAACCAGGCACTGCTCATCACCTGTCCAATACAGTCCCAACAGTGAAGCATGGTGGTGGCAGCATGCTGTGGGGGTGTTTTTCAGCTGCAGGGACAGGACAACTGCTTGCAATCGAGGGAAAGCTGAATGCGGCCAAGCACAGGGATATCCTGGACGAAAACCTTCTCCAGAGTGATCAGGACCTCAGACTGAGCCGAAGGTTTACCTTCCAACAAGACAATGACCCTAAGCACACAGCTAAAATAACGAAGGAGTGGCTTCACAACAACTCCGTGACTGTTCTTGAATGGCCCAGACAGAGCCCTGACTTAAACCCAATTGAGCATCTCTGGAGAGACCTAAAAATGGCTGTCCACCAACGTCCAAGTCTTGCAAGCAGCTTCTTTGAGGCGCTTTAGGAGCGATGTATACACCGCTCCTAAAGTGCCTCAAAGAAGCTGCTTGCAGGACTTTTTTGGACGTCCTGCCAGCGCAGCGCCCCAGTGTGAACCCTCGGGCTCTCACTCTGGAATTGCAGATGAGGATTTTTTTCAGGTGCTATTTTTAGCGCTAAAGCGCCTGAAAAACGCCTCCAGTGTGAAAGTGGGTTTAATAAAGCACCTGACAATATGGTGATTTGAAATCCCTGTTGAAACACCATAGATGAGGAATATTCCCACAGTGTACGGGATAGTTGAGCAAAAAAGGGGGGCTCTGCGAGTGCAGCAAGGGGTGGGGGGGGCACACTGCTTCCAGGCTGGTTGAGCGGACATGTTGGCCCATGCACTATACTCCTATGCTGTGTGTTTTTGTACTGCAGTGAACACTGGTCACACTGAGAACAATAACAGTGTTATTATATATGACCTCACTGCATCACTACTTCCCAGCTTCACCCTCCTGTGGAAAACTTTGAACTTGGGATACATACTTGCACTACATAAGGCACGTTAGTGCCTGGAGGTGCTATCCACAGTGGTCATAGGAAAAACGTGCCCCCACTCCCACTTGCTGCACTCCCCCATTTTTGCTCAACCATCCCGTACATTGTGTGAATATTCCTTATCTATGGTGTTTTAACAGTGATTTCACTTCATCATAGTGTCAGGTGCTTTATAACCCCAGGGATGTTATGTTGACATATGTATGTATGTGTTTGTATTTTTATGACGCAGCTGCATCCTGATCAGACAACGTTGTCTATTTTTTATAAATTTTTTTTACTGAGGTGTTGCTGATGGGATTTTTTTATCCTGGTGTTTTTTGTATTACCATTTTGATATTTTTGTGTAATAAAGTTCCCTTAGGCTGGCCATACACGGTCGAATTTCGAAAAGAATTTTCTGTTGAAAATCAGAAAATTTGTGCATTTTGTGATCCGATGGTGCCACCATTGATTTCAAAATTCGACCAACCAAGCCTTCAATTTCACCTCCTGTTGCTACAGAAAATAATTTTCGTTGGCTGGGAATCTTCTTTTCTTTCCGGGAATTTTCTTTTCTTGCACATGCGCATTTCTTTTTTCGATTACATTTCCCGCATTTCTCCCATAATTGATTAGAAAATCGTTTGTTTTTAAAAAAATTTCCAACGTTTGCTCAAAATCTCAAAAAATCGGCTGTTGCTGTAGCCCACTAATGGTGTGAAATAAGAACGAAAATTCTTAGATGAGATTTTCTAAAGAAAATTCTTTAGAAATTCGACCCGTGTATGGCCTGCCTTATCTATAAGCTGCATGGTCCCTAGTAATTACTGCAGGTGAGGCTCTCTTTTCACCTTTTCTTTTTCTAATTTTTTTTTTTAAAAGCCAGTGGAGTGCAAAATACACTCAAAAACTTCCACCCCCTGCCAAAAAAAGTGCACACACATAGAGAGTGACACACAAAAAACATGCAACGGGTGTTATACTGATCCTCCACTAGGGAAGGACCTTACCCTGATCCCCCAGGGCGTCAGGCTCCAGACAGGGACTGAGGTACTTCACATGGGACCATCTGGCCGAAACCAGATGGACGCCCGTTCTCTGGAAGGTCTGCCGAAACAGACCCACCCAAGTACTAGGTGGGACTCCCCCGAAGGGAGACCCCATGAGAGAGGGCGAACCAAGCCAGAAGGCCTATGTCCACCCCTTCCCAAGACTTTCAGAGTAGGCCCGAGGACCCACACCTTACTCATCACACTGTGACAGGCGTGCAACATCAACCAAAAAAGACAAAAATAGTGACAAACACGGGGATAAATAAAAAGAAAGTGGGGAGAAGGAAGGTGGGAGAGTGAAAGTGACCATTGTGTAATACAATGGCTGGCCCTCCGGCCAGGAATAAAAATTTCCCCTGGTCTTAGCCAGAAGGCTCGGCCCTAGAGGCAGGTGCGAAAAATGTGTGTTGTGGTGAAGTGACCATGGTGCCATAAATCAGGTTCCTTTTCTAATGTAACTCAGTATTGTTCCTGTATGTGTAATTACTGTAGGTCATATTGTTAAAAATCTCCCAGGTGGTCCTCTCAAATCAGTCCTGTAACTGCTGGAGAGAGCCACCTGGCCAAATCCATATCTCCTTGCTTTCTGGAACATTGAGTGTGGTGTTGGACCTGGTGTGTTGGTTTGGGGAAGAAGCTGGACATTGGATATCTCATCACGAATTGTGTCAATTTTGTTTTTAAAATGATTGGCAATCTCCTGGGCAGTAAGTAAGTTGGTGGGTGGAGGCAATGGGGGGTGAAGAAATTAAGGGTAGAAAAGAGTTGACAAGGTTTGGATGAGAGTGTTTTGAGGAGAAGTGTAGTAGATTTGTTTAGCAATGTGGAGGCAGGAATTGTATATGAGAAGGGCAGATTTGTATAGGGTGAAGTCTTGCAGGGATTTCGTTTTATGCCATTCTCGCTCAAGAGCATGGCTGTGTCTCTAGAGACTTCTGGTGTCGTCTGCTTGCCAGGGCTGTAGGCAGGCAACCAGGGAAGGCCTGGTTCTGCGTGTAACAAGAGGAGCGAGTCTATCCAAGGAGGATGACAGTACGTTGTTGTAGATGGAAGTGGTCAGGTCTGGGCAGGAAAGGGGTGCCATTTTATCATAAAGGCAGTTGGTAGCAGAATGAAGAAGGGAAGTGTTGGGGTGGTGAAAGTTCCTGTAGGTAATTGTTTGCAGGTTGGCGGCATGGGAGGTAGGAGACAGGGAGAATGTGAAATGGATAAGGTTGTGATCGGAGAGAAGAAAGGGGGTGTTAAAGAGATTGCAGGGAGTGCAGTGGTGTGAGAATACAAGGTATTAAGTGTTGCCATTGGAGTGAGTGCTGATTTGTGTCCATTGTGTTAGGTTAAAAAAAGGAGGTTAAGTTGAGTAGCTGAGAAGTGGCTGAGGTGTTAACATTGATTGGAATGTTAAAGTCACTTTGAATGATAGCAGGTACTTCAGGGGAGAGAAAGTAGGGTAGCCCTGGGAAGAAGTCGTCGAGAAAGCATGACACTGGGCCAGGAGGCTTGTAAATTACTGCAATCCTCGGACAAACTGGAGAAAATAGACAAATGCAGTATGCTTCAAATAAACAGAGGGAAAGAGGGAGGTGTAGGAAGAACCTGGAAGGTGCTTTGTGGGGAGAGAAGTCAAACTCCACCTCCTTTTTTGTCTGCTGGATCTGGGTGAATGACTCCAGAGGAGGCCACCATAGGAGAGAGCAGCTGGTGAGGCAGTGTCAGATTCCTGGAGCCAGGTTTCAGTAATGGCAAGTAGATTGAGGGAGTTGGAAAGAAAAGGTAATTGACAGAGGCAGGTTTGTTGTAGACTGGGTGGCCATTCCAGAGGGCACACATAAAGTGGGGCTGACTCGTGGAATCAAGGTAATTGAGATAAGAGAGTGGGAATTACAGCTACTGTCAGAGAAGGTAGACTGGCAATTCTGGGAGTGAGAGTTGGCTGAAGGAGGGCCAGGGTTTGGGGCAATATATCCCCAGAAATTGGAAGTAGTAGGATGGTGAGGGCAGTAAGGTGGGAGTGGGTTTTTTTTACAAGGGCAGGTGCTGCAGTGAAGTGGAAGTGGGGACATTGTGTGGGCTCAGAATGAGCAGGAGGTGATAAGTGCAGTAATATTGATAGGGCAAAATGTGAGGGGGATATGTACAGGCTGTGGGGTGGAGAGGGGGAATGAGTTTGAGGAGAGAGGGCATTATTACATAGAAGATTAGTATGAGCATGTTGGAGGTTGGAGAGAGGGGGGAAAAGGAAGGCTGAGTGAAAGGGAAAAGATGAAGGGGAACTTCCAGACAACTTGGTGTGGAGCACTAATGTTTGTACTTGCTTTTTGTAGAAGTGCCTTAGTTAAAGTGCAATGTTGAATGTGTACCCGTGTTGCACGTGCCAGGCACTTAACGCCGAAGTGACACTTTATACAAGGAGTGGAAAACCTACCTTGGCAAACCGTCCCAAAAGTTAAACTAAATGTATACTGGGAGGTTAACAGTTATTCAATTAAGAGCTAATTAAAAAGGCACATCGTGAAACTGGGGGTTTTCTGGCCTAAACAGAGTGCAGAGAAAGAGGGAGACAGCAAGATACGGCTAGGGGTTTGATCTTGGCCAAGGCAGCATAATAAAAAAGTAAGTGTAACTTCCAAACAGACAAGTGAAAACAGCAGTTTCAAACTCCTAGCAAGGCAGAAGTGGCTTTTGTGTTGCAGGGAACAGTTTAGGCAGTTACCCGTGTTGAAAGCGAATTGAGTCCAATGATCATTGAGTACCATTATTTTAATATCAATACAGACACAGATATGACCACAAGGAAACAAACCGTTGATTCAGTATTGTGGTTTGGGAGCAGGTGAACTGGCACAATTTTTTACCTTATACAAAAATTCTATGCATACACTATTACATTTTGAAAATAACACTCAACTCTTAGACACTGTCTGATTCTGTATCAGGCTTTGTAAATTCCCCCTAATGAATACACAAAACTCCCTTAATCAAGATATACTGTATATCCAATTCTAAATTTTGACCATACCATAATGGCTATGACTGACACTAAAACAGCAGTATCTCTAGGGAAGTCATTGACATGTTTGCCATAATCCATTTGTTTACCAAGTTGAAGTAGTGATGCCCTTGGAACAATTGCAGCTAAGGGTTAGTACCTCAAGTTTTAAGCTTCAGCCTATTACTGGTGATGAAACTTTTCTAGTCAATATCAGCATGCCTCAATGTGTGCTCTTTTGCCTACAGTAATTTTGATCATTCTAGTGAATGCTGTTACTTAGTAGGCACTTAGTAGGCAATGACTTCATAAAGCATTCAACAAAAGGAAGTTGAACCTTTCCCAGCATTTCCTCTCTGTTCATTGTCTTGGAAGTTAAGTCTTCGGTATAATGCAGGGTCCATATTCCAGAAGTTCTGGGTGGCCTTGTACATTTTGCTGAGCACAGGGGCCAATGGTTCAAAACCTGCTGTTTTTGCAAGCCATTGGTTGTACTCCCACTGGTTTGTTCCACAATGGTGAAAATATTTTAAGGGTATGCCAGAAGTCTGGGTTTTTAAGACTTCTTCCGGGGATTCTGAAAGCATTTCCTCTGGAGGAGGCAGCTGACATTTACCCTCTCGAAAAGACAGAAAAAACTGAGCCTAGCAATGAAACCATGGGAAAGGGATTACAATTTTAACAGCTCCACTGAAGCCCAGAGTAGGGTAGCAATCATGAATGAGTTGCTTGTAGAGTGGAGGGAGATGACCCTGTTCTACATTCGTTCCCACAATGTCTTCTTCCTCCACGTCCATTCTAGGAAGGACTGATTTCACATTAAGTTTCTCAGATGGTAGTTCTTCACGTTTATCCACACTTTTTCTAGCCATCTTCTCTCTCTGGCCTGTCTTCTGGTTGACCATAACTTCACTGCCGGTCAACAAAAACTGGTAGTTATATTTATAACCGGTACAGAAAATCATAGTGTCTGCTATAATGTATGTGCCATCTTCACAAATAAAACTAGTGGCGGTAGCCCAAACTATTGGAGGCACCAAGGAAATGTTTTCTGGTAGGGTCCACTGTAACAGACCACCTTGGTGGCTCAGAATGACATGCTGAGCATGTGAAGACAGCTCCGGGGCAATATTAATTCCAGATGGTCCTACACCCAGGAGGACAACTGAGCAGGAAGAGTAATAATGGCTGAGCAACACTTGACCTGAAAAAAGGTGTGGAAACTAAACACACAGTAAAACTCTGCTTTCATTGATACACTGTAGCGGGCATAATAGCTACACAATGAAGTCTGCTATTTATTGTTATTATAATTAACTATTTTTTTTTATCTGTTAAAGAACCAAGCTTTTGAAAAACTACCCAACCCAAAAAATCTAATTCTTCTACCTTGCAAATCTGGTAACCACAGCAACATTTCATTGCCAAGTCATAAAACTTGCCCACTGTTGTGTGATTAAAGCAAGCAGACCCTCCCGCTTAAAACTCAACCTCACAACGACTTCTATAAATACCTAAGAATACGTCATGTCATGGCTTCTAACGTTTGGTCGGACCAACCTCTCATGACTGACATCATCAGAGCCCATGAATGCCCTGCCTCCCCTATTAAGGGGTCCTCATTGTTGTACAAAGTGATTAGCAACACACAGAACCACAAGAATTTACCAGTTATGGAAAAGTGGGAACAGACCCTAACCTTCACAGCAAACTTAACAACATGGTACCAAGTATCACGCCTCCCTTTGAAAGTTTCTAAGTGCCTATGACACTGGCAAACGGCACAAAAACTGTTCCACCAATGGTACCAAACACTGGCAAAACTAGCCAGTTTTTCACCCTCCCAATCACCTGCTTGCTGGAGGAAATGTGGATCGAATATCAACGTCTGGTGGTCCTGCCCCAAACTTTCCCTTTTATGGCACTTTGTTCAAACCCTCTTCACCAACCTTACTGGCAACTCCACAAATATCACACCCCAACTGGCTCTCCTAGGCCTGGGGTTGGAAGCTTGGGACATTCAATACCATGTCACCCTCACCCACATCCTAATCGCAGCTAGACTTTCGATATCAAGAAACTGGAACAGCGACTCTTTAACCTCTCCTCAACTCATTCTTCTGACCCTCCATCCACACCTACAATTGGAGCTCATGTTTGCTAAAGCAAACCTAAAGCTACCTAAATTCCAAAAGGACTGGGCTCCCTGGCTCAAGTACAATCCTTATGCTGGCCATACACTATACAGAAAATCGGCCGAACCCATTTTCGAAAAAAGAACGTTCGGTAATGACCGCAAACGATCACGCCATCAGGTAAGTAAAGATTTTTGATCGTTAAATCGTTTATGAACAGCAATGTATCGTTTTTTCGTTCGTTTTTTTCATTTATAAAAGGAAGTGTCAAAATGTGTTTGACCTCTGCACTGTGGCTTCCTGTGTTTGACGAGTAGCAACATACGTTCGTGCGTACGTCGGAACGAACCCTCTACCTACAATATGGATGTGGATGAAAGGACCATTGGCATAGTCATGCTTGGAGTGATGGCTATACAACAAGCAGAGGAACCCATAATCAAAAGGCGAAGGTTATGGAGTAAAGAGTGGCTGAAGAACCGGGATGACTTCTCTCATATGAGATTGGTTCGAGAGCTCAAGGAAAACAATCCCGATGACTATCGGAACTATCTGAGGATGCCTGATGAGTCCTTTCAGCTCTTATTGAGTAAAGTGTCACCCCTTATTACCAAAAAAGACACCGTTTTAAGACCAAGCATCCCAGCAGAGCAGAGACTGGTAGCAACACTTCGCTTTCTGGCAACTGGCCGAAGTTATGAAAATTTAAAGTTCACTACCGGAATCTCTGCCCAGTCACTTGGCCGCATCATACCAGAGACCTGCCAAGCCATTATAAAGATCATGCAAGAGGAATACCTAAAGGTAATGACACACTGCTTTTATTTTTAACTCTCAAACACTGTACAGCTTGCTTTGTTTAACTTTGATTTTTAGAAGCTCTAAACATATCAGTAAACTCAAACTAGTTCATAACATGTCAAACTGACAAACATAACATATTTAAACTCAAATGTATGTTATTCACAAAGATGTGTACTGATAATCATGTCCCCAGTTGCTTTGTTGACGATCCTGCTGTGGGAATGGTACGTGCCACTGATGCATTTGTTGAGGTACTTGCAATGATTGTGGGTGTGTGGTTTGCAATGATTGTGGGTGTGTGGTTTGCAATGATTGTGGGTGTGTGGTTTTGTGCTCAGCTAAGTGTGTATTTGTGGTCAGCTCCCCCCTTAACCCTTTATTAAGAAGTTGAATGAGTAATGGTTCCAGTAATTGTTTTTGGTCTTCTGACATCCTGCGCATTTTCTTTGCTGCAAATGCACCCAGGTCATCACATTCATCCTTCTTCTGATTTAACGCTGCAGATGCTTGTAGTAGAAAGTTGCCTGTTGCATCTTGCTTTGTCTTTCTCTTTTTGGTAATGCTTACTGGTGGTGATGTGACAGTTTGTGTTTCACTGCCAAATAGATCCTGTATAATAAAGCCAATTGTTATAATTTTTTGACAATTAAGCCTTAAATTTTTTTGTAACATATGTTTTTATCTTTGCACAGCTGCCATCATCTGTGGAGGAATGGAAATCAACTGCCAAACAATTTGAAGACTATTGGAATTTTCCAAACTGTGGTGGTGCCATAGACGGCAAACATGTTCGGATAATACCCCCAGCAAACTCTGGCTCATTCTTCTACAATTATAAAGGCTACTTTAGTATTGTCCTAATGGCAATTGTCAATGCCAAATATGAATTTATTTTTGTTGACATAGGGAAAAATGGCAGAAATTCGGATGGGGGAATAATAGAGAAGACCTCTTTTTTTCCAGCACTTAAAAAATGGACTTCTACATCTCCCATCCCAAGAGGATACAGTTGAAGGTCTCAACTTCTCATTTGTTGCCGATGACGCGTTATGTGAGCATATTTTAAAACCTTTTGCCCTCAAAAACCTGACCCCTGATCAAAAAATTTTTAATTATAGGTTATCTCGTGCTAGACGAGTTGTTGAAAACGCGTTCGGTATTATGGCCAACCGTTTTAGAATATTTCACACAGCAATAAATGTAGCCCCCTCAAGAATTGACACAATAGTCCATAGTTGCTGTGTGTTACACAACTTCTTACGGCGTACTAGCTCCACCTACATGCCCCAATCCCAGTTGGACCGGGAAGATACTTTGTCTGGGGATGTCACGCCTGGTGAGTGGCGTAATGGCACCAAAGGCTTATTAAACCTAGGCCGTGCCCCACCACGTCTCTCCAGTCAAGTCGCTCGCCAGAGTCGCATTGATTATATGCACTATTTTCTGGGTCCTGGAGCAGTAGATTGGCAAAACAATGTCTAAATGATATGTAAATTTGAGTGGCTGCATTTATATATTATTTCATTTCTTAATACAGATGTCATGTAAGATTTTTCTTTAAATAAAAAAAATTACCAAGTTACATGTGCTTTGATTTTTGGCTGTATTCTCTTAAATTTTTAGTTTCAGATGTGTACATATAAAGGTGTATAATAAAACATAATATTATGACTTTACCTGACTGCCATTTCGTCAAATGTTCCATCTTCTTCATCTCCTGAAATATTCTCACTGATACTGTCTAAACTTGACACAGAGGGTCGTGCTTCCTCCTGGTCAGTCAGAAAACGTAGACTCTCAAAATACCACAGGCGTGGCACATATACTTCATCTGCACCTGCACCAGATCTTTTGGATTCATTAATTTTATTTAATTCTTTTTTGAAGATCGTACGCAGATTGGCTATTTTTTTGGTCACATAGGATGTATCTGCTTTTGCATACACAACAGTGCATAGTTCCACTAATTTAGTATACGCTTCTTTACGTTTTTGACGATCTGAGTAGTCTTTGGAGCGCACTTTCCATAGACATGTAAGGTCTCGGTACATTTCAATGAATTGTGGCAGGAAATGTGGTGATGTAAATTTGTCCACCATTGCTCCTGTAATAATCAAAAATGCAGCATTGTTCAGTTGCCAAACTACACCAAACAATTAATACCCTATAACTATTGTACTGGTCTGCTTACCTTCAGTTCTTCAAAATCTTCTGTGTATTGGCCCGTGTAATCCTTTTGTCTGGTCAGTGGCAAGACAACGTTCTGTTCGGTGTGTCTTAAGCACCATACACACGATCGGACCTTGTACAAACTTTCCCGTTGTTTTTTTTTGAAAAAGGGCCTTGTCTCTCTGAACTTGTATTGCATGCAGACGGTCTGACGTTTAGGCAACAACCACAAACGTAGTGACGTTACAACGTACGGATGACACTTCCAAAGAAGACGTTAAATTCTTCTGCGTCACGCTTCGGGCTCCCTCTGCTAATTTCTAATTATTATACGTTTGGTCAGTGCAGATTCGTGCGTTACTTTGCGTTTACGACCGTTTGTAAAATTGTATGACAACCAGCCATGTTACACAATCCTAGGAGAGAGTGTGTTGTTTATGGGCTTGCAGTTCTTGCTGTGACTCTAGCCCGGTCCAGGAATAGTCAGAGTAGTAGGATGAGGATTATTTGGGCCAAAACTTGGCTACTTAATCGTGACCAATTTAGCCATATGCCCTTGCTGCGTGAGCTGCAGGAGAATAATCCAAATGATTCTCTGAATTATCTCCGGATGACGGACTCCTGCTTTCAGCAACTATTGTCCTTGCTGTCCCCCTATATCATGAAGCAGGACACCTGCATCAGGGCTGCTATTCCAGCAGAGCAAAAGCTCATAGCTACCTTACGTTATTTGGCGACAGGGAGGGGTCCCCAGGATATCAAGTTTACCACTTGGATCTCTCACAAGGCTCTGGGAGAGATTATTCCTGAGACATGTAGTGCTATTATCCAAGTCCTGCAGAAGGACTATATTCGTGTAATTTTTTGGATTTAATATCACCTTCGTGTTTTTCTAAAGTATTTTATAAATTTATTATTCCATCCTTCCCATTTTTGTAATATGCTGTGAATGAATGCCCTCTTTGTCCTCATGCATGCTGTAACTTTTTGGTGGCCTACATGCATATTTTCCTTCACTAACCTCCCCAGCATGCTACCCTTGGCCCACACACACCTAGCCTAGTAACTTAAAACTGTATTTTTTTTAGGCTTCATTTTTATGTTTACCACAAACACCCCCTAAAATGTGTCCCAATATTATTCCTGTCCTTTAAATTCATGCAGAGTGCAAGATTCCCTTTTTGGTTGTGCAAATACTTATCCCCCCCTAAAAAAAACACCCAAAAAACAGTCAACCGATATAACTACTCTATCTGCTGATTTTGCAAAACACATCCCACACCCACATAACTGTCCCTGAGCCACCCCCATCAAATCATTCTTTGCAGATATTACCTTTTGTACCACCACCCCCTCCCTTTTAGAATGTAAGCTCTACGAGCAGGGCCCTCCTGTACCTTTTGTATTGTACTGTAATTGTGTTGTCCCCCTTATACATTGTAAAGCGCTGAGTAAACTGTTGGCGCTATATAAATCTCGTATAATAATAATAATAATAATAATAATAACATACATAGTATACCTTATTTTTTTAGGTAAGATTGCTGACTAAATTCTCCAAAGCATGTAGTGCAAGGGCCTGCAAGATTACCTTCAAAAGGTCAAAATGATACGTTCGTTATGATGAATTTAGCATTATGAGGGGCTCACACCATCCCTGTGCTGTGCTGACTTCCTGTGTTTATAACTTTATCATAACGAATAATCCTAATTAACGAACATTGTTATTATTTTGTCCGATGTATGTCAAAATGTGTATAGATTTGAACAATGTGCCTTCTGATTTACGGATTTGCCCACTTCTTACCTGGCCACTGGCCTGACAATGTTCTAAAGATGGATGGTCAGGCAAAATAATAAATAATTTTTCATGCATTTAGCTCTCATGGAAGTGTAGAGGTTTACTTGTCAAAAGCAGCTACCAATTCAACTCCCCCCCCCCCCACCTTAAAGTTTAGGAATGTGCCACCAGAGGGGGTGAGGGAGCATATAATTAGAATTTAGCCTTTTTTGGATGTTGGGATGAATGGACGCCACTCTGACGGAGATGTGATGATACGTACTGAATTTTAGGATCGTATACAAAAAGGGACCTTAATTTTTTAAAATGCTCTGGACAATATTGAGGTACTAAATTTTGTCTTTGGGGCAGATGAGGCTACATTGCTTCAGAGAAAAGTGATGAGCCTTTTTCCCGACCAGCTCAATAGGCTGTGATGCCAGCTATGGCAAGTGCATGTGCTGGTTTGGGCTCCCAGAATGCCCGTCTTGTCAGTGAACAATATATGGACTACTTTTTTACTTGCTGATTTAATTATTTTACTTCTTAATAAAATGAGATTTCCAAGGAAATACTGTTGTCTGTTTACTAGCTTTGCAAATAGCCTTGATCTTTTTATTTTTTGCCACCAGTGCAAACCAACCTGATGTGCAACATGAGGTGACAATCTCACTTTGAGCTAACTATTATATTGTGCTGTGTCTCAGCTACACACATTTTAGAGTACACTGTCAATGTAACTACAGCAACTTAACAAATATACTGGTATTCAGCATTGAAATAAAAAAACACACATTGTTTTTTTTCAAAAATGTTTTTATATGTGCACATTCCTGTGCGTTTTTTTCTTTGTACAAACAGGCATATTATAAAACTGAACTTGTATGACAACCACGAACTTACAAAGTTCAACATTAACAAAATATGTAAATTTTTTATTTTCTTTATTTATTATAAACAATTATATTCAAAAATTTTTGCTTAAAAATCTTGATGTAAAATTTTTTTAGGATTTTTTTTTTTTTTTTTTTTTTGATATTTTGTGTGTAATTATTTTTGATAATATAGTTTTTTTTTATTTTTTTGTTTTTTTTTCTATCATTTTTTTTTACAAAATTTTGGCAAAATATTTAGATAAAATTCAGGTTTTTTTTTTATTTTATTTTATTTTTTTTTTATCATTATTTTTTTATCATTTTTTTGGTCATTATTTTTTTTTGTAAAATTTTCTTCATTATTTTCTAAAATTTTTTTTTTAATTATTTTTTTTTTTTTTAAATTAACAAACAGAAACAATAATTTGGACATAATCATGCAGCAGGAAATGAAGAACATGATAGATGTTTATGGACGTCAAAAGTGTTTAGATTCTACCCAAAACATCTATCATGTCCTTCATTTCCTGCTGCATTGTGTTGAGACGAGCTCTCATGGCATCTATTTCGCCATTCCATAGCATTATCTGAGCTATGAGCCTTTGGGCGCTGTCTGTTGTAAAGTGGTCAGGTGGCTCTTCCACAACCAGAACATCACCTAAAAAAGTGAGAAAAAAACATGTATTTAGAAATATGCAGGCATACATAGATTACCTGAAGCTGGGGTGTCAGACACTCACCTGGTGAGGTACAGGCTCCCACTTCCCCCACCTCTCTTTCATCATGTGTGATGCTGGTGCTGGGTTCAGGTTGGGTGTCCCGGCGATGTTGTGGCTCCCGGCGATGTTGTGGCTCCCGGCGTGGTTGTGGGTCCCGGCGATGTTGGTTGTCCCGGCGAGGTTGGGGGTCCTGTTGACCCTGTTGTCTGCGTCTTTGATTCCCTATGAACAATTAAAAAAAGGTATACTTGGCACACAGATATTTATGGCCCGAAATAGGAATATGAAACATTGCTTTCAAGTGGTGTACAATTGTCTGTTTAGGAAGAGAACCAAGTTGAAGACATGAAACCGAGCCCTTTCTTTGATGGCCGTCTCCATCCAGCCTACCCTACCGCATTTGGGTCGCACGCAATATCTATGCTTGTTGGTTGTTAACCATTTTATTGCTCTCTCTATGTATTTAATATTGTGAAATAAAAAGTTTTTAATTTTACATTCTTTTCTCTTATTCACCTGGAATACTTTAGCACCGCTATAATCCCCTGTCCCTTTACTCATTGGTTATGATTAAAAAGACCTTTGACCGCAAATTCAATACTTACCTTTTTGTGCCAAGTTTTTATGGTGTCCCACACTAGTGCTCCTGAGTCCAGATGTGTAAACAGCTGCTGTGTCCTCTCCTTACATTCCACTGAATCTATTTATCAATTAATTAACATTTCAAAGACATCTAGACAACAATGTCTTTTAAATTCGTTCAATCACATAAATGATCATGACCAAAACAGTCATAAGCCTATATCAGTTTCAAAAAGTCGTATTCATTGGCAAACGATCACTGTTGGTCCTTACGAACGTTATTTCCTACCCGCGAACGTTATTTAACCACCTACGAACATTCAGTATAACAGTCAAGAAAAGCACATGGAGAAGCAGGCAAGTGAAGAATCATAAATGGGACACACAAGTACTTACTTTTTCGAAGTTCCTTCCTTATTTTGAGGTACTGATCTGGCTCCCTGTTTTTCAGGTCAGACCAGCGCTTCCTCAGTTGGTCCTTCTTTCTATGGACCCCAAACTTCCGCTCCAAGGCCTTCACCACATCAGTGAGGATTTTGTCCTTGACCAAATTGGGATGTGCATATGGGCCATGTTTCCCATCGTAATCTTGCTTTTTCAAGATTGAAACCATCTCCACAAATGACATGTTGGTGACCTTCCTGGATCTGCATTCTGACACATGTGTCTCCGCCATTGTTGCTCCTCACTACGCACCGAAGAGAAAAGGGGCGGGCAATATTCAAGAAAAAGAACGTCAGGGGCGGAGTTTCAGGCATGCGCCGTCTATGTCAAGTTAACACGCGGTATGAACGAATGCGTGATGCCGTTCGGGTAGCGGAGTTTTCACGCATAGATAGTGTATGTCAATCGAACGAGCGTGTGATGTAAGATTACGTTCTGTTTGTGTGCGAGACAAAGGCAATCCGAGAGTCCCCGCGAAAAGAAGCTGGTTCTAAATTCTGTCGCTACCGTTCGTAATTTATAATGACATTTTTTTAATTTAGAAATGTCATTTTGCTCTCTGACTGTTTTAAACAGGGGAAACATGCGCCCCTTTACAGGCATACTATAGACACACCCCCTAGGTAATAAATTTAAAGGAATATTACACTTTTATTGTTTGACTTTATTCATTATTAAAATCACTGTTCATGAAAAAATGGGTGTTTTGTAAACTTTTCTGTCCATTCATACATGTCTCCTGGGGCAGGACCCAGGTCACCAAACACTTTTTATGGCAATACCATGAATATAAGCCTTTAAAATTACCACTTATAATTATTCATGTTCAACTCCCTTAGACTTTAACGGTGTTCACGTGTTAAAATCAATTTTTGGCCTGTTCAAATGTTCTGTTGCAAAACTAACAGGGGGGTGTTGGTCTCATCCCTAATGGCAATTAGCTTGCATATTATGTCTTAAAATTATCACTTTGGAATTCTACCATAGACTTTTATAGGTTGGCAAATTAGAAAATGTTGTATGGGGCACACTGCAAACAGCCCCCCCCCCCCCCCACAGCTGCCCTACTGTCAATGCAGCGTGACCTGTGCCCAATGCAGCGTGACCTGTGCCCAATACAGCGTGACCTGTGCCACATACAGCATGACCTGTGCCCAATACAGCCTGGTCTGCCTGTGCACCATACAGCCCCACCTATGCTGAGGAAGAGGCAAGCTACTAGGATCAGCAGAGAGCGGGATTGGCCACTGTACTAGCTTTCATTAGAATTATCCCGTCTTCCCGGGGCTCATCACATAGCCCCACCTCTTGGCCCGACGCCTTTGATGACATCACATGTCCCGCATTGGATCGGCGTTCTATCAAATGCACTGGCCCAAAAGGTGGAGCTATGTGACGTGAGCCCGGGAACATTGGAAGTCCTAATGAAAGCTCTTACATCGGGCAATTCAGCTCTGCTGATACGGACAGCTCGCCTCTTCCTCTCCTCTCTCTTCCCCTGGCTGGGAGACTGTGCCGGCGGTGCTCTTATCCTCACTGGGCCCCACTCGGCTGCGGGCCCCGTAGCGCCCGCATGGGTCAATATGGTGGTAGTTACGACCCTGAATGCATAGTAATTTTTTGGGGTACAAAAAGTGAGTCCCATATCAATAGACAGCAGTGGCCAAAAAGGATTAGGACAAGAATGAGAAATGCTGGAGTCAGAATGATCTTCTTTCCTATTTGGACACATTACAAATTAAAAAGTCATGACATGAAAATTGTTGATGAATGATGTCCAAAAATTAAAATGATGTTGGTTTTACACACACAGGAACTTTAGAGCCAAGAAGAGCCTGGGCCCAGCAGCCAGACAACAACTGAGTGCAGGATCCCTCCCCTGCGTCCTCCCAAAAAAAGGGCCAGGAAGAGCCAACATCTGGATGAGGCCACAGCTGAGTTCTTAACTAGGGCTACTTCTCTGATAAACACAGCACCCGATAGTGCTGAAGGGTTTGGCAGTTTTAATGCTAGTAAGCTCCGTGAGCTTGACGCAGATCAAAGGGAGCTATGTGAGGCTCTAATCATCCAGCTCTTCAGCAAGGCCAGGAAACAAGAGCTAACCACTAAATCTCATGTGTGTCATTTGAACAACACTCCTCCACAACAAACCTACCCACCACAGCAAGCCCACCCACCTGAGCAGCATGGTGGTCAGTGGCAAAATCAGCCCCAAGGATCCACAACAAGGCCACTGGTGTGGGGAGTTTAGGGGCTAATAATTTAGCAGGTTGAATTTTTGGATTTCAGTATGATTTAATAAGCTATATTTTTTCGTTTGATGTGTATCGTTTGCTCTTTTTCTTTTGAAATTATATTTTTAAATTGTGAGGACAGAGAACATGTCTAATAATTTTGTAAGTTTATTTATGTTGTGAATGCACAATAAGCAAAATGGCCTTAAAAAACAAAAAAAAAGGATTGATATCACTAGAACACAAATCCTAACTAAAATATGTTTGTCTGTACTCTGTCAGTATAACCAGCAAAGCAGATTTATTCTTAAGCCATTAAAAATTTGTGATGGTCCTTGCTTCCGACCATGCGTGTTTGTACTTTGGACTAAAGTCCGATGGTATTTTGGGCACACACGATCGGAGTTTTGTTGACAGAAAGTTTGTCCGTTCGTAGCCAACAAAAGTCCGAATTAAAAAAAATTTGTCCGATGGAGCGTACACACGGTCAGATGTTGCTCCAGAACTGCTAATTTGCATGTTTGTTGTCAAAAAGTCCGATCGTGTGTGCGGGCCTTTATATAGTTGGTGTTGACGATTGGTCATGACGTTTGGACGCGAACGTATTTGACACGAATATTTCCCTTCCGGGTTAAATTATTTTCAACCATGCGCAGTAGCAACCATTCGTTTTTTCACGGACGAAGAACGCATTAAACTTGCAATTTATCGTACGTTCGGCATAAAATTTCCAAACTTGCCGTTCGTTTTTTTTCCACAAAAACGTCACAAACGATTATCGATTTGTGCCCATTAACTTGCCGAAAAACGAACGAAGTGTCTATATGAACGATTTTTCGGCCGATTTTCTGTATAGTGTATGGCCAGCATAACTCTACTAACTTCATACCATCTCATTAACACGGATTATTCCACATTCCTACGCTCGTCTTATATATCATCCTCACCTGTACGAACGCGACCCAATTTCATCTCCTAGTACCATCACCTCCTCCCCAGCTGGAATGGACTTACATTTGGCTACACGTAGATCTATGGAACTTTTATTCAATAAGGCATATTAGACTTCATGTCATCATTGTTTACTTTCTTATGTAACACAATTATACAGCTCTACAACTAATACTGTATGTATACTTCGACATTCTTCGATAAAAAGTTAATAAAAAAAATAAAAAAAGCTCAACTTCAGCCAAAATGTAATTAAAGCAAAAGTTCTACCTGCTGATTTTTCCCTTTATTGCATCAATCATTTTTGACCCAGTGACATCCTCACTACTTCTCATCTCTTTGCTTCTCTGGGAGAATTTCACAGTGTGCAGTGAAATCAGAGTAAGCTATTTCAGTATAGAAGGGGAGCCTGTATAACTGTGCAAGAAGGGAGTGCTGAAGTTCACCTTTGAAGGGTTAGATCCTCTGTCAATTATTGATATTGTTGTTTTTCCCAGTTTGAATTTCCCATCACATTTTGTTCCGAGTGACAATGGTTATCAGGACAAACAGGGTCTATCACCCCAGTGGGGTTGGAAATAAAATCCTGCCAGAGGTTCTAAACCATCCCCATTTCATCCAAAATTGATAAAAGATTGGCTTCACATTTTCTTTAATGATAATCAAATCCATGAGAATTCTGTATATATGAGAAATCAAAACAAAGGCAATAAAGGTATGACATGTACTGTAATAGAACAAACATCAAATAAAATTAATAAAATTATGCTGCGTACACATGAGCGGACTTTCCGGCACACTTGGTCAATCCGACCGTGTGTAGGCTTCGGCAGACTTTTTTTCCCTAAAAGTCCGCTGGACCTAGATTTGAAACATGATTTAAATTTTTCCGTCAGACTCAGTTCCTGACGGAAAGTCCGTTCGTCTGTATGCTGGTCCGACGGATCAGATACGAAGCAAGGGCAGGGTATTGCATCTCGCGCTCGCTGCAATTGGAAAAAAACAAATTTTCCTATTGCGGCGAGCGCGGGGCATACCAGGCCCTTAGGTCTGGTATGGATTTTAAAGGGAACCCCCACGCGGAAAAAACGGCGTGGGGTCCCCCCTAGAATCCATACCAGACCCTGATCCAAGCTCGCAGCCCGGCCGGTCAGGAAAGGGGGTGGGGACGAGCGAGCGCCCCCCCTCCTGAACCGTACCAGGCCGCATGCCCTTAACATGGGGGGTGGGTGCTTTGGGGGAGGGGGGGTGTCCTGCGGGGCCCCCCTTCCCCAAAGCACCTTGTCCCCATGTTGATGAGGACAAGGGCCTCTTCCCAACAACCCTGGCAGTTGTTTGTCGGGGTCTGCGGGCGGGGGGCTTATCGGAATCCGGGAGCCCCCCTATAATAAGAGGGCCCCCAGATCCCGGCCCCCCACCCTATGTGAATGAGTATGGGGTACATGGTACCCCTACCCATTTACCTAAGGCAAAAGTGTCAATAATAAAACACACTACACAGGTTTTTAAAATAACTTATTAGACCGCTCTGGGGGGGGGTCTTCCTCCGGCTTCGTGGTCTTCTTCCGGCTTCGGGGGTCCCTCCAGTTCCTCTTCTCCCGGCGTTCAGTTGGTTCTTCTCCGCTCTCTCTGGCCTCTTCTCCCGGTGTTCCAGTTCTTCTGCCGGCTCCTCCGCTGTCTTCATGCCGCTCTTTTGCCAGCGGAGGCTTCTGGCTTCTTGCCTTCTTCCCTCTTCTCTTCTCCAGATGTTGACACGACAGTCTCTCCGGCTGGACTGCTCTCTGAGTGCTCCGCTGTGACTTATATAGGCGGAGACCCCGTCCCTTTATGCCGTCACAGTCCCTGGGCATGCTGGGACTGTGACGTTTTAGGGGGCGTGGTCAACATCACCCGGTGATCATGCCCAGGGACTGTGATGGCATAAGGGGGCGGGGTCTCCGCCTATATAAGTCACAGCGGAGCGCTCAGAGAGCAGTCCAGCCGGAGAGACAGAGCTCGCAACGTGTCAATCTCGCCGATAGAAGCGGCAAGATTGAGTTCCTTTTCTAGTCCCGTCGTACCCAAGTCACGTTCAAAATGAACGGACTTGTCCGTGTGTGGGCATTCTGAAAGTCCACCGTAACTCCGGCGAAAGTCCGTTGGAAAGACGGGCGGACTTAGCCTGCCGGAAAGTCCGGTCGTGTGTAGGCAAGTCCGTCCGTTGAGGTAGTCCGCCGGAAAGTCCGGCGGAAAGACCGTCAGACCAAGTCTGCTGGAAAGTCCGCTCGTGTGTACGAGGCATTAGAAACTTTTTAAAATAAATAATATAAATAGGAATAATAACTATGTTTGTAAAAAGTCTTTTTTATTTAAATTGGAGTGTTATTTAAAAGACCAAACAATATTTCAGTTTTAACTATAAAAAGTTCTGAAGTAAATTAAACAACTGTTAATAAGAGTTTTATTGTTCAAATCCAATATGTTATTTTAAATACAAATGAAAAAAAGACACATTTATTGAATGGTTAATAAAAAACATATTAAACAATTAATTTCACATTTATATTTCTATGTTATGCATAAAGTTGTAATGACAATGTCAAATACAAAAAAAGTAAAATAGTAAAACTTTATTTTTAATTAAAAATATGTAAAACTATTGGACCATCATTTCTATTCAAATATAATCCTATTCAAATCCAATGCGTTACTTTGAATACAAATAAAAAAAGACACATTTATTGAATGGTTAATAAAGACATCTTAAACAATTAATTTAAAATTTATATTTTTATGTTGGGCCTAAAGGTATTGATGGTGTCATATACAAAAAAGTCAAATAGTGCAAAATAATTTTTTATTTAAATAAAAAATTGTAAAACTATCAGACCATCATTTCTAGTCAAATAAATGTATTTTATATGACTAATTACTTTTATTTTAGCGTCTGGAGATAAGTAAAAGAACATTATTTCACACTCTGATAAAGGTTTGATAAGGTGTGAATTACTGTAGATCAAAGCTCACAGTAGATGCTTCTCTACAACATAACTTCAAAGAAACATCAAACACTGGGTTTTATTTGTACCCCAATACACATTCTAGTTTCTGCAGAAATTGGGCCAGAACCATGCATAGAACAAACAAGGGCTCAGTAAACTGAAGTCACCTTAAAGATGCAGATACTGGAAATACTGTACTATCAGTGGAGGCCCATTCATTAGGGGCCCCCCTGTCCATGCGTCCAACCCCCTGATCTACATACAGGGCGCCAGACTATGGATTCCAATGGGGGGGGGGGGGGTTTGAAGCATGTGATTAGAGCCTGAGGCACTGATAGGCTTCAAAAAAGGGTGGGATCGGGGCACAGAGCACTGCTCCCCGATCCCACCCAGCTGAGAGACGACAGCGAATGAGCATTCGCTACTTTCACGCTAAATTTCCTCCCCGCCAATCAGGAGGCGGGTCGTAAGACCCGTTTTCCGATTGGCCAAAAACGTCAGGTGATCCTATTGGACGCCTAGAGCTTAGGAGGAAGGGAGTGGAGACGCACGGCGGAAGCCATGGAGGAAGCCGCTGGAGGAGCTGACACTGGAGCCACTGCCCGCACCCCGCCACCTAGGTGGCGTCCGCCCGCCGTGTTGGAGGACACTGTAGCCGGGGTAAGTGCCGGACTGCCGGCCGCCTGGTGAGGGGGGGCGCTTGGTAGTGCCGCCCAGGGGGGGTTGTTTGCCCCCCCCCCAAAAAAAAATAAAACACCAGCTGCCACTGTGTACTATTATCACAGTTAAGTAATCACTAATAATGTATTTTTGAAATACAGTTACTACAAGTACCTGAATACTGTATGTCTTTAGCTTCCTATTCTCCTCTGAAAGAAGGGTGTTTTATTCAATTTGAAGAAATCCTCTTTCTATTTGAAATGTTTCATTATGCATGTAAAACTGGGCAGCCATTTTCACTCATAAGATGTCCAGTTTTCCTAGAGGATCAAAGCCCTGCTGATATACCTGACCACACCTGCTTGAGGGACAGCCTATTGATAGGTCGGTCATCAATGCTTCAAATAAGGTGATAAATAAGGACAAAGGACACAATTCATACTACAACAGACTATTTAATTACAGGGGGAGTGGGAGGCTGGGGGATTGGGGGATTAGGCTTCTAGTGTGTTTTGAGGTTTGTACTCTTATAAGATATCACGCTGCCACTGGAATAATCCATTGTCTTTTCGTCTATAGTATTACCGGAGAAAGGGCAGTTCCGACTATAGTTAACCTGTCCTTTTCTCTTTGTCCATGCAGGACAAACGGAAATGGTAATTTAAAGCATATCTAAACCCAAAAACAAAAAATAAAATATATTGTAGCTTACCATTCCCTGAATGTGGTGTCTACATTCGTTTTCATCTTTCAGGCTAAGTACTGTATATGGCCTGCAAGTACAGAGATATTTCTGTCAATCCTGACAGAAATCCAGTGTCCTTGTCATTTCCTGTGCACTGAACTGAAATCTCAAAACAAAACTCAGCTGTCTCAGCTATCTTCTATTAAATACAAAAACAACTCCACCCCTATAATAAAGAGGTGAGGGGAAAGTGTTCTGTAGCTCAAGTCAGGATGACGTGACAACACTGCTCCTCCATGGGCAAAGGAAATGGTCACTTTAAAAGTACGTGTAAAGCCAAAACCCGTTTTTGTTTTGGATAGAGTAGAGAATGGCTCAGATATTTTGGGAAGATTTCCACTCATAAACACAACAGGAAGTTAGAGAAAATCTCTCCAAAATGAGGAGGAAAATACAGTTTTCACTGGAATGTGTGTGTCTCCAATGGATGTTTGCCCTTTTAATGGTGTTCCAGTGACAACTCAAAAATTTGGGATTTCCCATCACATTCTGTTCCAGAGGCAACTCTAACATTTTGGATTTCCCATCACATTCTGTTCTGAGTGACAATTGGTCACGAGGACAAACTGAAAGAGTATATCTCCCCAGTGGAGTTGAAAATAAAAACCTGGCAGAGGTTCTAAGCCATTTATACACAATTACATTTTAAAAAGAATGCTCAACTCTCACACTCTGTCTGACTCTGTATCAGATTTTGGAACCTCCCCCTAAAGAGTACCCAAGAATCCCGTAATCAAGATATACTGTATATCCCATTCTAAATTTTGACCATACCATAATAGGTATGACTGTCATTAAAGCAGCAGCATCTCTAGGCAAGTCACTGACAGGTTTGCCACAATTCATTTGTTGACCAAATTGCAGTAGTAATGCCCATGGAACAAAAGCAGCTATAGAGCTAGGGGTTAGTACCTCAAGTTTTAAGCTTCAGTCTATCACTGCTGATGAAGCTTTTCTAGTCAATAGCAGTACGCCTCAGTTGTGCTCTTTTACCTGCAGTAATACTCCTCATCTTAGTGATTGTATCACTCTCAGAACAAACGGCACTACTGTGATTTAGTAGGCACTTAGTACAACATGCCAACTAGTAGGCAATGACTTCATAAAGCATTCAACAAAGGAAGTGGAACCTCTCCCTTCATCTCAAACTCCTCTCTGTTCAAGATCCGGAAGTTGAGTCTTCGATATAAAGCAGGGTCCATATTCCGGAAGTTTCGGGTGGCCTCGTACATTTTGCTGAGCACAGGGGCCAACGGTTCAAAACCTGCTGTATCTGCAAGCCACTGGTTGTACTCCCACTGGTTTGTTCCAAGACGGTGAAGATATTTTAAGGGTATCCCAGAATTCTGGGTTTGTAAGACATCTTCACGGGATTCTAAAAGCATTTTCTCTGGAGGAGGTAGCTGAAACTTACCCTCCAGTACAGACAGAAAAAACTGTGCTTGGCAATGAAACAATGGGAAAGGGATCACAATTTTAACAGCTCCAATGAAGCCCAGAGTAGGGTAGCGAGCATGAACGAGGTGCTTGTAGAGTGGAAAGAGATGACCCTGTTCCACATTAGTTCCCACAATGTCTTCATCCTCCAACAAGTCCACTCTAGGAAGGGCTGATTTCACATTTAGAGTTTCATTTACCTGAGGGTTTTCATCATTTTTCTTAAACCCTTTCCCAGATCCTAGTTCTTCAAGTCCATCTACATCTTTTCTCACCACCTTCTCTCTCTGGTCTATCTTCTGGTTGGTCGTTGTATCATTGCCAGTCAACAAGAATGGGTAGTTATATTTATAACCGGTAGCGAAAATCATAGTGTCTGCCATAATTTCTGTCCCGTCTTCACAAATCAGACTATTGTAAGTAGCACGCACCACTGGAGGCACCAATGAGAGGTTTGCTGGTGGGGTCCACTGTAAAGGAGGACCCCGGTGGCTCAGACTGACATGCTTAGCATGTAGAGACAGCTCTAGGGCAATATCAATTCCAGATGGTCCTGCACCCAGGAGGACAACTGAACGGGAAGAGAAGACCTCTGGGTAGCGATAATAATGGCTGTGCAACACTTGACCTGAAAAAAGTGTGGGAACAAATTAGTGACTGGTTACGGATAAAATTTTACTTTAATAAAAAATTGATATCATTGCTAGTCTGTTATATAAGGTTCTAATAATCATCTCAATTGTACAATACAGGGCACAGGCTGGTTATGGTATGGAAATCCAACCCATGTGTTGCTCAAGGACTTCTTCTCAGCAAAGATACCATGTAACAGGAAGTGTTTGGCAAAACATAAATCCTCCAAATCTTCATTTTATTTAAACGTCGATAAAACCAACCAATCTTTCAACGGGCTTCTGCCTCACAGGGTCTTAATCATAGTTTTATGGACAAGCTTACTCCATTTCTACACCCTTCTCTGTGAGTACCCCAAAGAGGAATACCCTTACTGGTAGCAGAAATCTAGGAACTGAGACAAAAGCTCAGATATTTATCCTGCCAAAGGTCTGTAAACACTCAAACCGCTAATGCCCCGTACACACGGTCGGATTTTCCGACGGAAAATGTGTGATAGGACCTTGTTGTCGGAAATTCCAACCGTGTGTAGGCTTCATCACACATTTTCCATCCGATTTTCCGACACACAAAGTTTGAGAGCAGTATAAAAAAATTTCCGACAACAAAATGACAATGACAGTGATAATGCTTTCTGAGTACTGGAGCAAGACCTTATTTTAACACTGCTCTCTACGTTCAAACAAATAAAAATTCATTATGACTGGGTTAGTCCTCAAAAGATTTTCACCCCTCGAAGAATCATGCAAAGCTCTATCTAGTGGAAAAAGAGTTCACAAAAAAAATCGGAATGTCCTGGTAGTAGACCCTGCCATATCATGTTAAAAAATTTTTTAACTTTGCCTATAGAAGATGCTCCTCCAGTTAAGGATTCTTCTCCAATATATGAGATGCTCTTAACGGTGCTCTTTTCTCTCACAGACCTTGATCTGCAAACCCAATCACTGCAATTTCTGTTTGTCAAACCACAGCTAATTGGACTGGGACAATGAACAACCAACAGGATCCTGTCTTCCAGCATCGAACTCTGGAGAAACATTTACAGACAGTACTCTCCACCTTTTGTATTGATGCCCTAGAACACATCATGACTTACAGGTAAATGTCCAGAATGGCTCAGGTTTCTGCCTAAATGCACAGAATCTTATGGCTAAAAGCCTGGTCAGCCGAAGCAGCTTAAAAAAACACGCCTCACACATATGACTGTAGTGGTAACCCCGTAGGGGCTGCTGAATGATGTGGCCCACCTGTCGCCCTGCCCAGCCTGGCATTCACTTCCAGACACCCAAAACAATGAACAAGTCCATAAGCATTGTTTTTTTTTTGTATTTTTTGAGGGATTAGAACTTGGATGGGGTTAAGGAAATCATGGGATGCCCAGAAAAGACTCTTGCATGGTTTGGGACAATCTAGATATGCTCCTCCTGCACAACACTTGCTGAAGACTATCTCTCCTTCTCTCTCCAGCACAATTCTTCAGGCGCAGCAAGCACATGGTTAGGCGTAACACTGATTTCAGCCAGGGCTGAGAAGAAGTGCCTTAGTACAGACAGGGAACGCAGGCCCCCATTTGTGCAGCAAATGAAAGTTCTGATGCTAGCTGCCCTCTTTGGTGAACTACTGCTCCCAGTCAGTCCTCTTCAGACCCCGACAGCCCTCCTGGCCGCAGCTGCCTGCTTCCACTGCCCATGACACCACAGTCCTTACTGGCTCTACATCTATCTCAGATTGCATCCTCCCAATCTGCTCCGGCATGCCTCCCCAGCGTTCCTGGCTGTGTGTCACACACCAACACCTGGTGAATCCCTCCTGGAGACTTGCCTGGCAGTATGCCCCCCTGTCCTCTCCTGCTTCTGTTCAGGACACCCCTTAGGTTGTGTGGGGTTCCTGTTCAGCTCTGAGCCCCTGGCCCAAGGCCCCGCCAGACTGGGAAGCTTCCTAAAATGCCCTGACAGCCTAATACTCCATCTCCAGTTCTTCCACCCGAACAAATCTTCCCCAGCTGAGCTGACTCTAGGTATTTAAGGAGGCCTGCCCCCTGCCAATCCAAGTTGGGGATTGGTCAGGGCTCCTCAGGAAACCCCAGACAGCTTCACCTTTCTTCCCCACCTTCCTTCAACAAGCCTCTAGAAGCAGAAAGGGGGTAACCGAAAGATGAAGCTAGATGTAAGTCACCAGCCTACTCTAGGCCACTCCCAGCCCATCGATCAAAACAAACAGGCCTAGCTTTTAGCTAGACCTGCCAAAATGTACCGGCTCTTCAAAAAAACTCTATCTAGCACCCACCCTAGGTAGAGGGTGCTACCTGACCTTTGAAGAAAAGCATTTTTGGTGCGGCACGTGCTAAAAATTAAGAGTGCTCTCCTTAGACTTGCTCCTCCGTGTCTTTATGGACCTTGCTTTGTGCACTGGTGCGCAGTCATGTTAGAACAGGAAGGGACCATCCCCAAACCATTCCCACAAAGTGGGGAGCATGAAATTATCCAAAATGTCTTGGTATACTGACACCCTGGAACTTCACTGTAACTAAGGGGCTAAGCCCAACCCCTGAAGAACAACCTCACACCATAATCCCACCTCCACCAAATAATTTGGACCAATGCACAAAACAAGGTCCATAAAGACATGGATGAGTGAGCTTGAAGTGGAGGAACTTGACAGACCTCAACCTGATGGAACACCTTTGGGATGAATTAGAGCGGAGACTGCGAGCCAGGCCTTCTCGTCCAACATCAGTGCCTGACCTGACAAATGCGCTTCTGAAAGAATAGTCAAACATTCCCATAGACACACTCCTAAACCTTGTGGACAGCCTTCCCAGAAGAGTTGAAGCTGTTATAGCCTCAAAGGGTGGGCCAACTGTTTATTGAGCCCTACGGACTAAGACTGGGATGCCATTAAAGTTCCTGTGTGTGTAAAGGCAGGCGTCCCAATACTTTGTACAATATAGTGTGTGTGTGTGTATGTATATGTATATATATATATATATATATATATATATATATATATATACATACACACACCTTTTTTTATTTTGTTTTACAGCAGGGAATAGCTGCAAAAGAACTTTCAGGCATTCGGGGAGGTTTCTTTCCAGAGACACAAGAGGAAGTGAGAGGAAATCTCTCCAAAATAAGAGGAATTTTAATCTTAGTGGTCATCAGATCAAATGTCTCCACTGGGCATTTTACAGTGACAACTTTAAAGATTGAATTTCACATCACATTCCATCTCAGTGTCAATGGTCAGCAAGAAAAACACACAAGCTTTAGGATTACATAAACTTGATTCCTAACACCTCTCTATGAGATTGTATGCATTTGGAGGTGGCCTGAAGACCTTTTTAACCACTTCAGCCCCAGAAGAATTTGCCCCCTTCATGACCAGGCCATTTTCGCAGTGCAATACGGCACTGCGTCACTTTAACTGACAATTGCGTTGTTGTGCGACGCTGTACCCAAACAAAATTCCTTTTTTTTTCCCCCACAAATGGACCTTTCTTTTGTTGGTATTTGATCACCTCTGCGGTTTTTATTTTTTGCGCTATAAACAAAAAAAGACTGCCAATTTAAAAAAAAAAACAATATTTTTTACTTTCTGCTATAATACATATCCAAAAAAATATATATAAAAAAACTAATGTATTCATCAAATTAGGCCGATATTTATTCTGCTACATATTTTTGGTAAAAAAAAATCACAATAAGCGTATATTGATTGGTTTGCGCAAAAGTTATAGCGTCTACAAAATAGGGGATAGGTTTATTATATTTTATTTTGTTTAATGTTTTTACTGGTAATGGCGTCGATCTGCAGTTTTTAGTGGGACTGCGACATTTCGGCGGAAAAGTCTGACCCCAAGTGACACGTTTTGGGGACCAGTGACAGTGCTATAAAAATGCACTGATCAATGTATAAATGACACTGGCAGGGAAGGGGTTAACACTAGGGGCGATCAAGGGGTTAACTGTGTTCACTGGGTGTGTTCTACCTGTGTGGAGGCTGGGCTTGCCTGGGACAACAAAGAATTCACTGTTCCTGATCACTAGGAACAGCAGATCTCAGAGTTGTATCCTGTCAGAATGGGGATCCTCCTTATTTACATAGGCAGATCCCCATCCTGCCTCTCCTCACCGCAATCGTGGGTGGCTGGCAGACATCCAGTCTTTGGGACCCGCGGGCGCGCCCCCCGCAGTTTAACATGCACGAACCGACGTAAGGGTACGTCGGTTTGCGCAGGAGAGCTGACCTGCCGCAGTATATTTACTGTGGCTGGTCGGCAAGTGGTTAAAGTATAGGTAAAGCCAAAACCTTTACGCTTTTGTTTTACATGGAGTAGAGAACAGCTAAAAAACCTTTCAGGCATTTGGAGAGATTTTTTCTAAGGCCTGGTTCACACTGATGCGCTGTGAATTTGTTCCGTTTTTTGTCCTGTGTGAGGTGTGAATTTACCGCGATTTTACAGCGAATTTCAGGAGTTGGACATAGCTGCGATTGATATTCTAGCCAATGGAATCATAATGTAAAAAAAAAAAAAAAAAAAGGTGTTAACTTCCTGTGTACTTCCTGGTTTTTGTGAAGAGTAGTGTGGTGGAATTTGCACATATGTGAACCATTAATGCGATTCAAGAACGATTTACATTGATGTCTATGGAGACTAAATTCGCAACGCAGTAAACTCGCACAAGACCCTTTTTTTATCGCATCGCATTCGTAGAGGAATCGCAACGCATGTATGTGAACGACCGTCATTGAAAACAATGAGTTTAGGGATGACATGCGAATTTAAAATGTTTTTGATGGATCGCATTCGTTATGAACTCGCATCAGTGTGAACCGGGCCTCAGAGACACAATAGGAAGTGAGAGGAAATGTCTCACAATTTAGATTTACATAAAAAAGCTAACTGATTTTGTATCTGACTTTGTACATTGCCCCTAATTGAGTATACAAGACTTCCTTATCATGATATACATCCCATTCTAAATTCTGACCATACCATAATGGATAAGACTGACACTAAGGTAGTAGGATCTCTAAGGGATTCACCAACACGCTTGACACAGTCTCATTTTTTTTTCTGCTTGAGCTTGCTGTGTGGTGTGCAAAAACTAAACAACAAAAGTGAACAAAGAAGTGTTTTTAGGTTGTGTCTTTGGACCCCCTACCTGACTCCCCAGGGTGCAAGACTCCAAAAGGAGTAATGCACACTCAGGTCCACATAGCCAAAAGGCCCAGCAGACCCCTCTCCTCATAAGCCAAAGCCGACTAATGAGTACTAGGTGGAGGGCTCTTCAGAAGAGAGACCCCTCAAGGCAGGGGAGGAAGGAACCTTATGGCCACACATCTACCCCTAGACTTCAGGGTAGGCCCAAAGACTAACACCCTACAATTCACAGTCCAATGCCCTTGGAGCTAAACCCCTTAAGAAGTTAAGAGTTAGTTCCTATAAGTTTTAGGCTGCAACCTAACACTGATGGTGATTAAACTTTTCTAGTTTATAGCAATACACTTCAATATGTACTCCTTGCAGGGTTGCCAACCACCAGTAAATTTACTGACCGTTTGTAAAAATCAGTGATTTTTTTACAACTGCCAGTAAATATCAAGGGCTGATAATTTCATGCTGTGTTGACTTTTTGTGATAATCTCGTTTTTACGGTAATAATATCGATATTCGAGAATTCATATTGATGAGAGAAGTTTCAAGAAAGTCCATTCAGTTCTCGTGTAAAAACTCAAAAATTGATTTAATTAAAAAATTGCAAAATATTACAAGAACAATATCAAAGTATAGAATGTCATTAATAATGTATTCAATTCTTAAGATGAAGATTGAATCAGATGTGTGTCTGTGTGTAGATGTAGCAACAATGTCTTGTCATGTGTGTAGCTGTCCTTGTGGAATGAATGTCTGCCCCACAATCTGTTTGTCTGCCTTGTTACTAACTTTTTACTCCTAAAATCCAGCCCCCACCTTCTCCTAAAAAGGTTGGCTTAAAGGTTTGTTTTGTCTTATAGTTCCACAGAAAACCGCGGCAAATGGTTTTCTAACTTTCAATCTAATGCCAGATGTTGAAATACAACACCATCTCTATTCAAGTAATTCCATGGGGTTGGGCAAAACTGCTATGTGTAAAGTTTTAAACATATACAATATAAGATTCCTTTAACTTCTAAATCAAATACCAGTAGGTATATTCATTTAAAACGCAATGTTCTTATTAATATCCTAATCAAGAAATATTGTAATTATAGGATTTTTATTACAGCTTACCTGTAAAATCATTTTCTTGGAGTACATCCTGGGACACAGAGCCTTAAGTAATTACTTAATGGGTTATGGGCCACCTTCAGGTTTTGACACTGGTATACCCAATCAAGGAAGTTCACTCCCTATATAACCCCTCCTCATTCCAGGAGCACATCAGTTTTTGTAGCAAAGCAATATACCTAAATCCCAAAAGAGGGGAGGGACCTCTGTGTCCCATGATGTACTCCAAGAAAAGGATTTTACAGGTAAGCTGTAATAAAAATCCTATTTTCTTTATCGTACATCATGGGACACAGAGCCTTAAGTAATTACTTAATGGGACGTCCCATAGCAATGCTACTTGAGGGGAGGGAGAGACAACCCGCAGGGTACCCTCAGACTTGAGGACTTATACTGCTGCCTGCAGCATACTGTGCCCGAAGGCGATATCCTCATACCTCCTTACATCCACCTGATAAAATTTTTGTGAATGTATGCACTGAAGACCAAGTTGCGGCCTTACAGATCTGAGCCATGGAAGCCTGGTGGCGCACTGTCCAAGAAGCACTAAGCGCCCTGGTAAAGTGCGCCTTAACTTAAAAAGGGGGAATCTTACCCCTTAACTATAAGTTTGAATTATAACTTGCCGAATCCACTTAGCGACAGTGGATTTCGACGCTGCCTGTCCCTTTCTTAGGATGCTCTGGCAGAATACATAGGACATCAGTCTTAAGAATCTGAGCAGTTGTCTTTAAATAGATTCTCATTGCTCTCACCACATCAAGACAATGTAGTGACTTTTCTTCCCTGGAACATGGTTTTGAAAAAAACAATGGTAGGACAATATCTAGGTTCAGGTGAAAACCTGAAACCACTTTTGGCAAAAGCCTGGACGAGGGAGTAACACCACTGTCCTCATGAATAATCAAATATGGCTCTTTACAAGAAAGATCAGCCAATTCCGAAAACCTCCTTGCTGGGGATATAGCAGCCAAAATACCAGCTTCCTTGTCAGAAGGACTAAGAGAATATGCTGTATTGGTTCAAATGGCTGTTTTTGTAACACTGACAAAACTAAATTCAAGTCCCAAGGGCTTAAGGTGATTTAACTGGCGGACTAATCCGCATCACCCCTTGTATAAGACCCCGGATTAAGAATGCGGTTTTTGGAATAAAATCGATAAGGCTGAGACTTGGCCCTCAATAGTATTCAAGGCCAACTTCATCTCTATGCCTAATTGTAGAAAGGCAAGAATTCTGCCTATGATATATCTCCAAGGGTGGCAACCCTTGGATTCACACCAGGAAACATAAGCCTTCCAGACTCTATAATGTATAGTTCTGGAAGTTGGTATCCTTGTATTAATGAAAGTAGAGATAACTGACCCGGAAAGCCCACGTTTCCTCAGAATGTGGGTTTCAATAGCCAGGCCGTTAAATTTAGCGTTCGTAAAGTAGGATGGAATATTGGCCCCTGTGAGAGCAGGTTTGGCCTTAGTCGAAAGGACCATAGATCCTCCACTGCCATCTTTACGATTTCTGCCAGAATTACCGGTTTTCTTTCCAGCTTGATCCTGCAAAGAAGTCAAGGCAGCAATTGAATAGGGGGAAATGCATAGATCAGTGAAAGCTGATCCCACGGTATCACCAACGCATCTGTTCTGCATGCGAATAGATCCTTTGTTGTGGACACAAAGTTGACTAACTTTATGTTCAACTGGACGCTAGAAGATCTACGTCTGGAGTCCCCCATCTTTGACAAACAGCCTGAGAATATGTTGGGGTGAAGAAACCATTCCCCTGGGAATAACTGCTGGCGACTTAAGTAGTACGCCTGCCAATTTCATTCCCGGAATGAAGACTGCTGATAGGCACAGAATATTTCTTTCTGCCCAAGTTAGAATATAGTACACATCTCTCTGTGGTGAGAGACTCTTGGTGCCCCCTTGGCGATTGATAGAGGCCACAGCCGTGGCATTGAGGGATTGGATCCTGACAGGACAATCCCTTAACCTGGAAATCCAGGTCTTTAGAGCCAGATGCACTGCCGAATCTCTAGGATGTTGATGGGCAAGGCTCTTCCGGTTCTTGACCACTGTCCTTGGACAGTTGTCTTCTTTAGTACTGCTCCCCAGCCTAAAAGTCTGGCATCTGTTGTTACCACTTTCCAGATAACAGGTCTGAAGGATTTTCCTTTCAGCAGATTCTAGTTAGTAACCACCAATTGAGGCTTTGGGACACCCTTGTGGACAGCCGCATTGGCAAGTCCAAAGCTTGGATCGTCTTGTTAGCAGATAGAATACTGATTTGCAACAGTCTCAAATGGAACTGGGCATAGGGAACTGCTTCGAATGAAGCCACCATCCTTTCTAACAACCTCATGCAAAGGCGAATGGACGGATCTGCTTTTGACCTGACCATCCGCACCAACTCTCTTATGGAGCTGATCTTTGCCGGAGGCAAGAACACCCTTTTTCTGGGCTGTATCTATGATCAGACCCAAATACTCCAGCTTTTTTAGTGGTTTTAAGGGAGGCTTCACTAGGTTGAGAACGCAACCCAGACTTTTCCAGATAACTGGTTGTAATGCGTACACCTTACTCCGAACACCGATTGGTCTATTAGCAAAAGATTGTCTAGGTATGCCAAGACTGTTTAAGCCCTGTGGCATTGACCTAGCTAGAGGTGGGGCTAGCACTTTTGTGAACACTCGGGGTGCTGTAGCTGGCCCGAAGGGCAAGGCTATAAACTGAAATGCTGCTGTTCTACTTCGAACCGCAGAAACCTTTGGTGAGCGGGAAATATATGGACATGCAGATATGCATCCCTGATGCCGATAGGCGCCAGAAGTTTTCCTCCTTGTAGGATAGAAACTACTGACCTGATTGACTCCATAGAAAGGAGTGGATATTCAGGAACTGATTTCGATTCTTTTAGATCTAGAATGGATCTGTTGAATTTCTGCGTGGATCTGTACATATATAGGAAACGCATGAAAAAGGCAGTGAATGTTTTAAGGAACCTAAGAAAAAAGAGAACTATCAGCTGACTCTACAAGAGTTAGCTTGAAAGAGGCACGAATCATCTCTGTAAGAGATTTGTACCAGCAATTTCTCAGATTGCGAGGCTGAAAAAAGGTTCAACTCCAGTTGTCTCCTCCGCAGAGGAGTAATCAGTTTGCCTTTCTTCCTGATCACCTGAGAGTAATGCTGGCCATACACTATACAGAAAATCGGCCGAACCCCTTTTCGAAAAACGAACGTTCGACCGTGACCGCAAACGATCGGGCCATCATATAATGACCGATAATCTGTTCAGTGGACATGAATAAATAATTTTGTGTTCGTTTTTTTACATATACCTAGTGCAGGCAGTTCGGACGGGAAACACATTAACCTTGCAATTTATCGTACGTTCGGCAGAAATTTTCCAAACATGCCGTTCGTTTTTTTTCCACAAAAACGTCACAAACGATTATCGATTTGTACCCACTAACTTGCCGAAAAACGAACGAAGTGTCCATACGAACGATTTTTCGGCCGATTTTTCGTATAGTGTATGGCCAGCATAACCCTTCATCCTCTACCCACTGTTTCCTTGATAAGGGATCTAAGGTGGGGGAGGGGGATCTAACACGCTTTCTATCCTTGGATAGCAGATGCGGTTAAAGTCGCTAATTTTCCTTCTAGGCCCTGCAGGGTGGAGGAAAAACGCATTTTCAATCAATCATTCAGGGGCTGAATGTTTTCTCCTCTTAAAGTCTGATGGTGGAGGCCGTCACCACTGCCTAGAGGCAGCTGCCCCTGGCACAGGGGAAGGAGTCAGTTTAAATAAAAGGACGTTTATACCTTCTTTTGGACAAAAGAGTACCTTTCCTGCTAGAAATCATTTGGATGTATTTCACCAAATCTTCCCCAATGAAAACGGAAACTAGTCAGAAGCCTTTTTGCAAGATGCTTCAGCTGACCAACTCTTCAACCACAGGGTCCTACGCATGCGTTTTAGCACAAGCGCAAGGCAGGACGCTTGGTGGATAGAGTCTTTTATGGCATCTATGGCAAAACCTAGCGCCTTTGGTAGGAGGATTTTAACAAAAAATTCCAACTTCTTATCTGTTGGATCCTTAAGCATTTGTGCATCATTATTGATGCTGGAAATCGCAGCATCTACTGCTGGTACTTTCTATTCTTTGTGAATTTTTCCTCCATGATAGACAACTTCTTTGGAGGGAAAAAATGCTTATCCGGATGATCCCATTCAGCATAAATAAGCCCTTCTAGAACTGCATGAAAAAGGCTGTAAAGGTTTTATTTTATTTTTTTTTTTTTTTAAACCCAAGGAAGGGACCGAACTTTCAGCTGACTCTGTTACGAGTAGCATAAAAAGTGGAATGAACCATCTATCTATCTAAGAGTTTGTACCATCAATCTGTCAGATTGCGAGGTTGCATAAGGTTCATCAACTGTTGTTTCCTCTGCAGAGGAAAATTCGGCTTGTTTTTTCCTGTGATCACCTGAGGGTAATACCCCATCCTGTGCCCACTGTTTCCTTGGAAAAAGGGGTTTAAGGTGGGGGAGGGGGATCTAGCACGCTTCCTATCCTTTTGGATGGAGGATGCGATTAAAGCTGCTAATCTTCCTTCTAAGCCCTGCAGGGCAGAGGAAAATGCATTTTCAGTCACGTATACAGGGGCTGAAGTGTGAGAAGCAGTTGCACCACAAATTGCTTCCAATGACTCACCCTGGCTTGCCATGTCAGGTATCTCTGGAGAGGATGACAGTGTGGAGGCATGTCTGTTCCCAGCTCCTAGGGGTGGAATCCTTGGTACCTTTGTGGTAGCTCTGGAAGTCTTAGTGCTAAGCACAAAAGCAGAGGCACTTTAAGAAAAAAATTATGGTATTTGCTAAACAATAGTTTTAGCAAAAAACAATGTCACCATAAGGATTAGCCCTTTGATGCTGAGTAACCATAATATTTCCTGTACTGAAAATGCCTGCTTACACACCTTTACATGCCCAGTGCTCCTGTGTCCCTTAGTGTGACAGACTTCTGTCTTCAGCATATGAACTGAGAGCATCTGTGTTAAGCTTCAGGTGAGCCCCTGATTAGGCGTCCTCAGCGTCTTCCACCCTAGTGTATGCACTGTGTGCTCCATGTGGACGTGACGCCGCCTATCTGTGAGTCACGCCCCTCTGCAATACCCGCCCCCTCCTTGTTTTAAAAAATAACACTAATCCACGCATGCGGGCGGCATTTGGGTCTGCAGATGCAGACCCGAAGGGGAGGAGGCGGCGCCATGATGGACGCCAGACTTTGAGTCTGCAATGCTATACAGGGGCTGAATGCCTGTCCAGGCTCAACAAGGGCAAGTCTGATAATACAAACAGTGGAAGCTGTTACTGCACCTCTCCAGGAGGGGATAGGGAGGGGTATTTATGTAAGCAGTGTTTGTTACGCTCCCAGTTTTAAAGGAAGACTTCACCTTATACAAAAAAAATCCAAATGGCTGTTTTTGTATGTTCATAAACTACTGCTGTACCCCCTTTAGATCCCTAAGAAGAGGAACATTATCTGTTCAATTAAGAACCCCCCTCTGGCTGTTGGGACCACACCTACTGCTATAGCCGGACACAGAGCTGCTGAAAAAGGCATCGTGCAAGGTAAGTGTAATATACTCCCTCTAGAGGAGACATTTTTAAAGGCATACAGAGTTTTATATTTATATATATATATATATATATATATATATAATATATATATACATATACACACACACACACGGGAGAAAAAGCATAGGTGGACTTTTTACAGCTCCTAGGCTTCTCCCCTTAACTTATCCTCGCTGCAGGATACTGCTATAATAGCAGATCCAAACTTCACTCATCACGGCGGGCAGCGTAGTTAAACCTTCAAAGACCGAGTCCCTTTTAATAGGGGTTCCACTCCTTTGGACCTGTATAGCACCCCTCAGGACAACTTTAAATAATGTAACAAGACCAAAAAGAGTCCTGGTTCCTAGGGTCCAGCCCTCAAAGAGAAGCGTTACAGGCAAAACCTTGTTCTTCTATGCAAGCCCAGGTACCATCCTGTGGCCGCAGTGGCGTGGATGGATCCGGTTGTGGAGGTTTTTTAAATCCAGCATGAATCCCTCCTGGAGCTCCTCAGAGCACATCTTCACTCGTGACCAACACCTTAGACACTGGCGAAAAAACTGATGTGCTCCTGGAAGGAGGCGGGGTTATATAGGGAGTGAACTTCCTAGATTGGGTATACCAGTGTCAACACCTGAAGGTGGCCCATAACCCATTAAGAAATTACTTAAGGCTCTGTGTCCTGTGATTTACGATAAAGAAATAAAGGACTTATCTCTTAACTAACACGTTGAACTTTTACATCTTAAAGTATGTGAATCCTTCCTTTTCACAGATGGGGGAAGGTGATAGCTCAGCTCACTCTTAATTACTGCTATATATGGGCTCTAATAAGAAATGCTTATGAGCTTATAACAGCATATACTTTCACGAGTATAAAGATCTTATATAATTTCACTTTTTCCATACATAGAAGAGATATAAATATAAATATTAATTTAAATCAATTATTCTGTAAAGATCTCATCCGTTCATAAATATTAATACTTTTTAAGTGTAAATCAAGCAAATTACTTTGGGGTATTGTCAGTGTTTCCATATCATGTTTATACTGTTCAAATATTCACTGTGTTAGTTTTCAATAGGAGTTCTGTAATATCTCAGGTTGGCAGTAAAATCCGTGCTCCGCCAGTAAATTTTCTATGTTTTGTCAGTAAAAAATGCTGCGGGGGGGTTGGCAACCCTGACTCCTTGGCCTACAGTAATACTGCTCATCTTAGTGAATGTTATCACTCTCAGTGCAGAAGGCACTGATATGATCTAGCAGGCAACTTGTAAGCATGTGACTTCACAATGCATTCAACAAAGAAAGTGGAACCTCTCCCTTCATCTCAAACTCCTCTCTGTTCAAGACCTGGAAGTTAAGCCTACGGTATAACGCAGGGTCGATATTCCGGCAGCCCCGGGAGGCCTCGAATATTTTGACGAGCACAGGGGCCAATGGCTCAAAACCTGCTGTATCTGCAAGCCATTGCTTGTACTCCCACTGGTTCTCTGCAAGGCGGTGAAGATATTTCAAAGGTATCCCAGAATTCTGGGTTTTTAAGACTTCTTCACGGCTTTCTAAAAGCATTTCCTCTGGAGGAGGCAGCTGGCATTTACCCTCCAGTACAGACAGGAAAAACTGTGCCTGGCAATGAAACAATGGGAAAGGGATCACAATTTTAACAGCTCCAATGAAGCCCAGAGTAGGGAAGCGAGCATGAAAGAGATGCTTGTAGAGTGGAGGGAGATGACCCTGTTCCCCATTAGTTCCCACAATGTCTTCATCCTCCAACAAGTCCACTTTAGGAAGGACCGATTTCACATTAAGTTTCTCAGATGCTAGTTCTTCAAGTTTATCCACATTTTTTCTTGTCAACTTCTCTCTCTGGCCTGTCTTCTGGTTGACCATTACTCCATTGCCAGTCAACAAGAATGGGTAGTTATATTTATAACCGGTACAGAAAATCATAGTGTCTGCCATAATTTCTGTTCCATCTTCACAAATAAAACTAGTGGAGGTAGCCCGAACTACTGGAGGCACCAAGGAGATGTTTTCTGGTAGGGTCCACTGTAGAGAAGGACCTCGGTGGCTCAGACTGACAAGCTTAGCATGTGAAGACAGCTCCAGGGCAATATCAATTCCAGATGGTCCTGCACCCAGGAGGACAACTGAGCGGGAAGAGAAGACCTCTGGGTAGCGGTAATAATGGCTGTGCAACACTTCACCTGGAAGAGGTGTGGAAACGACTTAGCCACTGGCCTCACAATAAAACTCTATTTTAATTCATACACAGTAGTGCACATCATGCAGTGCCTCACAAATGTAAATGTATTTTATTGGGATTTTATGTGATAGACCAACACAAAGTGGCACATCATTGTGAAGTTGAAGGAAAATGATAAATGGGTTTCGAAATGTTTTCCAAATATGTAAAAAGTGTGGTGTGCATTTGTATTCAGTCCCCCTGAGTCAACTGTTTGTAGAACCACCTTTTGCTCCAATTACAGCTGCAAGTCTTTTTGGGGATGTCTCTACCAGCTTTGCACATCTAGAGAGTGAAATTTTTGTACATTGTTTGCAAATTAGCTCAAGCTCTGTCAGATTGGATGGAGAGTGTCTGTGAACAGAAATTTTCAAGTCTTGCCACAGATTCTCAATTGGATTTAGGTCTGGACTTTGACTGGGCCATTCTAACACATGAATATGCTTTGATCTAAATTCTAAACCATTCCATTGTAGCTCTGGCTGTATGTTTTGGGTCGTTGTCCTGCTGGAAGGTGAACCTCCACCCCAGTCTCAAGTTTTTTGCAAACTCTAACAGGTTTTCTTTTAAAACTGTATTTGGCTCCATCCATCTTCCCATCAACTCTGACCAGCTTCCCTGCTGAAGAAAAGCATCCCTGCAACATGATGCTGCCACCACCATGTTTCACGGTGGGGATGGTGTGTTCAGGGTGATGTGCAGTGTTAGTTTTCCGCCACATATAGCGTTTTGCTTCTGGGCCAAAGGTTTGGGGACATCCACCCCCTCCAGCCGCTATCCGATGCTTTTCTGGGCTCTGCCGTGCCATCAGGGACCCAGAGAAAGAATTGGCTGCCGCCGGATGACGACCATAGAGCTGTCCGGTGACCAGATGGTCACCGGTCATCTCTATGACCATCGGAGGCTCGGGCGCGTCGTTATGACGTCACGTCCGGGCCGTGGTTGTAAACAAAGCCGTGATCGTGGCTGATAAGCATGAGATCGTGGATTTTTTTTTCGATCTCATGCTTTCCAGCTTGGAGGAGAGGTCCTTTTGACCCCGCATCTCTCCATAAAGAGGACCTGTCACAAACCATTCCTATTACAAGGGATGTTTACATTCCTTGTAATAGGAATAAAAGTGATAAAAAAAAATGTAAAAGAAAGTGTAAAAATAAAAAAAATAAAGTAAAAAATAAAAAATAAAATGTAAAAGAAAGTGTAAAAATAAAAAAAATAAAGAAAAAAAAAAAAATAAAGAAAAAAAAAAGTAAAACGCCCCTGTCCCCGGTAGCTCGCACTCAGAAGCAAACGCACGCGTAAGTCCCCAAAAAAAAAGTGTTTTGAAAAATTGTTGCGCAAAAATTGTTGCACAATGACTACCATTTTATTCCCTAGGGTGTCTGCTAAAAAAACATATATAATGTTTAGGGTTCTGAGTAATTTTCTAGCAAAAAAATTATGATTTTTACATATAGAAGAGGAGTGCCAGAATAGGCCCGGTATGGAAGTGGTTAAATTTGTCCACAACTTTATCCCTGACCTGTCTGGTGTGTTCCTTGGCCTTCATGATGCTGTTTGTTCACTAAGGTTCTCTAACAAACCTCTGAGGGCTTCACAGAACAGCTGTATTTATACTGAGATTAAATGACACACAGGTGGACTCTATTTACTAATTAGGTGACTTCTGAAGTCAATTGGTTCCACTAGATTTAAGTTAGGGGTATCAGAGTAAAGGGGGCTGAATACAAATGCATGCCACACTTTTCACACATTTATTTGTAAAAAAATTTGAAAACCATTTATCATTTTCCTTCCACTTCACAATTATGTGCCACTTTGTGTTGGTCTATCACATAAAATCCCAATAAAATACATTTACGTTTTTGGTTGTAACATTGCAAAGTGTGGAAAATTTCAAGGGGTATGAATACTTTTTCAAGGCACTGTAGCTATACAATGAAGTCTGCTATTTAACCACTTCAGTACCGGGCATTTTCACCCCCTTCCTGCCCAGGCCAATTTTCAGTTTTCAGCGTTGTCGCATTTTGAATGACAATTGCGCGGTCATGCAACACTGTACCCAAATTAAATTTTTATAATTTTTCCCCCCACAAATAGAGCTTTCTTTTGGTGGTATTTGATCACCTCTGCGTTTTTTATTTTTTGCGCTATAAACAAAAGAAAAGTGACAAGTTTGAAAAAAAACACAATATTTTTTACTTTTTGCTATAATAAATATCCCAATTTAAAAAAAATAAATAAAAAAATGTTTCCTCAGTTTAGGCCAGTATGTATTCCTCTACATATTTTTGGTAAAAAAAAAAAAAAAATCGCAATAAGCGTATATTGATTGGTTTGCGCAAAAGTTAAAGCATTTTTATTATTTTTACTAGTAATGGCGGCGATCTGCGATTTTTATCGTGACTGTGACATTGCAGCGGACAGACCGGACACTTTTGACACTATTTTGGGACCATTGTCATTTATACAGTGATCAGTGCTATAAAAATGCACCGATTACTGTATAAATGTCACTGGCAGGGAAGGGGTTAACACTAGGGGGCGATCAAGGGGTTAAATGTGTTACCTAGGGAGTGATTCTAACTGTAGGGGGAGGGGACTCACAAGGGGAGGAGACCGATCAGTGTTCCTCTGTACTGGGAACACACGATCCGTCTCTTCTCCCCGACAGGACGTGGATCTGTGTGTTTACACACACAGATCCACGGCTCTGCTACCGGCAATCGCGGGTGCCCGGCGGACATCGCGGCCGTCGGGCACGCGCACTGGCTCCTGAGTGACGCAGCGGGCGCGCACGAGCCCCCCTAGAAGGCCGGGAAGCCCAAGACGTAGTTTAAGGTTAAACCTCTTTTCTTCTAATTTTAATGAATGGCCACGAGTCTTGTTAAACTCCCTTCTGCAAAAAAGTTTTATCCCTATTGTGGAGTCACCAGTCTGGTATTTATAAATTGAAATCATATCCCCTCTCAAGCGTCTCTTTTCCAGAGAGAATAAGTTCAGTGCTCGCAACCTTTCCTCATAACTAATATCCTCCAGACCCTTTATTAGCTTTGTTGCCCTTCTTTGTACTCGCTCCATTTCCAGTACATCCTTCCTGAGGACTGGTGCCCAGAACTGGACAGCATACTCCAGGTGCGGCCGGACCAGAGTCTTGTAGAGCGGGAGAATTATCGTTTTATCTCTGGAGTTGATCCCCTTTTTAATGCCAATATTCTGTTTGCTTTGTTAGCAGCAGCTTGGCATTGCATGCCATTGCTGAGCCTATCATCTACTAGGACCCCCAGGTCCTTTTTCATCCTAGATTCCCCCAGAGGTTCTCCCCCCAGTCCTGTTTTTTTTGTTGGGGGAAATCACGGGGACAGCAGGGAAGAGAAGTCAGAGAAAATCCCCCCAATGAGCAGAGAGCTATAAAGACTTGAAATTCTGAGTTTGAACTATTTCATCTTCTAAACTTTGAAATCAGTTTACCATAATAAACTGCTTTATTTCACCAACTATCCCTGTCCTAGAACCTGATCATTTGAGAATTTGATTTTCTCACCTTGAAACTGCTCCAACCCTTCAATGTCTGGCACAACTGGATCGGAGTAGTGTCTACAGAACAAAAGAAAAAGAAGGTGTCAGATTTACTGAGTAATGCATTTTTTTAAAATTTTGGATAGTGTAGGCAGTGGTTAAAGGCGATCTTAAGGCTCCCTATTACCCCCACCACCCCCTCTAACTGATCACTGGTATTATATAAAAAAAAATCTAAATGCCCCCTTTTTTTTTTAACACCTAAAGCCATGGTCACATGATGTCCCAAGTCTTCTCACTCTTTACAGGAGATAGGATCCTTCATTGGGTGTCCATGTCACCACCTGCTTGATATGGACACTTCCCATTAGCTGTCCAGTGGTGGGGTCCTCTCAGAATCCAGAAGATGAGTTCACAGTGGTAACGCCAATGTCAGGAGACTGACAGGTAATTACTCAGCAATGGTAGGGGCTACTTTTGGATGTATGAGCACTCTCCAGGAGCACTATGAACCTTTTCTATCTGCCCCACTCCCAGCTACCTAGGCAAGAATGATATCTTCTCTTCGTCAAAGCCTCCTGGGGTATCAACGTCATATTCCCTTCCCCAGGAGGTTTCAAGGAGTAGAGACAAACAGTGACCAGGGGGAGCTGGTGCGCATCATCAGGGGCCAGCTTCCTGAACCCAGAAAAGGCAGTCAGGTTCCTGATGAAGTCACAAAAGAAGATGGACGGTGGGAACTGGGCCGTTGCACCTGAGCAATTGAGTTCAGCATGATTCGTTGGATAGGTGAGTATGTGAATCCAGGATAAACCTGTATAGCAGATAAGGGGGAATATAGAAAAAAAAAGTCTGGGAGGTGTGGGAGGGAGCAGCGTGGTGCGGCAGAAGAAAACACTCAAAGTCACAGTGCAGAGTAACAGAAATATATTGTAACTGAAGTTCAGCAATACAGAACAGTCCTGGTGGGAAGGCAACCCAACCGGGAGCCCTCACGTGTGTCAGTAGAAGTAGGTCTTAGGTGTGCCGATGTTTGTCTTGAGGGATGGAATGTGGCCTGGCTGGTTCATACCCAAGTGAGGAAGCTTCCAGATAGGATGGCATGTCCCTGCACTTTCCCTACTCCTCTGGAACCTTTTCCTGATGCTAAGCACTTTCCCTGCCAGACGGGTGACCTGCCCCTACTCTAGCCACAGGCACAGGAGCCAGGGTCTTAAATAGACTCTGAGAGAAAAGGGAAAAAGGGGGGCACCAGCCTTGTGCATTATCTTTTAAAATTATTTATTGAATAAAATGGTAAAAAAGAAACAACTCACAAGCAATTGTAGAGGAAGGCACAACGTGAAAGTGCACCGACTGACAGCATGCAACCTAGGATGAGCGATACCTTCCAAGGGTCGTGGAGGAACGCACAAGCATCACTACCAGCTGACGCGTTTCGAAGGGGACAGCCCTTCTTCATCAGAGCTTAGCAGTGAACTCCCCAGGGGACTGCTGAAGGAGAGTTCACTGCTAAGCTCGGATGAAGAAGGGATGTCCCCTTCGAAACGCGTCAGCTGGTAGTGATGCTTGTGCGTTCCTCCACGACCCTTGGAAGGTATCGCTCATCCTAGGTTGCATACTGTCAGTCTGTGCACTTTCACGTTGTGCCTTCCTCTACAATTGCTTGTGAGTTGTTTCTTTTTTACCATTTAATTCAATAAATAATTTTAAAAGATAATGCACAAGGCTGGTGCGCCCCTTTTTCCCTTTTCTCTCGTTGTTTACTAGGATTCCCGTCCTTGAGGGCAGCAAGGCCTGTGTTGTTGTACTATTCGTATGGTGATCCACTTGTGCGCAGGAGTCGTTTTTTCTTCTCTTAAAGCGGAGTTCCACCCTAAAGTGGAACTTCCGCTCATCGGATTCCTCCCCCCCTCCGGTGTCACAATTGGCACCTTTCAGGGGGGAGGGGGGTGCAGATACCTGTATAATACAGGTATCTGCACCTACTTCCGGGAAAAGCTAGCCGCAGCTAGCCGCAAAACCCCCGCCCACCCCCGTAGTGTTGTGGGAAATACACAGTTCCCACAACACAACGGGGACCAGTGTAGACGCGCAGCGCGACTCGTGCATGCGCAGTAGGGAACCCGGGCAGTGAAGCCGCAACGCTTCACTTCCTGATTCCCTCAGGGAGAATGGCGGCGGCAGCACCCGAGGAACGAGGGACGGTTCGGTCTCGGGTGCCGACATCGCTGGACCCCGGGACAGGTAAGTGTCCTTATTTTAAAGGTCAGCAGCTGCAGTATTTGCAGCTGCTGACATCTAAAAAAAATTTTTTCGCAAAACTCCGCTTTAAATAGACTCTGTCTGACCCAAGATGGCCACCAAAGTCACATGGGGTGCTGGCATCCAATCAGATAGCTGACCCTGTGACCCAAGAAACCATAGAGGAACTAAGTTCCTCTTGACTTCCTCTCACTCCGCAATAACACTGTGGTTGAGCACCAACTGCAGTGGAGGAAACAGACTGCACCTGCCTTCAGGGGGCTGAGTGAAATTCCTCTTTAAGTACTTAAATGTACACTGACTGTACACAAATGAGGGCACTAAATGATATAGAGCTTGGGTGATTCATCAGTGACAAGCATGAATAGGCACTTAGTCTTTCTGAAGTGAAGAGAAAAGAGAGATGAGAAATCCAGACCTAGATTTGGACATCTAGAGGACTTCTGTTTCTTACCCCACACAGACCATGATGGCATCAAACCGTTCTGTCACAAGATCACCATTGTCCAGAGTTTGGAAGGTCACATCCCAGGAAACCTCTGAGTTCTTCCCTTCCCCTAGTACAGGAATGACCGACACCACCTGGGTATTAAACTGCAAAGCACAAAAGGACAGAGGCTTAAAGAGCGTCCAGACCGAAAACCAAATAGTCATACATTGCAGCTGTAGATGTGAGGGCCACATTCGTTTTTAGATTTTCTTTTTTAAATTACACACTCAGTCCTAGGGTGACTACATTCAATCACTCCGTCTGTACAGGAGTAATGGTGTCACCCTTAGGTGGGTCTTTTCTTTTTATGCGTTCACCAAAATAAAGCTTCAGTTGGTTTTGATATGTAGCGTTGTACAATTCAACATTTGGTAGCCTCTTGAAGTTCTTGTAGTCCACAGAAGAACAGGATAAATAACCCCCATAACTTGTGTCTTTACTATTTTATTCTATATCCTTTTTTGGGGGGGGGGGGGGGGGTTTGGATAGTGTGTGGAAGGATTCAAATGGCTGTAAGGTTTCGATTGCCGTTTGTGTCCCATGTATGGAGAATGTTTCCACCCCATTTGTCCTGGTAGCCAGTGTCACCAGGGCAGAAAGTGATGGAAAACACAAAATCTTACTAATATCACCGGAACAGAAAGTCAGGAGGAAACTTTTAATAGGGACACCTCTTAGACAATAATCTAAAGCAATGATCTAAAGAAACTATCTGCAATAGTAGATTTTCAAATAAAAAATTCTCATGAAAATGCAGAAGAAAATTCTCAGTGCATTCAACAACTTGATGAATGTCATTCGAAAGTAGCTCATATATTCGCTTGCGTCTCGATTTCGATTTTGGAATGAATAAACTTTACCAAATGAAAATCTTTAAATAAAGAATTCTTCAAAATAAGGCTTCTAAAGCCACACAAAATATTAAAACGGTATCAACCACTTGACCTCTGGAAGATTTACCCCCCCCCCCCCCCCCCATGACCAGGCCATTTTCTGTGATACGGCACTGTGTTACTTTAACTGACAATTGCGCGGCCATGTAACACTGTACACAAATACAATTTATGTCCTTTTCCCCCCACAAATAGAGCTTTCTTTTGGTGGTATTTGATCACCTCTGCGTTTTTTTTTAAAAAAGACCGACAATTTTGAAAAAAAATAATAATATTTTTACTTTCTGCTATAAAACATATCAAGTAAAAAAAAAATTTAAAAATCGAATTTCTTCATAAATTTTGGCCAATATGTATTCTGCTACATGTTTTTGGTAAAAAAAAATCCCAATCCATGTATATTGATTGGTTTGAGCAATGGTTATAGCATCTAAAAACTAGGGGATATACTGTATACTGGAATTTGTATTTATTTAATTTTTTTTTTATACTAGTAATGGGCAAAATGTGTTCTGGTCTGATGAAACCAAGGTTGAACTTTTTGGACATAATTCCAAAACATATGTTGGGCGCAAAAACAACACTGCACACCACCAAAAGAACACCATACCAACAGTGAAGCATGGTGGTGGCAGCATCATGCTTTGGGGCTGTTTTTAATCAAGGTAGAGGGAATTATAAACAGTTCCAAATACCAGTCAATATTGGCACAACATCTTCAGGCTTCTGCTAGAAAACTGAACATGAAGAGGAACTTCATCTTTCAGCATGACAACGACCCAAAAGCATACATCCAAATCAACAAAGGAATGGCTTCACCAGAAGAAGATTAAAGTTTTGGAATGTCCCAGCCAGAGCTCAGACCTGAGTCCCATTGAAAATCTGTGGGGTGATCTGAAGAGGGCTGTGCACAGGAGATGCCCTCGCAATCTGACAGATTTGGAGTGTTTTTGCAAAGAAGAGTGGGCAAATATTGCCAATCAAGATATGACATGCTGATAGACTCATACCCAAAAAAGACTGAGTGCTGTAATAAAATCAAAAGGGGCTTCAACAAAGTATTAGTTTAAGGGTGTGCACACCATATTTTTATTTTATTTTTTATTTTTACTTCCCCCCACCTAAAAGATTTTAGTTTGTTGTTCAACTGAGTTGTACAGTTCATAAGTTAAATTAAAGTGGAAAAAGTTCTGAAATTATTTATCTTTGTCTCCATTTTTTTACATCACAGAAACCTGACATTTTAGCAGGGCATGTGTAGACTTTTTATATCCACCGTATTTTTCAGGAGAAATTCAATTCTGCTTAGGCACAAATAATGTTTCTAGATGTTCCCTATAACATAGCAATTCCTAGGTGATTCCCCTTTTCTTCCTCTATTGGCAACACAACAGAAAGTGGAAAGAAAACTTTCCATAGCCCCCCTCTTAAACAACTGTCACTAGGTGTCCCCATTGGACGATTTCCCCTCACCTCCTGTGTTGATGACAATTGTAATATTTTGGAACTCCCATCACTTTCTGTCCCAGTAAGAATGGTGACCAGGATAAACAATTCTCCTCAGTGGATCCACAAACAGCAATACAATTGACAGGGTTTCTAACCCTTCCAATGAAAATGATTGAACAACAAAGGTTTTGGTTATAGGTACTGTACACATGACGACATACCTGAACCCTGCTCTGTATTTTTTATAGGTACACATCAATGACAACATACCTGAACACTGATCCATATTTACTATAACTACAGTGCCTTGCAAAAAGTATTCACCCCCTTGGCTTTTTACCTATTTTGTTACATCACAGCCTTTAGTTCAATGTTTTTTTTAAAATCTGAATTATATGTGATGGATCAGAACACAATAGCCTAAGTTGGTGAAATAAAATTAGAAAAATATATACATAAAACTATTTTTCAGAAATAAAAAACTGATAATTGGCATGTGCGTATGTATTCACTCCCTTTGTCATGAAGCCCATAAAAAGCTCTGGTGCAACCAATTACCTTCAGAAGTCACATAATTAGTGAAATGATGTCCACCTGTGTGCAATCTATGTGTCACATGATCTGTCATTACATATACACACCTTTTTGAAAGGCCCCAGAGGCTGCAACACCTAAGCAAGAGGCACCACTAACCAAACACTGCCATGAAGACCAAGGAACTCTCCAAACAAGTAAGGGACAATGTTGTTGAGAAGTCAGGGTTAGGTTATAAAAAAATATCAAAATCTTTGATGATCCCTAGGAGCACCATCAAATCTATCATAACCAAATGGAAAGAACATGGCACAACAGCAAACCTGCCAAGAGACCACCGCACACCAAAACTCACGGACTTGGCAAGGAGGGCATTAATCAGAGGGGCAGCACAGAGACCTAAGGTAACCCTGGAGGAGCTGCAGAGTTCCACAGCAGAGACTGGAGTATCTGTACATAGGACGACAATAAGCCATAGAGTTGGGCTTTATGGCAGAGTGGCCAGAAGAAAGCCATTACTTTCAGCAAAAAACAAAATGGCACGTTTTGAGTTTGCGAAAAGGCATGTGGGAGACTCCCAAAATGTATGGAGGAAGGTGCTCTGGTCTGATGAGACTAAAATTGAACTTTTTGGCCATCAAAGAAAACGCTATGTCTGGCGCAAACCCAACACATCACATCACCCAAAGAACACCATCCCCACAGTGAAACATGGTGGTGGCAGCATCATGCTGTGGGGATGTTTTTCAGCAGTCAGGACTGGGAAACTGGTCAGAGTTGAGGGAAAGATGGATGGTGCTAAATACAGGGATATTCTTGAGCAAAACATGTACCACTCTGTGTGTGATTTGAGGCTAGGATGGAGGTTCACCTTCCAGCAGGACAATGACCCCAAACACACTGCTAAAGCAACACTTGAGTGGTTTAAGGGGAAACATGTTATGCCCCGTACACACGGTCGGATTTTCCGACGGAAAATGTGTGATAGGACCTTGTTGTCGGAAATTACGACCGTGTGTAGGCTCCATCACACATTTTCCATCAGATTTTCCGACACACAAAGTTTGAGAGCGGGCTATAAAATTTTCCGACAACAAAATCCGTTGTCGGAATTTCCGATCGCGTGTATGCAAGACAAGTTTGAGCCAACATCCATCGGAAAAAATCCTAGGATTTTGTTGTCGGAATGTCCGATCAATGTCCGACCGTGTGTACGGGGCATAAATGTGTTGGAATGGCCTAGTCAAAGCCCAGTCCTCAATCCAATAGAAAATTTGTGGTCAGACTTAACCACTTCAGCCCCGGAAGGATTTACCCCCTTCCTGACCAGAGCACTTTTTACAATTTGGCACTGCGTCGCTTTAACTGCTAATTGCGCGGTCATGCAATGGTGTACCCAAACGAAATTTGCGTCCTTTTCTTCCCACAAATAGAGCTTTCTTTTGATGGTATTTGATCACCTCTGCCATTTTTATTTTTTGCGCTATAAACGGAAAAAGACCGAAAATTTTGAAAAAAAATGATATTTTCTACTTTTTGTTATAAAAAAAATCCAATAAACTCAATTTTAGTCATACATTTAGGCCAAAATGTATTCGGCCACATGTCTTTGGTAAAAAAAAAGTCAATAAGCGTATATTTATTGGTTTGCGCAAAAGTTATAGCGCCTACAAACTAGGGTACATTTTCTGGAATTTACACAGCTTTTAGTTTATGACTGCCTATGTCATTTCTTGAGGTGCTAAAATGGCAGGGCAGTACAAAACCCCCCCAAATGACCCCATTTTGGAAAGTAGACACCCCAAGGAAATTGCTGAGAGGCATGTTGAACCCATTGAATATTTATTTTTTTTGTCCCAGGTGATTGAATAATGACAAAAAAAAAAAAAAAATTTACAAAAAGTTGTCACTAAATGATATATTGCTCACACAGGCCATGGGCATATGTGGAATTGCACCCCAAAATACATTCAGCTGCTTCTCCTGAGTACGGGGATACCACATGTGTGGGACTTTTTGGGAGCCTAGCCGCGTATGGGGCCCCGAAAACCAAGCACCGCCTTCAGGATTTCTAAGGGCATAGATTTTTGATTACACTCCTCACTACCTATCACAGTTTTGAAGGCCATAAAATGCCAAGATGGCACAAAACACCCCCAAATGACCCCATTTTGGAAAGTAGACACCCAAAGCTATTTGCTGAGAGGTATGTTGAGTCCATGGAATATTTTATTTTTTGACACAAGTTGTGGGAATGTGACAATTTTTTTTTTTGCACAAAGTTGTCACTAAATGATATATTGCTCACACAGGCCATGGGCATATGTGGAATTGCACCCCAAAATACATTCTGATGATTCTCCTGAGTATGGGGATACCACATGTGTGGGACTTTTTGGGAGCTAGCCGCGTACGGGGCCCCGAAAACCAATCACCGCCTTTAGGATTTCTAAGGGCATAAATTTTTTATTTCACTCCTCACTACCTATCAGAGTTTTGAAGGCCATAAAATGCCAAGATGGCACAAAACCCCCCAAATGACCCCATTTTGGAAAGTAGACACCCCAAGCTATTTGCTGAGAGGCATGTTGAGTCCATGGAATATTTTATATTTTGACACAAGTTGCTGGAAAGTGACAATTTTTTTTTTTTTTTTTTTTGCACAAAGTTGTCACTAAATGATATATTGCTCAAACATGCCATGGGCATATGTGGAATTGCACCCCAAAATATATTCTGCTGCTTCTCCTGAGTACGGGGATACCACATGTGTGGGACTTTTTGGGAGCCTAGCTGCGTACGGGGCCCCGAAAACCAAGCACCGCCTTCAGGATTTCTAAGGGCATAAATTTTTGATTTCACTTCTCACTACCTATCACAGTTTTGAAGGCCATAAAATGCCAAGATGGCACAAAACCCCCCCAAATGACCCCATTTTGGAAAGTAGACACCCCAAGCTATTTGCTGAGAGGCATGTTGAGTCCATGGAATATTTTATTTTTTGACACAAGTTGCGGGAATGTGAGAATTTTTTTTTTTTTTGCACAAAGTTGTCACTAAATGATATATTGCTCACACAGGCCATGGGCATATGTGGAATTGCACCCCAAAATACATTCTGCTGATTCTCCTGAGTACGGGGATACCACATGTGTGGGACTTTTTGGGAGCCTAGCTGCGTACGGGGCCCCGAAAACCCAGCACCGCCTTCAGGATTTCTAAGGGCGTAAAGTTGTAATTTCACTCCCCACTACCTATCACATTTTTGAAGGCCATAAAATGCCCAGATGGCACAAACCCCCCCCCAATTGACCCCATTTTGGAAAGTAGACACCCCAAGCTATTTGCTGAGAGGCATGTTGAGTCCATGGAATATTTTATATTTTGACACAAGTTGCGGGAAAGTGACAATTTTTTTTTTTTGCACAAAGTTGTCACTAAATGATATATTGTTCAAACATGCCATGGGCATATGTGGAATTACACCCCAAAATATATTCTGCTGCTTCTCCTGAGTACGGGGATACCACATGTGTGGGACTTTTTGGGAGCCTAGCCGCGCACGGGGCCCCGAAAACCAAGCACCGCCTTCAGGATTTCTAAGGGCATACATTTTTGATTTTACTCCTCACTACCTATCACACTTTTGAAGGCCATAAAATGCCAAGATGGCACAAAACCCCCCCAAATGACCCCATTTTGGAAAGTAGACACCCCAAGCTATTTGCTGAGAGGCATGGTGAGTATTTTGCAGCTCTCATTTGTTTTTGAAAATGAAGAAAGGCAAGAAAAACGTATATTTTTTTTTTCTTTTTTCAATTTTCAAAACTTTGTGACAAAAAGTGAGGTCTGCAAAATACTCACTATACCGCTCAGCAAATAGCTTTGGGTGTCTATTTTCCAAAATGGGGTCATTTGGGGGGGGGTTGTGCCATCTGGGCATTCCATGGCCTCCGAAACTGTGATAGGCAGTGAAGAGTGAAATCAAAAATTCACGCCCTTAGAAAGCCTGAAGGCGGGGCTTGGGTTTCGGGGTCCCGTACGCGGCTAGGCTCCCAAAAAGTCTCACACATGTGGTATCCGCGTACTCAGGAGAAGCAACAGAATGTATTTTGGGGTGTAATTTCACATATTCCCATGGCATGTTTGAGCAATATATCATTTAGTGACAACTTTGTGCAAAAAAATAAAAATAAAAAAAAAAATTTGTCTTTTTCCCGCAACTTGTGTCACAATATAAAATATTCCATGGACTCGACATGCCTCTCAGCAAATAGCTTGGGGTGTCTACTTTCCAAAATGGGGTCATTTGGGGGGGTTTTGAACTGTCCTGGCATTTTATGCACAACATTTAGAAGCTTATGTCACACATCACCCACTCTTCTAACCACTTGAAGACAAAGCCCTTTCTGACACTTATTGTTTACATGAAAAAATTATTTTTTTTTGCAAAAAAATTACTTTGAACCCCCAAACATTATATATTTTTTTAAAGCAAATGCCCTACAGATTAAAATGGTGGGTGTTTAATTTATTTTTTTTCACACAGTATTTGCGCAGCGATTTTTCAAACGCATTTTTTGGGGAAAAAACACACTTTTTTAAATTTTAATACACTAAAACACACTATTTTGTCAAAATGTTTGATGAAATAAAAAAGATGATCTTAGGCCGAGTACATGGATACCAAACATGACATGCTTTAAAATTGCGCACAAACGTGCAATGGCGACAAACTAAATACATTTTTAAAAGCCTTTAAAAGCCTTTACAGGTTACCAATTTAGATTTACAGAGGAGGTCTACTGCTAAAATTACTGCCCTCGGTCTGACCTTCGCGGTGATACCTCACATGCATGGTGCAATTGCTGTTTACATTTGACGCCAGACCGACGCTTGCGTTCGCCTTTGTGCGAGAGCAGGGGGGGGGGCAGGGGTGCTTTTTTTTTTTTTTTTTTTTTTATTATTTTTTTTGCTTTTTTATCTTATTTTTAAACTGTTCCTTTCATTTTTATTTTTTTTTTATCATTTTTATTGTTATCTCAGGGAATGTAAATATCCCCCATGATAGCAATAGGTAGTGACAGGTACTCTTTTTAGAAAAAATTGGGATCTATTAGACCCTAGATCTCTCCTCTGCCCTCAAAGCATCTGACCACACCAAGATCGGTGTGATAAAATGCTTTCCCAATTTCCCAATGGCGCTGTTTACATCCGGCGAAATCTAAGTCATGAAATGCTTGTAGCTTCCAGTTTCTTAGGCCATAGAGATGTTTGGAGCCATTCTGGTCTCTGATCAGCTCTATGGTCAGCTGGCTGAATCACCGGCTGCATTCTCAAGTTCCCTGTTGGGACAGGAGAGCCAGAGAAAAACATGGACGACGGTGTGGGGGGGGGGGGGCATTCCCTCCCACTGCTTGTAAAAGCAGTCTAGAGGCTAATTAGCCGCTAGGATTGCTTTTACAAGAAAGCCGACCACTGGCTGAAAAGAATGATACCAAGATGATACCTAAACCTGCAGGCATCATTCTGGTATAACCACTCAAAGTCCAGCAACATACCAGTACGTTGCTGGTCCTTGTTGGGCATACATTGTAAACTTTTTTTCATGCAGCCTGTGGGCTGAACGAAAAAAAGATATTGATCGGTGGGTATGCCCACCATTAGAATACCTCCCTTCATCCACCCACTTCTAATGATGGGCATACATGCACCGTATATATATATGCCGAAGCATGGGGGCATCCTCCCGCAAAAGGCAGGAGCAAATCGCTCCTCCACCCACTGCTGCCCCCACGCTTCGGCATATATGCTGAAGTATGTAACTGTGGTGGTGAAATCACCTCCGACAGCGCTGGAGTCACGGCTTTATGTATCGTGGGAGCAAACGCTGTTGCTGTCAAGATAAATAAATCCGTGCTGCAACTGAATGGCGTACCTGCGAAGCAAATGATGGTTAACAAAAAAACAAAGTAACATTACAGTATAACAGTAATACTTACCATACCTGCAAAGCAAAATACAAAAAAAACATAGTAAAAAATAAAACATTTAACGCAACCTGTGCCTACCTAAAAATATATATATGCCGAAGCATGGGGGCATCCTCCCGCAAAAGGCAGGAGCAAATCGCTCCTCCACCCACTGCTGCCCCCACGCTTCGGCATATATGCTGAAGTATGTAACTGTGGTGGTGAAATCACCTCCGACAGCGCTGGAGTCACGGCTTTATGTATCGTGGGAGCAAACGCTGTTGCTGTCAAGATAAATAAATCCGTGCTGCAACTGAATGGCGTACCTGCGAAGCAAATGATGGTTAACAAAAAAACAAAGTAACATTACAGTATAACAGTAATACTTACCATACCTGCAAAGCAAAATACAAAAAAAACATAGTAAAAAATAAAACATTTAACGCAACCTGTGCCTACCTAAAAAATATATATGCCGAAGCATGGGGGCATCCTCCCGCAAAAGGCAGGAGCAAATCGCTCCTCCACCCACTGCTGCCCCCACGCTTCGGCATATATGCTGAAGTATGTAACTGTGGTGGTGAAATCACCTCCGACAGCGCTGGAGTCGCGGCTTTATGTATCGTGGGAGCAAACGCTGTTGCTGTCAAGATAAATAAATCCGCTCTGCAGCTGAATGGCGTACCTGAAAACACAAAGGTGGTTAACAATAAAAAAAACAAAGTATAAAAAAATTGCATACCTATAAAGCAAACATGATAAAAACATAACAATAAAACATTGCAGTATAGAATGCAGAACAATAGAGAGAGAACAATAAAACAACAACTATTTTTGGTTTTTTTATTTTATATTTTTTTTGTGTTTTTTTCTTTTTTTTACTTTTTTTTGTTTTTTTTACACTTTTTTTTGTAACTTTAACTTTTTTAACTGGTACCAGGTTTGGGTCTCTCAAAATGCGACAGCATCTTGGGAGACCCTGTGGAAGTGTGCCTAGTCTGTGCAGTGCTGTACCCTACGCTAATACTCCACTAGTGTGTGGTAGCGTTCAAAACATTCACCAATGCAAAGACCAGGATTGCCAGGACAGAGGGGACAACAATACCGGGTGTCACGCCTAAATCCGCGCTTGCTGCAGACACGACATCTTTTTTGGGGGGTTCGTTGGGTAGGGGTACTCGGGAGGGCATAAAGAAAATGCCTCTCATGCAGCCGGCTTACTGCATTCGGTTGGGGATGGTGAGGTGGAGCAACGTCTGGATACAGAAGGGCTCTGACGATCTCTTCCTGGAATGTAAGGAAGGATCCAGTCCCTCCTGAAGCTCTGTATAGCACATGAGCGTTCAGCAAAGCCAATTGAAATAAATAAACAGACACTTTTTTGTACCAGCATCTGGCCTTACGGGCAACTAGGTACGGCGCCAACAACTGGTCGTTGAGGTCCACCCCTCCCATATTAAGGTTGTATTCGTGGACACAGAGGGGTTTCTCCACAACACCAGTCGCCGTAGGAATTTGGACCGTCGTGTCTGCATGAAGGGAGGTGAGAACGAAAACATTCTTCTTATGCCTCCACTTCATAGCGAGCAAATTATTATACTTCAAGCAGGCTCTCTCCCCCAGCCTAAGACGGGAATCTACAAGCCGCTGGGGAAAGCCCCGGTGATTAGGTCGCACGGTGCCACATGCTCCAATCTGATGATCAAAAAGGTGGCTAAAAAGTGGCACGCTCGTATAATAATTGTCCACGTACAAGTGATACCCCTTTCCGAATAAGGGTGACACCAAGTCCCACACTATCTTGCCAGCGCTTCCTATGTAGTCAGGGCAGTTTGTCGGCTCTACGTAACTATCTTTTCCCTCGTAAACCATAAATCTACATGTATAGCCTGTGGCCCTGTCACAGAGCTTATACATCTTGACCCCGTATCTGGCACGCTTGCTGGGAAGGTACTGTTTGAATGACAAGCGGCCAGAAAATTTAACCAGGGACTCATCAACGCAGACAACTTGATGGGGGGTAAACAAGTCTGCAAAACGTTGGTTGAAGTGGTTTACGAGGGGCCGAATTTTGTAGAGCCGATCGTATCCAGGGTCTCCACGAGGACGACAGAGTTCATTGTTGTTGAAGTGCATGAACCGCAAAATCTGCTCGTATCGTGCCCTGGCCATGAAAGCAGAGAACAAGGGTGAATGGTAAATTGGGTCAGTGGACCAATATGACCGCAACTCACTCTTTTTATTCAACCCCATGAGGAGGGAAAGGCCCAGAAAGATCTTAAATTCGGAGACCGTAATTGGTCTCCAATCTCTGGCAAGGGTGGACTGGGGCATAGTGGCGATGTGTTGACCAGCGTATAAATTGCTTTGGTCCACAATAGATCTATAGAGATCTTCGGTGAAAAACAGCGAATAAAAATCCAGTGGCATAAAGTCAACTGTTTCCACCTGAATTCCGGGTTGGCCAGTGAAAGGGGGAAGTACGGGTGCTGCAGAAGTGGTGGGTACCCAATTCGGATTGGCCAATGCAGCAGGAAGGGCACTATGGGCACGACGGGCCTGTGTTCGTCTTCTTGGTGGCAGCGGGACACTACTAGTGCTTGCCACCTCGCCAGCTTGAACTGCACTTATGGGACTCGCCACGTCACCACGTGATACTGCAGTGCTGGATGTACGACCAGGGTGTACTAGGCCGCTGGTGCTTGCCAGTTCACCAGAAGGAGTAGCGGCGCTAGTACTTCTCTGCTCCATACGAGAGCCCTGCGGTTCTTGCACTTCAAGGACAGCATAAGTTCGGGGTCTGGTACGCCTGACCTTAGCAGGGACCACAACTCCGTCGTCAGAGCTATCTGTCATGGAGCCGCTGTCCTCTACGGGATCGTATTCTGAGCCTGAATCTGACAGATGAGTGACTTCCTCTTCACTATCTGTCATGCTCAGAATCCTGTAGGCCTCTTCACTAGTGTACCTTCGATTTGCCATTTTGGCCTCTAAATTTAGGGGTACACTAGTGAGACTCACAGGCAAAAAAGCTCCCGACTGTCAGCGACTGATTCAAAACGCTACCAAAAAACTGTTAGCGATCGCAGGGATCAGGCCTGACTCTGCGACCGCTGCAGTTATGTGTGCTTAGTGTTTTGTAAGTGTCAGTAATCGATCGATACTGCACTTGGGTGGGCTGGGCTGGGCTGGGCCGAGGAGCAAAACGCAGGTGCTAGCAGGTATCTGGGCTGATCCCGCTAACACTGCGTTTCAGGGAACCCTAAACTGCTGGGGAGTATAGATCTGATCGGATCAGATATCGATCCGTTCAGATACTATAGCACTAAGGGAGGTGTATGCTGCGTGCACGGGTTTTAGCGGTACTGGCGCTAACCTGACGCTGCCTGGGGCGACGCAGACCTTATCTGATCCTAAAAACTTAACTTCTATCACCGCCGGGCAATTAGGGGGTTAAACCTTTATAAGGTAATAAACGGCGGGTGCCCTAAAACTATAATAAACTGTAATAAACTATAATAAACTACAAAAAACAAACTATCTAACCAGCGTCACCCGTAACACTTATACGGTGATCGCTGGTGAAAGGGTTAACTAGGGGGCAATCAGGGGGTTAAAACCTTTAGCAGGTAGTATATGGGGGTCCCTGTCGCTATAAAACACTGACAGCGAACCTATATACTTACCTCCCTAACTAGCGTCACCTGTGTCACTAATACAGCGATCAGAAAAACGATCGCTTAGCGACACTGGTGACGGGGGGTAATCAAGGGGTTAAGTTTTATTAGGGGGGGTTAGGGGGTACCCTGGACCTAAGGGGGGGTACCCTAGACCTAAAGGGGGCTAACCTAACTGCCCTAACACTTATAACTGACAAACTGACACCAATGCAAAAAAAAAAAAAAACACTGCTATTGGTGTCAGAGTGACAGTGGGTACAGGGGGGTGATCGGGGGGTGACAGGGGGGTGAAAAGTGTGCCTGGCGTGTTCTACTGAGCGTGTGGTGTTGGTGCACTTACTTGGATGTCTTCTCTCCTCGGCGTCGGATCAAAAAGACCGGCTCCAGGAGAGATGACATCACTTCCTCTCCCTCTGTTTACATTACAGAGGGAGAGGAAGCATTTGATTCGTGGGAGCGATCGGGAGGGGGTGGCAATCAATGGATGGCCTCCCCCTGACCCCCAATCGCCCGCGAACAAGACCCGACCACCCAGGGCACCGGGGGGGGGTCCGATCGGACCCCCCGCCCGCGGGAAGGCATCACGTTTCAGGTACGTGATTTTGCCTGCCCGTGCCGACCTGCTCACGTATATAGGCGTGAGGCGGTCGGCAAGTGGTTAAAGATTGCTGTTCACAAGCGCAAACCATCCAACTTGAAGGAGCTGGAGCAGTTTTGCAAGGAGGAATGGGCAAAAATCCTAGTGGTAAGATGTGGCAAGCTCATAGAGACGAATCCAAAGTGACTTGGAGCTGTGATACCCGCAAAAGCTGTCTCTACAAAGTGGGGGGAATAGTTATGCACATTGACGTTTTCTGTTATTTTGTCCTATTTGTTGTTTGCTTCTCAATAAAAAAAAAAAAATTTTAAATTTGTGGGCATGTTCTGTAAATTAAATGATGCAAATCCTCGAACAATCCATGTTAATTCCAGGTTGTGAGGCATCAAAACACGAAAAATGCCAAGGGGGGTGAATACTTTTGCAAGGCACTGTTCACATCAGTGACAACATACCTGAACACCGCTTCATATTTATAAGGGGATAAAAATGTTCAAGTATGTGTGCTAAATACCTGTCCAATACTTTTTATTGGAAAAAACTTTGAAACATTGAAAGTTTTTACATAGGCATCCCCGCTTCTCACCTTGATGTGCGGTCGGATGGAGAACCTGTCCGTATAGTCCTCCAGGTATTTCAGGACTTCGGAGTGGTGGATGAAGGATGGCAGGGACGGGTCAAAGGCAAAATCAGGGAACTCCATGATCTCTTTAGGTAGGTTGGTACTGTAAGTGAAAACATATTGATAATACAGATGAATGATCCATCATGAAAATGACATTCTATTATTAAATGGTGGGTAATGTGCTGGATTGTTCTGTAATTTAGCTCTAGGTTCTACAAAGAAGGTAGAAATATTTTGGCTAAGATCTAGTGTAGTATCTGTACTTATCAGTTTTCCTAAGGGAGAATGCCTCTTGTAGAGTGGGGGCGCTGGCGAGTATCCCTTCTGATGTCATTTGATAAGGAATGGTGATGGTGGTGGAAGGGCCTTTTTCCTCCTGGGTTGAGTCTGGCCTTGTGCCCATTCCAGTCACGCTGACAGGGAGCTGAAACTTTCCTGAATAGTATGCCCACTGCTGTGGCTATGTCTCGTCTTGTCACAGTGGCAACATATAGCAGCTTACCGATTGCTCTACCATACATATTGTTGGGTAGAAGGTCGAAAAAAAAGATGCGTTTTATTGTTTAACCACTTCTGGACCGCCGCATGACGATATACGTCCTTAATTTGAAGAGGGATATTGTTGTTATGGCAGCAGCTAGCTGCCATAACCCCGGTATTCTCTTGTTCGGCCAGCGGTCCAGTTTCCGATAGTAGTTGTTTCTGCGGTGGATTCGCTGCGAGATCACTTTTATAGGTGGCGGGAGGGGGGCCCCCCTCCCGTCGCGCTCCGGGTGCCCTCCGCCGCTTACCGGAGCCGCCGGCAGAGGCGGAGGCGATCGGATCTTCACCATTGCTGGGCATGGAGACGTGTGAGGGGAAGCTGGCCCCCACCCATCTCCATAACAATGCAAGGCGGAAGCAACTTCATAACGGCACTTCTGCCAATAGCTCTTAAAGGGCCTTTTTTTTTTTTAACTGCTTCAGATCCGGGCCATTGCCAAATGACGGCAACAGCGCGGATCTAAATTGCCGGGACTACGTCCATTGACGTCGTCCCGTGCACGAGCGGCCTGCGCGCCCCCTGCAGGGCGCGCGCGGCGCGCTCGGTGATCAGCGAGTCTATGAGACTCGCCTGATCACAGATCAGAGTAAGGGGTTGGTCCCAACCCCTTACCACATGATCAGCTGTCAGCCAATGACAGCTGATCATGTGATGTAAACAGAGCCGGTAATCGGCTATTTTTCCTCCTCGCGCTGACAGCGTGAGGAGGAAAAAAAAACCCGATCACCGGCGGCCGTGATCGGGACATCAGTCCCGATCACGGCGATCTTATAACAAAAAGCAATAGGCAGCAGTGCTGCCTACCAGTGCCCACCATATTAACCCATCAGTGCCCACAGTGCCATCAATCAGCGCCACCCATCAGTGCCCACAGTGCCACCCATCAGTGCCCACAGTGCCACCCATCAGTGCCCACAGTGCCACCCATCAGCACCCACATCAGTGCCACCCATCAGCACCCACATTAGTGCCACCCATCAGCACCCACATCAGTGCAACCTATCAGTGCCCATCAGTGTCACCTACCAGTGCCCATAAGTGCCCATCAGTGCCACCCATCACTGCCCATCAGTGCCACCCATCAGTGCCCCCCATCAGTGCCCCCCCATCAGTGCCCCCCCATCAGTGCCACCTATCTGTGCCACCTATCTGTGCCACCTATCTGTGCCACCTATCCGTGCCGCCCATCTGTGGCCATCAGTGCCGCCTTATCTGTGCCCATCAGTACCGCCTTAACTGTCCCCATCAGTGCCGCCTTAACTGTGCCTATCAGTGCCGCCTTAACTGTGCCTATCAGTGCCGCCTTAACTGTGCCTATCAGTGCCGCCTTATCTGTGCCTATCCGTGCCCATCAGTGCAGCTTATCAGTGCCCACCAGTGCCGCCTCATCAGTGCATATCAATGAAGGAGAAAAATTACCTGTTTGCAAAATTTTATAACAAACTATTAAACATGATTTTTTTTTTTTTCAAAATTTTCCATCTTTTTTTGTTTGTTTAGCAAAAAATAAAAACCCCAGCTGTGATTAAATACCACCAAAAGAAAGCTCTATTTGTGGGAAAAAAATGATAAAAATTTCATTTGGGTACAGTGTTGTATGACCGCGCAATTGTCATTCAAAGTGCGACAGCGCTGGAAGCTCAAAATTGGTCTGGGCAGGAGGGGGGTTTAAGTGCCCAGTAAGCAAGTGGTTAATGAGAAATGTATTTTATTTTTTTTTATTACATTTAAGTGTAAATATGAGATCTGAGGTCTTTTTGACCCCAGATCTCATATTTAAGAGGTCCTGTCATGCTTTTCTTTTTATTACAAGGGATGTTTACATTCCTTGGAATAGGAATAAAAGTGACACAATTTAAAAAAAAAAAAAAAACAGTGTAAAAAAATAAAATAAAAGGTAAAATAAATAAGAAAAAAATAAATTTTTTAAACGCGCCCCGTCCCGCCGAGCTTGCGTGCAGAAGCGAACGCATACGTGAGTAGCGCCCGCATATGAAAACGGTGTTCAAAGCACACATGTGAGGTATCCCTGCAATCAGTAGAGCAAGAGCAATAATTCTAGCCCTAGACCTCCTCTGTAACTTAAAACATGCAACCTGTAGAATTTTTTAAACGTCGCCTACGGAGATTTTTAAGGGTAAAAATTTGTCGCCATTCCACGAGCGGGCGCAATTTTGAAACGTGACATGTCGGGTATCAATTTACTCGGAGTAACATTATCTTTCACAATATAAAAAAGAAATTAGGCTAACGTTACTGTTTTCTTATTTTGTAATTTAAAAAAGTGTATTTTTTCAAAAAAAAAGTGCGCTTGTAAGAACGCTGCGCAAATACGGTGTGGCAGAAAGTATTACAACGACCGCCATTTTATTCTCTAGGGTGTTAGAAAAAAAATGTATAATGTTTGTTGGTTCTAAGTAATTTTCTAGCAAAAAAAAACCTGTTTTTTAACTTGTTAACAACACAACTCAAAAAGATGCTCGGTCCCTAGGTGGTTAATTGTTTCATTTTCGGATAATTTGTTTATTTATGTATATTCGTGATAACGATTTGTAATACGGAAAGTCGTTTGATTTACTCTATACCAGTAATCCAGCCCCTAACCCAAAAGGAATCAACTGATTGGACTAGAAAACTGTAACTCGGATAGATCCATTCCTTTCCACTTGCTCAGTTGTTCACTAACAGAATAAAAACGAATTCATGCGATTAAATGCGGGACATTCGTTATGCCATTACAAGTCGACCTGCTGTTTCATTAGACCTGTAATGAATTAACGAATCATGGCAAATTCATTTGTTATTTTCATTATAATTTCTTTTGCATTAGTTGAAATTCGTTAAATTTTTCTTTGAACTTTCAAGTGCATCTGAATGTCTGAGATACAAAATTCGGCCTACTGTAGCACATACTGGCCTCCATGGGATCTTACTTCAGGTCTCTGTACATGCTGGAGTGGATGTCTGCCCCGCTCTCCACCTCTCCTGTGTACACCCAGGTCCCCCCCACTTGTCCCGTCATCTCCAACACCACGGGAGGTTCGAAAGTCAAAGGTCGTGAGAGGATGTGACGGGCGCTACAGAGTCCCGCCCCTCCAGCGCCGATCACCGCCACCCGTAACCTGCCAGATGCCATGATGGTTTTCTGTTGGGAAAATGAGAACAGAAAAATAATAACTAAACAAACACAAATAAGTAAAAGTTTCAAAGCTAAACTCAGGCCACAAAAACCTTTATTTAAATATATTCCACAAGGGTTATAAATCCACTTTGTGAGCACCAAATGCCTTTGGAACCCCAGATATTACAATATAAAAGTAGCCGTGACATCATCCCTGTGCTGTACATAGTCTGTGCTAAGAGCAAAGCTGTGGGAGGGGCCCAGCAGGCTCCGCCCACCAAAGGAATCTATAGGAGGGGGCGGAGACAAGACCAGTCATCTTTCACAAGGAGAGAGAGCAGCAGTGACCGGCCTTTATCCACTTGAGCTCAGTGCTGGGACAAGGTCATCCAGCGCCCAGGGCAAAGATGCCAAACTGTGCCCCACTCCCCCATTCATGATGTGCAAGCTTAGAGGATCCTACACCCAGCAGTCACTCCCTTGTTAAAAATCACTATCACTGCCACTACTCCTGTCAGCTTTGGAACAGAAGGAAGGCGCCCCCATCCCTACAGTAAACCATTGCGTCCAGGGCAACTGCCCTTCATGCCCACTCCTTGTCCCGGCCCTGCATTCTCTCCTGAAGATTTTATCCCCTTCATGACCAGGACATTTTTTGCTATTCGGCACTGCGCTACTTTAACTGGCGATTGAGCGGTCATGCAACACTGTACTGAAAGTAAGTTTATATAATTTTTTTCACACAAATAGAGCTTTCTTTTGGTGGTATTTGGCGCTACCTATGCCGGGGTACCTGTTTATAATTAATAATCCGTGCTAATGTGTACAGAGCGGTAGGACCCACTCATATAAATTTTAAAGGTGTATACCAACCTATTTATAATTATTAAACCGTGCTACTGTGTACAGAGCAATGAAAACACTCATATATAACTTAAAAATGTAACTAAACCATCCAAGTGTGAATGAGAATCCCCCACCTGTTGCATGGGGAGGAGTCTTAAAAGTAGAAATCCCCCCAGCAAGTGGTATAAGGATAATGTAGTGAACAACCTGCAGATAACAATAACTAGAATAATATAAAAAATTAAGTGCAAACAGTGTCCACCAGGTAAATCAAATATATTGGATAAATCCAAAGTCCATATTATACCACAGTCCCATCCAAACTGCAAAGTCACATGGGATATACATTTTAAAATCAAATTCTCATGTGGTGCAGAACCAAAAATAAAAGACTGTAAAAATAAAGTTCCAGCATATGTCAAAGGCGTTGACAACGTCGATGACGACACGCGTAAGGCGGAGCTACGCACTTACGTCACACACGGAACTCGGAGCGAGCGTGGAACGCAGCTGAGGCGCACGCCGCTCAGCTGATGGTTCTTCTATTCATCTCCAACACTTTTTGTGATTATCTGGCCCCTCTTCTATAGGGAGACCAGATTGTTTTTATTGGCTGTGTATCGGCTGTTTTTTAATAAAGTAAATTTTAAAAACGTATCACACTATGGGAGCCCTGTTTCTTTCCCATGAGGATGGCTCAAATCACTGACGGATACACCATATCTGGAGCGGAGGCACCTGGGGACAGCATTACTGGATCCTAAGACGTCATTCCACTGCCTGGTACTACATGCCTATTACCCCTGCAGGGGTTTAAGGAGCTGGTGAGTGGGGACCCTTGAGGGGGAGCACCGTAAAGTCACTGGATACCAGCTATTTTTTTCTCACGAAAGTCACCACTTACAAGAACTTTGTTTATGATGGAACTTTATTTTTACAGTCTTTTATTTTTGGTTCTGCACCACATGAGAATTTGATTTTAAAATTTATATCCCATATCCGTTGACTTTGCAGTTTGGATGGGACTGTGGTATAATATGGACTTTGGATTTATCCGATATATTTGATTTACCTGGTGGACACTGTTTGCACTTAATTATTTATATTATTCTAGTTATTGTTATCTGCAGGTTGTTCGCTACATTATCCTTATACCACTTGCTGGGGGGATTTCTACTTTTAAGACTCCTCCCCATGCAACAGGTGGGGGATTCTCATTCACACTTGGATGGTTTAGTTACATTTTTAAGTTATATATGAGTGTTTTCACTGCTCTGTACACAGTAGCACAGTTTACTAATTATAAATAGGTTGGTATACACCTTTAAAGTTTATATGAGTGGGTCCTACCGCTCTGTACACATTAGCATGGATTATTAATCATAAACAGGTACCCCGGCATAGGTAGCGCCACTTACCCCTACCCACCTTTTCTGTACTAATATCTCTCACCCCCTTGGGGGTGCGTTTTAAGGGGAGGCTGCAGACCAGTTAGTCCGTGAGCGCGGAAACCCTCTTTTATTTACTATTTTGGTGGTATTTGATCACCACTGGGTTTTTTATTTTTTGCGATATAAACAGAAAAATACTGAAAATTTTGAAAAAGAACAATATATTTTTTACTTTCTGTTATGAAACATATCCAATAATAATGATTAAAAAAAATCAAATTTCTTCATAATTTTTGGCTAAAACGCATTTTGCTACATGTCTTTTGTAAAAAAAAAAATCCCAAAAAGGGTATATTGATTGGTTTGCGTGAATGTTATAGCTAGGGTTGCACCAATACTAGTATCGGTAATGATACCAAGCATTTGCATGCATATGCTCTGATATTTGACCCGAAATACCTGCGTCCTCAGCGTAGCAGGGGGGGCCGGGGCAGCCTCACAGATGATCGGTGCAGGCAGTTACAAGCACCAATCTCCCTGTATAGCTTTTAATAAAGCAGCTGACAGCTGCTTCTCCTTCTCTCCCTCCCGCTGCTTTCAGCTGCTTTATTAAAAAGGTATACAGGGAGATCAGTGCTTGTAACTCCCTGAACCAATCATCCGACTGTCCCGTGTCCTCCTTTGGCTCCCCGGGTTCTCCTCCAGGTCCTCTGCTGGCTTCCCGAGTCTGCTCTGGTCCTCCCCCGTGCTCCTCCGGTCCCCCTCTGTGCTTCTCCTCGTGTCCTCCTCCATGCTCCTCTAGTCCCTCTCTGTGCCCGCCCTCCGTGTCCTCCTCCGTGCTCCTCCAGTCCCCCTCCGTGCTCCCCCTCCGTGTCCTCCTCCGTGCTCCCCCTCCATGTCCTCCTCCGTGCTCCCCCAGTCCCCCTCTGTGCTCGTCCTCTGTGTCCTCCTCCGTGCTCCCCCTCTGTGTCCTCCTCCGTGCTCCTCCAGTCCCCCTCCATGCTCCCCCTCAGTGTCCTCCTCTGTGCTCCTCCTCCGTGTCCTCCTCCATGCTCCTCCTCCATGCTCCTCCTCCTCCGTGCTCCTCTAGTCCCCCTCCGTGCTCCCCCTCCATGTCCTCCTCCGTGCTCCCCCTCCATGTCCTCCTCCGTGCTCCTCCAGTCCCCCTCTGTGCTCTTCCTCCGTGACGTCCTCCGTGCTCCCCCTCCGTGTCCTCCTCCGTGCTCCTCTGATCCCCCTCTGTGCTCCCCATCCGTGTCCTCCTCCATGCCCCTCCTCTGTGCTCCTCCATTCCCCCTCTGTGCCCCCCCTTCCTAGTCCTCCTCTGTGCTCCTCCGGTGCCCCTCTGTGCTCCCCCTTCGTGTCCTCCTCCGTGCTCCTCTGATCCCCTCTGTGCTCCCCCTCCATGTCCTCCTCCGTGCTCCTCAGGTCCCCCTCTGTGCTCCTCCTCCGTGTCCTCCTCCATGCTCCCCCTCCGTGCTCCTCCGGTCCCCCTCTGTGCTCCCCCTCCGTGTCCTCATCTGTGCTCCTCCAGTCACCATCTGTGCTCCTCCTCTGTGTCCTCCTCCGTGCTCCTCCCCCGTGTCCTCCTCCATGATCCTCTGGTCTCCCTCTGTGCTCCCCCTCCGTGTTCTCTTCCGTGCTCCTCCGGTCCCCCTCTGTGCTCCCCCTCCATGTCTTCCTCTGTGTCCTCCTCTGTGCTCCTCCCCCGTGTCCTCCTCCGTGATCCTCCGGTCTCCCTCTGTGCTCCCCCTCCATGTTCTCCTCCATGCTCCTCTGGTCCCCCTCTGTGCCCCCCCTCCATGTCCTCCTCTGTGCACCTCCGGTCCCCCTCTGTGCCCCCCCTCCGTGTCCTCCTCCGGACCCCCTCTGTCAGGGATCCACCAGCACAAGATCAGGGCGCTTGCATGCGTCTAGGAGCCGGCGCGCCCCTGTTCAGACACAGCGTCAAGCTGCCACTGTTGCCGTGCGTCGGCGCGGCGCTCGGGCACGCGCGGGTGCACGGCACGGGCGCGTGCGCGTCCGCATTAGCGCCGGTTTGGCGCCAACCAGCACATAAAAGTTCCCCTGTTCCATGGGAACAGTGCTGCTTCGTCTCAGCTCTGTGACTCTGCCTGAAACCTGAATCCTGATTGCTTGTTACCTGTTTGACCCGGCTTGTTTGACCATCCGACCTGCTCCAACCCCGACCCGGCCTGCCTGACCCTTCTGCTGTCTGAATCTGCTACCACTGCCAACCTCTGCCTGCTCACCGACTCTGCCTTTGCCTGCTGTTATTACCTGTGTGCCAGTTACCTGCCAACCCGGACTGTTTGACTCTGCTTGTGCCTGCCTACCTGTTTGCTGTTGCACCATCAGCTTCAGCCTAGTGACTTCCTCACTTCCAGTGTATCAGTCTGCTGCTGTTCCAGTCTCCTCTCACCTGCAAGTTCCACCATCCAGTGTGTCAGCCTGCTTCTGCTCCAGCCTCCTCTCACCTGCAGTCCGGCTATCCCAGGAGGGATCTCTACCTCTACATCAGAGACTCACTCCAACAGGCACTCCTACCCCACTGCGCTCAGGAGACCACTGTCCCCACTCCAGTGGCTCCTGAACCAGCGTTGTATGAGAGGTCTTCTCCTACAGTCAGGCTCACCTACCAGGTACCTAACACCCTCTGTGCTCCCCCTCCGTGTCCTCCTCCGGTCCCCCTCTGTGTTCCCCTTCCATGTCCTTCTCTGTGCTCCTCCAGTCCCCCTCTGTGCTCCCCCTCCGTGTCCCCCTCCGTGTACTCCTCTGCTCCCCCTCTGTGCTCCTCCTCCGTGCCTCCTCTGGTCCCTCTCTGTGCTCCCCCTCCATGTCCTCCTCCTTGCTCCTCCGGTCCCCCTTTGTGCTCCACCTCTGTGTCCTCCTCTGGACCCCCTCTGTGCTCCCCCTCCATGTCCTCCTCCGTGCTCCTCCAGTCCCCCTCTGTGCCACCCCTCCGTGCTCCTCCAGTCCCCCTCTGTGCTCCCCCTCCGTGTCCTCCTCTGTGCTCCCCCTCCATGTTCTCCTCCATGCTCCTCCGGTCCCCCTCTGTGCTCCCCCTCCGTGTCCTCATCTGTGCTCCTCCAGTCCCCCTCTGTGTCCTCCTCCGTGCTCCTCCCCCGTGTCCTCCTCCATGATCCTCCGGTCTCCCTCTGTGCTCCCCCTCCGTGTTCTCCTCTGTGCTCCTCCGGTCCCCCTCTGTGCTCCCCCTCCATGTCCTCCTCCGGTCCCCCTCCATGTCCTCCTCCGTGCTCCTCCAGTCCCCCTCTGTGCTCCCCCTCTGTGCTCCTCCAGTCCCCCTCTGTGCTCCCCCTCCATGTCCTCCTCTGTGCTCCCCCTCCATGTCCTCCTCCATGCTCCTCCGGTCCCCCTCTGTGCTCCCCCTCCGTGTCCTCATCTGTGCTCCTCCAGTCCCCCTCTGTGCTCCTCCTCTGTGTTCCTCCCCCGTGTCCTCCTCATGATCCTCCGGTCCCCCTCTGTGCTCCCCCTCCATGTCCTCTTCTGTGTCCTCCTCCGTGCTCCTCCCCCGTGTCCTCCTCCGTGATCCTCCGGTCTCCCTCTGTGCTCCCCCTCCATGTTCTCCTCCGTGCTCCTCTGGTCCCCCTCTGTGCTCCCCCTCCATGTCCTCCTCTGTGCACCTCCGGTCCCCCTCTGTGCCCCCCCTCCGTGTCCTCCTCCGGACCCCCTCTGTGCTCCCCCTAAGTGTCCTCCTCCGGACCCCCTCTGTGTTCCCCTTCCATGTCCTCCTCCGTGCTCCTCCAGTCCCCCTCTGTGCTCCCCCTCCGTGTCCTCCTCCGGTCCCCCTCTGTGCTCCTTCTCTGTGCCTCCTCCATTCCCCCTCTGTGCTCCCCCTCCGTGCCCCCCTCCGTGTACTCCTCCGCTCCCCCTCTGTGCTCCTCCTCCGTGCCTCCTCCGGTCCCTCTCTGTGCTCCCCCTCTATGTCCTCCTCCTTGCTCCTCCGGTCCCCCTTTGTGCTCCCCCTCCGTGTCCTCCTCTGGACCCCCTCTGTGCTCCCCCTCCATGTCCTCCTCCGTGCTCCTCCAGTCCCCCTCTGTGCTCCCCCTCCGTGCTCCTCCAGTCCCCCTCTGTGCTCCCCCTCTGTGTCCTCCTCTGTGCTCCCCCTCCATGTCCTCCTCCATGCTCCTCCGATCCCCCTCTGTGCTCCCCCTCCGTATCCTCCTCCATGCTCCTCTAGTCCCCCTCTGTGCTCCTCCTCCATGTCCTCCTCCTTGCTCCTCCGGTCCACCTCTGTGCTCCCCCTCCATGTCCTCCTCCTTGCTCCTCTGGTCAACCTCTGTGCTCCCCCTCCATGTCCTCCTCCACGCTCCTCCTTTGTGCTCCCCCTCCGTGTGCTCCTCTGTGCTCCTCTGCCCCCCCTTCTCCCAGATCTGTCAGGATAAAGAGAGGAGGAAGGAGCCAGTAAATCTGTCATTTACTGACTCCTTCCTTTTCCGAATGAACAGAGTCAGTGATTACTGACTGTCCATTCATTCACTATCACTGACCATTGTAAACTTCAGTTTATGAATGGAGAGGAGTCTCTGTCTCCCGTCCATTCATCTTCAGTGCAGCTGAGGCTGCTGAGAAAGGGACTGGGGAATCTGTGTCCTCAGCCCCTTCCCCTGTCTCAAAGGGGAGATGTCAGCGGTCTGTTTAGACCCCTGATATCTCACCAAATCTCACCCCTATCCAACGGGTTTGTTTAAAAAAAATAAAGATTTGTAATAAAAACATTTTAAACAGTTAAATTGTAAAAATAAAAAAAAAATCCCAATAAGCATACAGTAAAACCTTGGATTGCGAGCATAATTAGTTCCAGAAACATGCTTGTAATCCAAAGCACTTGTATATACTCTGTAAATGTCTCTAAGTGGCCCAACCAGAGCCCAGACACCGACTGAACATCTCTGGAGAGATATGTAAATGTCTGTGCACCTAAGTTCCCCATCCAACCTGATGGAGCTTGAGAGGTCCTGCAAAGAAGAATGGGAGAAACTGCCCAAAAACAGGTGTGCCAAGCTTGTAGCATCATACTCAAAAAACATGAGGCTGTAATTGATGCCAAAGTGGGACTTTAACAAAGTATTGAGCAAAGGCTGTGAATATTTATGTACATGGGATTTTTTATCGTTTTTTTATTTTTAATAAATTTGCAAAGATTTCAAACAAACTTCTTCCACGTTGTCATTATGGGGTATTGTTTGTAGAATTTTGAGGAACATAACAAATTTAATCCATTTTGGAATAAGGCTGTAACATAAAAAAAATGTGGAAAAAGTGAAGCGCTGTGAATACTTTCCTGGATGCATTGTATACTGGAATTTATGCAGCCATGACACTATACTAATAATAAACTACTGTGGGAAAGCAGCAAGCGGTTAAAAAAAAAATATGGAATTAAAAAGAAAAAGAAAAAAAAAAACCTCTTTCATTTGTGAATAACTATTATTTTGCTGTAATTTTAAACAGGACAAAATTTTAGGATTTTTTTTTTTCTTGTTCATAGTTTTTTTTATTAGCTTTTGACTTAAAGTGGCTGTAAACTTCAGACATGAAATATGAACAAAGCATATCCCTCTATAGTCTGTACTTGTCCCCATCCAGAGCACTAAGTGCCATTTCTGTCTGCTGCCTCGTTCCTCTGCTATCAGCATCAATCACTTCTGACAAGTTTTCCTGACACCAAGAAAAAAATGGTGACGGCATGGATCTCCAGAACACAGCCTGTGACTGACAGCCTCGGCTCTGTTCCTGTGTGCTGTGTGGAGAGGGGGTGTTTCCCTTCCCTCCAATCAGCTCTTACTGATCTCTCCAGAGTGTAACTTCAGCTCTCTGCCCTTTTTTTTCTGACAGCACAGACAAGCTTTATAATTCCTGCACTTTGAATGGCTGTAGAGAAGAGAGCGCTGTAGATAAACAGGTACAACTTATGTAGAAGGATTTGTTAATCTCTGTGTGTCACCTGAGGCCAGTCACTTCACTGGGTATATGTGAGGGTTTACAACCACTTTAAAGTAGGTTACAATTGTACATGTGGTTGGCATAAAATATTTTTTTTAAAATCTACAGTAATAATATTGTTTGTCTTCAAACTGAGGGCTCATTGATACTGGCAGCCAGGGGCCAGTAAAAACAGGCTGCCGAACCACAATTTTACCCCCCCCCCCCCCCGGCAGCCCCCCCCGGCAGCCCACCTCAAATCTAAAATTACAGTCTGACTAATCTCGGGTTACATAGTTTGAATGCCTCTTAGTAGCTGCTATACCACCCTCTGAAAAGCAATCTACCACAGATTGCTTTTTAAAGGGCTGTAAGAATTACCATCAGCATGAAAGAATCAGAGTAGAAAAAACATTTTTTGGGGGGTTTTTTTTGTTTTAATTTTTTTTTTCTATGAATTTCATCAAATATAAGGTACAGTATATGTATTATTTTGTTATCTTGAGTTTTTGTTATTGCTAAATAAACAGGTCTATAGCAGAAATGTCAGAATTGCTCCGGTCCATAGGGGGCAGTAGGGGTAGTGGTATTAAACCGAAACCAACAATTTAATATACTGCAGCTTACCAATCATTAGATGTGGTGGCTGCATTAGTTCCTTTTTTTAGACTTTTTTTCCCTCTGTTTTCCCCTGGTGATCTGACCAGTAATATACCTCCTGTATTAGAGCGCCCCCACTCTGGATGAAGGAGCACAGGGGACACCACAGACAGCGATCATTGTCAGCCGGGGGGGGGGGGAGTGTTAGATGGACTATCAGATTTAACTTCACTAACAAATTCAGGGCAGACTCCAGCTTTATAAGCAGGTACAGTAACATTTGTTTCTCCTTTTAGGATATAGATTTTATATCAATAAAAGCTGATCATTGTAAGCACCCCTGCCAGTGTTAAATTGTTTGTCTCATCCCTGTAAACTGATACATCTGAAAGAGAGTTTTTCCTTTTGAAAAACAACAGACTTACTGGCTGGATCACCAGTTGAAAATAGAAGAGAGAACGTCTAAAAAAGAAAATGAATGCAGCCATTACATCTAAGAATTGGTAAGCTGCAATATAATAAAATGTTTGCTTTTGGGTTTAATACTGCTTTGAGCTGCTAATAGTTTAACATTTTTTTTTATGTATGACATTTTCAAACAAATTGGCTGTAGATTGTCCTCCCAGGATTTAAGGAGATCTCTAAGCCCCGGTGTTTTCATTTCAAAACTTTGGTGTGTCCATCTATAAACCCCAGGATGTACATCTATAAACCCCGGGTGTTCATCTATAAACCCCGGGTTGTCCATCTATAAACCCCAGGATGTACATCTATAAACCCCGGGGTGTCCATCTATAAACCACAGGATGTCCATCTATAAACTCCCGGGTGTTCATCTATAAACCCCGGGTTGTCCATCTATAAACCCCAGGATGTACATCTATAAACCCCGGGGTGTCCATCTATAAACCCCAGGATGTACATCTATAAACCCCGGGGTGTCCATCTATAAACCACAGGATGTCCATCTATAAACTCCCGGGTGTTCATCTATAAACCCCGGGTGTCCATCTATAAACCTCGGGATGTCCATCTATAAACCCCGGGATGTCCATCTATAAACCCCGGGATGTCCATCTATAAACCCCGGGATGTCCATCTATAAACCCCGGGATGTCCATCTATAAACCCCGGGATGTCCATCTATAAACCCCGGGATGTCCATCTATAAACCCCGGGATGTCCATCTATAAACCCCGGGATGTTCATCTATAAACCTCGGGGTGTTCATCTATAAACCTCGGGGTGTTCATCTATAAACCTCGGGGTGTTTATCTATAAATCCCGGGGTGTTCATCTATAAATCTCAGGGTGTTCATCTATAAACCCCGGGATGTCCATCTATAAACCCCGGGATGTCCATCTATAAACCCCGGGATGTCCATCTATAAACCCCGGGATGTCCATCTATAAACCCCGGGATGTCCATCTATAAACCCCGGGATGTCCATCTATAAACCCCGGGATGTCCATCTATAAACCCCGGGATGTTCATCTATAAACCTCGGGGTGTTCATCTATAAACCTCGGGGTGTTCATCTATAAACCTCGGGGTGTTTATCTATAAATCCCGGGGTGTTCATCTATAAATCTCAGGGTGTTCATCTATAAACCTCGGGGTGTTTATCTATAAATCCCGGGGTGTTCATCTATAAATCTCAGGGTGTTCATCTATAAACCCCGGGATGTCCATCTATAAACCCCGGGATGTCCATCTATAAACCCCGGGATGTCCATCTATAAACCCCGGGATGTCCATCTATAAACCCCGGGATGTCCATCTATAAACCCCGGGATGTCCATCTATAAACCCCGGGATGTTCATCTATAAACCTCGGGGTGTTCATCTATAAACCTCGGGGTGTTCATCTATAAACCTCGGGGTGTTTATCTATAAATCCCGGGGTGTTCATCTATAAATCTCAGGGTGTTCATCTATAAACCCCGGGATGTCCATCTATAAACCCCGGGATGTCCATCTATAAACCCCGGGATGTCCATCTATAAACCCCGGGATGTCCATCTATAAACCCCGGGATGTCCATCTATAAACCCCGGGATGTCCATCTATAAACCCCGGGATGTCCATCTATAAACCCCGGGATGTTCATCTATAAACCTCGGGGTGTTCATCTATAAACCTCGGGGTGTTCATCTATAAACCTCGGGGTGTTTATCTATAAATCCCGGGGTGTTCATCTATAAATCTCAGGGTGTTCATCTATAAACCCCGGGATGTCCATCTATAAACCCCGGGTTGTCCATCGATAAACCCCGGGATGTCCATCTATAAACCCCGGGATGTCCATCTGATACCTACTGATATAGATTATCCCATAGAAATAGCTTGTACTTACATATAAAATAACGGATCTATTACAGTCTGATAGACACCAGCTGATCGCAGATTCTGAGTTACTTTGCTTCTCTCGGAACGTTCTTTCTCTCTCTCACAGGACGGATGCAATCAGTGGACTTTGTGCCTCCTCGGTGACTAATTGGTGAAATCTCTCTGTTAATGGTAGAGATTGTGAAAAACAAGAAAGGAAATTGCTGCGCTAAACCACTCAGATTTAAGCGGCTGACACTAAAACCAACAAAGTCAAAGCAAATAAAATATACAAAAGGTGTAGTGCCAAAAAAGACACCATATGGGTGTATGAAATGGACCCGCAGCCTTCTGGGACCTGTGAATGGACCCACAGCCTTCTGGGACCTGTGAATGGACCCACGGCCTCCTGGGACCTGTGAATGGACCCACAGCCTCCTGGGACCTGTGAATGGACCCACGGCCTCCTGGGACCTGTGAATGGACCTGCGGCCTTCTGAGACTTGTAAATGGACCCGCGACCTTCTGGGACCTGTGAATGGACCCGCAGCCTTCTGGGACCTGTGAATGGACACGCAGCCTTCTGGGACCTGTGAATGGACCCGCAGCCTTCTGGGACCTGTGAATGGACCCGCAGCCTTCTGGGACCTGTGAATAGACCCGCAGCCTTCTGGGACCTGTGAATGGACCCGCAGCCTTCTGGGACCTGTGAATGGACTCGCAGCCTTCTGGGACCTGTGAATGGACCAGCGGCCTTCTGAGACTTGTAAATGGACCCGCAGCCTTCAGGGACCTGTGAATGGACCCGCAGCCTTCTGGGACCTGTGATTGAACCTGCAGCCTTCTGAGACCTGTAAATGGACCCCCAGCCTTCTGGGACCTGTGAATGGACCCACAGCCTTCTGGGACCTGTGAATGGACCTGCAGCCTCCTGGGACCTGTGAATGGACCCACAGCCTTCTGGGACCTGTGAATGGACCCGCAGCCTCCCGGGACCTGTGAATGGACCCGCAGCCTCCTGGGACCTGTGAATGGACCCGCGGCCTTCTGAGACTTGTAAATGGACCCGCAGCCTTCTGGGACCTTTGAATGGACCCGCAGCCTTCTAAGACCTGTGAATGGACCCACAGCCCTCTGAGACCTGTAAACGGACCCGCAGCCTTCTGGGACCTTTGAATGGACCCACCGCCTCCTGAGACCTGTAAATGGGCCTGCATCCTCCTGGGACCTGGGACACGTCCCAGAAGGTTGCAGGCAGGGAGTGTGTGTGTTTGTGGGTGAGGGGGAACAACATCCGCTCCTATTGTCTAGGCCAGGGATCTCCAAGCTTTCTAAACAAATGGAGAGTTTACTGTCCTTCAGACTTTAGGGGGGCCGAACTGCTGCCAGTGGATGTTAACTGTGCCCTATTGTTGGTGTCAGTGGGAGAAATAGTGCCCTGTCATTGGTGTCAGTGCCCCCGGGCTGCAGTTTGGAGACCACTGGTCTAGGCAGTTGGGGCAGAAGTGTAAGCAGGAACCTGATAAAATTATATACCCCCCTCCCCCCAACAAAAAAAAATTTCAAAAGTGGAAGAGGAGGGGGGGAAAGAAGGTGTTAAAGTGAAATTACCTTTTAGGGCTGGTTCACAACCGGACTCCATTTTCCTGTGCGATTCACATGTAGTTCTGTGCGGATCATTTTGAATGGGCTGAAATCCCACTGCAACAAAAGTAATGCAAAAGTAGTGAATGCACTGGAAACTGGAAACTGCATTGCATGGTACTTCTGATGTCTTAGCTGCATCAGTTTTATTTTTTAAGGTCAAATACATCTTGTGGATGTATTAGACATACTTTTTATTAGACATACTTTTCAGTCAATTAACTTGTTTTTGTTATTTTTATTAGGGTATTGAACTTGGTTGGGGAAAAGGGACATGGGATGCCCATAGGATAAATTGTACTTGTAGAATAAAGTACCTGCGTCACACTTCTCAGTAGAACAAGATGGCTGACCCTAAACTTGACAGCCTGTTACCTTGAACACTTCATCCTCCAGCACACTACTTTACTATCCAAGTCTAGTAATCCTGTCATGCCGTCAGAACATGACTAGGCCTCACTCTGAATAAGTCCCAGTGTATTTACTTGATGACCCTTTGTAGGCCGGGGTCTGCAGCCCCCCTTTGTGGCAGCAACCGATTTACATTCGAAGAATAAATGGTGATGGACTACTGATCCCAGCAAGTCCGATTTGCAAATCCTGCCTGCCCTCATGGCTGCATCGATTTGACACAAAACGCCCACAGTCTCTCCCTCTGGCCCTAAATCCAGCTCCCCTGGCATGTCTCTTCCAGATCTCTCCACTGTGCTCTCCACTCACAGACATCTGCCCTGGATCCTTCCTGAATGACTTTACTCCGGACCAACTGTCTCTTCCAGCTCCTGTTCCAGGAAACCTCTCCATGACTGCTTAAGGAGAGGCTCCCGAGCTTAGGGTTGCCACCCGGACAGTACAGGCTTTGAATAATTTTGAACCACGTGTCCGGTTTTCAGTTTGCCTGGAACCCGGACAGATGATTCATTCAGATTGGACTGTGGCAGCTGAGGTCGGGGGAAGGAACAGAAGAACTAGTGCTTATCGGGCAGCAGCTGGGGGCTAAGGAAGGAACAGAACTAGTTATTCCTCAACAGGCAGCAGTGCAGTAAAACTTGGCAGCGGCTTTCGACAATAATTCTAAAGTCCCGGTCCCCTTGTCTATATCAATCCGTCGGGGGCATGTAATTGCCGGGAACCGCAGCACAACGATTACTCTGCCGGGACTATTTGTTGATTTTCGGGCACAGGTGAAGTAACTTGTGTGCTGTGGTTCCCAGCAATACCCATGTCCCGGGGGATTGATAGAGAAGTGGAGGTCTGGAGTGTGGCATAAGGATTACTGCTGCCAGATAAGGCTTAACAAATACTGTTCCTCTCCCTGACTCCCCAGCTTCCACAGTCCGGTCTGAATTATGTCCTGCTAACCTTGTTGTTATCTTAGGAATGCTGCAGAGTAATCATTTTACTAGAAGGTGAGGAGTTAATGAGGACTTGCTGCTTTGCTTAACTTTGTGCTAGAAAGATGAGGAGGGGTGCATGATGGACAAGAAACTGAACTCAGGGGGTGCCTGTGTGCATCTGTGAGGATGTGAACCTGGGGCAAGGGGGGCAGGATGGACAAGACTGATGTGCACAGGGGGTGCCTGTCACTGTGTGTGGGCCAGTGATGTGTACCCTCTGCATTACATGCTACTGACATTTGCCTTAATTATCATGGACCACTGGGTAAGCATGAACTTACAATGTGAGTTCCTTTATATTTACAGTGATCTTTCCTGTTTTCCCCTTTAAACTCGCTGCTAACGATTTTATCTCTAACAGAGACTGCTCTTTTGAATGTGAATAAGGATTTTTCAGTCACAAATTGTTCCAAAGATGAGTCTAATGTAAGCATGTGCCAATGTTTTTCCACAATGTTTTCCACAACTTGTTGTTGTTGATTTGTGTACCGTGTGATTATTCTTAGGGGGTTTGCTTCATTTTTTGTTTTTTGTGAATACAAAAGTTTTTTTCTCGATTGCATGGATGCCTGTTCATAAGATCTTATAAGAGAGGCATGTGAGTAACCTCTCAGTAATAATCGATCACGTAACTTGTCTGCCTCTATCTTAAAAATTGTGTCATCGGTGCAGTTTAGTCTCATCCTACGGAATTGACTATATGGTATTGAGTCTATAAGAGCTTTCGGGTGAAAGCTTGTGGCATGCAATATCGTATTTCCGGATGTGGGTCTTCTATAGAGTTTACTGAGAAGGGAACCTCCTTCCCCTCTATAGATTTCCACATCTAGAAATGTGATGCGTTGCTCATTGTGGGACATTGTGAAGCTTAAATTAAAGTCATTTCTATTCATTCTCGAGAGACATTGTTTCAGCATTTCCTGTGGCCCCTCCCAAACGATAAAGACGTCATCAATGTATCGGTACCACCCCCGAATGTGGTCCATATACATTGACATAGCCTCATCCGTCAGGAACATTTCCTCCCACTCCCCCAGGTACAGGTTGGCATAGGATGGGGCACAACAAGTCCCCATCGCAACCCCCTGCACCTAGAGGTAGTGGGAGCCATTGAACATAAATATATTGTGCTCCAGGATGAACTCCAACAAGGAGATGATGAATTCACCATATACAGGGTCTACATTCTCATCTCTTTGTATAATGTGTTTAATGGCTGCTATGCCCTTACTGTGAGGGATAGAGCTATATAGCATTTCAACGTCTATTGTAGCTAAGATAGCGTGTTCGGGAATGCATAGGTCATCTATATTTTGCAAAAAGTGTGATGTATCTTTTACATAGGATGGCAAGGCCATAACATACGGTTTTAAAAAGTCATTGATCGATTTGCTGGCATTCTCACTGATTGCGCCTACCCCGGATATGATAGGTCTTCCGGGAGGATCTTTATCGTTCTTGTGGATTTTTGGAAGTGTATAAAAAGGTGGTTACTTGAGGGACATTATTCCTAACAAAATTCCATAATTGTTTAGTTATTGTATTGTTAGAGAAAGCGGTGTCGATTAATGTATAAAATTCCCTATTGCACTTCTCGATGATGCCAGGTGGCACCTGTCGGTACCAATCTGGATTTTTAAGTATCTGGTTGCACATGTTGATGTTGATGTATAACAGGACAACATTACCGCTCTTTTTAAGGTCATAACATACGGTTTTAAAAAGTCATTGATCAATTTGCTGGCAGTCTCACTGATTGCGCCTACCCCGGATATGATAGGTCTTCCAGGAGGATCTTTATCGTTCTTGCGGATTTTTGGATGTGTATAAAAGGTGGGTACTAGGGATGAGCCGAACACCCCCCTGTTCGGTTCACACCAGAACATGCGAACAGGAAAAAAGTTCGCTCGAACACGCGAACACCATTAAAGTCTATGGGACACGAACATGAATAATCAAAAGTGCTAATTTTAAAGGCTTATATGCAAGTTATTGTCATAAAAAGTGTTTGGGGACCTGGGTCCTGCCCCAGGGGACATGGATCAATGCAAAAAAAAGTTTTAAAAACGGCCGTTTTTTCAGGAGCAGTGATTTTAATAATGCTTAAAGTCAAACAATAAAAGTGTAATATCCCTTTAAATTTCATAGCTGGGGGGTGTCTATAGTATGCCTGTAAAGGGGCCCATGTTTCCCGTGTTTAGAACAGTCTGACAGCAAAATTACATTTCGAAGGAAAAAACCCATTTAAAACTACTCGCGGCTATTGCATTGCCGACAATACACATAGAAGTTCATTGATAAAAATGGCATGGGAATTCCCCACAGGGGAACCCCAAACCAAAATTAAAAAAAAAAAAGACGTGGGAGTCCCCCTAAATTCCATACCAGGCCCTTCAGGTCTGGTATGGATATTAAGGGGAACCCCGGCCAAAATTGAAAAAAAAATGACGTGGGGTTCCCCCTAAATTCCATACCAGACCCTTCAGGTCTGGTATGGATTTTAAGGGGAACCCCGCACCAAAAAAAAAAAAAAAAACGGCGTGGGGTCCCCCCAAAAATCCATACCAGACCCTTATCCGAGCACGCAACCTGGCAGGCCGCAGGAAAAGAGGGGGGACGAGAGTGCGGCCCCCCTCCTGAACCGTACCAGGCCACATGCCCTCAACATTGGGAGGGTGCTTTGGGGTAGCCCCCCAAAACACCTTGTCCCCATGTTGATGAGGACAAGGGCCTCATCCCCACAACCCTGGCTGGTGGTTGTGGTGGTATGCGGGCGGGGGGCTTATCGGAATCTGGACAAGGGGACCCCCAGATCCCGCCCCCCCTGTGTGAAATGGTAAGGGGGTACTTACCCCTACCATTTCACTAAAAAACTGTCAAAAATGTTAAAAATGACAAGAGACAGTTTTTGACAATTCCTTTATTTAAATGCTTCTTCTTTTTTCTATCTTCCTTCATCTTCTTCTTCTGGTTATTCTGGCTCTTCTGGTTCTTCCTCCGGCGTTCTCGTCCAACATCTCCTCCGCGGTGTCTTCTATCTTCTTCTCCTCGGGCCGCTCCGCACCCATGGCATGGGGGGAGGCTCCCGCTCTTCTCTTCATCTTCTTTTCTTCTCTTCTTCTCTTCTTCATTTTCTTCTCCGGCCGCTCCGCATCCATGCTGGCATGGAGGGAGGCTCCCGCTGTGTGATGGCGTCTCCTCGTCTGACGGTTCTTAAATAACGGGGGCGGGGCCACCCGGTGACCCCGCCCCCCTCTGACGCACAGTGACTTGATGGGACTTCCCTGTGACATCACGGGGAATGCCACAGGGAAGTCCCGTCATGTCCCGTGCGTCAGAGGGGGCGGGGCCACCCGTTATTTAAGAACCGTCAGACGAGGAGACGCCATCACACAGCGGGAGCCTCCCTCCATGCCAGCATGGATGCGGAGCAGCCGGAGAAGAAAATGAAGAAGAGAAGAAGAGAAGAAGGAAGAAGAGAAGAGGATGAAGAAGAAGATGAAGATGAAGAGAAGAGCGGGAGCCTCCCCCCATGCCATGGGTGCGGAGCGGCCAGAGGAGAAGAAGATAGAAGACGCCGCGGAGTAGATGCTGGACGAGAACGCCAGAGGAAGAACCAGAAGAAGAAGAAGATGAAGGAAGATAGAAGAAAGAAGAAGCATTTAAATAAAGGAATTGTCAAAAACTGTCTGTTGTCATTTTTAACATTTTTGACAGTTTTTTAGTGAAATGGTAGGGGTAAGTAGCCCCCTACCATTTCACACAGGGGGGGCCGGGATCTGGGGGTCCCCTTGTTAAAGGGGGCTTCCAGATTCCAATAAGCCCCCCGCCCGCAGACCCCCACAACCACCGGCCAGGGTTGTGGGGATGAGGCCCTTGTCCTCATCAACATGGGGACAAGGTGTTTTGGGGGGGCTACCCCAAAGCACCCTCCCAATGTTGAGGGCATGTGGCCTGGTACGGTTCAGGAGGGGGGGCCGCACTCTCGTCCCCCCCTCTTTTCCTGCGGCCTGCCAGGTTGCGTGCTCGGATAAGGGTCTGGTATGGATTTTTGGGGGGACCCCACGCCGTTTTTTTGGGGGGGTTTTGGCGCGGGGTTCCTCTTAAAATCCATACCAGACCTGAAGGGTCTGGTATGGAATTTAGGGGGAACCCCACGTCATTTTTTTTTAAATTTTGGCCGGGGTTCCCCTTAATATCCATACCAGACCTGAAGGGCCTGGTATGGAATTTAGGGGGACTCCCACGTCATTTTTTTTTTTTATTTTGGTTCGGGGTTCCCCTGTGGGGAATTCCCATGCCGTTTTTATCAATGAACTTCTATGTGTATTGTCGGACCGGCAATGCAATAGCCGCGAGTAGTTTTAAATGGGTTTTTTCCTTCGAAATGTCATTTTGCTGTCAGACTGTTCTAAACACGGGAAACATGCGCCCCTTTACAGGCATACTATAGACACCCCCCAGCTACGAAATTTAAAGGGATATTACACTTTTATTGTTTGACTTTAAGCATTATTAAAATCACTGCTCCTGAAAAAACGGCCATTTTTAAAACCTTTTTTTACATTGATCCATGTCCCCTGGGGCAGGACCCGGGTCCCCAAACACTTTTTATGACAATAACTTGCATATAAGCCTTTAAAATTAGCACTTTTGATTTCTCCCATAGACTTTTAAAGGGTGTTCTGCGGCATTCGAATTTGCCGTGAACACCCCAAATTGTTCGCTGTTCGGCGAACTTGTGAACAGCCAATGTTCGAGTCGAACATGAGTTCGACTCGAACTCGAAGCTCACCCCTAGTGGGTACATATTGATGTATTTCTCGTTGCCCAACAAGACAACATTACCGCCCTTATCCGAGGGTTTTATAACAATTTGGTTAATGTCCGAAAGTTGTTTTAAAGCGGACATTTCATTCTTACTTAAATTTGCTGGATTTTTCATAAGTGTTTACAATTTTTCCAGATCCCTATTGGCCAAACTCAAAAATGCTGTTCATTTGAGTTGGTACTGGGTGCTGGGCAGAAGTCAGACTTCTTTTTTAATGTTGACCTGTTGGCTTTGGGAGTTTCGCTTTGTCTTTCCACTGATCCCAAGATCTGTTGGAGGTCGACTCGGTCGATAAGATCGGCCGGGTCGCTCTCCTCCAGAAGTGAAACTAGCTGATTCAGCGCCTGGCTTTCTCGTGGGGTGCGATCGATGGATGTCTCCTGTTTTTGATAACGTTTTTTTTAAATTAGTTTACGAACAAAGAGTTGAAGGTCCTTATACATCTCAAATCTGTCAAGGTCTTGATTTGGACAGAAGTTTAGCCCTTTCTTAAGTACCGTTATCTCATCCTCAGATAGCTGACGTGTGGAAAGATTGATGATATTCAGATCAATTCCACTATGTGTATCAGTGTTGTCCAAACCAGCTAAAGTGCCACCTGCGTGTATGTGTTGGGGTTGTGTTGTGAGGGCTGAACGCCCGCCAAAATCTTCTCTAAAAAAGAAGGGTCATTAGAAAAAGCGTCAACAAAATCAATGGTTACTGTGTTAGGTTGAGGTACTTAAGAAAGGGCTAAACCATCCTATGTAAAAGATACATCACACTTTTTGCAAATTATAGACGACCTATGCATTCCCGAACATGCTATCTTAGCTACAATAGATGTCGAAATGCTATAAAGCTCTATCCCTCACAGTAAGGGCATTGCAGCCATTAAACACATTTTACAAAGAGATGAGAATGTAGACCCTGTATATGGTGAATTCATCATCTCCTTGTTGGAGTTCATCCTGGAGCACAATACATTTACGTTCAATGGCTCCCACTACCTCCAGGTGCAGGGGGTTGCGATGGGGACTTGTTGTGCCCCATCGTACACCCATCTGTACCTGGGGGAGTGGGAGGAAATGTTCCTGATGGATGAGGCTATGTCAATGTATACGGACCACATCCAGGGGTGGTACCGATACATTGACGACGTCTTTATCGTCTAGGAGGGGCCACAGGTAATGCTGAAACAATGTCTCTCAAGAATGAATAGAAATTACTTTAATTTAAGCTTCACAAAGTCCCACAATGAGCCACGCATCACATTTCTAGATGTGGAAATCTATAGGAGGGGAAGGAGGTTCCCTTCTCAGTAAACTCTATAGAAAACCCACATCCAGAAATACGATATTGCATGTCACAAGCTTTCACCCGAAAGCTCTTATAGACTCAATACCATATAGTCAATTCCTTAGGGTGAGACGAAACTGCACCGATGACACCATTTTTAAGATAGAGGCAGACAAGTTACGTGATCGATTATTACTGAGAGGTTACTCACATGCCTCTCTTAAGAGATCTTATCAACAGGCATCCATGCAATCGAGAAAAAAACTTTTATATTCACAAAAACCAAAAAATGAAGCCAACCCCCTAAGAATAATCACACGGTACACGAATCAACAACAACAAGTTGTGGAAAACATTGTGGAAAAACATTGGCACATGCTTACATTAGACTCATCTTTGGAACAATTTGTGACTGAAAAATCCATATTCACATTCAAAAGAGCAGTCTCTGTTAGAGATAAAATCGTTGGCAGCAAGTTTAAAGGGGAAAACAGGAAAGATCACTGTAAATATAAAGGACCTTACATGTGTGGCACATGCCACTATTGTAAGTTCATGCTTACCCAAAAAAACCTGATCTTACCTAATGGGTAGACTTTCCGTTTGAGACATTTCGCTAATTGCAAGACGTTTGGAGTAGTGTATATGTTGCTCTGTGAGTGTAGCTGCTTTTACATTGGGAAAACCAAATTGGAGTTCTGGAGAAGGACCTATAGGCATGTAAGGAGCATGCAAGTGTGCGATCCAGATCTCCCTCTTGGTCGACATACTAGGATCGTACATAATGGCAGGTTTCCAAAGATCAAGTTCCTCATTTTAGGTCGCATACACCCCAATCCTAGGGGAGGGGATTGGAATAAATCCCTTCTCCAATTAGAACTACGCCAATTAGAATTACGCTATGTGATCCATAGATTAAAGGCGACACAACCACCAGGCTTGAATGAAGCCATTTGCTTCAAGCCATTTCTCAAGGGTTTTTCCTCTGGAGGAATGGAGAAGTAATGCCAATGTCAACCCATATATGCTAGATATCTTGTTTCGCCTCCCGTGAATCAGTTTTTGTGGGGAAATCTGCATATACATACACACCAATTTTGGGTGTGCACATGCAGCTGCCAACACTAATAATTATGAGTTATATCATTTTCTGTCACTGTGTTGTTGCTTATTTGTTGTATCTGTATTCATATGTACAAATCTCTGTATATTATTTACTTAAAATGTTTCCCAATTGCATTTTATGTGTACTGTAATGCCTGTATTTTTTCCATACTAAATGTTTTTTTCTCTTTCTCCCCTTATAGAAATCCTTTTTATTAATTAACAAATACAACATAATCCTTATTATAATGTCAGCCCTCTAGGGGGTGTGCTCGCCCTTTTTCCTCACCTGTTTCCATCCGCATTTGGACATGGGCCTATCCTGAGGATCGCCCGGGCATGCAAAATCGCCTGGATTCATTGTACCCATGGCGGCACTATGTGGGGTTGCAGGCGCTTGTTTTTACTGCGCCGAACCTCCATCTTGCTTCACCCGACGGACATGCGCAGTCCGCTGATGAAGTTCAGCGATTACGTGGGCGTGCCAAGACGGAGCGGCGCGCGCACCGCTCGGGGGGCCGGGTTAAACAGCCCTGTTTCCCTCCCATCTCCACCGTATCAGCTGTGCTTTTAACAGCTGATTGGGGAGGGAGGGAAATATAAACCTGTGTATCCACTCGCTCTCACATCCATCTCACTTGTTTGTTGGATGTCGAGGCGAGTGGTCATAAGAAAATCAACTCAAGGTAGGAACTATCTTCAACACCTCCCTAACTGCCTGGAACTTAATCTTTTTAAGCTGGATACATGTTTTGTCATGCTATGAATGCCACTCTCTGCTTACCACAAATAGAACCTTGCTAATCCTTCCCATTTATTCACTCTTTTAATGTTTAGATATATATGGGCATTTAAAATGAAAATATACAACTACAACAAATACAAATATTAAAATAATATAAATTGTAATATTATGCTATGCCTTATATATACAGTATGGCTTAATAGTCTTAATAATGCCCATAAAATAATAGTATATTAACATCTTGTCAACCATAAATAGGTAGTAATATTTTATAATCTTTATTTCTACTTTTCACCCCCATCGTAGCTGTGGCTAATATCTTTCCACAACCTAACTTTCCATATTCTGGTGACAGTACGTACCATTAACAGGTATTTAGCATTTCTTACATGTTTAAAATATTATAAAATGCAAATTGTTTACACAACTTGCCCATTTCTCTAGTTTCTGCACACATTTATAGAGCTTTTTTACATTTTAACAGGCCTTTTTCTTCTCTGGCCCCAGTGGGTCTTCAGGCTCTTTTTTTGCCCCTCTGTCCTTCTAATATTTTTTTTTTTTGGGGGGGGGGGGGTTGGGACATTGGTGAGCCACAAGTTTCCCTCTTTTTGGATCTGACGTGGACAGCTTTTTTACAAACATACTCCTACTGAGGATTTCATAGCTGAGAATTTGAAAATACATTGTGCTCTCACTTGTTTTTAAAGAAACAACCTTTGGAATGCCAATCATACAATCATACCGTCATAACGTAAGTAAGTAAACTTTGAGAAATCCTTCCAATCATATGTATATCTGCAGATATCAAAGTAAATGTTATGTATTCATTACTCTATTTTAGAACATAATCTCTTCTTGTTAGTATACACCCCTGAAGAAGGAGACAACTCTGTACTCTGAAACGCGTCGGGTGCAAGAAGTATAGATTGTATTCTGTATCTAATGACGATGAATTCCTTTTAGCTATGTTTAAGCATTCCATGTTTTTTATCTGTTTTCTATACGTTTCTAAATAAATAAAAAACTTTTTTGAAACATTAAAAATTACACATTTTTCTCAAATATATCGCGCCTTAAAAGTCCACCACAAGGGGACCCCCTTTTCCTTTTCCATTTGGGAGGAGGCAGTTACATTTAAAAAAATACAATGTAAAATTGACAAGGGACACCAACATAGTTGTATCATTGATCTTAAAAACTACGGGATAATGGTGTTGTGGTAACTTGCCCAAAAAAAAGAAAAAAGCATAATAATATTATTCTGGATATCACTAGAAAAAAAAATCCTTTAAACATTCGTTTGCACTAACTCCATCAGTATCACCAGCATAGCAGCTTCATTATTATCCCTTTAAAGAAGAAGAGAATTGTGCGCTGCATTTCGAGATTTCATAACTTGCCACGTCACAAATGTTAATTCACCATTACGAATGCTAGTTTACAAGACGGACTGCTTCTGGCTCATCCTTGCTTCTGAGCATGTGTGTTTGTACTTTGGACTTTTGTCCGACGGACTTGTGTACACACGATCGGAAAATCCGACAACAGAAATTTGTCCGCAGAAAATTTTAAAACCTGCCATCCAACATTTGTCTGCGGAAAATCCAACAACTGTCCGATGGAGCGTACAAAGGGTCGGATTTTTCGCCAACAGCCTGTCATCACACATTTCCCGTCAGAAAATCCGATCGTGTGTACGCGGCTTTACACTCCATCATTCAGATCATTGAAAAATGTAGCGCTAAAAATATATAAAACAATAAACATTGAACAATATATCAAGTATTGTGTGTAAATAATCAAAACTTTCTGATAAAAATCAATCTCAAATATAATGAATATAAAACAGAACATGTATATAATGTGTAGAAACACAGGTGAGAAAGTCCCAACGGTGAAACAATCCTATGGTAAACATATATGGAGTCCATCACAAAAAGTTGTTGCTCAGAAGTGGGGTACAAAAGCCTCGGCAGGCATGTAGAGCATCAGGGATAGCGTGTCCTCCTCCCGAGATAAGGGTATATACTATTACCGGAAATAGTGGACTTGAATGTCAGCGACAACGAGTCAATCAAGCATGGATAGCCCGATCAGCAGATTTCCAAAACGATCCAGGGAATCCAAAGAGCTCCAAGAACGAATCCAGGGAATTGTGCAGGTAACCGTGAGGCTGGAACTCAGATGCATACCCAGTAGAAGGACCCTGTAGGAACTAGCCACTACCACTTTTGAGAAAAGTGAAGAATGTGAACTTTTTGGTGACTCAACAATGTGATCTTGTAATCAGATCCCTTCGGATGAGAGTTTTTGGCTTTCCAGTCTGGCTGCTTAACATCTGAGTTCCAGCCTTACGGTTACCTCCAGGATTCCCTGGATTCATTCTTGGAGCTCTTTGGATTCCCTGGATCGTTTTGGAAATCTGCTGATTGGGCTATCCTCGCTTGATTGACTCGTTGTTGCTGACATTCGAGCCCACTATTTCCAGTAAGAGTGTATACCCCTTATCTTGGGTGGAGGACACATTATCCTTGATGCTCTACATGCCTGCTGAGGCCTTTGTACCCCACTTCTGAGCAACAACTTTTCGTGGTGGACTCCATGTATGTTTACCATAGGATTGTTTCATCTTTGGGACTTTCTCACCTGTGTTTCTACTCAATATATACATGTTCTGTTTGTAGCGCCCACCTACTTAGGTGTGTGCTAAAGTAGGCAGATAGGATTAGTGTCAGGTAAAATTGCCAGTGTTTTACCCTGTTGGTTTAAACCTGGTTGGGTTAAATTGGTTGGGAGAAATTACAGAATAGCAGGAGGGTGTGACCACCTGTATTCTGTTTGATTGATGCCCTGTTCTTCCAGTGAGAGGCTCTGGAGGGAGCATGGGTTGCACACAGGATGCAGTTAGTTTGTGTTGGTTACCCTGAACCAATCGTTAATTTGAATGGGCAGGGGCTTTCAAGCCTATATACAGTGGGGCAATAAAGTATTTAGTCAGCCACCCAATTGTGCAAGTTCTCCCACTTAAAAAGATGAGAGAGGCCTGTAATTGTCATCATAGGTATACCTCAACTATGAGAGACAAAATGTGGAAACAAATCCAGACATACACATTGTCTGATTTTTGAAAGAATTTATTTACAAATTATGGTGGAAAATAAGTATTTGTTCAATATCAAAAGTTCATCTCAATACTTTATTATTTATCCTTTGTTGGCGATGACAGAGGTCAAACGTTTTCTGTAAGTCTTCACAAGGTTTTACACACTGTTGCTAGTATGTTGGCCCATTCCTCCATGCAGATCTCCTCTAGAGCAGTGATGTTTTGGGGCTGTTGCTGGGCAACACGGACTTTCAACTCCCTCCAAAGGTTTTCTATGGGGTTGAGATCTGGAGACTGGCTAGGCCACTCCAGGACCTTGAAATGCTTCTTATGAAGCCACCCCTTCATTGCCCAGGCGGTGGGTTTGGGAACATTGTCATGCTGAAAGACCCAGCCACGTTTCATCTTCAATGCCCTTGCTGATGGGAGGAGGTTTGCACTCAAAATCTTACGATACATGGCTCCATTCATTCTTTCATGTACACGGATCAGTCGTCCTGTTCCCTTTGCAGAGAAACAGCCCCAAAGCATGATGTTGCCACCCCCATGCTTCACAGTAGGTATGGTGTTCTTTGGTTGCAACTCAGCATTCTCTCTCCTCCAAACACGACGAGTTGTGTTTCTACCAAACAGTTCTACTTTGGTTTCATTTGACCATATGACATTCTCCCAATCCTCTTCTGGATCATCCAAATGCTCTCTAGCAAACCTCAGACGGGCCCGGACATGTACTGGCTTAAGCAGGGGGACACATCTGGCACTGCAGGATCTGAGTCCCTGACGGCGTAGTGTGTTACTGATGGTAGCCTTTGTTACGTTGGTCCCAGCTCTCTGCAGGTCATTCACTAGGTCCCCCCATGTGGTTCTGGGATTTTTGCTCACCGTTCTTGTGATCATTTTGACCCCACGGGGTGAGATCTTGCGTGGAGCCCCAGATCGAGGGAGATTATCAGTGGTCTTGTATGTCTTCCATTTTCTAATTATTGCTCCTACAGTTGATTTCTTCACACCAAGCTGCTTGCATATTGCAGATTCAGTTTACCCAGCCTGGTGCTGGTCTACAACTTTGTTTCTGGTGTCCTTCGACAGCTCTTTGGTCTTCGCCATAGTGGAGTTTGGAGTGTGACTGTTTGAGGTTGTGGACAGGTGTCTTTTATACTGATAACAAGTTCAAACAGGTGCCATTAATACCAGGTAATGAGTGGAGGACAGAGGAGCCTCTTAAAGAAGAAGATACAGGTCTGTGAGAGCCAGAAATCTTGCTTGTTTGTAGGTGACCAAATACTTATTTTCCACCATAATTTGCAAATAAATTATTTCAAAAATCAGACAATGTGATTGTCTGGATTTGATTCCACATTTTGTCTCTCATAGTTGAGGTATACCTATGATGACAATTACAGGCCTCTCTCATCTTTTTAAGTGGGCAAACTTGCACAATTGGTGGCTGACTAAATACTTTTTTGCCCCACTGTAAACTGTGAGTCACATGCTCAAGGGAAGGATGGGAACTGTAAGAGAAGAAAACAGCATGTAGGGGCTGGTGCAGCTCAGGAGCTCTCCCATCTGGGGAGGGGAATGTGCCATGTGGGGAGGAGGAATGGAGGAGACATCAGGAGGAAACTGCTACGTCTAACAGGAGGAAGACTGGGTGTTCAACATTCTGTGGCAATCATGGACTGTTGATAAGGAGTACAAGTGAGTGGAAACCCAGGGAAACAGTATTTCCAAAGACTGGAGGGTGGTAAAGTGCGGGTCTTGAAGGAGGAGGTGCAGATCTTCGGCCTTAGAGAATCAATGCCTCAAAAGAGTGTTGGAGTGCGGGTCAATAAAGAAGTCTGTGCAGGGAGTTGGGCCTTAAAGAATGAATACACAGGAGAAATCCAATCAGTCAGCCTAATGCCGCGTACACACAAAGGACTTTATGGCATACTTGGTTCAGCGGACTTTTCGACGGCCTTTACGATGGACTTTCCGAATAAACGGACTAGCCTACACACGATCAACCAAAGTCAGACGGATTCGTATGTGATGACGCGCGACCGGACTAAAACAAGGAAGTTCATAGCCAGTAGCCAAAAGCTGCCCTAGCGTCGGTTTTTGTCCGTCGGACTAGCATACAGACGAGAGGACTTTTCGACCGGACTCGAGTCCGTCAAAGATTTGAAACATGTTTCATTTCTAGGTCCGTCGAACTTTTGGGGGAAAAAAGTCAGCTGAAGCCCACACTCGATCGAATTGTCCACCGAACTAAGTATGCCGTAAAGTCCGGTCGTGTGTACGCGGCATAAGAACTTTATTCAGAGTAACGTTATTTGAACATAATTTGGAAGTGCTGTACAGTTGGGAAGTAGCAGTAAACAGGAGGGAGGAAAGATGCAAAGTATAACAGGAAGTGTCTGTGAAAAGGATGCGGTAGATCGGGGTATGCCCGGACTTTTCTTGAACTGGCATGGTGGGATCGCAGGAATCAACATAGGCAGGTGAGGCCTGGTACTTCCAGCATCCATTACCAAGTGTTTTTTCAGAGAGGCACTGTTCAGTTCGCTAAGGGAAAAGGTTATAACTACCATTACAGGAACCAAAGATGTAGAGGCAGCTCATACTTCTTGAAGATACAGACTGTACATATTGCACATTCTTTTCTGCCATGCATCAAGAGAAAGGAATAAAGTTAATGTTCTACTGTTCTGGAGTGTTTGCTGTATGATTCATGCAGGGTAAGGGTAATGGGGTCATACTACAAAAAAGAACGAACTAACTAGCAGCTCCTACGGGGGGTAGTGCGCTACATGTTTTATATTTATTATATTTCAGATTAATTTTTATCACAAAATTTTTATTATTTTCACACAATACTTGATATATTGTTCAATGTATCGCTACATTTTTCACTGATCTTTTGCATTGAATTTTTGTCACATTCTTATGTAACCATTGTTCATTTTTCTTCACTAATTGAGTTAGCGCAGTAATATCCCCTATCCGCACTCCATCATTCAGTTCACCCAGCTGAAAACTCCTCCCCCAGCAGGCTGACCATGGGTATATGTCGGAGGCCTGCCCCCCTGCCAGTCCTAGTTGGGGATTGGTCAGAGCCCCTCACATGTACCCCACGTAGGGTGACCACATTTCCAAACTGCCATTCAGGGACAATTTTGCCAAGGACAGGGGGGGGGGGGATGGGGGGTGTTGAATGTTTTTTCGGCGACGAGTGATTTGTCGGGTGAATGGCTGGTTTTAGCACTTATATCATCCCAATACCATGCTTGAAATGTATTTCTATTGTTACATTGTAATAATAGACCCCCCTCCCTTAGTACAGACCCCCTTCCCTCAGTAGGGACCCCCTTCTACTAACTGTAGACCCCCTCCCTCAGTCCGGCCCCCTCTCCACTAAGTAAAAGCCCCCTCCCTCAGTATGGACCCCCCACACTAACTATAGACCCCCCTCCCTCAATACGGACCCTCCTCTCCACTAAGTATAGGCCCCCTCCCTCAGTACAGACCCCCCACTAACTATAGACCCCCTCCCGCAGTACAGACCCCCCTCTACTAACTATAGATCCCCCCTCCCTCAATACGGACCCAACTCTCCACTAATTATAGGCCCCCTCCCTCAGTACAGACCCCCCACTAACTATAGACCCCCTCCCTCAGTACAGACCCCCCTCTACTAACTATGGACCCCCCCTACTAACTATAGACCCCCTCCCTCAGTCTGGCCCCCTCTCCACTAAGTATAAGCCCCCTCCCTCAGTACGGACCCCCCTCCACTAACTATAGGCCCCCTCCCTCAGTACGGACCCCCCTCCACTAACTATAGGCCCCCTCCCTCAGTACGGACTTCCTCTCCTCAGTATAGACCCCCCACTAAATACAGACCCCTTCTCCATCAGTATAGACCCCTCTCCCTCATTATAGACCCCCCTAGGTACAGAATCCCCCCCACCCCACAGTACAAACCCCCCACTAAGTAGAGAACCCCCCACAGTACAGACCCCCCCCTTCCACTTGTGCTAGAGGAGAGGTGGGTGTTAGAAACGTGCTGGGGGGGCACTTTTAACCCTTTTCCTGATCACTGTCCATCTACATAAACATAATATAAACTTAGAACAGACCTCAGATCAGAGCCAGGAATGCACAGCGGTGTCCCTCTTCCCTCTCCATGTACTTGTAAAAAGCCGAGGAGGGGGAGGCGACTTCAGTCTGCTCTGCGGTACGAGGCAGGGAGACATCCAGGTAACAGTGCCCAGTGGATTAGTGTCTTTGGGGCTGCCCCCCCTGACAGCCTTGTCCGGCATGGTGGAGAGCATTAGGCGCGGAGGAGAAAGTTAACTGCACGCTTTGCATGCTGGGCAGTCTGTGAGGTCACTGGTTGCTAGCCGCCAGGCGGCTATAGCAACCAGTGACCAGAGTCTCAGGTGGAGCTGGAGGCATAGCGAGCACCAGCGCTATGGCGGGGTTTGCTCGCTCTGTCAATTCCATTCCGGGACACTGTATTGTCCCGGAATAAAGGTGCCCGGGACCTGGGACAAACCTGCTAATTGCGGGAATGTCCCGGGCAATCCGGGACACGTGGGCACCCTAACCCCACGTCACTCCAGCTCTCTGCCCTGCCCCTTTTCCAGAACATTCTCCCTGGAAACAGAGGAGGCACCCAAGAGCTGAAGAACATGTCAGTCACCTACTGCTACACTAAACCACTCCCCTGCCCCCAGATCAAAACAAACAGGCCTAGCTCGCAGCATAGGCCTGCCTAAATTTACCTGCACTGGCAGCTTACACAAAAACCCTTACACTTAGCACCTACATAAGGTAGAGGGTGCTACACTTACATCTGCATGCTTGTATGGGTTGTGCAAATATGAGGATGTAAAAGATAGGCACAAACTATATACAGTGCCTTGAAAAAGTATTTATACCCCTTGAAATTTTCCACCATGGCTTGATGTATCAAAGGATTTCTGGGGGGGATGTCCTATCTTCACAGCTTTCCCAGTAGACCTATTATTTATGTACTCTAATGTTGTTGTCTGGCAGGATACAAAACAGAGAATCACGGGATGTCTTTTTGAAGCATCTACTACATGGGGGGATTCTTGACCTATACTGTCTTTATGGGGTCGCAGGTGTTGCTGGTTTGGCTGTATGTATGTAGGTATGAATGTGCGTTACTGGGGTATTTCTGTTTTAGGGACTTCTAATCTTCATACAATGCCTTTACTATGTAGGTGCTTCACCGAACACACCTTTTGCAATTGTACTTACAGTCCCTCTTTTGTTTTCTTTCTATTGCTTTTTTAGGTTATAAAATAAACACCTTAAAAAAAAAAAAAAAAAACTTCTCTTCAATGGTTTATTTTAGGCTTATTCTAAATGCAAGTTGAGCCTCACAGCTTTATTACTGTGCACTCTGCAGCATTTACTGAATAGATGTTGTTGTACAATTTTTTTTTTATTTTGTATGTAAGAAAACAATTTTAGGTTCAGTTAAGGCCCATTCACACCACCAGCCACATTACACACGATGGTTTGATGTGCCACCATCTATAATGAAAGACATCCTGTCACACCCGCCCTGCACACTTGCATTATACGGCAAGGCAAAACGTGGTGCTGCACTAACATGCGTTACAGCGCGCCGCTCTGCTGAAAATATTACAGGCACGATTTTTATTCGTTGGAGTGCGCTGATGCATCTGTTTCAAATGAAGAAGCTGCTCTGATGCAACGTACATGAATGTGCATGTGTTTTAACGCACAACAGTGAACCGGGCTGCTGTGAATGGGTCCCAATTGTGGAGATTGCAGAGCCGTCCACTGGGGACAGACAGTAAAATGAGGATAGGCCATCCTTCAGATGGGCGCCGGTAGAAACAGGCGGCTGAGCCGTAGTTTTACCCCCGCCCACCTGGCCTGTAATGTCAGAGCCAAGCGGGACTCTTCACATGCTGCGTTTTGCTTTTTTTTTTTAAACTCAGGGTGGAGAGTTTGGGTAAGTGTAGACGTGCCGTGGGGGGGGGGGGGGCTTAAAAAATGCGCAGAGATGCCTTTCTTTAACACCCGCCCCCTCAAGCTGTAATGGCAGCGAATCAGTGTGTTCCCATCCACCTATCAATCACCTCTTAAAAGACGCACGTAACCTCCTGAGTTCTAGTGCTCGCTCGAATTAGTGGGTCCTACTCTAGTAATAGAATGGAATTTCCTTTGTCTCAACCATGGGAGCCTCTTCGGTTCTCCCACATAGAGGAGTTCAGCTCCCATGGTTGAGACAAAGGAAATTCCATTCTATTACTAGAGTAGGACCCACTAATTCGAGCGAACACCTGCTACACCGGCCGGGGCACACCAGTGCATGTGAGCTCAGTGGTGTTAAGGTTAAGCCATCGTGGAGGGAGGTCTGGGGAACTACAGATCCATTCCTGGCAAGATATCAACGGTGATCTACTAAGCCTGTTCTGACCCCCCTGAGTAAGGGCGGTCGCAGGCTTTTTGGTAAGCCTCCATTTTTCTCTCTTGGTGGTGGTCATCACTTTCAAGTGGATCTTTGGATTTGGATTTTATATTCTTCTTCGTCCTACACCCTTTTTGGAATTTTTCTTTGGACTTTTTTATCTGAACATTCTTTGGGATTTATTGGGGTGTTATGAACATTTATTTTTTACTAATTGATTCTTCACATTGATGGTTAATGATTTTGATTGCTCACATCACTCCTTTAGTATATTGCCACTTATATTATTGTATTAGTTTTGATTTGATGTAATTATCATTGGTTGGTACAATAATTGATTTATGTCCAGCGCTGCACTGTCTATTATCTATACATCTTTTTGCCTTATATTGAGGTTATAGTGTTCAGCAGCAGGACTCCTATCACGGATATTTTGTTTTTATAATTTTTTTATTCACTCATTTTTTGCCTAGCGCAATTCTCTTTTATATTTGGTCTATAGAGGGGCCTGGTGACTCAGTTGGAGGACGTATCCGAAAGTAACTATACAGCATAGTGTTGCCGGCTCGGCTTAAAGGTTCAAGCACTGTGACTGACATTTCACTACAGAAAATCTATACACCCTGTGGCAGAGACTTTGATTCGTGCTGCGTGCTGGCTGCTAGACCGGTGAGAGAGGCCTATCCAGACGAGCAAGGAGTGTGTCCCACGAGGGGAGCGCATTCCACATAGTATTTGAATTCTACCAGGACATTTGTCAAGAGAACCCTATCAGAGAATATTTGAGTTTCTTCTGCAAGTCTCCTTTCCGTCTCTTTCCTGCTATTTCCTAAGTCGTTTGTTTAATAAAGCATTGAAAACGTACTCCAGTGTTGGTGCGTGTATCGTCCATCAGTAAACTCAACGGAACCCTAGACCTGGTCCCGATGAAACAAGGGAAGCAGAGTGAAGGTAACAGACCCGCTTAAACCAGCAGCTCCACCGTGAGTTATTGCTACATGTGGGGGCGTCGTCCGGGATTTGTTGACCGTCAATTATTGCAACCCAGTGGAGTGTTTTACCAGGAGTTTACGGAGAGAGAGCTGGACTTTAAAAAAAAAAAAAAAAAAAGAGAAATCTTTTCAGGAAGAGGAAAGGTTAAATTGCAGGACTTTGCTTCTGAGTGCGTAGACGTTGGGCGCCAGAGAAAGGCCTGGGAGCTACGTGACTGGAAGAACAAGTGGGTGGAGTTACCCTACTTGATACCGCGTGGGACGCGTGTATGTGTTTGGCGCCAGAGGAAAAGAGGAGCCTCGTGATCGTGCTGAGAAGATCCGGGGGTGGCCATGTCTTTTCCGGCGTTGCAATCGGTTGTGGGACCCAGAGTGTTCCCTACGAGCACCCTGATGAATACTGTGCAATCTGTAACTCTGCTTACGGATTCTGGAGTTCGATTGAAGCCGCAGGGGAGGTTTGTCCTGCGTGCCTCGGGAGATATTAAGGGACTGGGCATGATCTGCCATCAATGTGAAGGATTGGCCGTGCATCTTCGTCCATTCGGCCGATGTCCGCAGTGTGGAGAATACCTGTTTGTGGTGGAGTAAACTACCACGACGCCCCGTGCTTATCGGATGGATTGGGTGACCGGTATCGCTACAGTGGAAGCTGCTATCGCTACAGAGAGAGAGCGACAGGCCACCACTTTGCCTGTTGTTACTGACAACATTTCAGAAAGAGACACTGCTGCTGTCGTCTCATCAGGAGACATTGCTTTGGTTTCTGAGTCTATTACACCTACTCCTATAGTGCCTGCTCAGAGGAAGGTGGGCTATGTAAAGGCTTCCCACGGCCGTGGTCGAGGCCTGCCCCAGAGGTTATGTGAACCGGAGCTACCAGAGTCTACATCGGAGATGGGTAAGCCACTGTTGGGGAATGTGTTCGGGACTGTAAATAAATATTTGCCAGCAGAAGAATTAAGAGGTTCGGAAATAGAATCCATGTCGGATCTTTCGGGTGATGATGACTTATTTGAGACTATGTCACAGGAGCTATTATGGTCGCAAGGTGAGGATGTTGCCTCCACTATGACTTTCCCTGAATGGACAGCTCTGAGTTCTGGGAAGACGTCACCCTGTGTGGAAACGCACAATACTGTTGCTGGAACTTTGCCGAAAACTACTAGTTCACTACAGACACGGGCTGGGTCTATGGTGAGCAAGTCACTGAATTCCTGTGTACCGCCTGGAATGGGGAGAGACAGATCTTTGCCAAAACTCGCTCGTTTACAAAGGATGTTAAACAAACGTGTGGCCGCAGAGTATGGTTTGGAATTTCCCTATGTGCCCCAGGATATTATGCGGGAGATTGAAGCTAATCTGGAACTTTGGTACAGTGAAGCTGTTTGGGGACTATTTGTCTGTACCTAAACCCTTTCGAAAGACTGGATGTTCCGTCCGGATGGATGAACGTTTCAACGGATGCTTTGTACATTGGAATTTTGGTCGGCACATCTATGCTGACAAAGTGGTAATCTGCAGACCGGGAAAGGATAATGTTGTATACTTTATTACCACTGTGGATAAAGAGGGAAAATCGTTGACTTTGCCAGATCCCCGGTTTTACTGGTAATTATGGACAATAGAACTTTGAAGTTACCTAGCTAGATAGTGTCAGGGTAAAGAGATCTGCGTGGTCAAGATCTATGGATCCTGTTCTGTGTTTAAATCCAAGGATTTCTTTTTGCTAGCCGGATTTTCTTTTATAGAAAAAAGTTCTTATGCAGGGATGGACTCCTAAAGTATATATTTTTTCTAGTATAGATTGTGCGAAGAGAGTTTCATTTCTAATGAGGCTTTGCTCCTACCTTTGTACAGGAGGTATATGTGTGTGTCTAACTATGTTTCCTTTTCAGGGATCATCGGATCGTATATAGAGCTAGGAGGCTTTTCAGCTAGTTAGATAGTGAGGTTGTGTACAATCATACTGTGGTTTTGTTTGCAGCTGTGAACATAATGTTTTATAGATATATAAGTCTTGTAATATCTTTAAACTGTCCTTTCTCTCTCTCTGCCTATCCAAAGTTATAAGAAACTCAAATGCTTACTCTCAGGCTTGAGAGTTACTGTTACTGTTTTTGGACAGACGTTGGGGACAACGTCTACTGTAGTGGGGGGAGTATGTAGCGCTGGTAGATTTGCAATCTACCGCACGTTAGGTAAATTTAGTAATTTGTGCGTTAGGAAGGTTAAGTTTGCCTCTGTTCCAGCTTGGCTGACGTTGTGTGTGTTTCCGTGCTGACCGGTGGGTGTCGCTGTTACCACTGATCAGGGTTGGAAAGGCAACGTGTTGAAGCCTATGGATGCTCCTCTGCCCCGGAGACAAGCTCAGTGGAGGTGGTCCTCCGAGTTGCATTCTGGGCGAGGGTATTTATGGGACAGACGCCATATTTTGGGGTTCGTTTTACAGCCACCTGCTGGCCCTCCTGGCCGACAGGTATGCGTTAAGGAGCTACCTCGTGATCCTCCGTTCGGGAGGCCCACGATGCTGCGGCGCAGGGGTGGGTCCGGAGGCTTGTCTGGGGCCTACCACCGCGGCCGAGGAATGGTCCTGAGCTGTCGGTCCTGTGTGACGAAGCTGGACAACCGAGGAGATCTCAGGGGAGGACCCGTCTTGGAGAGATCACGCAGCCTGCTGGTCTATAGAGGGGCCTGGTGACTCGGTTGGAGGACGTATCCGAAAGTAACTACACAGCATAGTGTTGCCGGCTCGGTTTAAAGGTTCAAGCACTGTGACTGACATTTCACTACAGAAAATCTATACACCCTGTGGCAGAGACTTTGATTCGTGCTGCGTGCTGGCTGCTAGACCGGTGAGAGAGGCCTATCCAGACGAGCAAGGAGTGTGTCCCACTAGGGGAGCGCATTCCACATAGTATTTGAATTCTACCAGGACATTTGTCAAGAGAACCCTATCAGAGAATATTTGAGTTTCTTCTGCAAGTCTCCTTTCCGTCTCTTTCCTGCTATTTCCTAAGTCGTTTGTTTAATAAAGCATTGAAAACGTACTCCAGTGTTGGTGCGTGTATCGTCCATCAGTAAACTCAACGGAACCCTAGACCCGGTGCCGGTGAAACAAGAGAAGCAGAGTGAAGGTAACAGACCCGCTTAAACCAGCAGCTCCACCGTGAGTTATTGCTACATATATATATATATATATATATATATATATTTTTTTTTTTTATTACTATTAATATACTAATATTAATATATAATAATATATTTTTTATACTATTATACTATTATTATTATTAATAAATATTTTTATATTTATTATTACTATATATTATTAATATACTATTACTATTATTATTAATATACTATTATTATTATTATTATACTGTAACATTATAGGGTTAAATCAGATGGCGAGGAGGTTAAATTATTCCTCCTCATCGCCTGTCAAATGCCCTCTGAAAGGTGATTTGAGCGCAAATTGCTCTTCAGAGGGAACCTCACTCCAATGCCAGTGTGCGGGAGCCCATAAAATAACAATTTTTCTCAATTTGTAGGAAATAAAATCTTTCATTGGTGAACTCATTGTATTATCAGAAATTAAAGATTTCTCCCCTGTACAGTAATGACTCCCACATCTGTATAAAAACGAAAATAGAAAAGTTACTAAAAGATATCACCTGGAGGGAAAACTTTATTTATAAACTGAGAACAAAGTCTACAAGTCAGACTGACCTGAACCCTTCCTGATGATCTCTAGACCGTAGGGGGAACTCTTTGCTGCTACTGACAACTCCATTCCTTGCACACAGCACTGTCACATGCAGGCTTCCTATTGGCTGCAGCCATGAAAGGAAGTCGGCTATTCTGCTGCAAGGCAGTCTGGGAGTCGTAGTCCATGGCTCAGTCTGCAGGACGTGAACTGTTCCCGTGGTGTGCTGCGCCGCCCTTTAAATCTTAAAGGGAGCTAATGCCTGGTACACATGATGAGATTATTGGATGAATGATCGTCCGTTTTTTTTTTTTGCATGCTAATCTCAGATCGAATCTGATGAGTTTACTAAAGTCACGAAAATTCCCGCACGACATAAAAAAAATTCGGAAGTGATGTCATGTGTTGTAATGCATTTGTATTGCATTTTCGAATGACAGCTGTACTGATTAAACGAAAATCGCATGATCTGGCATCTTATGAAAACATTTTTCGTGCATGTCCGATAGAATAATATCAGATGAACTGTCATGATCGGCTCTCGAAAAAGTTCTGTACTAACGATCCAATTATCGTACGATCGCTTTAAAGGCGGTATTTTCCATACGATTTTCTTATCGTGTGTACGGGGCTTAAGGCTCATCACACACGTTACAATGTGACTGTACAATCCCCTTTAGATCTACCAGCAACTATTTAAAGCAAGGGATCGGATCCAGATTGGTCGAATAGAGTAGGTCTTCATAACACAAGACTTTCCGTCGTGCGTGTCAGGAACATGTGCAGAATCATGTGTTTCCAACACGCACAGAAACTCGCTGCTCTTCAGCAGACATGCAACGGTTCTTAATGGTACCCCCCCCCCCCCCCTTGGCACAACTTTACAAAAGGGTTGGGGACTTTTTTTTCTCCGCGTTTCTTGCAGTTGGGCGGCCCATTAAAATGAATGGGCTGCTCTTCACACAGCACACATATACTATATTCCTAAAAGTATTGGTGTATTACTATATAATATACTATATTGGTATATAATAAATTACAATAATAATAACAATAGTATATTAATAATATAATAATAATTATATATATATATATATATATATATATATATATATATATATATATATATATATATATATATATATATATATATATATATATTAGTATATTAATAATAGTGGTACCCAATATTATAATAATATAAAAATATAATATAGTATATAATAGTAATATATATGTACATATTTATACTATAGTATAATAGTATATTAATAATATAATACACACTAATATATATTGGTGTATACTATATAATATTATTATTATTTATTATTATACAGGATTTATATAGCGCCGACAGTTTACGCAGCGCTTTACAACATTAGGGCAGACAGTACAAGTACAATACAATTCAGTACAGGAGGAATCAGAGGGCCCTGCTCGTTAGAGCTTACGATCTAAGAGATAATATACTATATATATACTAATATACTAATCTACAATATAATATACTATATTGCTAAAAGTCCTGGTGCGCAGTCATGTTGGAACAGGAAGGGGTCATCCCCAAACTGTTCCCATCAAGTTGGGAGCATGAAATTGTCCAAAATGTCTTGGTATTCTGACACCTTAAGAGTTCCCTTCACTGGAACAAAGGGGCCAAACCCAACCCCTGAAAACCAACCCCACACCATAATCCCCCCTCCACCAAATGATTTGGACCAGTGCACAAAGCAAGGTCCAAAAAGACATGAATAAGTGAGTTTGGGGTGGAGGAACTTGACTGGCCTGCACAGAGTCCTGACCTCAACCCGATGGAACACCTTTAGGATGAATTAGAGCGGAGACTGCGAGCCAGGCCTTCTCGTCCAACATCAGTGCCTGACTTCACAAATGTGCTTCTGGAAGAACGGTCAAACATTCCCATAGACGCACTCCTAAACCTTGTGGACAGCCTTCACCAGGAGAGTTGAAGCTGTTATAGCTGCAAATGGTGGGCCAACACAATATTGAACCCTATGGACCAAGACTGGGATGCCATTACTGTTCATGTGGGTGTAAAGGCAGGCGCCCAAATATATTTGGCAATATAGTGTAGAGGTGAACCAAGGGTTAGACCCCATTCACACCTGAGCGGTTTGTGAACGTGCCCAAAACTATGCATTTTTGTACGCATTTACGAAATGTGCGGAAAAAACGTGCGTTGTACTTTCGGTGCCATCAGAAACGTGTTTTTTCACACAGCAAACACATCAAAACTCGCTATTAAAAAATGTGCATGGCACATAGCTCAAAAAGCTACACAAGCTAATTTGGCACAGGGGGTGGCCAGCCTAGACATGTAGTGCGAAAACGCACACAAAAGGCGCATAAACGCGACACCGGCCACCACACAAGGTACGGTTTGAGCAGTATTTCCTTATTATTATACAGGATTTATATAGCGCCAACAGTTTGCGCAGCACTTTACAACATCAGGTATGAATAAAGAACATGCGACCTGGAGAGAAAATAGCCTACTAACATTCAACTTAGCCGGCATTGGCACAGAACGAATGTACATGTAGTTTTGCAGTACGAATAGCTATGCAAATTTAGTAAAAAAAAAAAAAAAATCCTAAAATATGATTCTAATACACCTGCAATCACGGGGTCCAGTGTTGTACAAAAGGACTGCATACCCCCCCACACACACACACACACTTTCTGTCCTAGGATGACAATGCACCCTTCTGTATCAAGACAGCAGAAACAAGATAGGACTACAGAACCCCTCCCTGCTCTTATATTACCCATAGCATAGAGGGGTGTGATTGTGTAGTGCTCAGTGCTAACAATGTACTACAACTCATAACAGCACAGGAAGTTATCCGCTCACAAAATTTCTGGCAGGATCAACCAATAATTTTTTTTAAGTTTTCGAATAGATATAACAAAATATTTTCTATGGCACAAAATATTTAAAGTGGTTGTAAAGGCAGAAGGTTTTTTTTTTTAAATTACTACATTCTATACATTAGGATAAAAAGCCTTCTGTGTGCAGCAGCTCCCCTAATACTTGCCTGAGGTCCCTCTCTGTCCAGCGATGTCCACAAGTGTCTCAGCCAACCGGGAAGTCAGTTAGCCATTTAGGAGAGAGAGGGGGCGGGGCCGACCCGCAGCTCGATGTCTGATTGGACACAGCTCGGCTCGGGTGACCCCCATAGCAAGCTGATTGCTGTGGGGGCACTCAATAGGAGGGAGGGGCCAGGAGGACAGAAGAGGGACCTGAGAAGAGGAGGATCGGGGCTGCTCAATGCAAATCCACTGCAACAGAGCAGGTAAGTATAAGATGTTTGTTATTTTTATAGGAAAAAAAGGAGACTTTACCCCCTTCGCACCTAAGGGCAAAAAAAAAATGTTAATGCCTAAGCACAATTTTGCAACTCTACTATACCTATCCTGTCCAAAATATACTGACCCTGACCTATGACCTTTACTCAACCCAAACACTAACCCTGGCACTGACCTTGATCTAGGTATTTTTTCTTAATTTTTAATGTCATTTTTATTTATTTATATATTTTTACACACAGTTTTTTGTTTCTCTCTGCAGGGAGAGAGAGAGAAATACGATGTATCTTTCCTCTCCATTCACAGAGAGAGAGAGAAAGAAACACAGAGGCGGGCTTCACAGTGACTGATCACTGTGGTAGCCAATCAGAGGCTATCACAGCAATCAGGTGACCCGAAACCGAGCGATTGGGGTCCCAATGGTTAGTCCTGGACCCAGGGCTCCCACTGAGACCCCGGTCTGGGAGTGCGCTGTGCACAAAGACAGATACGGATATGCGGCCCCCACAGAAAAAAGCCCAGTCCAAGGAGGCCGCATATCTGTGTACTGTCGGCATGAAGGGGTTAACAGACCAAAAAATAAAAAGAAAGCTCATTGTGTTAACACCCATCATCAGTAACACGCATGTTTCTGCAACACGCCGCAGCGCAGCGGAAAAATGCGTTGTGGCCCCTACAGTAGTAATAAACAACTGATTTTGAGATGAATACATTTTTGATGAACCCCATTAACCACTTCAATACTCGGCAGTTACACCCCCTTCCTGCCCAGGCCAATTTTCAGCTTTCAGCGCTGTTTAAATGACAATTGCGCGGTCATGCTACGCTGTACCCAAACAGAATTTTTTATCATTTTTTCCCCACAAATAGAGCTTTCTTTTGGTGGTATTTGATCACCTCTGCGTTTTTTATTTGTTGCTAAACAAATAAAAAAAGACCGAAAATTTTGAAAAAAAAAAAAGTTTTTCTTTTATAAATTTTGTAAATACGTAAGTTTTCTCCTTCACTGAGGGGCACTGATAAGGTGGCACCAATGAGGTGGCACTGGTGGGCAGCACTGATGGGTGGCACTGATAGGCAGCACTGATGGGCATTGATAGGCGGCACTGATGGGCACTCATGGGTGGCACTGGTGGGCACTGATAGGCAGCACTGATGGGCATTGATAGGCGGCACTGATGGGCACTCATGGGTGGCACTGGTGGGCACTGATAGGCAACACTGATGGGCACTGAAGGGCTGCACTGGTGGGTACTTATGGGTGGCACTGATAGGCAGCACTGCTGGGCACTGATATGTGGCACTGATATGCAGCACTGATAGATGGCATTGATAGGCATCACTGATGGCACTGACAGGCATTGGGGATCGGCACTGATTGGCAGCTGCCTGGGCACTGATTGGCATTTATCTGGTGGTCTAGGGTGGCATACCTGGTGGTCCAGTGTGGTGGCGATCCCTGGTGGGCATCCGAGGGGGGGGGGGGGCTGCGCTGATAAACAATCAGCGCAGCCCCCCCCTGTCAGGAGAGCAGACGATCGGCTCTCCTCTACTCGCACCTGTCAGACGCGAGTGAGAAAAAGCCGATCACTGGCTCTTCCTATTTACATCGTGATCAGCTGTGATTGGACACGGCTGATCACGTGGTAAAGAGCCTCCGTCAGAGGCTCTTTACCGAGATCGGCATAGCGGTGTGTCAGACTGACACAACGCACCACCGTTCACCGCAATGCGCACCCCCACAGGCGCGCAAGAGCGGTCGTTTCGGAGGGCCGTCATATGACGTTCACCTAGAACGAGAGCCGTGCCGCCCAGCCGTCATTTGATGGCCCGAAAGAGGTTAATATTCGTCAATAAATCATTTAGCGTTTCTATCGAAACTGCATGCAACTTCGTTTTGTGTAAATGTGGCGATATCCAATGTTCTCAGGCTATATTCTCTGCAGATCGAAAGTTATTCATTGATAACACATTCATATCCATTACGACCACTACATGGCACCGAGTTTCATAAGACAAAAGTATGCTTCTCAGCTCCATTTAGTGGCCATAATGTGGCATTTTCCCCCTTCACACCGTTTCTTTTTTTTAATGCGTAACATTCGATCTGGAAAGAATATAGCCGGAGAACCTTCCATTTCGCCCCATTTGCACAGAATGAATTTACACGCAGTTTCGACGGATGAACAACTATGCTATTTTTATTTATTTTTTTAGAAATGCGTACAACGTTCATGTGTTGGGGCAGGACACAGCGGGCTTAAATGACATGGAGGTTATTTAATAAAGCTGGAGAGTGCAAAATCGGGTGCGGTTCTGCATAGAAACCAATCGACTTCTAAAGTTTATTGTCAAAGTTTAATTGAACAAGCTGACGTTAGCAGCTCATTGGCTCCCATTCACAGCAGCACCCGTTTCTGTGCTCCAGTTTTTAGTAAATCCCCCTCCATAAACACTGTGGGTTGTATTTATAAAAACTTTGCATAGTTGTTCATCCATCGGAACTGCATGTAAATTCATTCTGCGCAGAGGGTGCAAAATCGAATGCTATAGTCTCTGCCGATCGAGTGTTATTCATTAGGGGAAAATAATAGACATGTACAATTCGTTTTGTTTCCAAATTAGTTTTTTTAACAAATTTCGACAAACTTGTTCATTCGGAATTATCCGAATTAACGGAAACCCGTTCAACAAATTTTTCAGAATATTCGTAAAGTCGAATATTTGAAAATTCGTAAATTCAAATATTCAGAAATTCAAAAATAAGAACGAAAATTCAAAAGAACGAAAATCCGAAAATAAGAACGTAAACCCGAAAATTTAGAAAATTTGAAATAATAAGTTACTAATAATAATAACTATTAAATTATAGGTATTGGAATTTCTTTTCAAACTTGGCTGTTAGTGAACGTAACGAATAGGAATTTAAGAATTATCTGAAATAATGAATGCTGCCTCTAAACGAATTAATAATATGAAAACAACAATAATAATAATAAAACAAAACGTTTTTATTAATTATTATTTTTTATTAATTTGTTCCGCTCCATTTGTTTTTACATGCGGCATTCATTATTTTGGATAATTTGTAACTTCTAATAAATTCGTATTCGTTACGGTCACTAACAGCCAAATTTGAAAAGGAAATTCCAATACCTATAATTTAATAGTTAGTTATAGTTAGTTATTATTTTGAATTTTCGGATTTTCTAATTTCCGAATTTTCAGATTTCCGGATTTTTTCATTTTCAAATTTACGAATTTCGATAATGAATGGCCCAAAAAACAAAAAAAAAAAAAAAAAAAAACGAATGAGACGAAAACAAACAAATTTTTCGGCAGTTCACATATCTAGAAAAAAAAAAAAAACATGCATGGGAGAATGGGGGAACATACCACATTATGGCCACTTGGTGGAGCTGAAGAGCATACTTATTTCCTATGATACTCAAGTTTTTTGTTGATTTTCAACAAAGCTAACTTTATTAGAACAGACCAAAATGAAAAAAAAAAAACAACTGATGAATATATACACTGAATCATCATTAGTAGTGTATCCTGAAATCCTTTTATTAAATGAATCTTACAATTCAACGTATTACTAAATGGCGATGTGTATCATATGGATTAACTCAGTTCCACCTAGTGGGCACCATTCACGCCTTGTTATCAATGAATAACCTTCAAAAGAATATACCCTGAGAACATTAAATTTTGCAGCCATGATCCTGTAATAACATACCTCCCAACTTTTTGAGATGGGAATGAGGGACACCTATCAGCAAAAGTATGCAGGCATAGGACACCACACCCCTTGCCACGCCCCCTGAAAGGAGACTTGTACATAAAAACAAGATTGGTTGAACCCACAAGTGCTTTTTTTTACCACTACTATTCCTTTATATTGGCTTTTGGAATTGACAAATGCAGCAATTTAGAAATCAGATGAAAGGTTTAGTGCTGGAAAACACTTTTTGGTAGATAAAAAGTGCATTTTATATACAACTATACAGATCAGATCAAAATGAGGGACAAATGAGGAGGAATGAGGGACAGAGGGACATTGCTCCAAATCAGGGACAGTCCCTCGAAATCAGGGACAGTTGGGAGCTATGTAATACATAGTTGCCAACATTGTAAAAAAAATTTCCTGGACACTTTTTTGGCTGTAGGCGAAGTCACACTATAATTAGGGGGCGGGGCATGCGTTTGTAGGCGTGCATAGGAAAAAGAAAATGTGAAGCGCGCAGCACCAAAAAATGGGTGTGGTTTGCATGAAATAGTGGGCGTGGCTTAAATTGGCGTGGCTCAAAAAGGGGTGTGGTTAGAGTCTGAGATGATGAGGGATGGAGAGGGAAAGAGGGAAAGGGGGTAGAGGGAGAGGGATGGAGGGACAGCAGACCCAGATCCTACACCACAATAGCAATGTGTATTCCAGAGTTTAACAATCAGCAGATAAAGATACTCCAAACACCTGGTGTTGGCGCTTCAATCATCCCGGCACCATGGTTGTTATGGTGTCAGGATGATTGAAGCGCATTATTTCTATTATTACATTGTAATATAGAATGAAATCATTCAACTCACCATAATGTAGAATCAGTGGGAGCCCTGAGCGTGTCACCTGCCACTAGATGCCATCAGGTGCCCCCAGCAGAGTCCGTCCCTACATCAGGTGCCCCCCGCAGAGTCCATCCCTACATCAGGTGCCCCCCGCAGAGTCCGTCCTTACATCAGGTGCCCCCAGCAGAGTGCCTCCTTACATAAGGTGTCCCCAGGACAGTACCTCTTACATCAGGTGTCCCCAGGACAGTACTTCTTACATCAGGTGTCCCCAGGACAGTACCTCTTACATAAGGTGTCCCCAGGACAGTACCTCTTACATGTGGTGTCCCCAGGTCAGTACATCTTACATCAGGTGTCCCCAGGACAGTACCTCTTACATCAGGTGTCCCCAGGACAGTATCTCTTACATCAGGTGTCCCCAGGACAGTACCTCTTACATCAGGTGTCCCCAGGACAGTGCCTCTTACGTCAGGTGTCCCCAGCGGAGTGCCTCTTACGTCAGGTGTCCCCAGCGGAGTGCCTCTTACGTCAGGTGTCCCCAGCGGAGTGCCTCTTACGTCAGGTGTCCCCAGCGGAGTGTTGGCTGCAGATGGAGTGTTGGCTGCAGTCTAGCTACATCTCCTCAAGAGTGGTGACAAGGGGGGAGAGGTGTGTGGGTGGAGGCATGGTGACTTGGGGTGTTACAGGCTGACTTGGGGAAGGGTGGAGGCATGTTGGTAATTTGGGGGTGCAGGCATGATGGTGACTAGGCCGGAGGCGGTGCAGGCATGGTGGTGACTAGGCCAGAGGGGGTGCAGGCATGGGGGTGACTAGGCCGGAGGGGGTGCAGGCATGGTGGTGACTAGGCCGGAGGGGGTGCAGGCATGGTGGTGACATGGGAGGGAGGCAGGTGCAGGCATGGTGGTGACATGGGAGGGAGGCAGGTGCAGGCATGGTGGTGACATGGGGGGAGGGGGTGCAGGTATGGTGGTGACGGGGGGGAGGGGGGAAGCAGGTATGGTGGTGACATGGGGGGGAGGGGGGAAGCAGGTATGGTGGTGACATAGGGGGAGGGGAAAGCAGGTATGGTGGTGACACGGGGGAGGGGGGAAACGGGTATGGTGGTGGCATGGGGGGGAGGGGGGTGTAAGTATGGTGGTGACACGGGGGAGAGGCGAAGCAGGTATAGTGGTGACACGGGGGGAGGGGGGAAGCAGGTCTGGTGGTGACACGGGGGGGAAGCAGGTATGGTGGTGACACGGGGGTGGGGGGGAAAGCAGGTATGGTGGTGACACGGGGGGAGCAGGTATGGTGGTGACACGGGGGAGGGGGGAAACAGGTATGGTGGTGACACGGGGGGAGAGGGGGGTGCAGTTATGGTGGTGACACGGGGGGAGGGGGGAAGCAGGTATGGTGGTGACACGGGGGGAGGGGGTTGCAGGTATGGTGGTGACACGGGGGGAGAGGGGGTGCAGGTATGGTGGTGACACGGGGGGAGGGGGTGCAGGTATGGTGGTGACATGGGGGGAGAGGGGGGTGCAGGTATGGTGGTGAAACAGGGGGAGGGGGTTGCAGGTATGGTGGTGACACGGGGGGAGGTGGTTGCAGGTATGGTGGTGACACGGGGGGAGGGGGGGTTGCAGGTATGGTGGTGACACAGAAGGAGGGGGTTGCAGGTATGGTGGTAACATGGGGGGAGGGGGGTGCAGGTATGGTGGTGACATGGGGGGGTGGTGACATGGGGGGAGGGGGTTGCAGGTATGGTGGTGACATGGGGGAGAGGGGGGTGCAGGTATGGTGGTGACACGGGGGGAGGGGGAGGGGGTTGCAGGTATGGTGGTGACACAGGGGGAGGGGGGAAATCAGGTATGGTGGTGACACGGGGGGGGGGAAGCAGGTATGGTGGTGACATGGGGGGAGGGGGGGAAGCAGGTATGGTGGTGACACGGGGAGAGGGGGGTGCAGATAGTGGTGACACGGGGAGAGGGGGGTGCAGGTATGGTGGTGACACAGGGGGAGGGGGGAAACAGGTATGGTGGTGACACGTGGGGAAGCAGGTATGGTGGTGACACGGGGGAATCAGGTATGGTGGTGACACAGGGGGAGGGGGGAAAGAGCTATGGTGGTGACATGGGGGGACGGGGTGCAGGGGGGGAGCCAGGACCATGGTTGCACTGTCCCCAGCCAGCGAGCCCCGCTCCTTCCATCAGTGGCGCTCTTGGACACTGTCATACTGCGGCGACTGAACATTTCCTTGTGTTCAGTGGGGAGGGGGGAGGGGTCGCCAATCCCTGTAGCCAATAGGCTTCAGTGTACAATAGAATTTTCTATTTGTACACTGAAGAGAGAAGCCGATTAGCTGCCCCTCTCTCCTGTACTGAACACAAGGGGAAACGACACTCGTGGAGGCGACGGCGACCATTTTTGTGGAGCTGTTGCCGTTTTTTGACAAAAACATTACCGATTTTCTCAGGAGAAACCCAAAATCCTGTGAAAACAATCAGGACAAGATTAGATCGGGACGAGGGTCCCAAAATCGGGATTGTCCCGGGAAAATCAGGACTGTTGGCAACGATGGAAATAACCACTTGCTGACAGAACATTTATATATATGTAGCGCTGGTATTTTTGCCTTCTAATGCCATGTAATGCTAAACAATGGACAATGCTATAAATTGGTATTTGGCTCCCTCTAGTGGTATAAATGTGAAAGAGACATTGTTTGAGGAGCATAAGGAAAGCCTTACAGGAAGTCACTTAATTATTTAGCTTGTGAAAGGACTCACCTACCCACAATGCCCACTCACCTACCCATGAACACTAAGTGGCAGAACTGCATGCTGGGTAGGTAATAAAAGGCCCAGCGCGGTCATTTTCTTTCTCTTCTGGACGCGTGGCCTGCCTGCAAGGATCAGTGAGGAGGTTTTCCAGAGAGCGCGGCCCACATCAACTGCGGAGCGGAGCAACCACCGATTCTGCCCTATCCCAGTGTGCTGGAGAAGCAGTGTGACCGGATCGGGAAGGATCCAGAGACACCTGACGGAGCCATTTGAGGGTCCCGGTCATCTTGCGAAGCAGAGAAGCATGATGGTGTGGCCGGAGTTGGACTGAGACAACCGGAGCGGAGGTTTACAATTTTTCCAGACCTGGTGTGGTGAGAGGGCGGTCGCCCAAAAGTTCTTTAACGCACTTTGCACACTTATGCCCTGTACACACGGTCGGATTTTCCGATGGAAAATGTGTGATAGGACCTCGTTGTCGGAAATTCCGACCGTGTGTAGGCTCCATCACACATTTTCCATCGGATTTTCCGACACACAAAGTTTGAGAGCAGGCTATAAAATTTTCCGACAACAAAATCCGTTGTCGGAATTTCCGATCGTGTGTACACAAATCCGACGCACAAAGTGCCACGCATGCTCAGAATAAATAAAGAGATGAAAGCTATTGGCTACTGCCCCGTTTATAGTCCCGACGTACGTGTTTTACGTCGCCGCGTTCAGAATGATCGGATTTTCCAACAACTTTCTGTGACCGTGTGTATGCAAGACAAGTTTGAGCCAACATCCGTCGGAAAAAATCCTAGGATTTTGTTGTCGGAATGTCCGATTAATGTCCGACCGGGCACAGTGGCTTCGTTTGATGGGCACAGTGGCTTCGTTTGATGGGCACAGTGGCAGCGTTTGATGGGCACAGTGGCAGCGTTTGATGGGCACAGTAGCGACGATTGATGTACAAAAATGCTTTTATTAATTAGTGTCTCTGACTTACCAAAGTCTCTCAGGTGTTTAGTCAGAATCAGCAACCCGCCTAACGTGTTAACCGGAAGTGATGTTTCGTCGCCACCATCTTGGTACACTCGTCCGCAGCAAATGCTACAGTTAGAAGTCAGCAAGCAGACATCTTTTTATAGTATATAAGCTCAGTTTACTGGTAAAAATACGTGTAAAATGCAAGACTTCGGTGGGTGTAAAAAGATGTCCGCTTGCCGACTTCTAACTGTAGCCTTGCTGCGGACGAGAGTACCAAGATGGCGGCGACGGAACGTCACTTCCGCGCGGTCTCTCCTCTCCCGGAAGTGACGTCTTGCTGGCCGAGACGGACAGACTCCGGCGTACACACAGGAACTTTGGGTCCGCCTCGGCCAGCTTTCCAGATTGGACCAGCATTCGCGACTCCCAGGTTGAGAACCGCTGAGTTACAGTCAGGTTTGGCAAGTCCATGTAGATTTCTTTGAATAGAAAACAAAGGTAATAAACATAGAAGAGAGGAAAGGAGCGATGGCATAATATAAGTGACAGGTAACCTTTGTCCAGACTGATCTCTGGCCCGTGCCAAAGCTTCAGCTGCTCTGCAGACATGACCAGAACATCATACATTCAAGATTTCTGTTAATATTCAACATTTTTAACTTTTATAGAACATGCTGAAAGGAAAAAAAAAAAAAAAAAAAAAGGAATATTTACACTGAATCATCATTAGCAGAAGTGGATCCTGAAATCCTTTTATTAAATAAATCTTACAATGCAATCAATGTATTACTAACATATCGCCACCCAGTGGCCACGATATCTCAGTGCAACCAAGATACAGGACCTTGTCTTTCAGCATGTTATCATTATGTCTTCAAAGGAAACATCCCCAGAAAAAGAAGAGACGGTAACACTGTGACTATGTACTGAGCACAGCGGCCCAGTGGTTAGCACCTCCTGCCTTCCTTGCAGCACTGGGTATTTGTAAAAGAAAACACATACCGGGGGTGCAAACCTCTAGTGCAGGGGTCTCAAACTGGTGGCCCTCCAGCTGTTGCAAAACTACAAGTCCCACGAGGCATTGCAAGGCTGACAGTTACAAGCATGGCTCCCACAGGCAGAGGCATGATGGGACTTGCAGTTCCGCAACAGCTGAAGGGCCGCCAGTTTGAGACCCCTGGTACTAGTGCATTACCCACGGCCAAAGCAAAAAAGGAGTGGCTCAAGAAGACGCACATTAAGGTCCTGGAGTGGCCTAGCCAGTCTCCAGACCTTAATCCCATGGAAAATATGAGGAGGGAGCTGAAGGATCAAGTCACCAAATGTCAGCCTCAAAACCTTAATGACTCGGAGAGGATCTGCAAAGAGTGGGAGAAAATCCCTCCAGAGATGTGCAAACCTGGGGGCCAACTAAAAGAAACGTCTGACCTCTGTGATTGCCAACAAGGGTTTCTCCACCAAGTACTAAGTCATGTTTTGTGAAGGGGTCAAATACTTATTTCACTCATTAAAATGCAAATTAATTTATAACTTTTTTTTGTTATTCTGTCTCTCATTGATAAAATAAACTGACTATTAAAATTATAGACTGATCATTTCTTTGTCAGTGGGCAAACATACAAAATCAGCAGGGGGGTCAAATACTTTTTTTCCCCCCTCACTGTAAATGGGAAAGAATGCGTTTTATTTATTTTTATGTTTTAGTGCTTTGCTACTACTATAAAAAACTGCCCTTTGTCAGCAGCAAGCCGGAGAGACAGACCACTATTCTGACACCGAGCTCAGCAGTCTGGGTCATCAGTAGGGATGAGCTCAAGAATGTCGGGATCCTAGTCTGAACTCTCGGTGAGTGAGCCAGCCAGGAAGAGGTCACTATAGTGGGCCAATCACCTGTTGCCAGGGCATTTCCTGCCCCACACTGATATAAGGAGCATTCTGTCCACTGACCGCCAATGTAAGGTGCATTCACCCCACTGACGACCAATGTAAGGAGCATTCTCCCCACTGACCACCAATGTAAGGAGCATTCTTCCCACTGATCACCAATGTAAGGAGCATTCTTCCCATTGACCGCCAATGTAAGGAGCATTCTTCCCATTGACCACCAATGTAAGGAGCATTCTTCCCATTGACCACCAATGTAAGGAGCATTCTTCCCATTGACCACCAATGTAAGGAGCATTCTTCCCATTGACCACCAATGTAAGGAGCATTCTTCCCATTGACCACCAATGTAAGGAGCATTCTTTCCATTGACCACTAATGTAAGGAGCATTCTTTCCATTGACCACCAATGTAAGGAGCATTCTTTCCATTGACCACCAATGTAAAGGGACATTCTTCCCACTGATCACCAATGTGAGGAGCATTCTTCCCATTGACCACCAATGTGAGGAGCATTCTTCCCATTGACCACCAATGTAAGGAGCATTCTTCCCATTGACCACCAATGTAAGGAGCATTCATCCCATTGACCACCAATGTAAGGAGCATTCTTCCCACTGACCACCAATGTAAGGAGCATTCTTCCCACTGACCACCAATGTAAGGAGCATTCTTCCCACTGACCACCAATGTAAGGAGCATTTCTTCCCACTGATCACCAATGTAAGGAGCATTCTTTCCACTGATCACCAATGTAAGGAGCATTCTTCCCACTGATCACCAATGTAAGGAGCATTCTTTCCACTGATCACCAATGTAAGGAGCATTCTTTCCACTGATCACCAATGTAAGGAGCATTCTTCCCACTGATCACCAATGTAAGGAACATTCTTCCCACTGATCACCAATGTAAGGAACATTCTTCCCACTGATCACCAATGTAAGGAACATTCTTCCCACTGATCACCAATGTAAGGAACATTCTTCCTACTGGCCACCAATGTAAGGAACATTCTTCCCACTGATCACCAATGTAAGGAACATTCTTCCCACTGATCACCAATGTAAGGAACATTCTTCCCACTGATCACCAATGTAAGGAACATTCTTCCCACTGATCACCAATGTAAGGAACATTCTTCCTACTGGCCACCAATGTAAGGAACATTCTTCCCACTGATCACCAATGTAAGGAACATTCTTCTCACTGATCACCAATGTAAGGAGCATTTCTTCAACTGACCTCCCATTTAGGGGGGCATTGTTCCCACTGACTACCCCTGCCATGGTGTCACTCAGGTGCCATCAGTGTAAGAGGACCAGTCTCCCAATGTAAGGTGGCCCTTTTCCCCCCATGACCATCAATCATAGAGGGCAAATCTTCTTTGACCACCAATGTACCTTTCCAATGACTACCAGGCGAACAATATAAGACAAACATGACACCACTGAAAGGCATCAATTTTAAATTTTTAATATGACAATTTTTTTTTTTTTTTTACTATCTGGAGAACGGCTTCTGTACAGTCATGGAGGAATTCAGAGGTCTTGATCTTATAGGAAACCAGACTAACAAGGAACAGTATGCAGCAACAATATACAGCGGGTAAAACAAGTATTGAACAGGTCGCCGTTTTTCTAGGTAAAATTTGCACCACATGTCTGGAACAACCCATGCAATCCGTACATAAGAAATAGGTTCAAAAATGAAGCTGTGTGTAATAAAATGGAATGACGCACAGGGAAAAAAGTATTGAACACATGAAGAAAGCGAGGTGCAAAAAAGACACCAGCTAAAATCTATCAGTAATTAGAAAGCAATCCTGCCCCTTTTCAGTGCAAATTAATATCAGCTGGTTGAGTCTCAACTGATGGCCTATAAAAAGGTGTCTCATTGCCAAGGTGTCAAACATCTCTTCTAATGAGCAGGGCCCTCTGATCCCTCCTGTATTGATTTGTATTGTAACTGTACTGTCTGCCCTCATGTTGTAAAGCACTGTGCAAACTGTTGGCGCTGTATAAATCCTGTATATTATTAATAATAATAATAATGGGTAAAAGCAAAGAGCTCTCTCAAGACATTTGCAACCTTATTGTTGCAAAACTCACTGATGGCATTGGTTACAGAAGGGTTTCTAAACTTCTGAATGTTCCAGTGAGCACTGTTGGGGCCATAATCCGGAAGTGGAAAGAACATCATTTCACCATAAACCGGCCATGACCAGGTGCTCCTCACAAGATTTCTGACAGAGGAGTGAAAAGGATTACCAGAAGAGTTGTCCAAGATCCAAGGACCACTTGTGGAGAGCTTGAAGTCTTGAAGCTGTCATTACCAACAAAGGATTTTGTACAAAGTATTAAATACATTTCAGTTAGCGTGTCCAATACTTTCTCCCTGTGTCATTCCATTTTATTACACAGAACTTCATTTCTGAACTTATTTGTTTTGGTGTCTCTGTATGTATGGATTGCATGGGTTGTTACCGACGTGGGGAAAAGTTCATGTCAACAGCACCTTTAGAAATAGATTTACCTAGAAAAATGGCGACATGTTCAATACTTGTTTTACCCGCTGTGTATATAAAAAGAAATGGGACCGGCGAGGCGGGGGAGCCGAGTTTCAAGGAGGCGCCACAGTTTCCGATTTAGGTTTCAGAAGTTCAAGAGGCAGCAGAAAAGGATTTAAGGGGCAAAAGCCCAATTCCTTCCAGTCCGCCGCCTGCGAGCCCAGTGCGGCCTTTTCCTGCTCTGAATTCTCAGATTTGGTTGGCTTGTTCATGTCCGTGTAGGTGTCACGCAGAGCGTCGCTTAAAGCCTGAGCATTCAGAGTCTGTAGCTGGTCTGGGATGCAGCACAAGAGGTGAAGGACGACTGCCGATTCTGAAAAGACACGACGATATTAGTATAGGCTTTCATGACCATAAAATCATCTTTGCCCATTATTTACCCCCTTCGTGACCGGGCCATTTTTTGCGATACGGCACTGCGTCGCTTTAACGGACAATTGCGCGGTCATGCAACACTGTACTTAAATAAAATGTTTGTCCTTTTTTTTCCCCCCACAAATAGAGCTTTATTTTTATGGTATTTGATCACCTCTGCGGTTTTTATTTTTTGCGCTAGAAACAAAAAAAGACCGACAATTTTGGAAAAAAAAAAAAAATAAAATATATATATATATTTTCTTTTTTACTTTCTGCTATAAACAATATCCAATAATTAAAATAAAAAAGTAAAATGGAATTTCTTCATCAATTTAGGCCAATATATATTCTGCTACATGTTTTTGGTAAAAGAAAAATCCCAATAAACGTATATTGATTGGTTAGCGCAAAAGCTATAGCGTCTATAAACTATGGGATAGATTTATGGACTTTTCATTTTTTCAATTTTTAATAATGGCGGCGATCAGCGATTTATAGCGGGACTCCGACATTGCAGCGGACAAATCTGACACTTGGGCTACTTTCACACTGAAAGCGACTGGCGTATCCGGCGCTTTTCGGCCGAAGAAATGGTTAAAAGGGCCCGTGTTGCGGCGCTGCCAAAGCGCTTTGCAGGCGCTTCGGCAGCGCTGCCCATTCATTCCAATGGGCAGGGCGTTTTAGGAGCGGTTCCCAAATCATCCCAAAGATCCTGCTTGCAGGACTTTCTTACCCGTCCAGCAAGTGCACCGTCCCAGTGTGAAAGCACTACGACTTTTTACACTGGGGAGGCATGAGAGGCGCTTTTCAGGTGCTATTTTTAGCGCTAAATCACCTCAGTGTGAAAGGGGTCTAAGTGACATTTTTTGGGGACCAGTGACACCAAAACAGTGATCAGTGCTAAAAAAAAAAAAAAAAAGCACTGTCGTATAAATGACACTGACAGAAAAGGGGTTTATATCAGGGGGTGATCAAAGGGTTAAATGTGCTCCTAGGGAGTGCTTGCTAACTGTGGGGGGGGGGGGGGGGGGGGGTGTCGTGACTAGAGGAAAACAGAAATCCGTGTTTGCTTAGTAGAAACACAAGATCTCCATCTTCCTCCCTCAGCCAGACCACCATTCTGCCTCTCCTGTGAACGATCGGAGGGTCCCGGCAGCCATCGCGGCCGCCAGAGCCGCTGATTGCCTCCCGTTGTGTCCAATCAGAACAGGAGCGGGGCTCGGGCACCGCGCATGCCCCCCCAGACCCGGAAGTAGAGAACAACGTACAGGTACCTTGTTTCGTACAGCCGGGCCGCCCTGCCCCAGTATATGTGCGTTCCGGAAGCGATTAAAGGGATGAGCTTCCATCCAAGTATGGTGTTAGTTAGATGCGTTTCACACAGGCTTCAGCTTATATCCACTTGCCGACTGCTGCACGCCGATATACGTCGGCACAATGGCAGCCATGGGCAAATGGGCGTACCTGTACCTACCTTTTAATTGGTGGGGCTAGCGGGCGCTTGCCGCCGCGTACAGCGTGACCGTGCCTGGGTCCCGCGATTGTGTCACGGAGCGGCAGAATGGGGAGATGCCTATGTAAACAAGGCACTTCCCCGTTCTGCCTAGTGACATGACAAGAGATCACCGCTCCCTGTCATCGGGAGCGGTGATCGGTGTCATCCCCCCGACAGTTAGAATCACTCCCTAGGACACACTTAACCCCTTCATCGCCCCCCTAGTGTTTAACCCCTTCCCTACCAGTGTCATTTACACAGTAATAAATGCATTTTTATAGCACTGATCGCTGTATAAATGACAATGGTCCCAAAATAGTGTCAAAAGTGTCCGATGTGTCCGCCATAATGTCGCAGTCCCGATAAAAATCGCAGCTTGCCACCATTACTAATAAAAAATCAAATTAATAATAAAAACGCCATACAACTATCCCCTATTTTGTAGACGCTATAACTTTTGCGCAAACCAATCAATATACGCTTAATGTGATTTTTTTTAACCAAAAATATGTAGAAGAATACATATCGGTCTAAACTGAGGAAAAAAGTTTTTAATATTTTTTGAGGATATTTATTATAGCAAAAAGTTAAAAAAATATTGCTTTTTTTTCAAAATTGTCGCTTTTTTTGTTTATAGCACAAAAAATAAAAACCGTAGAGGTGATCAAATACCACTAAAAGAAAGCTCTATTTGTGGGAAAAAAAGGACGCCAATTTTGTTTGGGTGCAACATCGCACGACCGCGCAATTGTCAGTTAAATTGACGCAGTGCCGAATCACAAAAAGTGCTCTGGTCAGGAAGGGGGGTAAAATCTTCCGGGGCTGAAGCGGATACAAGAGTAGTGTGTGTGTGTGAACAGCAAGCTTTCAGAAAACATATGCAGAGCTTTCAGCTAGCTTTGTTGAAGCTTTTAAAAAGTACCATTTAGCTCCATTTTGTAAAAGGTGAACACAGAGTACTGACTGTTAAAGCAGAGCTTCATCTAAAAATTAAAAAATGTACCTAATACTCCCTGGCCTCGCAACCTATTTAAAATGTTTAAAGCAGTATTAAACCCAAAAGCAAACATTTATTATATTGCAGCTTTCCAATTCTTAGATGCGATGGCTGCATTCGTTTCCATTTTTAGTTTCTCTTTTTTTCTTTCTTTCTTCTATTTCCCCCGCCCCGCGATCCACCCGGCAAGTCTTTCCTTTTTTCACAAGCCCAAGCTCTCCAGCAGAATGTATCAGTTTACATGGATGGGACAAACCGCATAACACAGGCAAGGGGTGATTAAAAGTGATCAGCTTTTATTTATTCATGGAAAACCTTTATCCCAAAAGGGAATTTAACTCCATTCCTCCAGAGTGGGGGCTCTCTAATACATGTGGTACATTACTGGCCAAGTCACCAGGTAAAAAAAAAAAAAAAAAAAAAAAAAAGAAGAAGGGGGGGGGGGTTAAGCCAAAGAAAAGAAAACGAATGCAGCCACCACATCTAATGATTGGTAAGCTGCAATATATTACATTTTTGGTTTTGGATTTAATATCGCTTTAAACTATCTCAGGTACATAAAAGTGAAACCATCAAGCCCAACTCCAGTAAAAAAAAAAAGAAATGATTGTTGCTTTGGATAGGGTGGGGAAGAGTCACAGGTTGAATGTTATAGGAAATCTCTCCAGAGTACACAACCCAAAAAAAAAAGGATTTTTTTTTTGTAGAACTGGGACGGGTTTCCAACTGCTGACAAGGCTCTATTGCATGTCCTAGCGACACCCGTACCACCCCGAGTTTCTTGTATGGGTGTCACATGAACAGGAACTGTGAGAAAATCTCCAAAGTGGAGTCACAGACAGAACTAAAAACCTTTACAGAAATCTGAACTACATTCCCCACTCTACTAAGCTCCTATACCTACCACATTCAGACAGCTTCGGAAGGCTCTCCCCCATAGTTGCCTTAGAAAGGTATTTATAAATCTTCTCAAAGTCCAGTTTCTTCCACCGACCATCAGCCTCCTCCACAGCCACTGGCTCCACCTCCGAGGGAGCAGGCCCCTCCCCTGAGGGCTTCTCTTGTTGAGAGCTCTCCTTGGCAGGGCTATTGGAGCGGGAAGCGCGCTTCCGGGGCTCTTTACTGGGTATGGAATGCCGGAGAGTCACCGGTTCAGTGGACGCAATTGTCAACATCTGAAAAATTTCAAAAAGGCATAAAAAAGGCAAACTATATATTCAGTACGTGGACTATACAGAAATACTGCATTTGGTTTACTACAACTGTAGTAGAATTTCATATTAACCAAAATATTTTATATTATTCACATTAATTTGCATATGTTTTATTGATAATATAATTATTATTATTATTATATAGTAGTGGTCTTATCAATATTATTATTCAATGGTAAAGCAATAGTTATTAATCTTTATTAATGTATACTATGTTATTCCATAAATATAGAGAAAGTCTTCATTTTTAAATGTCGAACTTTAGACGACCTCTCTGCTTCATGCTGATGATATTTTTTATAAGACAGTCACAAGTTTACTGAGTGAAAGTGTATTAGGATAGTTCATTTTTAGTTTTTAAGTTCACTAATTAGAAGAGAAACACATTGACAACAGTTGAACTACAGCCTGATAAGATAATATTCCTTAAAAGGTAATAAATAATCATTGTCAAGAATAAGTGATAACACTTCTTATACTGGTGGTTTTTATTCTACTTCACAAACTAATCCATTAGTCTCAATTCAATTTTAGTTACAGGCCCAGAACAAATTTACAGATCGGGGGTTTGTACTGACTTTTCTGATCTGCGTACTTGTTTCAGAGATTCAAAAAAAATATTGGAAGTGTGTGGATTGGCATCACAGCCATCAAGCAATTGGCACTTTCAAAAGAAAGTCAGCAATGACAGCCCACATAAATTCCACAGTACAGACGATCGTTGTCCATACACCCCTTAGGAAGATTTCCCCTCACTTCCTGCCACAGGAATAACTATTCCTTGGTTGGTAAGTTGAGGGGTGGGGGGCAATTACAAATAAATCTCAGATCAACAAAGAGCCAACATACTGCCAATGAACCTCAAATATTTAATGAGGTCATAATACGAAAAAAATAAAACCAAACAAAAAAAAAAAAAAATCAGACATTTCGAAAGCCACAATGACACCAAGCAATATATATAGTATAAAGTTTAGTTTGTGGATTACGTATAAATAAATAGCAGCCAATCACAGGAGGAGAGGGGAGGGGCTTGCTCAGCACTATGCAGTCAGCGACCTTCTGAAGTTTGAAAATATGCAGTGGAATCCTGATGCCTGATCTGAGCCCACGGTCTGTGACCATCTAGTGTAGCAAAACTGTAGTTTTTGAGGTCTCCAATCTGTGTTTCTGAAGCAGGACTCCAGCCCCCAGCAACTCTTGTAGCACGTCGGCCTTCTCCGACCATCTCTTGTAGCACGTCGGCCTTCTCCGACCATCTCTTGTAGCACGTCGGCCTTCTCCGACCATCTCTTGTAGCACGTCGGCCTTCTCCGACCATCTCTTGTAGCACGTCGGCCTTCTCCGACCATCTCTTGTAGCACGTCGGCCTTCTCCGACCATCTCTTGTAGCACGTCGGCCTTCTCCGACCATCTCTTGTAGCACGTCGGCCTTCTCCGACCATCTCTTGTAGCACGTCAGCCTTCTCTGACCATCTCTTGCAGCACGTCAGCCTTCTCTGACCATCTCTTGCAGCATGTCAGCCTTCTCTGACCATCTCTTGTAGCATGTCAGCCTTCTCTGACCATCTCTTGTAGCATGTCATCCTTCTCTGACCATCTCTTGTAGCATGTCAGCCTTCTCTGACCATCTCTTGTAGCATGTCAGCCTTCTCTGACCATCTCTTGTAGCATGTCAGCCTTCTCTGACCATCTCTTGTAGCATGTCAGCCTTCTCTGACCATCTCTTGTAGCATGTCATCCTTCTCTGACCATCTCTTGTAGCATGTCAGCCTTCTCTGACCATCTCTTGTAGCATGTCAGCCTTCTCTGACCATCTCTTGTAGCATGTCAGCCTTCTCTGACCATATCTTGTAGCATGTCAGCCTTCTCTGACCATCTCTTGTAGCATGTCAGCCTTCTTTGACCATCTCTTGTAGCATGTCAGCCTTCTCTGACCATCTCTTGTAGCACGTTAGCCTTCTCTGACCATTTCTTGTAACATGCCAGCCTTCTCTGACCATCTCTTGTAGCAAGCCTGTAGATTCTGACAACTTTCTGTAGCATAACATTGTGGGCCACACAGCAATGTCAAGGGCCACACTTTAGAACTTTATGACTCTAACAGTAGATTGGGGCAGAGAGGGTGTTGAATGTCACTGTGGGGTTTCTGGTGCCTTCTATTAAACACAGATCAGATCTGATTACCTGTGAGAAGGCAGCAGTCAAGGCTTCTTCTGTTGGCTTGGACATCCGGCACACTAAATCCATCCATAACTTGAAACATAAAAGAGAAAATAAAATATGTATGAATATTACAGATCAAGATGATAACCACATTTCTGGAAGCTGTATAGGAGGCCTCCTTCTTTTACCTCAATGGGCACCGGGTTTCGGCCTCTTCAGCCTTCCTGTCCTGCACCCATTTCTCATAGACGGTCTGGACGGCCTCCCGGGCAGCGCGGCCACGCAACCAAGCTATATAGGAGGACACCTGAGGGGAGGATACAGAAGCTAAATGAAGATCCAGAAACGCTAATTTTGGAGTGAGCTGTGTCTGGTATGTAGAGGCTGCAGACCCCGATGTGGAATATACCAACCTAATCCAGTCCTGTCTCCCATAGCAGATGCCTCCCGCTGTCAGCTTCTCTCTCTGTCTAAGTACTTCCTGTGCTGCAACACCCGTGTCCCAAGGACGCCAGGCCACACCTCCTAAGCCTAGCTATTGGACAGTGAGGTTTCCCATCACAATGGGCCAATATTGACGCACAGGAGGTGGCAGGGCCAGGAGCTCAACACAGAAAGATAACTTCGTGGTTGCATAAGGAAGTGGTGTGCACCGTGGGGGGGGGGGGGGGGGGGGGGTGGCTACATTATTTATGAGGTGTGGCTTATAATATGAACAGTGGGGGGGGGGGGTAAAGGAGTTGTACTGTGCAGAGTCCATACATACAGAATAAGAACAGATACTGAGAATTACACCCAACATACAGGACAAGAGAAGTGGTACTGTGCAGAGTCCATACATACAGAATAAGAACAGATACTGAGAATTACACCCAACATACAGGACAAGAGAAGTGGTACTGTGCAGAGTCCATACATACAGAATAAGAACAGATACTGAGAATTACACCCAGCATACAGGACAAGAGAAGTAGTACTGTGCAGAGTCCATACATACAGAATAAGAACAGATACTGAGAATTACACCCAGCAATAAGGACAAGAGAAGTGGTCCTGTGCAGAGTCCACACATACAGAATAAGGACAGATACTGAGAATTACACCCAGCATACAGGACAAGAGAAGTAGTACTGTGCAGAGTCCATACATACAGAATAAGAACAGATACTGAGAATTACACCCAACATACAGGACAAGAGAAGTGGTACTGTGTAGCACTCTTGGGTCAGATGACTTTCACTTCCTAATCTGGACATTGCTCAGGGAGGAAGAACATGGAAAGTTTAATATTCTGCTCAGTTGTGTTCCTTTGAAATGAGAGGACACCTAGCTACCCTGTATATAAGCCCTACCCCCCAAATAAGCTCTACCCTGTTTTCCCGAAAATAAGCCCTACCCTGAAAATAAGACCTACAAGGACTTTAACTAGGGCTTATTTGGGGGGTAGGGCTTTTATTGCAGCCATCACCGACAATCACGCTAGGTCTTATTTCGGGGAAACAGGGTATACTGATACAGAAGACCAACCAATGACAAAGAGACTGTCAACAGATACTGACCTCTGATTGGCTCCGCCCTTGGACCGGCGGGTCAGGGACCTTTTGGCCCACCTGGGCCTTGAGACCTCTCAGAAGTTCCATCTTCTCCTTGCTTAGCCACGCCAGGCGTATCGGGGCCATCCGGGCTGGTGCAGAGTCCGACACCACAAAGCGTTGGGGGGCAGCGCGTCTGCGCACAGGGGGCTTCATTTTTCTGGGTGGATCCTGCCATACAGAACATCATGTTTTTTTTAATGGAGGTCTCCAGTTAAAATGTAGAGCAATCCCCTTAAAGCTGGACTTGTCCCACTGCTCTGGTGATAGCTGGCAATTGCCAGTGTTCTTATGTCAGCTCTCGGGCCCTCAAATGGCTGGGGTCACAGCTGATCACATGGGCATCTAAATGGCAACTGCAGATATAAATGGAATCCAAAATGGCAGCATGTTCCGCTGTAAAGGATAGGAGGGTTTACTTCCCCCTTAAAGTGGACC